>JAXCHB010000212.1:4317500-4917500 GCA_036926305.1 Uropetala carovei
ATGCCTGCTGTAGGCTGTAGACGATTTAAAATTGAACAAGGATATAGCCGAGTAGAAGTGTTTTTTGAAATTGGAATCTCCTTTCATGACTTATTAGCGTTTATACGCATACCTACATGTTATTTAACTCCGTGCTGCGTTACCGACATAATGACTGAATTATAAACAGCAACAATAATTAGGCGTTTTTTGCCATGTCTTGTTTGTTCATCTCTTGATCCGCTAGGCGGGGTTTCATTAACTTAAGTTTGAGTTAACCTTGTTAAAAACTTAATCGCCGTATTATTATTTTTAACTGCGTCCGTCAATTAGAACTTCCACTTTACGTAACAACTAAATTAAACTTGAGTCTCATCAAATGGCGTCCGTTAAGCAACAATCAAACGCCAAGTTTTCTCTCCCTAGCTTTTATACGATCTGTGAGGTATAGAATCAATAAAAAAATATTCAGATAGAGTATAACATTTTCACGAAAAAGACGCCGAGAGCACATAATTTAGGAAATAAAAATTCGAGAATTGCCTAATCTTTCGATATCGTTTTTAAAAATGTAAAGAACGCCTTTGGAATATTTGTGGATTGTACTTTTCCGACTTCTTGTTATTAGATTTAGCACCTCTTATACGTATATCAAATAAACGTTCAAGGTTAATCATACTCTCTATCAAGAATTATCGTAAGAATATCTGCGGCACTTCTGGCCGTGCCAGTGTAATTTCGTCCCCGGTCAGGAGGTAACTGAAGGGTCTCTAATCCCTACTGTGTAATTTCATCCCCGCCTCCTCGATGGAGGCTCGACCTAGACCCCTAAGCAGATCCCTCGTCCCCCGCTATCTGCGAGGGTATCCCCACACATCATAGATATAGTACTGATACATTGTTTAAAGGAAGGATGGGCAATCCCTAATTTTTCTGGATTTGATACTAAATAGGTATATAAGGAAAAGTTCATTTGCGTGGACAAGTCAGTTTGTGTTAATCACTCCTTGTTAATAATTTATTAATATTACAAAATGAAATATATGTAAAGCAAAACAGTACTAAAAGTGTAAACATGAATGTATCGCCAAACGCAAAACGGAGGGAGGCGTTCGTAGAGTCAAAAATAAAATTATATTTAAATGGCGATATACAAAGGATTAATTATATTAAGTTGGTTTCATACACATTAGTCTGTAATTTATAATCAAAATCATTACTTCCTCACTATTTTATCACGTACTTTGGTTTATTTTTTCATGCATAGTGCAATTGTTTTTCTAGTCTGTAGCTCAATGTGATATTTTTATTTCCTAGTCTGGACAGTTTTCTTTAAAACGCATTTATTTTATGTTATGTTCATGTAAGTTGATATTTCGTTCATATATTTATATTTTGGACAAGGTTTATATTTGTGTACCACTAATTTGAGCATTTATCATGCTTTAGTATGCTTGCCTTTATAATAAACAAATTTCTTTTACCTAAATTGTTCACCTTCTTCATCATTCCTGAAAAGCAGCAATAATTAGATGCCATCTTTAAAGCCTAGTGAGTTAATCCGAGATAGGGAACTTCAGGCCCGGAAACGCCCCGCGGGCGAATTCCGGGTATGAAATTACACGTTTTCAAGGGGCTACCTGGCGAACCCTTCCAGGGGATCAAGACGCGCCCCAAACCAGGGACGAAATTACCATCGCCCTTCTGGCCTGACCCCACCAGAATAGGCGTGGCACTCAAAGGGTTCGCATTTCGGCTTTGTTCTGCCATTCACGTCACTCACGAATTCCTCGCAAAAACTATTTCCATATTCTCCGAAATGTCATTCGCCTTTCGGAGATTTCCCCGCGAATTGGCAACGATGCGCGGAATGCGGTTTTCCTAACCAGTCAGTCTGTCTAAAAGCCGATAAATGTCTAGTGAAAGGTAAATTTTCAGAGTTTTAGCTGAATGCACAAATATGAAATTTTCTTGTCGAAAGTCATGAATTTTTCTTGTGTTTTCATTGCAGAGTTGTTACTTCTGCTTATAGATTTGTGCATTATTTTAAAATTTCTTTAAAACTTTGAAATTCTTCCATAAAAAATATATGCTCTATAAGCTGCATACATTTTTCATGAACGCAAAAGCTAGAATTTTATTGACTAATTGTGAAAATTATGGCAGAAATTGTCGCGCTTATTGCATCGCAGGTGTTAGCCTTACCCCAACTTGTGTTTTGCTATAATTGCTCCATTTCGTCAAAATTATTTTCGGCAAAATAAGAAAAATAAATCTTCGTAATTCCTGTCGTCTCGAAGAACAAATGACAATCGTATAATTGGCTTGACACGTGATCTTAATGATTTATGATGGACAAGTTTGACTTTTTTCCAAACTGATACTCGAGAAAGCGTCGTGTTTCACGGAAAATGTTTGGAGAACTAAAAAAAAAAAAGCGCATTTTTCTTTCGCCGTTCCGAATTTTTATTTGCAAGAGAAACTTTTCGACGCCAACGCCATGCTTGGGCGCTGTAAACTGATTCACTATTCCAATCTCCGTTGAATGCGCGATTGAACACTAAACCTCGGGGAAGGGGCGGGAATTCAGCCGAGTGCAGGGGCAGGGTGGGGGGGGAGGGGAGGAGGGAGAGAGAGGGTGATGGCGGGGTGAATGCCTTGGAATTTTAAAAAAATAACAAAACAAAAAAGGAAGCGGAGGAGATATGACGTGCGAATTCGCTCGGCGGTGGGAAAGTGTCTCGGTTCGGGAGTCTGGAGGCGGAGATGGAATGGGAGTGAGGATTAAAGTATGTGGGAGTTGGAGAGAGGAGTTTGAGGAGGAGGGAATTGCGAGTTTTATTATTTTTTAAAGCGCACTTTCACTGCTTGTGTCCGTAATATTATACCCGAGTCTATCCCGACCGGGTTTCCCTCTTCCTCCCCTATCCAATCTTTACAAACTTCTCGCCATCTCTTCCTCCACATTCCTTTTCTTTTATACTGTTCAATTTATTTAATCAGGCACGTCTATCCCCGTCCTTCTCGTCCTATATTCCTTTTCTCTCTCTTTTAACCTCTTCCTCTCTTTTCCTTATCTCTCGCTATCAGCTTCATCTCCCTCTCCCTCCCTCTTACACCCGCTCTCACACCCGCTCTCACAACCGCTCTCACTCTCACACCCGCTCTCACACCCACCCTCAATCTCTCCATTTCTTCCTCCTATCCCATTCCCCTCTCTATCTCTCTCCCCATATTTCTTGGCCTTTGTAGACTGGTAGTTAAGAGTATCTGCCAACAGATACTAAGGTCGCGGGTTCGAATCCCGTCATAGGATATGGATGTTTGTGTTCGTCTGGGTTACATGTATAATTGGACATAATTGACTAAATAACGCACTTAATAAAGACGGATTATTATTATTATATTTTTCCCTCTCTCTCTCTCCCTCCCCCATCTCCCTCCCTCTCCCCCTCTCTTTCTCTCCCTCTCTTTCCCCTCTCTCTCCCCCTCCCTCTCCCCCTCTCTCTCCCCCCTCTCTCCCCCTCTCTCTTTCTCTCCCTCTCCCCCTCTCTTCCCCCCCCTCTCTCCCCATATTTCTCCATCCCTCTCTCCCTCCCTATTTCCCACCATCTCTCCCTCTTTTCTCTATCCATCTCTCTCCCTTCCCCTCCCCCTCTCTCTCTCCCTCCCTCTCTCCGCATATTTCTCCATCCCTCTCTCTCTCTCCCTATTTCCCACCATCTCTCTTCCTCATATCTTCCATCTCTCCCTCCTTTTTCCCTCGCTCTCTCTACATTCCTATTCTTCCTCTCATTTCACTCATCACATTCCCACGACGTGCCACAGCGCAATGATCTTCTTTTTGTGGAAACGACCCACGCTCTTTCCCATTCTTTTGTTTTGGAAGGCGACCTAAATGCTCGCTCGCTGAAATTACGTGTGATTTTTTTTCCGCTCGGAAAAGAGGTTTTTAAGAGACGGAATTGCGTCTGGTCACCAGCTGGGTTAGTTTTCGAAAATCCTCCTGCCGTGCATGCATTTCGAGTATTCGTTTCAGACGTCGCGATGTCTCCGTTCGCTCTCTTCTAGATTCTTCGCTCTCTTGAAACTCTGCGTTTTGAGGAGACTGAGACGGAAATTCGCTCTTCCGCGTCATTGGTGCGACAAATGACATTCTGACGCCGTTTTCGTTTAACGACTTCGCTAAGGCTGCTGGAGATGCGTTTATGATTTAGAGAAAGCCGTTTTTAAGTTACCTGGTTTTGGTAGGCCCTCTCGACCTCCTTGCCTGCTCTTCAAATCCGTATTTTGCGGAATTGTAAGGTTTTTGACGTTCTTCTTTCTGCGAATTGACATTACGGCTGCGCAAAATTCACGCATTTTAGGTGTAGTATATAAATTTTAAAAAATACAAAAATTCGTGTTCGTCCGTATTTATCTTATTCGAAACATGTCGTTCTACAGTTTATTTTCTCATAATCTGTTCGTCAAATCTTATCTGCACCATGAAAAATTTCCTCCTTTCAAATATTCTTAATATTTTTTTTCCTTTAACATATTCTCGTATTCCTACCTGTTGTTGCTCTATTATTTATTTATTTTTACGATTTAGACGCTTTCTGACCTCTTTTTCCGTATTTGCCCCGTTGGCGAATATGTATTGATCTCGAGCGACGCGTACATACTCCGATCGAATGCCATGATGGCAACCGGGGGAGCCATGGAAACGGATCGAGCTACGCTTTGAAAAATTCTAAAACTTAATTCGGGGATTTGAACGTAAAAATAGAAAAAAAATTGCATCCGCGACAAACATGTATTTTAAACAAGAAGAAACTGTTTTTTTTTAAAGGGGTATAATAATGGAGATTTTTAAAGTGGAGGACGAATGCATGCACGTAAGACGGGGTCTATAAGAATGGCGAAAATGGAGTCGCGGGCCATGTCTCGAGTCGGAAGAATATCGATTTATCGAAAACATGCGAGGAGGGATGGAAGTGGATAAAGGGAAATTCAGGTCGAGGAGTGAGAGAGAGAGAGACCAGGAATGCCGCCTTGGCCCTTTATTTCCATGGAAACTGATCAATTTGCGGAGTGTACTAATGAGAATGAGAGAGAGAGAGAGCTCTGTGTAGGTGGAGTCGTATCCAAGCGTCTGCAACGGGGCGGATTCGGTTGTTGTGGGGGAGAGAGGCGTGGAAAATGGAATGCTTTCCTTTCTTAATGTATTACATCGTGATACGAGTCGGAATTAAAGAATGTGGTCGGTCCCTTGAGAGAGTGAGAGAGAGATTGTATTTCAAAGACCCAATAAAATTTATTTTAAATATCCCCTTTCATCCGCGTGTTTTAGTGCCCCATTTGTGAATCTACTTGTCAGCGTTACGCTTTCTCACCACTTCGTAGGAAGTATTTTCCTGTTTTTTTTAAAAAAAAAGGAAGCATTTTGTTTGTTACAAACACTATGCTCGATGTTTAAATATTCTAATTATTCAATGGGCATTTGACCTCTGTGTCTTTCAGAGTTTTACTTCAACATATGTGAAAAGCATGTTTCGAAACATTTCGGAATCATTCATTATTAGCTTAACCCATTAACTCCCAGCAGTGAGAATTGCTAATTTTTAAAAATGATTTTAAAAAATACGTTTTAAATAAATATTTTATTTCTGTTGTTACTATATACGTACTCTGATTCTCGGAGATTTAGTTATCCAGCGGACGGCGTTCCGCATTTCCACGCGTTTGCCATTATACAAAGCAATTTTTCTTGTTTAATTTGCGGGAGGATACATTTCGACTTGCCTGACCTCGCCCCTCCGGACGCGAATTCGTGACATTCAGATTATTTACCACTCCAGATTTAGCTGGCATTTGCAGAGGAGTTCGAATCCTGCTGAGGACATGGCTTTATTAGTTCGTCGTTGTAAAAGGTCTTTGTATGCTTCTTATGAGATAGTTTAAAAAAATAAAGAACGATCATGTGTCAATGATTTTATATGTCAAAAGACGATAAACCTAAACTGCTTAGTAGATGGAGAATTAAATATATATATATATATATATATATATATATATATATATATATAAATATAAATACTAAGGAAGAGGAAAGGTAAGTAAGGATATTTTGGGCAACTAGGTGTTGAAGGAAACCCAGTGAACACTTACCAGAAGTAGAGCCGCTGGGGTGTTGGAGAGACACATTTGTAGAGGTTAGAGCTTTCGGGATGATCCCTTCGTCAGCACAAGAGAGGCACCTAGTTGCCCAAAATATATATATATATATATAAGGGTAGCAACAAGGTGTTGGAGGAAGCCCAGTGGACACTTACCTAGACTGAAGAGCCGCTGGGGGTGCTGAGGACACACGAAAAACACAAAAGAACAAAAACTACACAAAAATGGAGCTTTCGGGCTGATGCCCTTCTTCAGCGACGGAGAAACATATAGGTACATGTTTCTCCGTCGCTGAAGAAGGGCATCAGCCCGAAAGCTCCATTTTTGTGTAGTTTTTGTTCTTTTGTGTTTTTCGTGTGTCCTCAGCACCCCCAGCGGCTCTTCAGTCTAGGTAAGTGTCCACTGGGCTTCCTCCAACACCTTGTTGCTACCCTTATTATTACCTTTCCTTTTCCTTAAGTATTTATATATATATATATATATATATAAGGAAAAGGAAAGGTAATTATAAAGGTGGCAACAAGGTGTTGGAGGAAGCTCAGTGGATACTTAACAAAACTGGAGAGCCGCTGAGAGTGCTGAAGACACACGAAAAACAACACAAATTCGAAAGCTTTCAGCATTAAACCATGCGAGGGAAATAGATACTGGTAAAAATGTCACATGTCAGGATTTCGATTGCAGTTGTATCGAAAAGCGATCGAATATCGATACCTTTGGACATGCGCAGGCTGGTTCTTTTAAACATTAACAACCAAATTTAAAAACATTTTCCTTACGGTGATGTCGATTCGCTCCCCTCCCCCACGCTCTCCCCCTTTAGGGACGGCCCTAGCACAAAGCCTTAATTGCGCTTCATTACGGTGCATTTCGCTTATCTGCTTTCAGAAGAGCGCCATCTCGGAGCAGCATTCTCCGTCACATGAACTCCGCCGGAATCCTTTATTTTTTTAAACATCCTATTCTTCGAACGCGGACACAACCGGT
Organism: Uropetala carovei; assembly: GCA_036926305.1. Taxonomy (NCBI): domain Eukaryota; kingdom Metazoa; phylum Arthropoda; class Insecta; order Odonata; family Petaluridae; genus Uropetala; species Uropetala carovei. Next base: position 4,324,629 of record JAXCHB010000212.1, read on the forward strand.
TTTACCGGTGTAAGGGACATCGTCTTCGTTTTGTTTTCCAGAGAGATATTTGTTTTCGTATTTGTTTCCCAAGTAACCTCCTTTTTACCAGTTTATGAAATCTTTGTTCCGTTTCTCGATCCGTCGTTTAAAAAAAAAATATATATATAATAGCGTACTCGTCGATTTTCAAATGTTTTATTTACCCCCTTCTTTCCCATCTCCCCCGTCGGTTGTATGGACTCATTTATCCAGTGCCGCCGAACCGAGGTCATCATCATCTCTCGTTTGATTTTACCCGGAAGCGCTAACGTTTTAAGACAAGCTTGCGGAGGGCGAATGGCGCGTTTTTTGTTGTTGTTTTTTTTATTGGGTTGATGTGTGCGCGATGCCGTAAAAACGGCTTTTAACGGAAACGAATTATACGTCGCACGCTCAAGTAAGTTGTTGCTGTTTTGTGCGTTGATTCGCGCTACTTAGGGGTTGTCGTTACACTCATGTTTTGGTTGTTTGCGCGCAATGCGTAGCTTCAGGAAAGTTCCAACTCACGTCCGTTCGTAGATAGCTGCGGAAACCAAAAGACAGGTTTGGAAATCAGTATATATATAAATTTCCAAGTGTCCGTGTGTCTGTCACGGTATTTTTTGGACATTTCACTATGGAATTAAGAGCTTAAACTTTCAAAACCGTTAAACCCCTCATAAGGTGGTCCTAGAAAAATAAAAAAAATCCCTGAAAAAGTCCTGGGTTCGACTCCAGAAGACCATTATATTTTCCCGTAAGTTTCCACGTAATTTTCGATTTTTCAATGTGCAAGATTTTCTTCCTTCATTCATCTCAATAGGTGAATATGTACCAATTTCCTTCGTTTTTGCTTTATCCGACGGATAAAACGATAAACTATCATATTCTTGCGATGTTTAGATGTTGCATGGTTGAAATTCTTAGAAGCACGCATTCCTTTTCGAAATTTTAAGGGGGTTTCGTACTCTTTCCGGGCGTTGCCTCTGAGGTGCATTTAAAAATCCAGACTTCTCACTGACGTCGAAAATTTTGTGCGGAAACTTCCAATACGCTGAAAAACTCCATGAGGTGTGATATAGCAAAATGAGTCATAACGAAAATCTCCAGGAGACGATTATACCTATATTTTTCCATAAGTTAACGCGGGATTTTCGATTTTTCGATTACAAATGTTTAACATTATTTTGATGTTGCACGGACGAAGGTCTTGCGACCCGCATTGTTACCTCCGATTGAAATTAGCAGTCAATTTTTCAAGGCTGATCAACTACTTATTCAATTAATCAGAAATTGCCTTGGCGTCAATTAAGCTTTGAAATGGACGAAAGAATAAATATCATTTATTGCTTTATCTACATACACCATTTGAAAACTGTTGTCTCTGTAAGATGACTTTTAAACATTCATATTTCTGACCGACTTAACAAATATTTTTGCGGGCACCACTAGTAACGAATAAATACTGATTAGTGTAATTTTGCCTCTCTAAGCAAAGCGTGTTTTCATTTTGTTAGGAACGTGGGATTTATGAATATTAGAAGCGGACAAAATGTGCTTGTTATTGGACAAGAATGGAGGGCGGCAGAAAAAAAATGAAAACTGGTAACACAGAAGATCGGCGAGATGTTTAAATTATTCTGGAGGTCGAGTTCCAAGAACGTAAGACTGAAGCTTATTTCCGAGAAGGACGGAGAAGTGCAGTCTCTTGTTTTTTTTTCGTTCGTGTCCCAATTCAATTAAATGAACACATCAGTCTATTTGACGGATGAAATTAATAGACGAGGCAGAGACTTCCTGGAAATCGATTAAATACGAAGGAAATGCGGCGCTGTTAAAACTAAAACAAAAACTCATTGCGAGTCTAAGTGTCGTTAAATCCGTGTGTGTTTTTTAATTTCTTTTTGATTTTGACAACACCGCATTTTGAGCATAAGGGTCGGGTTGTTTTGCGGACGCAAAAACCTCCAGATAGAATTTGTGTTGGTCGTTCTTCGAAAATGACAAACAAACAGAAAATTTCCTGTTTATTTATTCATTTTTTTAATTTCGAAAAGTTTCTGCATTTACGTCTCATCCATTCATATTTCTATATACTTTTTGTTGCGACAGTCTTTCCTGTTTCTTGATTTTCACTTCGTATATTTCGTTCTTCTTTTTTTTGTGATCCTTATCATTCTGTAGAACAAGATCGTGAGTAGGATTTTTGTAATCGTCTCTAATACCAAATGGAGATTTGTGAAAAAAGTCAATATTTATCTTCACGGACTTCTGCTTTTGTTGCTATGCGTCGCGGACGGTCGTGCATGATGCGTTTCGACCACGTTTAATGGGATTACGTCGTTTTCGTCAAAATTAATTGACCCAGTTATAGCCTCATATAGGCTTCCCATCTTCAGATTTAGCGCTCCGCGATCCTTGGGCGTTTCCGAAAGAACAGCAATTATCTACCTGCGTTAACGTCTCCGGTGTCCTCTAGCACAGTGCTTCTCAAAGTGGTGGTCCGCCAGCCATCTGTCGCCGGTCCGCAGCGAGTTGCCAGGAAAGAAAGAAATATGTTTTCAGAAGCATAACATTGATATGCCATAGCGCCACAGTTCGTACGTTCCAACACTCCAGGTGACTCCAGGTAAGGATGGCTTCGTGCTTTACAATGGCAGACAGAATCGATGGGCAGAGACGAAAGCTAGAAGCGTGGAAGATTCGAGCGTCAAGAGGTTTTTTGATATGTTTCACAACTTGGCGGCAAGCATTGCCGATGCAGGCGAAGAGCTCGATGTCATCTCTACGAAACGTCATTAGTAAACACTTGACGAATTTAGCCGAGCGTTTTGAGTTATACTTTCCGGCAGAAGAAGATCTATGGAAAGGGACTGGATGGATCCGAAATCCGTTTATTGCATTGAAGGATGATTTGACCGTCGCTGTGGAGGATAAATTGTTGGAGCTGGCTCCTGACGAAGGATTGAAGATGAGTTACGAAACTGTAACATCACTTGCTTCCTTTTGGATCAAAGTGAAAGCAGAATATCCTGAACTTGCTGAAATTGCTCTGAAAACTCTTCTCCCGTTTCCCTCGACATGCCTCTGTGAGACTTCTTTCTCAACCATGAGTGTCATTAAGACAAAGCACAGGAACAGTATGCATATTCGTTCTCCATTGCGCCTGGCACTGTCCTCAGTCGGACCACGGCTTGATAAGCTGGCAAATAAGAAGCATTAGTAAAGGTTAGATGTTTTAACATGCTTATTGAATATATATAAGTAACATTTTTTTGCTTCTTTGTCTTAACTGAATGTAATATCTTGTTTTAATATTTTCAGTAAAAATATATAATTTTTCAATTCAAATTTTCTTTAATACCCCCAAGTTGGCAACCCTACACCGGTCCCTGGTACATTGGAAAAAAAATTGCCGGTCCGCCACATCAGACAGTTTGAGAAGCACTGCTTTAGCACATCTGCTTTTTGCATTAGCAACTCAGCTGCACTCGAAATACGTAAAATAAAATTTATTTGCGAAAAACTCTACAGCAGCTGACGTAATGGTGCTTACGTCGTTATATCCCGAGGTGGCTCTGAAAGCCGATTCCTCCGCTAGATCTCGGAAGTGAGATACTTCAGGAAAATGACGTGATGCACTCTCAAGAGTCGCGGCTGTGTAATCTATGAGTGAAATCCACGTAATATTTCTCTTTTCACGGCATTTCATTTGGATTCGTCTCATCCGCCCGCTACTTTCAATTGTTACGATATTTCGAAACGTAGCAATTAAAAGTGACCGTATCTGGAACATATTTTTAGCACTGAAATTTCGGCTTTGTATAGTCTATGTAATGGTTCTTTTATCCGAGAGAAGATGGACGTGTAATTCGGAGTATTTGTGCATTTTTCTTTGTAATTTGTTATTTCTCTATCTTCCTTAAAACGAAAATGATGCATTTCCAACAACTCGTAGACTGATGCCGGAAATAAAAAGTCACAAAATAATTCGCGAGCATGAAATTTTAAAAAGTTCAGTTTGAGTGATTTTATGATGATCTGCGTGGTAGACGTTTTATTTCTCCGTAAGAAAGGTTACGTCTTTTTATGCGACCGGCATGCAATTTAAGATTCAAGGATTGCATAATCATACAAAATACTAGTACAGTGTATTTCCATTTATTAATCCATCATGTAAAATTTCTTCTTAACATTTTTCTTCCGATTGGCAGTGCATAACTGCTTAATCATTAAGTAAGAGTGTGATATTTTTATTCTGTTGCGGCTCCAGTTAAAATCCTCGGCGTGTCCCTCATGAGGCAACGTGGCCCTGATGCATCGTAGAGGCAGGTACATACTTCTTTGATACGGTACTTTTCTTTGATCAAAGTCCGACTAATTGTGAGTGGAGAAAGGTAGCTGCGTTTCATTTGATCTGCGCAAATGTTTTTGCTCCGTCATAAGGGAAGGGTAATTATGAAATGACCAGATTTTTAAACTGTCGCCATCTTGTAGCAGTCGTCACTTGAGAACGTCTTTAAGGAATTATTTAGTCGGATGCGAGACCTGGGGTTTGAAGAGAGGACGTTTGTTGGAGATGAAAAAGTTAAAGGGCAGAGGGTAACGGTTAACTCCCCCACCCTCTCTCTCTCATCACATCCTCTCTCCCCCTCCCCTCCCCTCTCTCTCCCTACTCTCCTCCACCTCCTCCCCTCCCCCTTCCCCCAAACCCCTCGGAGCGGCGTCCGAGCCTCGACGGGAGATAATGGTTTAAAGGAGGGCGCTCATCAGGATAGGCGCGAGCCAATCACAGCACGAATCGATAAATAGAAGGGTTTTTAGAGGAGGGCGCTGGCGAAGGATGGAAAAAATTGAATAATGGGGGGCGAAACCAAGGGTGCGTTTCCCCCCTTCGAGGAATTTTCTTCCTTTGAAGACTAAAAGAACCGCGGGAAGGAAAGGAAGGTCACTATGGTATACGACTTGGCCATACGGGACTCTCGAGGTTCACAGTTTTCATCGTTTTATGGATTTGTTTGTATTTTGACGCAAAAGTCCGATAGCTTTCATCTCCACGCCCTTTCGGCGGCGCGCTTTGTACTCTTCGCGAGAAATTCATTATCTGCAGAACGAAATATCCTCACAAGAGACAGGAATCTGGGATAACTAAAAGCGCTTTCCGCTTCATGTTCCAATTTACAAGTATTTAATGTTGATAGGCCGGCCGGGTTAGACTGGTAGGCAGTGCGCCTGCCTTCTAACCCAAAGGTCGCGGGTTCGAATCCCGCTTCGGGCATGGATGTTGTGATGTATGTTGATTTTCTCTAATTGTAAGAGAACCTTAGCTGTTGACGCACCTAAAAACCTAATTACTACTACTTAATATTGATAGCCTAGAACCGAGTCGCTAAACTAGCTCCATATTTTAGCTACAAAGCGGCCGTCCTCAGTGGTGATCCACCGATTTGTTAATTATAGTCGAATTATTCCTTCCAGCGGTTCGAAGGTGGAGGAGGCTGCTTTATAGTCCAAATGCGTATCCATTTTTTCCGTTTTTTGTCTATCCGAGTTAAGTTTCAGCGTATGTATATTCGTAAACTGATATATATATATATATATAGATATACACTGATAAAAATGCTCTAATTTAACTGGATGCCAGCCATTTATCGACCACAAGTGTTTCATTTCGGTTTTTGGTGAATTTGGAATCGATTGGTGAACAAACCCTTGACGATGTATAATAGTCGACTCGTTAAACATGTCTTGTTAGTTTACGATGAAGCATTCCTCGAGATGAAGTTCTTTGCGAACATCTTTAGGGTCCGACGTGAGTGCGCGAGGAACGAGGCTATATGCATAGGAGAGAACCTTATTTTTTTGTGCCTCCCCCCTTTTCCAGCCCCTCCTTTCTCCTTCGTGACCTAGCCTCGCCTGCCTGCCTCTGACCTCCGATCCTTCCTTCCCAGCGGATAACTTCTTCCTGACCTTTCTTTCGCTTTCCTCGTCCTCAAGCAGTGATTCATCCTATGCATTCCGTTATCCTTTCGGTCGCCGTATTGCGTCTACATTAAGCTCTGATATTTAATCTGGTTCTGTAAGGCGACCGGTGTGCCGCGGCACACTACTGCGCCTCGTCAAAGCGCTCGGTGTGGCGCGGTAAATTTTGAAATCACAGGCAAGGGAAAAAAATACTATTTATTCTTCTGTTGATAAGATCACAGAAACCAAATATATCTTATGGTACTATTTCTTAGGCTGTTTCTTCTACACGAAACCGAAACCAAATTGGTTCGTAACTAGAGAATTGAAATTTTTATCATAGGATTATTTCGAAATCGGGGATAAACGATTTGAAAAATGTAGATTTTTAGCAATACGTTTCTCCATCGATGTGAGAAAGGCAGTTTCTCATTGTATATGCGGATTTAGATTTTACGTTAGTAATTAACCTGACGCTTTAGTACAGTGGCAATTACTAACCGGAGACACGCGAAGAGATGCTTGAATATATTAACGATGATATTTTTCCTCATCCTTTGTTTCTTTTTTTCTCTCTAGCCATAAAAAGTTTGGGAACACCAGATAGGTACACATTTTGGCTACGAAGCATTTGCCATCACTGTCGATTCAACGCTGTTGTCTTAGTTATTTTCTGAATATTTATAATCCACTAGGTAAAGTTTAATTTTTTGGAATTCCACTTTAAGGATGCAAAACGAAATCGCACTGCGAAAATTTCACTGTAAATGGGGGAACTTCCGAAAAAAGCGGAATTTGTCAATTTTATTTGTCATTAGATCAACTCGATATTTCCTTCTCGAATCCTTACTTCGGCGTTCGTAGTCAAATTCAGATTTAGCAGTCGCGATGTTGCATATATGCAAATAGCTTTATTAAATATCGTGGACGCATTTCTTTTAAAAAAGTATTTAAAAATAAACTTTACAAATTTCTAGTTCCTTGTCAAAAAATGCTATTTATGTATCGTGATTTAAACCCCCTTAACCCCCGGCCATTTAGATCGCGTTGGAAATAGAGAGGAAAAAAAATGTACCTTTCCAAATTATTTACGCTTACAAACATTTGTTCATTTCAGTTAAAGTGCCAACTTCATTATTCTACATAAGTGAAACTTCAAAGCGTGGCCGGTGGTGCGCTCTCGTTAGAACAATACTCAAAGAGGAGAGAACTCGGAAAAATAAAAAGGTTAACGACAAAAGCTTTTGGAAGAAATCGTCTTTTTTCAGCAGTGATTCGTTCGCACCCTTTCAAGTCAATCGCGATTGTGCCGAAGCTCTGATCGTGGAGCAACTTTTCAATTTCTCCGTTTTTCTCGTGAGTTTCTCGATGATTTTTTTTTACCACTCCATTCCATTGTTCAGCGAAGCCGTGAGAATCGAGCGAAAGAGAGAGAGAGAGAGAGAGAATCTTTGTGCGGCGTCGGTGAAAGTGAATACTTCCGCTATAAGCTTTGCGACGTTTCCTTCTCGGCAGCAGGAAAAGGGAATCGAAAGATTAATCGAAAAATTTCAAAAGAATAAAAAAGCCTAGCCAGAAATTCCTCCTGTGTGTCTCTCATTTTATTTTTTCGAAGCGTAAAAAAGTTCAAGTGATATTGATATCGACGTCGACGCCTCAACAGTATTACGATAGCGGTAGTTATAAGAGATAAGGAGGCAGTCATTGATCATTAGAGAGGAGGCAGTCTTTGATCATTCGAATGCGCGTCGCTTTAGCGCGAATTGCATTATCCAAAGACGGTTACGTGAGATTCGTGGGACTACGCCTCACTCATAAGAAATTGCGGTTTAATCTAAATTTATAGAAATTTTTCTTTCATACAGGAGTTGAGTTAACTACGAATAATTTAAATCTTCTTTTCATCATCATCATGGGTAGTCCGTCCGTAGACAGGTCCGTGATTATTCATGGTTAAACTTGGTTCTCCACATACTCCTATTTTCCGCAGTCTTCTTCATGTCTTGATAGCTCTCTTTCCCTTTCAAGCCGTCTACCAGCTGAAACCTTTTCCTACCTCTTTCTCTTTTTCCATCCAGTTTTCCTTCTAGCACTACTTTAATCATGCTCTCTCTCTCCTCAGGTAATGCCCAATCCAGTTCGCCTTCCTCTTTCTGATAATCGGTATAATCGTTCGATCCTTGCCTATTCTTCGTAGTACTTCCTCGTTTTTCACCATATCTGTCCATTTTATCTTCGGCATTCTTCTCCATGTCCACATTTCGCAGCTTTCCAAGTACATATTTAATATCATTTTTCCTTAGCGTCCATGTTTCTGCCCCATACGAAGCTATACTCCACACATAGCATTTTGTCAACTTCTTCTAGTGCCATATAAATCCATAGGTCGGCTATCCTTCTATTGTAGGTATTCGGTTCAACCCTTGCTAACTTGAATAAGTTCTCCGTATCAACTCCAATCCAATCCTTAATGTTCTATAGCCATGCTATCCTTTTTGTTTCTCTACTACGCTTTCCATTTACTCTTCCTTGTAACATCAACTGTAGCGTTCTATACTTGTTGTTTCTTAGTATATATACGATATGTCCCAGGTACGCAGTTTTCTTTGTTTTTAGGCGCGTTTCGCTTCCAGCGTGAGCGCCTATTAGCGTCGGTCTGTCCGTCTGTATGTTCGTTCCCTGCTTCTACCGAACGCATTTTCATGAAATTTGATATTAGTGACTTACGATCAAATATAATAAGAAAATCACGTAAATTAATCACGTAAGACAATCAGTGGCAGCACTTTACTGGTGACAAAAAAATGAACTTTCCGTCATATCTCGTAAAGTATTTGTCATATCAAAATATTTTTCAAGTAAAACTTGTAGAACTAGTAAAGAAGTTTTTCATTTTCTATACATTTTTATCGTAGGAGTATCCGTTATCAAGAAAATCAAACAAGAATGTCTCAATTGCAGTTGAAAATTTCTTGCATGGTTACTTCATCATTGTTGCTAACATAATCTCACAAAGATACGTTTTATTTCATTTCATGTGCATGCAATATTTTTAAATAGGAAGAAAATGTATTATTTATGATGAAGAAAAGAACTTTAAAACGCTATTTTCCTTACGTACACGAACATATATTATTTCTTTCAAATACTGAATAGCACGAAACGCGCCCATTTGTGATACGCTGTACACTTTCCTAACTTGTTTGCTGTTTTGACCCTTCTTCATCCTGTTTAATACTTCGGAATTTCTCACTTTTGCAGTTCACGGTATTTTCAGCATGCGTCTTTTAAGACTCACTTTTTTTACTCCGTAGAGTAAAACTGACCACGCATAGCACTTGACCATTCGTCAGCGTAACTCGAGCTTTAGAGTTTGATTCTAAAATGTCATAATTTTAATTAAAAAAAACTTAAGCATGTCTTCCAGAAATTTATGAAAAAGAAGAAATTTACCTCCTTTTAGTAGCAAAAGTTTATCACGATTTACTTTCCTGTAATGTACACTTCTTTTGCTGTAAATGAAACTTTAAAATCCATTATAAAATGTAGATGGTGTGAATTTTGTATAGATAAAAGATAAGAGAAAATGGTCGCTATGATTAGGTAGGAAGCGCTGAAGAATCGAGAAGCAATTTGTTGTGAATCAGAGGATGTGGCGTACATAATATGAAGGAAAGAAGGTGGCGTGAGAATGGAAGAGAAAGTGGATGCGAGTTTAAAAGGCGATGAAAGATAGAAGCGACAGATTGGAGAACTCCGAATTACCTAACTCGTTAAGGGAAAATGTGATTCAGAGGGATGAGAAATGGTTTTCGGATGTAAATATTTATTATCTCCAACAACAATCGATGGCGTTTTTTCGTATTTGGCAGTATTTATAAACACCGGCCAATAATTGAAAATCTATGGACATTTTCATTTCCCTTGTTTTACTAAAAGGCGGAAGAGAACATGGACCAGACGATCATAGATTGTAACAGGGATAAGAGACGTTATCAAAATGTCTCAGGAATTTTACGAGTACTTTAATTAAAAATGTCCCGCTTTGCATTAAGTTTCATCAGTATATTCATTACTCGTTATTTAGACACACACAACCAGCCACATGCTTAGAAACTGGCTACTTGACTTCTGGGTAATTTGTTCGAGAACCCTGGTCATTGTGATAGTGTTAAAGACTTAACTTTATGAAAAGATCACTTTTAAGCTGGTCGATGGCGTTGTAACGATTACTGGGGAACCTACTGACCGCGAGCCACATGCGGCCCGCGAAGATTTGATGAAAAAGCGACCCGTAAAATGTAACACAAATTCATATTTTTCAATTCAAATTATTATAATACAGCATTATATTGAGATTTCAACCTTAAGGACCTCATTTGGAATAGATTTTTGTTCATATGATATCCCAGAATCTCTAGGTAACTTCCGATTTAAACTCCAATCCGGCCCGCCTAAGCAATGGCAACTTCCAATGCGGTCCCCTAAGGATTCACTGCCGCCAATGCGGCCCGCTATTATGTAGAAAAGGTTCCCTACCCCTGTTCTAGATCAGTGTTTTCCCAACCTTTTGAACTCCGCGAACTTACACCAACGTACTTACTGTAACTACGTTTAAGAAAAGGGGTTAATTGGTTACGTAGTTTATTTTAACATTTTCAGATATATTGCACATGTTTCTGTCTGTTTGCGGGGCGCCTGATTATTTTTTGTTTTATTCCAAGGATTATTTTCAACGTCTGTAGGAGAAATTCGTTAAATATAAAATAGATTTACAAACAACATCATAATAAACATATTACAAAATGCCTTTTATTTTAAAACTATGTACTTAATACAGAAGAATTGTAAAATACAAAAAAAACATTAATTTTTATAAGAACAAAAATGAATGTGTTAATAGTTTTACAAACAACATCATAATAAACATATTACAAAATGCCTTTTATTTTAAAACTATGTACTTAATACAGAAGAATTGTAAAATACAAAAAAAACTCATTTTTATACGAAAAAAAATGAATGCATTAATGAGAACCTTGGTGTTGAATATCCTGCATAAGGCATTAATATTTGGAGCTAAAGAAGTAAGAGATAACCTTAACGTTGATTGCAGGTTTAATAAGCGATTTCTTTTCTTTGTCTTTGTAGCGACCACAGCTGAAAGTCCTGATTTACATATGTACTTAGAGGTAAATGGAAGGAGAATCTTCAAGGCCTTCTCACTCAGTACAGGGTATTCATTTCTAATCTTCATCCAAAAAATTTCGAGTCGTATATGTTGTTATTTTTTTAAACTTCTGCGTTGGGCATTTGATGCTATATCAATTAGTGACTGTTCCTCTTCAAAGTGACAACTGGTTATCATCTTGGTCAGAAAATGGATCCAAAACCCATAAGTAGCCTTTGCGAGGGTCCGATTCGTCAGGGAAATAGTTTTCAAATTTCTCTTGAAGGGTTAATATGCGAGATGAAACGCAATCAAATAACTCTTCTGTTTCAACATCAATAGAATTCGCACTAACAATAAGATCATTAAGTGTAAGTTGTGGATGGCAGAGAGGTGGAATCGGGAAATTTGAAAGGGTGGGAAAATATTTAAGTTAACGATATTAATAAAGTTGTATCGAATACCTGTGATAGTGTAAAACTTGATTGACTTTCCCCAAAAAAATTCAACTAAATATGAGGTGCGGTCTGAAAGAAACTACATTTTGGAAACCTTCGCGGACCATATGTTGGGAAACACTACTCTAGATGGACCGCAAATGATCTCTCCTTCACTTAGCGCATGAATGAGAGTTACGTTGCCCCCTTCTGTGTATTTCCTCTCTTTCTTTCTCTCTCCCTCTCTCTCTCTATATATCTGTCGGCCAAGTTCGGGGGCTGTGGCAGCATCCTCCTCTGCGCACGTGGCGCCTTTACGCATTCTCTCCGCTTTCCTCCCTTCTAAAAAAGGGGGGTAGGAGGTGGAAGAGGGAGGGAGGAGAGGGGAGAGGGCGTCGCTTATCGACCAGTTCACTGCAGAGGATTATAGGGGGTCCTCTATCAGAGTAAGGAAGAGCAGGTCTCTCTCTCTCTTCCTCCCTCACTCCCTCTGTAACTATTGCTCTCTCTCTCTCTATCCTAATTGCCTTCCCTTTGGAGACACGATTCTCTCTCTAAGCATGTAGACTCTCTCTCTCTCTCTCTCTCTCTCTCTCTCTCCCCCTTTCCTCTCTCTCTCTCTCTCCAATCGGATTTCGAAATTTCCTCCTTTGATTATTTTTAGTCCACGTTCGGCGTATTTCCGTGTCGAAAGACGTTCCGAGGGTTCCGCGTGACGGACAATCGTACATACACGCTTTTTGGTGTTCCTCGTGCTAACCTCGTGTTCCATTTTTTCCTCTCTCTCTCTCTCTTCGTTTTCCATTTCTACCGCTCTCCTTTGTTACCTCGTCCTTTTGCGTGTTAACCTTTTTTTATCACCTCATCCCATTACATATTTTGTTTCCTTTTCTGCGTCGCTTCTTCGTTCGTTATTCCATTCTTTTGATCTTTTCCATTGCGGTTCCTTTTTTCTTTTGCTACTTTCTTGTTACCCATTCTGAGCGTGCTGCGTCACAATTACTATTTGGCCGTTGCTGTGATTCCACGTTGCCTTGGCAACTTGCTCGAGCAGAGCATTTCTTTTTTTAACCATTAAAGCGATTAAGCGACTCGCTTGATCGTCGAACTCCTCTTTTCCACGAAGCACCGATTTTTCTTGCCTCATGAACTAATACAGTCGAAAATCCATAATCCGGCATTCCATAATCCGGCAACTCCCCTAATCCGGCAACTCCCCTAATCCGGCAACTCCCCGTAATCCGGTATAGTTTCCGAGTTCGCCTTGAACCGCAATGTTTAAAACTGTCGATCGCCAAGTTCAGTGCATTATTTATTAACCCTTCAATGGATTAAAATGGATTTGAATATGATTTCTTTATTACTATCTTTTATACTAACTTCGCTAGTTATATACGTGTTTTATATACGTGTTTTATATACGTGTATTCAGAAAAATATCTTCCTCGAATAGGTTGCATATCACTTCACCTCCCCTGAGTGCAACCACCTTTTACAGTGGAAAACGCGTATCTTTGTAAATGCCGTACTTAAAATTTTCTTGTGAAATTCACACTTATTTTTCGCTACCTTTATTTTGATGAGCAGCTTTAACAGTGGCGTTTATCAGTTGTTTATTGTATCAGTGCGTAAATAAACTGAAGAAGCTGAGATTACGCTGAAACTGTCAAAATCGTAATTCGGACACCAATATACTTACTCGCCAAACGCTGATTTTCTCAGTTATCTTCGACAGTATCCATTTTATGCGAGCTTCCAAATTTTGGTAAACACAATATTTACCAATTTACCATAAAATAAAACATTTATGCTTATTACCTTATTATTGTAACTTATGTTTAAATAACATTCTGTGCATTTAATTTAACATTTACTATATTACAACGTGTAATATCATGAAGTGATGGGCTAGGCTTAACTTTAGGATTAGATACCTCCCGTAATCCGGAAAATTCCCTAATCCGGCTTCGACCAGATCCCAAGGGTGCCGGATTAGGGAGGTCCAACTGTATACCACTGCTATGTCAGCTTTCATTTCCAAAATTATCGGATCGTTTTAAGATTAATTTATTCTCATGCATTTCATTGCATTAGTAAATATTTACTCGTTTTCATTTTCATTTTATCTTTTTCTCCCACTGCTGCGTTACATGGTAGAATGTACTATCACAATATCGCACGGAAATATAGACGTTATCCCTCTGTCTGTCCATCTATCCGTCTATCTATCTATCTCTATCTCACTTAATTCTATCATTCGCTTTCTCTTTCTCACTCTATTTTCCTCCTTACGTGGCTTTATCTTATTACCGCATTGGCACCTCATCTCCTCCCTCCTTCATCACCTCTTCCTTCCTCTCCCAATTTTCCTCTTTCGTTTCCGTGCCAACTTCCGCAGTCCGAGGTCCTAAACCTCTCCGCTCCCCGCTTTTCACTTGTTTCGAAGACCGGATCTGATTGGAAGGGAGCGTTCCTGTTATAAGAGGAGGAGGAGGAGGAGGCGGTGATGGCGGGTGTTTTCTCCACGTGCGCCGTGTTATGGCAACGAAAGCTGCGATTGCGAAAGGGAGAAAGGGAAGGGAGACGTTGGAGATACAGGCTGGGGGGGAGTCATCGGTCCGCACGGCCTTTGCCGTGAATACGTAACAACGGTTCCCGTACGCACGCGGCGTGTCCATTGTTGTCCGTCCATTCACGTTACCCTCGATACGCTTGTGTGTCCATCGTTTTCTTTTTCTTCCCAACTTTCCCTTTCCCGAAACACGCTTCCTGTTTCGCGACTCGATTCCGCTTCTCGTCTGTTCTCTTGCACGTGAATCATTTCATCGGATGATTTCCCCCCCTCCCCCCTCCCCGAATTCTTTCGGGTTAAAAATTCGATTTTCTTTTACGGAAATGTCTCTTTTTAAAACTTCCCTGCACCTTAGAATTCCATGTCGTTCACGCAATCGATGAAACGCGACGCAGTCCATTTCGGAACACCAAGTATTTTGGAGGGTTTATTTTTAAAATGGGAAGGAATCTAGGATGGATAAATTTCGTTCGGATTTTTTTTTCAGTGTTCTGAATTGCTGCTTTTGCTGCAGTGAATAACGATAGGCGTCAGTTCATTGGATGAAATATTTCTCCGAGTGTTTTATTTTAAATTCCTAGCGAGTGTTGTGCCGCGACGGGTATGATATTTCGAAAGATGTGTTGACCCGATCAATCGGATTGCCCCCTCCGCCCTCTATGTTATCTCTTCACCCTCTCTCTCTACTTATAAACCCCTCCCTTCATTGCTATCCTCCTCTCTCCCTTCCTTCGCCCTAAATAAAGTCCTTTGTCTGTCTGTCTGTCTCTCTCCGCCTCATCCCATCCGCCGCACACGAGAAACGTGCATCGACTTCATGTCGCATGCAAATACGAGATCGATGTATTTTTTAAAAAAATTCTCGATTGCTCGCCGAACGCGCCCGTTTTTCCAATTTTTCTCGTTTGACCAGATTCATACCTGTTGGCGATTGGTAGGAGTCGAGAGATGCTGTCGAATGCGAGTGAAATCGCTTATTTTTTTCCTTTCGAGATTGGAAACGCGATATGTTTAAAGGAAACAAAACAAGACTTTTGGCATTGATAACTTTTCTAAAGAAATTGCCAGTGGAAATATGTACTGCAATTTCTGCTGGAGTTCTATCAAGTGTTGGTCTCTTTTTTTTTTAAATTAAAATCTTTTGCGCTTGGAGTTTCATGAAAATGGCTCTTTTAAATTTCTCTCGAACAGAAATTCATTAGCCTGACGTGATTTTTATGGATTGTAATGGTCGTTCCTTTTTGTATCACTTAGAAAATAATCCGTAAGCGCACGTGTACGTCAATATATACGTACAAAACGGTGATTTCTCGTCTGGAATAAAAATGCCTGATGGGTTGTGTTTAACAATTATCAATTTCTTACTTCATATTTCAAAATTAATAAAACCTCTTTAACCGTATAACCTTATACGGTTAAGGAGGTTTTATTAATTTTGAAATATCCTTCTCGCCGTAGCCTCCAAACCCCATTTTTAATTCTTATTTCATAGCTATCATGGAGGGCTGAAAAAGATAGAAACATTTTGAAAGATATTATTCTAATCCGCATCATTTTCATCGGCTGAAAATATGTGCAGCGGAAAACGATTTAAACGTGCGCATCTCAATTTAGAGAGATTCAGAGATTTTGCTTATTTACGTCCAGGTTTAACTGCATAAAGAAGCCAGTTTTTTTTCAAATTCCTTTCGGCGTGGACCGTTATTCGTAAATCGTAAAGCATTTGTTTAAGCAATATTCAGAGAGCCCAAGTGCAAAATAACAAACTTTCTGGCCAATCTCAAGGAAACGTTTGTAAGGAAACCTCATCGAATAAACTTTCTCACCGATGCATCGCGATGGAACCAATATCTTTTATTTAGGAACGGGAACATACGTACATGTATACATTTGGGTTGCACACCTGGGTGCTCTTTACGCTTCTGCGATGGCCGTGTTCTCTTTGATGCAGGTGTTGCTCTATGCCTTGCATCACTTCCAGCATACTACGGCCTTCCTCTGCTCTCTCTCTCTCTCTCTCACTTCTCCTCGCCTGCATTTTTTTCATAGCACGTTCCAGATTTACTGTAAATGGAGGCCATTGCGCTAACGGGTTGCGAGATTCCAATATACCACGCATACAAGATCAGATTTATGAGAACACCGTTTTAGAGATGGAATTATTAGATTTTCGTCGTATAAACGGCTGGTACAGATTTGAACCTTCTCTTAGCTGTTCCGTTGGATCTCTAATAAAAAGACCAATGGCTAATGGACATAATCGGTAGGTATAGCTGACGTGTGAAAAGAGCTTCCGGCTTATCGATGTTTCGGTTTGATGGGATTTATTTGTCAGAGACATTTGGTCGAACAGCTCTTCGCTTGGGAAATGTGGAAACAGATGAAAAATCCGCCATGATCGGGAATTCGAACTCGGGTCTTACCAATTGCCGGGCGGATATTCTACCACTGAACTAGCGTAGCAGACTAATTCTCACGTTTCATGAACGGGAATATTTTCTTGGGTTGCCTGTCTAATAAGGATCTTCGGATCATTCTTTCCATCAGCTATTTGCTTAACAAATATTCCACGGACATCTTAAATTGTGAAAACAAATACGGGCCAATTCACGTACTGAATTAAAGTGTAAGATAAGGAGCGATGAGCTATTTTAATGAGTTAATTTAATTTAATGCTTCGTTCGTTGCAAAATTGGGATATGGCGTCGTTGAAACATCGCGCTGTCCAATTGTTAGAAACCTAAAGAAAACTATAAAGTTGAGTTTACCATGCAGTGATTTGTGGAAATATTCCACGCCTAAATAATAAAAAATTGTAAACTTCTATTCAAATATATTACTACCACCGTATCACTTTTTTCAAAGAATTTTCGGCTCGCACTTTGCGTAATTTCAAAGTTTTAAAACCTTTCCGATAAAATACACAAATCTGGCGAGACACAGCTTCTTGTTTTCCCATACAATCTTTTCTTTATCCGCACGTTCTTTCTTCGCATCTGCATCGCGATTGTAGGTCAATTGCGGAGCGTTTACACCTTCCACTCTCTTGTCGCAAGCGAGATATCTGTATATAGCGACGTGCTTCAAGCGGCAGGAATCCGCAACCTGCGGTTTCGGTGCTTAAGAGCAGCGCGCTCTCAAAACACACTCATCAGTGGCATCATCTCGCGAGAGCTCTTCTCCCGTCTAAAAAAAAAAGAAAAAAGAAAGAAACGCCTCGAAGGAAGAAGACGCACGTATGTACTTCCGAAGGAGAGGTTGTTAGAAGCATCGCACCTATTCCACGGCGGTTGCCAATCGAAGCGTCGTGCGAAGCGGTTGGGTCAAGGTCGAAGGCGAGGTGTCTGTGTGTGTGTGTGCGCGCGTGGGAGGGAGGGAGGCGGGCGACGCGTGCCAAAGTCGATCGAGCGGATGGTTGGCAGGGGGTGAATGCAAGAGGAGGAGAGGGTGCGGGAGGAAGGTGTGCGGATGGCAGATAAGGGGAGGGTGGCGTGAAATTGAAGCGAGGAAGGAGGACGAAGAGGAAATAAGACGCGGGATTGAGAGAGATAGAGGGAAATAAAAGGGAGAGAATGGAGAGACAGACAGACAGTGAGAGAGAGAGTTGGAAATACTGAGAAAACACAATGGTGAGAAGAGAGGAAAATTGCGGATTGGCGAAGGAAGCGGTTCTTTTTGTTTTTCGTTGCTGTTTTTTTAAAAATTTTAATGGGTGAGATTTAGCAGACACTTAAATTTCAATCTCAAAACGGCAGCGAAGACGGAAATACGTTGGAGTTGGGGGGAGGGAGGAGGGGGGGGGCGACAGCACTGTTATTTTATATGTTTTATTAAGACGTTTGATTTAAATTTAAATTGGACGCGAATCCAATCTCGGAAGACGAAAAAAAAAAAATGAAGGTTCCCCTAGTTTTGCTCTTAAACCTTTCGAGGTATTAGTTTTAATTGTTTAAAATGGCGTAATTTAATTATCGTTAAAAAAACATCTCATTTGATCTTTTCTAACAAGAGCTCTTTTCTGAATTCAGTTTGTGGCTGAAGGACATTTGCATGTTTATGTAGACTAATAATTGTATTTTCAGTTGATGCCAAATTTCAAGGTGTTGTCAAATTATGAGAAATGGAAATGTAATCGGAATTATTAAAATTAAATTGGGGCTTTGGACTGCTAATATCTCTATGCGTCTGCCTAAATTGCTAATGTTTTAATGCATTAGCATTTGCATTAATTTCTATATGTTATAGATTAGTCGAAATTAGCGTCCGATGTACCTCTTAGTACCTTCAAATTGAAAACGTTATACTTACCGCTTGAAATAACTATTTTTTTTGTTGAAAAGAGACTTTTTTCTGTTATGTACGTTTTCTGTTTTCGATAAAAATGTTATATTTCCTTTAAAAAAACGGTTAAATTTCTGATAAAAACTTAGAAAATTGTTTTCAGCCCGATGTGTTTTACTATAATAACTGATTGTGGTTAAGAAATCATCTTATCTACCTGAATAATAAAAATACAGGAGAGTTTGCGTGAGAGATTATGCTTGGTTATGTGCATGCGAAATAGGATAAAAGCGAGGAGTGTCAAAGTGGGAGGAACGATGGGGACAGACGGACGGACAGATATGCAACTTTATTAAGGACGGAATTGAGATTAAAGTCAGACCCCGATTTAGTGCCACCGTTTGCCCATCACAGACATTGGCACTATAGCGAGGCAGGTGGGGGTAAATCGAATTATATGCTTGCCCTATTTAATCATAAGATGTTTGTTCTGTTCGCAATTATTCATTGGCGGTATATGCTACGCGGTGGCTCTATGCAGGAGGGTGGTGAATCGGGGGTCTAACTGTTTATAGTACCTTCTTAAATTTACCATGTGTGTGTGTTATGGGTAATAAAAAAAGAGAAAGAAATTCGCGAAAGGATTGCCAGAGGAGATAAAGTAGAAAAAGAAAAGAAATTCGTGTTTTTTTTTTAAAGCGAAAACTCGTTTCTTCGAGGATTTGGACGAATAAATCCTCAAAAACTGCGGAGGGAGGGATTTTGGAGAGTTGGATAACCGCTGAAATATCGAGCGATCGATCAAGACGAATGAAAAATCCGACACGGCCATCTCGGGCGGCCATTTTCAGAATATATGGAATGTCGTCTGGACTGCCGTTTTCAGACGGGCGTCTTTTACGTTTAAAATCCTGAGATGCGGACAGAGAGTTGAGTGTAAGGATCTTGATCGTGTTTACACGCAGGACACTGAACATTATATATATATTTTTAAAAAATAGCTGCTCATTCTCTCGTATGGTAAGTATAACTGTAATAATGGCCATCTTGTGTGTGTTATCTTGATTTTTACGAAGACATTTCCTCGGTAAGAGAATGCGCCCGCAAATGTAATCCTATAAAAAGTGTCGGATTCGAATCGGTTTAAGCGACAATAAATATGAGTTTCTCGCTTCTTTTACT
Organism: Uropetala carovei; assembly: GCA_036926305.1. Taxonomy (NCBI): domain Eukaryota; kingdom Metazoa; phylum Arthropoda; class Insecta; order Odonata; family Petaluridae; genus Uropetala; species Uropetala carovei. The sequence continues at coordinate 4,344,235 of JAXCHB010000212.1, forward strand.
CAGGCACCGGAAGTCGTTTCTCGCATTCTTCTAAAGGCCGCTAATTATTCGCGTTTCAACACGCGTTTAGCAACCTTGCAATCCCGAGGGAAGAGTTTTTTTTTTTTAAGTTAGCGCAAAAACATTCTTAAGATTAAAGAGTGCGATAGGCGGAGCGTGGAATCCACTTAGCGGATGAGGACCCTCGGGTGAGATATATGCACGTATATGGGCGGAGTAGGAGATTGGGATTGTGAATAAATCCGGAAGAAAGATGGAGGGTGGGGAGGGGGGGGGGAATGAGGGCGAAAGGGTTAGCTGTGTTCTATGATGTATTGAAATGGAAATTCTCGGTGGAGACGAAATGGTTTTAAGAGAATTATACGAAAAGTGGGTATATGCATATGGGGTTGGCGTGGGGAGAACTTTTAAGGAAATCAAATTGTTGTTGAAATCGCCTAGAATAAACTGCCCTTAATCATTGTGCAATGTCAACCATTTCTTCATAGCCTATATTCAGTATGATAAAATGACTAAGTACGAGATTTCATTCATTTTAGGCTCTTAGAGCCGCGAACAGACAGACGGCATTGCGAAACCATTTTTCCGGAATCAGGTACACCTAAAACGTAAATTTCCATCAAAATCTCGAGATCGAAATTTTTCGCGATTACAATGCTTTCTCAATATACTATTGTAAACGTCGACCTGGCAACGACATGTAATATGTACGCCTAAAATTAAAACGTGATACAATTAAAATAGGCCTTCATGAAAAGGGGAATGTTCACCAATTGGTCACTTTGGGTCAAAATGAACTTCGCCCAACAAATTTCACTCGAGATTTCCCATGGGCTATCTCTTAAAAATCAGCCGAGAATTTAATGAGATGAAGTAATGTCTACTAACAATAAGAGACGGGCACGACCTCTAAACATATCACTTTGTGGCTTCCCTGCAAAGAACTCGATTTAAAAAAATCATTTTTGGGCACATTTCGCTTCCAGCGTGAGCGTTTATTGTCGTCGGTCTGTCCGTCCGTCTGTCCGCATGTTCGTTGTCGGCTTCTACAGAACGGATTTTCATGAAATTTGATATTAAAGGCTTACAACCAAATATAATAAGAAAATCGCAAAGATTAATCACGTAAGACAATCAGGGGCACCACTTGACTGGTGACAAAAAAATGAAATTTCCGTCATATCTCGTCAAGTATTTGTCATATCAAAATACTTTTCAAATAAAACTTGTAGAAATAGTAAAGAAGAGTATTTCATTTCCTGTATATTTTTATCGTAGGAGTATCCGTTATCAAGAAATTCAAACAAGAATGTCTCGATTGGTTTCTTGCATGGTTACTTCATCGTTGTTGACATAAACAGTCTCACAAACAAACGTTTAGTTTACTTACGTGTGCACGCAATATTTTTAAATAGGAAGATAAATAGATTATTTATGTCGAATCAAAGAACTTGAAAACGCTATTTCCCTGATTTACATGTACATAATTTCTTTTAAATACTCCATCGTACGAAACGCGCCCATTTGTGATACGTTGTACACTTTCCTAACTTGTTAAAAAAATATAGTGAATTAATTCAAGTGGTGATGCTGAGAATCAAAGGTCCCATTTGCAGGAAAAATTCTTTCTCAGTTTCTTACGAATTTCCTGTCGTTTATCCCTCTTGCTTCTTCGATAAAAATATATACATTTTCCGTCTTTTTTTTTTAATGGTCCGTTGTTTTGAAAGCGCGTTGTAACCGATGGCACCTTATCATGATGGCGCCCTCTTTCCCTTTATATACTGGAAAGAGAGTTTGTGGATTCCATGGAGTTTGAATATAGAGCCAGTAAAATTCTTTTCCTCATAACCCTTTGGGTGTCTCCGGTGTTTGCGGCCTCTCTCTCGTCTTTTATGGCTCCACAGGAGTTAACTCTTTCTGTCGCTTCGGCGCCACTCTCCTACCCTCCATCTTCTTTTAGACGCAGAGACGGAAGGCGTAACGGTGCCCGAGATAAGAAAACTTCCACTTTCCATGGGAAGATCAAAGATAAAAAAGAAATATGAAATTCCGCTCGCGGTACTTTCTATTTCGTGGCGCATTGCTTTAGGTCCCGTTCGTTAAAAAAAGAGAAGAATTATCCGTTACGGTAAAAATAGCCATATCTTGTTTTTATGGTGACTTTTAAGTCGTTAAGAGTTAATCGCGTTTAATTAAAACTTTTAAGTTTTAAAGTCTTCCGAAATTTTTGTTCGTGATTTTTTTTTCTTCGACGGAAAGATTTCTCTAGTAGATTAACCCGGAAGTATTTTAACGGCAACGGACCCACGATATCAGTTTGAAGTTTTCTTTTTGGATATCCAGTCTTTGTTTTTTACTTTCTTTATACATGTAGTATAGAGGAAGTATTGTTTTCATGAAAAAATTCGCATTCTAGATTTCAACGGAAATACACGTTTTGAGGTCCCCTGAACACGTTTTGGCCGTATTCTCGATGATGTCTGTGTGTCAGTATGTGTGACAGAAATTTTGCGTGCGCTCTAATTAAAAAAACTATTCATAAAATCAATATGAAATTCTCTATTTATGATTTTATATATATTCTTAAGATTTGAAAATATTTTAATAACAATCGGCCAAACGAAAGTAGCGGTTTACTCTTGTAAAATTTTAGTTTTTCTTAAATATTTCGCTTAAAAATGAATTTTTGATAACATGTATGTATATAAAATTTGTAGATATTATTCTTTTCTACAATTTTTTTTAACTAAATTTTCATATGAGGAATATTTCAGGAGATATTCAATTTTCTTCGAAATTGACGGTTAGTGGGCATCTCGCGTGCCTGGTAGTGACAATTGAATAGCTAGCGCTAGCGCTGAAGTACATATATTTGTAATCGTCCTATCGGATGATAGTGAGATAGCGAATCGAGGCGTTTAAGGATTTAAGAAAAAAAGATTGGGAGAATATTTTATCCAGGAGTGCTCGAAATTCGAATTCTGTCAAACGTTATTTGTTTTATGTAATACATAATTCTAGAGAGAGAGAGAGAGAAAGAGAGAGATCCTTTTTCGCCCGCTGCGCGATATCTCTCCTCGAATTACCGTCATTTTCCTTATCTTTGGGAGTGTTAAAGTCTTTGAGTGTGAAATACGCAGCAGGTTATACTACATAGCACGTAAAAAGCATTCTGAGGAATTTACGCGAAAGGAACAGCGCATTTTATAGCGAAAATTCCTCGTCTTCCAGAGCAAGGGGGTTCCTAAACTTTTTTTGAAGTCAAGGAAACCTTAGATTCAAATATTTTTTCTCGCGTAAAACCTAAACTAAGATGGTGATAAGCCAAATCCAGAGGCGGATTACCGCAAAGGCTCATGAGGCGCTCGCCTTGGGCCTCGGCGCTCATGAGGGCCTCCAAAATAGTCAAAACTCATTTTTTCAATATTTCATTTAGTAAAATATTTCACAATCTGTGTAATCTACTACTTGCGTACACATCTTCTATTTTTTACTTAGGTTTGTTACAATGTAACATCCCATGCGTCAATCGAAAACACATCTCATGGTTATAATTTATATTTACTTTCTCCATATACGTACCTGCTACAGAGAAAGTATTGTTTTCATGAAAGAATTCGAATTCGGGATTTCAACGGAAATACACGTTTTGAGGTCCCCTGAACACGTTTTGACCGTTTTCCCGATGATGTCTGTGTGTGTGTCCGTATGTGTGTGACAAATTTTGTGTGCGCTCTAACTTAGATCAGCATGAAATTCTGTTTGTGATTTTATATATATTCTTTTATATATATTCTTAAGTAGCGGTTTATCCATATCAAATTTTCGTTTTTCTTAAATATTTCGCCTAAAACTGAATTTTTAAAACTGTGGACATATATTATGGTGGATGTAAAGTCTGTGGACATAAGGGAAGTGGACATAAAGGCAGAGGACATAAAAGAGTGGACATATCATATATATACTTATATATAAGTTGTTGATATTATTTTTTTCTACAACTCTTGTTTGAAATAAATTTTCATATGAGGAATATTTCAAGAGATTCAATTAGTGGTTAGTGGGCAACTCGCGCGCGTGGTCGTGACGGCAAAGGTGAATTTACAAAACAAGCTAATCGCTAGCGCTGAAGCGTGTAAGTTGAACTGTTACTATCGCCGTATTTATTTGATTTTAGCTGACAACTTACGTATGGAGAAAGTCACGTGTTGGACACATCAATTTATTTGTTTATTTTTCAATATGCGCAAGTTTATGTAATAAATATTAAATTTTCTATTTGTGCATTTCTGCAATTCAATTTATTTAACCTGCCGCATACATATTTTGCATTCGCAAGTTGTAAATTCTTTTGTAGATTGAGTATCCCCCCCCCTACCGGTCAATTGGGGGCCTCCCGAATTTTTTTTCGCCTTGGGCCTTCAGATACCTTAATCCGCCACTGGCCAAATCTCAATAAAATTAAGTTTACAGTCATTATAATTTTGATTTACTTAGCTTATGTATTTAACAGTATACGAGTGAGACTCTCGTTTAATGCTGTAAATAAGAGAAAGAAGAAAGTATCATGTGTCTCCTGTCACGGAACCACATTCATTATCATTTGGGTTCCGCGGAACGCAGTTTGGGAAACCCTGTTCCAGAGTCCGCTCATCGCCGATCGAACGTTAACGTCATCGATTGCAACAAACGTTGCATATTCAGCGTCGCGGTGATATTGGAGCGCCACCTGAAGGAGAAAATACGTAATTTCGATTTTTCCCCACCGATTGGGAAATTCACCTGAAGGATACTTCGAAAGCGAAGATTAAAATTAATCCGTAGTGAAACTAATGTATTGTTTCGACGGAAATAGATTCAAGTTCAGAGTTGCGACGCATTTTAAAATTAAAAACAATTCACTGAACAGGAATAATAAGTATAAAATCGTGCTTTTTATATAATATATCACCACTAACGATATGGGTTTCGTCTTGATTGGCAATCCTTATTACTTTCCAATAAATATTGGAATTCAGCCAAGTTTTTTTTATTTGTATTCGTTTTGAAGCCGATTCCGCCAAGTTATGCCAAAATCATCAACGGATAAATAAATGTCAAAATCGAATGACATTTATCTATCAAACTGAAAGTAGAACACGTTTCTAACGATTTCCCAAGGGATAATAAAATCGTTCCGTTATATGTCTAAGCAATTGCATTTTAATAATATTTAAAAATTGGGATTCCTGCCAAATGGTTTCGATTAGCATTTTAAACGCGTGCAATAAAGAATGCATATAGTATTTAAGACACAGAAATCTACGCCAGGGAAATTAACATTGCGCCTTTGGCTTGCCGAAGGCCGCACTTGATCTGTGTCACACGTCGTTATTTCCGTGAATTCTTGGCAACTTTTGTTTCCAATCGAATAATCCAACATCGCCGTTCCTCTTTCCCATTCGTCCTTGTGACACTTCCCACCCAATTTTTTTAGAGATTTTTTTTACAAATCGCTTACGTATTCACCTTGTCTGTCTGTCCGTGCAGACGATATCTCTGAAACGGTTCAACATAGAGAAACCAAATTTTTAGGATAAGTTATTGCATGTGAGAGTCACATGCATAAATCTGGAATTGTTAAAATTCAAATTTTCAGGGGCTAATTTTGTTCCATTATTGCCCCATAAATAAAAGCACGTAAATCGGTGATGAGGTTTATATATTGGATTTTAAAATTATTTCCCGTCTGGTTTCGAACTCGGGACTTGAACTATCGGGAAGTTTAGAAATTGCAGTTTCATATTTTTGAGGACGGAATTCAAATCCATGTTGATTTAGTGTATGTACATTTTTAGCTTTTATCAGAAAAAGTGGGAGTTTTTCTGTGTCTCAACAAACGACTACCATGGCAACGAGCTCAATACTTTTATTTGTACATTGTACCATAAAAATAGGCGAAAATGCTTGTAGAATGGGGATGACTCTATATACCAGACTAAATGTTTTCAGGAGATATCTCAAGATCCATATCCTTCGTACAGTATTCCTTGGTACAATTGGTCTCGAAATGTGCCATTTTTATTTTGATGATGACGCTAACGATTTTTTTCAAAATGTACCCTTAAAATTTGAATCTTAGATTTTTTGTAAAAATATAATATGTGCCTGAATTCGCAGTGCTTTCCTAACTTGTATATTACGAAACCGACACGATATCTATTTCTGCGTAATTTTTATTGTTGAATTTAGATTTTCTCCTGCGATTTTCACGGTTTAACAATTGCACCCCTTTATAAATTATGGATATACTCAGTATTAATATTTCTTTGCGTTGATTTACAAAATTGAATAGGAATGCGCGCAGTCTGTGTCATCACTACCAATAAACCAGTTTCAAATGTTATTTTAGAAAAATGATTTTTAAAATGATTTCTTTACACGGGGGCCGCGAGGTGAAGGTGTTTAGAGTTCGTGCCCGTCTCTTTGTAGATAATACTTCATCTCATTAACTGCTCGGCTGATTTTTAAGAGATTGCGTATTTGGAAATATCGAGCGAAATTCATTTTGATACAAATTGGTGAACATTCCCCTTTTCACAAGGGCCTATTTTAATTGTATCGCGTTAATTATAGGCGTACTTATTAGGTGCATGTCGTTGCCAGGTCGACGTTTACAGTAGCTGGACGTATATTGAAGGATAGGATTTCCTTGTTTTTACCGTAGTTGCACATTTTTTTTAGCAAATCATAGATATAGGATACATTTTTCATTTTCTCAATTATGAATCTTTATGTAGTTTGTACGCATTATTCGCCATATTATTCTGAATACTGTGGTCGGGAAAAATGTCGGTTTGATGATAGGTTACGGTGTCTCCGGCGGGAGTGGATTTGTTGCACCGCCTTTTGTTGTTCTAATAAGCCTTCCTCAGAAGAAAGGGAGCGGTCACTTTGACTTAAGGTGGACGTAGACTGCTGCCATGTTCGAAATGACGGAAACAGAAAATACGCGGCATCCATACGTGTTGAATTCTCTTTGGCTCTTCGTTCACTACATCTCTCCGAATCCAAGCCCTCTCAGTATCATCTCCAGCATTCTCTCTTCCTCGTTCTCTCTCCCTCCCTCTCTCTTTCTCTCTCTCCCTCTTTCTCTCTCCCTCCCTCTCTCTCTCCCTCCCTCTCTCTATCCCTCTCTTTCTCCCTCTCTCTCTCCCTCCCTCTATCTTTCTCTCTCCCTCTCTCTCTCCCTCTCTTTCTCTCTCCTCTCTCATTCTCCCTCTCTCTTTATCTCTCTCCCTCTTTCTCTCCTCTCTCTTTCTCTCTCTCCCTCTTTCTCTCCCTCCCTCCCTCTCTCTCCCTCTCTATCCCTCTCTCTTTCTCCCTCTCTCTCTATCCCTCTCTCTTTATCTCTCTCCCTCTTTCTCTCCTCTCTCTTTCTCTCTCTCCCTCTTTCTCTCCCTCCCTCCCTCTCTCTCCCTCTCTATCCCTCTCTCTTTCTCCCTCTCTCTCTATCCCTCTCTCTTTCTCCCTCTCTCCCTCCCTCTATCTTTCTCTCTCCCTCTCTTTCTCTCTCTCCTCTCTTTCTCTTTCTCCTCTCTCTTTCTCTCTCTCCTCTCTCTCTCTTTATCCATCTCCCCCCCTCCCCTCTCTCTCTCCGCATCCACCTTTCTTACTGTCTCCTTCCCTTTCTCCTCTATTCACTCCCTACTTCCATTCCAACTCTTCCGTGCCTCTCCTCACTTTTCTCTTCAAGCTCATGCCATTATATTACGTATTTCGATTAAATTTCCTTTACTTAAACAATAGAATTTTTTCATCTCTTTCAGTTTCTAACTGTATTATATTTATTTATCTTGGTTTTACCTCAATATCTGTACATCAAGAAGTAATTTGTATTTTAAGGGGAAGGGTTATATATTTATATGTATAGTTTTAACATTTATCACATTTTTAGATCCTGTTCATGAAGATATTTTAGACATAAAGAACGACGAAGGATTAAACGCAATAAGGGAATGCGCAGCCCCCAATCTTTCCGAATAAAGACTTGAAGCCCTTTTGTACGCTTGGATAATTTTATCTCTGAATAATCTTCTTGTGACGTCTACCCAATCTTTCCCATCCCCTTATATCTCTTTCTCTTTTAACCTCTCTCCCTCTCTCTCTGTCTCTCTCGCATTATCTTATTCATCTTATCTCTCTTTTCTGCCACTTCTTTGTCTCCATCCCTTTTGATCCTTCTTCCCCTTCCGCCATCGCTTCATCTGCGGCCCTTTTACCATACACGCACGCACACACTCTCTCTCTCCTAGCAACGCACAGCAGCGAGACGTCTTTCCCTCCCCCTTTCCTCCTCCTCCTCTCTCCTTCCTTCTCCCTCTCATTCTCTCTCTCTTTCTCCTTTCCCATTCTAGACGCACTCGCTTGCCTCCAGGGTGCGCCACTTGGGGTCGACTCTTTTACCGACAGTTATACGAGGAGGTGAAGGGTAGTGTGAGGGATTGAGGGGGGAGGGGGAGTGGGAGGGGAAAGTGGGGGGGGGGGAGGAAGGGGTGGGGGGAGGGAGGAGGAGAGAGGTCGGCGGCGGTGTTTATAAGGGGAAGGTTACTTGAAGGGAGGGGTGGGGTGACCGTAAGGCGCGAGGGGAACGACGGGAAAGGACGGGCGGCGAGGTGGGTAAAGGGGTTTTCTTTTTGAGCGGGGGCGTGTTAAGTGCGTGGTGGTTGTCTGTGAAAGGGGAGAGAAAGGAGAGAGAGAGGGAAGGGAAAGAGCGTGGGAGAAGAATAGTAAGAGGAATGCAGAAGAGGGGAGAGTCTTGAGGAGAAAACCTCTTGAGAATAAACGTCGAAACTTTCAAATTAGATGAATTTCATTTGGGGCCGAGGGTCTTGCCGTGGAAACAAAAAAAAAAAGAAAAAATAAAACCAAGCTGGAGAAACAGAAGTCCTCTTGTGTGTGTATTTCTGACAGGCGTCGTTTTGGATGGTTTATTACCGTCATCGGACGATCCCAAAAGGAGGTGCTCCGTCGTTCCCATGTAATGAAAGCTTTTAAAGGCGCCTACACGAAAGTTCACCCCTCGCGTGTGCACCTCTACTAGGCCCTGCTGTCGGTTGTCCCTGGTCGCTAACCGCGCCTTGAATCCGTAGGTGGAAGTGAAATTGTTGGAATCTCTTGTATGTACGCTTTGGGTTTTCATGTGACGCGGCTGTTTGCCGATATTTTACTATTTTAATGAGAAAGTTGACAGAGATTGAGTTTATCGAGTTTTTCCTTTGTGTATATTACGTTGCTTCTCCACGTATAATTTGATACTTATAAGTTAAAAAAAACTGTTTACGTTTTCAGCGCGAATTAAAAAACAAAATTTCAAATTTAAGATTTTAGGCCATCGGGAAATGTGGCAAACTTCGTTCGTCAAATTTACAGTTGTATTTTAGACGTTATGGTTTTTATTTTAAGGTTAAGGGGAGGGGCAATCCCCCTGCCCCTCTCCCCGCTAGGTCGAATGGAGGTTGCGTCGTCGTTGCGTAGGTGGGACGCGGGATTCTAGTCCGCCCACGGGGGCGGTCGCGGCGGCAGAGGTTAAGTCATTGTGTCCACGCATGTAGGTACGCGTCCGGCGAAAGGAGAGGCGGATTGCACGCTTATCTCTTTCCCTCTAGAGCAGCGGTTCCCAAACTGTGGGGCGCCATCCCCTGAAACAGTTTAAAAGCATTTTTCAACCTTCGCAACACGTACCAGATGCATGGGTAATATAATTACGAGTTAGTGTTCATCGTGAATAATGATGTAAATGCGAGTGCAAAGGGTTAAAAATTTATTTCAATCGAAAACATGGTGGGGCTTACAATTAGTGAAAATCAAAAGGGTCGGGGTCGTGTCAAAAAGTTTGGAAACCACTGCATTAGACTCTTAGATCAGTGGCTAATGCAGATTCGGTCGAATGAGGAGAGTCCATTAGGAGTGAACGGGAGTCTCTCCTTTGGGAGGAGTTTTCAAGGACAATTCTTGCGTTTTTCCTGCATTCGGGGCGGTGGGAAGGGATAGCTGGCCAAGGGGGCGAGGATTGCAACGCCGCTTTATCTAATCTTTTTGGGAAAGGAGTAGACAGACTTTTCAGAGTGGCGGGCCACGTTTCCACTCGTGAATAGGGGCCGTCGCTGGATGAAAAGGCGCAATCCCCACGCTGTGATTAATTTATGGTCCCCATTGGCGAGCAAAGCGACGGAAGAACTTTCAAGAAAGAAGAAAATGCGTTTTTAAGCATGCATCTGGGATCGTTTTCAGAAATCAGTTTCTTGAGAAAGAAAAATGAACCAATTTTTGATAGTCTCTATCACGTCCTTTTTCGAGAGGGGGGGGTAGAACAATGCGCATCGCAAGAGTTATTTAATAAATTTTGACTGGAGTTGCGTTAGTATTCCCGCCGTTCCCTTTTTGGATACCAACACAGTTCTAAAAGGTCGAAGAAATACTGCAACCACTTCTGGTTTTAAAAAAAACAAAATTTATCCGCCCTTCCGGGCTTTTTCGCTCAGGGCGGACGCCCGTGTCCCACGCCCCTTGCGACGGCCCTGCTTGCGAATGCTTCGGAGGGCCGCAATGCATGTCACGAGAGCTTCATCGAGCCGGATGAGCATTTACATAAAAAGTTACACAGAGATTCTGTGGTTTCATATAAATGAGAGATTGTGGTTTCACATACATAAATGAAAATCGAGTCGAAAGAATTTCCTAGCGTTAAGACTTCACCACATTAAGTTTTTGAGGCCGTAACTGTACTGAAAAATGCGAAATTTTCTATATTAAATTTTACCGTGGACTTTTTCGTCATAGCTTCGCGGGCCGCATGAAGCTCTATCGGGGGCCGCACGCGGGTCTTAGGTTGCCGACCCCCTCCTTTAGGATGGTTGGCGAGGAGAGAAGTTTGAGGGAAAGGGGAGCCGGCAAGGGGGCGAGGTGGGCGGGCGTCTCTCTTTTTTAGCGTGCCGCGTCATGGTCGCACGCGTGCACGCGGGTGTGGGAGGTGCCGGAACGTATCTCGGGAGATGCGATGCTGCGTGCGCTTTCCATACCGACCATATGAAAACAAATGAAGCTTTTTCTCTCTCTCTTAAAGATTAAATGTGAGAAGGGACGTTGCAGTCTCAATTTCGCCATTAATAAAGTCGTTTGTCTGTCTGTCTCTCTCTCTCTATTCTCGTTTCTTTCTTTTTCGCTTACTCTCTCTCTCTCTATTCCGAAAGAGAGCGGAAGACTCCCACGCCCTATCTTTCTGTTCAAACTCGCCGGACGACTGGTTTAATTGCTTCGGACTCGGAAGTATACTTACTCATTAGCGTCGTGGGAACGTCTCGGCCTATGCTGATATGATGTATAATGATACGCGTGGTTGCATTGATCCGCGTTTGATAAGCATTGCGGTCTCATGAAGATCAAAGCGGTAATTTATAACTAAACATTCCGATGCGATGGAACATAATTGTCGCTTGCGTTCATACACGTTTCCGTTCATTCGACGTGCCCCACGTTGTTGTTTCGTACAATGCTTACGAAAAAACGCCATCTACAACATGTGTAGCTATTGCAGTGTTTTCAGCAAAATATATAAAGCACGATCCAAAGTTCTCAGAATTTTATCATCAGCGCTTTCGGTAACGCATTTTAAGTATTGGTTTAAAAGCAGCTCTAATGGTCGGTCCTAAGGTTTTTACGGGGATAATTTAGCCGCTCCTACTTATAGCTTAACCAAATACAGGTAGATTTCCCTCTATTTACCTGTGTTCGGCTTATGAATGATCCAATATACGCCTGGTGCAGTTTATTCAATATTATTCACCTTTAAGATACACAAATTTAAGTACGCTTATAAGTGGAATAAATATAGTAACGGCCGCATACTCTGAAGCCTCCGCCCTGGTGCGTTGGCAAACGTCGCACACGCCTACGACAGGACATGCTCGCGATTACAGTGCTTACTTAATACGCGTCCCTCTATACCTAGATAACAGTTTCGCAAACCCAGTATTAAAGTTTTTTCTAGTAATCATACCTGAAGAGATTTATTTTCAATATTCGATATTGGACGGAAAAGAGTTCTAGAAATGGAATGATTGAAACGTATGGAATTGATTATTTCGGGGTCTGCTGTTCATTGCTCAATTCTCATGTAAGTACAGCTATTTTTCAATCTGTCATTGGGTGTCGTTGTGATTCAAGATAAATGTACCTTTCCTGAACAGTTATCACTGGGAATCCTGCACTTAATCTTATATTCTTTGCATGTATTACATGAATAATAATGGCTGCTCTTTCTCAATCATCCGTCTTGTTTACCGAAAGTCCAATTAAAGATGTTATTTCCTACTGATGTCATCTCAAGTAGGATGTATATCATTGGGATTGTTAGTCTAAAGTTTGAAAGGAAGGAATTCCTGTCCGAAGCTAATAACGGTACGACTGTCAGAGTCGATTACTGCGTAGACCCTTGAATGGCATATCCGCGTTGACCTACGTGAGTATCCTAAAAAAAAAAAATGTTTTATCATCAGAACGTTTTGCTTACTATTCATTTCGAGACCATAGAATCGGTCTCTTGTCGTTTCGAAGACTCCATTTTCGACGGAATCTCCGACTATGGAACTTTTCCATCGTTTCGAAAGATTAATAATAGAATTTTCCTCCTGCGAAGCACATTTCGGCTCAACGCAGCGATCGCTCTCGCCGGCTGTCGAATATTACCACCAGACGTTGTCGATTACGTTGGTGCGGCGGGCCTTCCAGACGGAAGATGGGCAGCCCACGAGGGCGTATTAGAAGGGCAGGACGCCCACATTATGAACTCTCTCTCTCTCTCTCTACCTCTCCCACCCTCTCCTCCTTTAACAAGGACCTTCGCTGCGGCTGTTCACAAGCCGCGTTGTGCCGACCAAAAAATAACACCTCGAGCATTTGCGAAAGGTGAGTCTTGGTCAAATTACGAACATTCGCAAATTCCGTTCGTTTTTTGCACTCGTGAGGTAATAACCTCATTAACCGCCTGTGGTGTTAGTGTAAGGGAGGTTATGCCTCGATTAACTATTATGTCCTAAACCATAGTTTCCCTTTTTCGTGGAAAGTATTTAACCGGTGTTAATTCTTAACATGCCAATACAGGCCTTTCTCGACTTACGACTTGAATGCGTTCCTGAAAATCGCATCGTAAGTCGAATTATCCTAAGTCGATTATCAATTTCCCATGGACTTACACGTTATAAGTTGAGATACGTTCCAGGACCTTGGAAAAACATGTAACAAACCGTATTTAGGCTATAATAGTGTTATTTATTGTATAAAAAACATTTTTAAGACTTAAGACAATCGATAAATTAAAATGTACTTGCAGTACCTTAACTAGGACGGGGCATCTGCCCCGGGCGCAACTAAGCAAGGGGCTCAAAAAAATCCAAATAGTAACGAAATAAACTAGAGAAAATAATTTCTTGAAGGGGGAGATGGCGCATATTTAGTAGTTTGCTCCGGGCGCTAAAATATTATCTAGTTACGGGACTGCGTACTTTGCTCAAATATTGGACAACTTTTCCACAAGTCTGAGATTTAAATCCGAGCAGTGATGCGCGGAAACGTGACTTTTAAAACTTCTCTTTTCGTCGCATTTATTTGTTTAAAAATAGATTCCGCTCCAATATTTTCGAAGCCGAATAAAAATCCTAGATGATCACCTTGACTCGCCTGGTTAATTCCGCGGATTTACGTAGAATTGCATCGCGGTTCTTCGCAGCCGTATCACAGGAAACTGGTTGATTCCGAGGAGATGCGAAACAAGGTCTGTCTGCCCACCGCGAGGGCTGGAGCCGCGCCATCAGAGCGGTGATAATCTCTCGCCTCCGTCGGCGTCCGATTGATTTCCCTTATCCGTCTAAGGATCTCGCCGTAATTTTCCGTCGAATATAACGCGGGGCGTAACGACTCGTCGTTCCATATATGAAAAGCGCCAGACAGACGATAATTTGCCTCTTGCTGGCGGATGACGCTTTATTCTTCACGCATCTTAGGAAGAGTACATATCCTTACTTACTTAGTAATTCCGTTAACTAAATAATGAATCAACGCACACGACTGTCGTCAGTCTCGTTTGTATCTGATAACCGATCTTTAAGGTCTCGATTTTTAATCCTCGGGATTAAGCCGACCACTGAGGACGGCAGTTTTTTTGAAGCCTAAATGCACGTTTGGGTTCCTTAACCTTTTCGTAGCTATTGAAGCTACTCAAACCATCATAGACGCTGCAAATTACAAAAAATCTGTTGAATTTGTTGACAGTAATCGTTATTAAATAGATTTAGGATTCCCGATTTTGGATTTGCGTGCGTTTGCCGGATCGCTTCGTTTCCGCAAGCGGTTGTTCCCCGTTACAAAATCTCGCTCCTACGACCGTCTTTCTTCTCCGCTTCGCAGCACACGCAATTCGGACCCGGTTTGTTTGGTCTGCATCACCGCCGTGCGATTCTAATCGCCGCCGAAGGCTCGTTTGCGTTCCGTTCTTGCACATGGCCCTCATTCCGGAGCCGTGGGCTTCGACTGGGATCGAGTACATGCAGCATCCGGACACAGGTGGTCCGACAGGCCGCGTCTTCCGGAGGGGCCCCCCGTGCGTGTGTGTGTGTGGCGTGAGGGGGCAGAAAGGGGAAGGGTGGTAAGCGTTCTCTCTCTGAAGAAGAAGAGAGGCGCCCGGAACGAACACCCACACGCTCCTCACGAGCTCAGTTTTACGTCCCTGCGTCGCTAAGGCCATCTATGCCTGGTTTTCGGAAACCACTCCTTGGACGCCATTGGAGAAGAAAACGTACTCGAGGAGGTTTTTATCGTCGGCGACTATGCGGGAAATGCCTCGTGTCTCGGGAAGGATGCAGTTTCTGTGTTATCAGGGTAAGGGCGTGTTCATTTGTTCGGAAGTGTACCGAATTCCGCCCTTCTTTTTTGAAATTTTTTTTTCTTCCGTGAGATTTTTTTTACGGAATGGGGGGGGGGGGGGTAGGAGGCGTGTTGTGCTTGTTTAGGTTGGAAGAGGTTTAGGCGAAGTGTTGGATAGGATGGAAGAGAAAGGGTCTAGGAGGTGTGAGGTTTGTAGGAGAAGAGAGGGAAGGGGGATGGGTGGGGGAGGCTGTGGAGGGGAGGCGGAGGGAGGCTGAGGAAGGGATTTGGGAGGGGGGGGGGGGGGAAGGAACAGGAGGGCGTTCCAAGGACGCTGCATTCCATCGTGAACCTCAAGAGCGAGAGAGAGAGAGTGAGAGAGAGAGTTAAAGAGAGGCGTAGTTTTATCATCTTTCACTCTGAATTACATTTTATATTTCTCTAGGAAGGAGTGAGAGAGGATTCCGGAGCACCTCGGAAGGCAGTTATAGCGCATGCACGCTTTTCTTTTTTTTTTTTTAAAGGGGTCGTTGGATCCGTTCCAGGAGTCGTTTATTAAAAACGCATTACGCAGCGTGCCCGAAGAGAGTGCCGCTCGCGAACTCACGGGGAAAAAAGCACTTCCGAAAACTCGCTCGAATCCTTGGAATAATGGCTTACGCTCGAGTTTTTGCGAGCGAGTCTGAAATTAAAATTGTATTTACGTAGCACTCCTCCGCGGACGAGTTTTTTTTTTTTTGGAGTGGTCCTGTTCATTTATGATTAACTTGAAAAAAGTATTCGAGGCGGATTTATGAGGGGCTTACTAAATGAACCTATGGCGCGCGGAAGAATGTTCGTGCTTTCCGCAAGAATCGTTCCTCGACCTCGGCGTCTTGGAAGGACAAAGTTTTTAACCTATTACTTAAATCAGGCATGCGGCCCATCCCGAGTTTCCGCACAAAAGTGGCCCATTTCATGCAAGTCGTCTGTTTTAGATTGACGTGGATGCAAGCACAAAACCAACGCTGTTGCAGCTGGAGATACTAGTTGATTTGCAATGCAATACGGAATAAAAATTCATTTTCGAAAAGAAGAATGATATAGTTCAATTTTACAACAAATACGTTGAAGAATCAAAATTCCCAAACTTGAGAAATCATGCTGCAAGAATAGTTGACGCTTTTGGTAGTACATACTACTTCGCTTTGAGAGTCCATTTTTTCTAAAATGAAGTTCGCGAAGGATAAATCTCGTGGCTCCTTGGAAGATATTAAATTAGAAAATCAGTTTAGAATTTCTACCACAAAAATTTGAGTAAACTTTGATAAATTAAGTCAGTGCAAAGAAAAACAAGTTTTCCATTGAATAAATTTTGTTATGAAAAATCAAGTTTTTTTATTTTTCTCTTGCGGCCCGCCAAAAATATTTTTTCTTAAAATTGGCCCACTGAGTGTTTTGGGTTGCTCAGGCCTAACGTAAATCATGAATTTGATTGAAAAAATGATACAACCAAAACACGTTAAACGGTACTTCATACGCTTGGCACGTTGGGACGATACTTAACTTTTTACGTGGCGTGCGAGGAAAATGGCGTTCAGATCAAAATATTTTTTAAATAAATCTACTTTTCGCATATTAATAAATAGGAACATGCTTCGGGTTCTTAAAAAACCAAAGGCAACTCCATATATTTTCTAGCCAAATATAAGGAAAATTCAGTCTTCATCTTCATCATCTTCAATGTGTTTAAAACTGGGCTAAATAATTTCAAACGGTAGTTTCTTAGATATCTATAAAGTGTATGTATGTATGTTTTTTTATAACTCGGCAACTACATCTCATAGAAACAAGAGGAAGGTGTCATTTTAATCGGAATAAAGAGTTAGGTGGTGTAGTCAGGTTTTCATACCGATTTGATTCACCTTTCTAATTTAAAAAAATATATTTTCTTTTTTCATTTTCTCCATTTAAATAACATAGGGATGAGTGCAGCTTATTTTTCATATGAATTTAAAATTACTTAAAAACATGGTACGAATTTGAGACTTGGATGTTTCTATGAAGGAAAGAACAAAGTTTATTTTTATCGAAGATAGAATCCGAATCCTGATCGAATTAGCGTAAAAATGCGTTTAGAATCAGAAAAATACAGGAGTTTATCAGTTCTATGACAATGACTATTATAAGCTACCATGACAAGTCCCATTGTCGCCGAAGTTGAGAGTCCAGTGTGTGGCGTAATATATTTTTTACAATTTTGTGTTTGCGATTTTGCTTTGTTTACATGGAAACCAAATATTTGCTGATTTTAATTGAAATATTACTAATAAACTTTTGGCGTAGAGTTCTCCAAAGCAGACTGTTTTTAAAACTACGTAACTTAAATATGTAATTAGACGTAGATTGTCCACAAATTGTGATTTCCAAACTCGAAGATATCGTCACGAAACTTCGCATAGGCATATAATTTTATCCTGCCATTAACATAGGCTATAAGGCGATAAAAAGTTTGTGGGGAGGGGGTGGTTAATTCAATAATTATTTTCCCATAAGTTTGCACGTAATTTTCGATTTTTCAGTGTGTAAGGTTTTTTTCCTTCATTCATCGAAACACCTACGTAAATACGAAGAGGTTTTCTTCGTTTTTGATTTATTGGACGGTTAAAACTGTGTACATACCATCTTATTCTTGCAACGGTTACATTTTACACGATCGAAGTTTTAGTTTCACTAAGTCCATTGAAATTGAACGAGCACTTCTGCTATTGCGCCGATAAAATCCATAATTGATATTTTGCTGGAATGCGGGATAATTCACTGTAATCTTCTGTCATCCTCTTAGAGGAGAATGAATCCACGAAGAAGGAGAGTACGTAAACCCATTCATTATATGCGCGAAAATAAAAGCGGGCGACTTGCGCACGCTGTGTTTCCTTCGCGAGAACCGTCCTTCCGAGCGATTTATCCTCGGCCTGGGAGTTATAAATTAAGAAAACAAACGTTCCTTTTGACGATTTACTTTGTGGGAAATGGGATTACTCACTTTGATGAATAACCGGACGGAAGTCGGTTGTTCGGCGTGGAAGACAATTCCTTTGCTTCGAAACCGATTTCGCCACAGCTCAACAGCTGTTGCGGTGCATGTTTTCAACTCGCTCCATCCATTTTCCAATAATCTCTTCCGTCGCCTTCCCGTCGTCCTCCTCGAACGCAGTTCGCTCGTAATATCTGATTAACTGTTCATTCTTTTACAAGTCCACTCAATACACTTCGCTCCCTGGGTGGATTTACCGAGGGCCGATCCTGGCGGAGGCGATGAACCCTCAACATTTTAGTAGCGGCCCTAAAAAAAAAAAAAGAAAACGGGATTTATTTTGGTAAAACTGATATAGTGAAAATCTGTAAATTTCTCGATAAATCGCTGGAAGTCAAGATGTCAACGTAAACTTTTGGAGCATCATTACTTTTTAGGCGCGTTTCACATCCAGCGTGAGCGCCTATTGTCGTCGGTCTGTCCGTCCGTCCGTCCGTCTGTCTGTCTCTCCGTCCGTCCGCATGTTCGTTCTCGGCTTCTACCGAACGGATTCATCTGAAATTTGATATTAAGGACTTAAGAGTCACAGGTAATAAGGAAATCGCAAAAATGAATCACGTAAGCCAATAAGGGGTACCACTTTACTGGTAACAAAAAATGAACTTTCCGTTATATCTCGTCAAGTATTAGTCATGTCAAAATATGCTTCAAACAGAAATTGATTTTATTGATAACGGCTACTCATACGATAAAAATGTACGGGGAAAGAAATACCCTTCTTTATTAGTTCTACAAGTTTTATTTGAAAAATATTTTGATATGAGCAATAATTTACGATATTTGACGGAAAGTTCATTGTTTGTCACCAGAAAGTTGTACTCCTGATTGTCTTACGTGATTAATTTACGTGTCTTTCTTTAATGTCTTTGACTGTAAGTTCTTAATATAAAATTTCATGAAAATCCGTTCTTTAGAAACCGAGAACGAACGTGCTGACGGACAGACGTACGGACCGACGCACGGACCGACGCTAATATGCGCTTATTCCGGAAGCGAAACGCTCCTAAAAAGTGATTAAACGTCCCATGAAATCGTCCCTTCGTTTTTATATCTATTCTTATTCTTATAAGGCCTCTGAGCAGATTAGAACCTATCCTTCGACACGTTCTCGACTCGTGTCGGCAGTAGCTTAGCTTAGCCGCGTCTTAAAAATGACAGTTTTCGAAAGAACGAAGTGGTTTTAATTCCATTTTGTTTAAAAATCTCGTGCCGCGTCTGTTGTTTCGAAGAGGTGCACATTGAAAAAAAAAAACCTTTCTGAAAAAGGAGGAAGTTAGTTTCCATCCCCCACCCCTACAACCCGTCTCCATGGCGAGGTCCGTGTTCCGGACGTGTAGCGTGGACACGGCCGCGTGTTTTTTCCCCGGGGGTGGGTGGGGAGGGGGGGAGGGGAAGGTGGGGGCAGGAAGCGGTCGCGTGATTTTCCGGCAGGTGACAGCGCGCACGTGTTCGTACCAAGGAGGTTATAGGTAAACCTATAACCTCCTTGGTTCGTACCGATTCGACGCATGCGCGTTTGCTGCTCACTATGAAATAAGTCACGCGTGCGAATCCACCCTTAAAAGTCTTAATTCGGTTAAATATGATAGGGCTGATTGTGGATTGTTGTATACTAATCTCGCCATTCGTATTTTATAGTCGATTTTTTCTGTTGATAAAGAGTTAATGTCATGCTAAAAAAAAGCCAGACTGGGAAACGGATTTCCATATAAAATACATGCATATGTGTAAACGTAGGTTAGATAAGGTTGTAAACTAAGTGCGAGCGAGACCTACCAGGCAACCGGAGCACTGATGACGCCCTCGAGGCCCCAAGCGTCCATTCTCTTATGAATAAATTATTTAATAAAATATGGGAGACGGTCTATCTTTGACAGATAGCATTTACTTGAATGCAAATCCAATTAGAAGAAGCAGCTCCAAAAACAAGGGTTTAAGGAGAAAAGTGTGAACGTGTCTGGGAATCAAACTCTGGTCTACGAAAACATCAAAATTTTTAATAAATGCGAAGTTTGTAGAAGCGATTTTCTCCACTAGATGTCCGCACTGAGGCACAGCCAATAACATATTCTTGCTTTATCTCACAGTTGGGATTATTAGCCAAACGAGAAGGAAGATAGGGTATTTCCACCTTAATTTAACACCGTTTCAGAGTATGACACGTTTATTCTTGCTGGAGAAATTATAACAGAAAGCTATCACGCTGTCAATGTACTCATGAATTTAATGACTGTTTATTTATTTTTTAAAAGATATCATATCATTAAAAACAGTTCATTATTAATATATCATCAGTTAAAATCAACAGATATTTGGTTGGCATGTAAGCAAAACAAAATCGCACACAGGAATTGAGAAACGATTTTACGTTAAAATTTTTCGCGTATAAATGCATTGGACTCTCAACTTCGGCGACAATGGGACTTGTCATGGTAGCTTATAATAGTCATTGTCATAGAACTGATAAACTCCTGTATTTTTCTGATTCTAAACTCATTTTTACGCTAATTCGATCAGGATTCGGATTCTGTCTTCGATAAAAATAAACTTTGTTCTTTCCATCAAAGAAACATCCAAGTCTCAAATTCGTACCATGTTTTTAAGTAATTTTAAATTCATATGAAAAATAAGCTGCACTCATCCCTATTTTATTTAAATGGAGAAAATGAAAAAAGAAAATATATTTTAAAATTAGAAATGTGAATCAAATCGGTATGGAAACCTGACTACACCACCTTACTCTTTATTCTGATTAAAATGACACCTTCCTCTTGTTTCTACGAGCTGTAGTTGCTGAGTTATAAAAGAACATACAAACACTTTATAGATATGTATGTATAGATCTATAGATAGATAAAGACTATTTCATCTTTGTGTTCTGACGACAATTTCGTTGCGCATTTGTCTTGCATAGCAACAATTATTCAAAATTTATTAAATTTCATGTTCCATAATTATTTCCCATGCATGTAAAGAAACGCATTATAAGTCGAAAAAGATAAAAAATAAAATTAAGTAAAATTTTTAAAAATGCATTCACACTTTTACTTAAAATTGCACTCAAAGGTAGAAAATAATTTTTTCAGGAGAAAAATAATAAAAAAAATTTGTATGCTTCGTAAAAGTGGGTGGCTTTTTAAAAAAATCTTTAAATTCTTATATTTCATCTTTTTCATAAATTAGTTCTTCTTGTTGGCCACTTACTTAAAATATACTCATATTAATGCCACCCACTTTACGAAACATAAATTTTTGCCCATAAAAAATAATTATTTTCTCTCTTTGAGTGCAATTTTAAGAAGTGGCGTGCATACACTAATTGTAAATATATATATTTTTGCCAAATTTTATGTTGGATGTGTTAAGCGTTTTAGGGATTGTTTTCTTTTCGTTCGTCTGAGGAAACCCTCGTCTCGAAAGCAAATACCTTCCGCATTAGTATTCCTGCGACTGACTCATCCTTTCCAAACCGTCGCTGTTAACATCGTTTGCGAATGGACCTTGGAGACCGCCAGTAGGGGTTGACGGCGTTCCTCAAAGGTCGAATTTCTTTTTTATCTCTCTAGTTTTTCCTCCGAGCCGAAACACCTTTTATGGATGATCGTGGACACTTTTCTTTGGTCACGATACGATCGAGCGAAATTATTTCTGTTGCAGAACAGCCGTCCTCAGTGGCGAAAGAACTCGCTTCCTTTTTCTTCCTGAACCAAAGATCGATCGGAAAATTATCACCGAGGAAGCGTATTGTTGTTTAATTCGACGACGCGTTTGGTTTACTAAAAAGTATCACGGATGAAGTACCAATTTCGAGGCATTGTGCGACCTCGATAATTTATCGTTGAATTATTCATTTTGCAAAAATTACTATTGACTACTTTTCAGGAAATTACTTGTTTTTTTCTTCACAATTTTTCTCGCGATGAAATATGTATCAAGCGCGTCATTTCTGGAATCGTTGCTATGTGTCATATCGTTTACTCCTGTTAGAAACGAGGGCAAGTAGTCTGTTTTGTTGCGAAGATTCCGAGGATCTGCTACAACGATTCGTTCGCGAGATGTTTACT
Source organism: Uropetala carovei (assembly GCA_036926305.1). Lineage (NCBI taxonomy): Eukaryota > Metazoa > Arthropoda > Insecta > Odonata > Petaluridae > Uropetala > Uropetala carovei. The sequence goes on from JAXCHB010000212.1 coordinate 4,366,276, forward strand.
TTATTCTAGCATTAGAAAAGCGGTCACAAGTCCGCAATGGTTGACATTGCTCAATAATTAAGGGAAGTTTATTCTACGCATGTTTAACAACAATCTGATTTTCTCAAAAAAGGCTGTAACGATTTTTATCAAATTTCGTACAGTTACTTGAGTTTACGTCTTCAACAATACTGTATAGTTCATATTTGTCAAAAAATGAATATAAGGCTAGTTTATTCTAGACAACTTTAGCAATAATTCCATTTTCTCAAAAACGGCTAGAACGATTTTGATAAAATTTCGTACAGTTACTTTAGTACATACATATACATCTGCAATAATGCTACGTATTTCATTTTTCTCAATGAATGAATATAAGGCTAGTTTATTCTAGGGCAACCTGAACAAAAATTGGATTTTCTAAAAACAGGCTCATACGATTTTCATTTTCTAAAGATAACTTAACGACGCATTATTGTATGAGAAAGTTTGTACAGTGTATGTTGTACCGATTTTATTGGAAGAGTTTTTCTTTTGGGGAAATGGACGTCTCCTCCTGGAGTGACCGCCTCGCATTCCGTTGAGTGTTTCATACCCTTTTGCCCCGTCTGGAAACAAGCGAGTCCTCTTCTTGAACTTCGATGGATGCCCTCGTCTGTTCGGAACGCACAGGAATGCGCTCCCAACTGCTTATATCCCCTCCTCCGGTTCGTATGGATTGGTTGGATCGCTGATGGGGACGGGGGATTTCCCCTTATACCGGAGAGGGGACGTTCGGTCGGTCACTTTTACTTCAAGGACTTTGTCGGCCCTTTTCGCGTTTTACGTTACAATCACGTACAAGAAGAGGCGACAGTCTACATCCGTAAGCTGACTTGCAAGGATTTATCTCGGTTTTACGATGTGGCTCAAAGGAAAAGGTAATTTACGAACATATATATGAGGAATCGGGCACGATTAACCTTATGGAATACTAGTAACATACTTTTACTTTATCATACACGACGAAAAATTGATTTACCCGGACACGTACGTCGCATCAGCCTTCCCGAATCTTAAAGGATTTACATATTAAATTTTTAAAGTGCGATGGAATGCCATCGGTTGGTTTTTCTTTAATGTATGTTTGCGTAAATTGTAATTTTCGTGCGTTTTCTGAACTGTTAGTTTTCTCAATACGGTTTTTCAAATCCAAGACTTCGTAACATTAGAAGAAATCGTGCTTTTTTTTTTACTTGTTTGGCGAATTCGGATTTAAGATGAAGAGGGCCCATATACAGTGGTCAGGAGAAATATGTAATTAAGTAATTATGATGATTATCCCGAGAGATTTTATAACGAAGGGTTTCTTTAAAAAAAAAATGAAAGCGGTTTCGGCGAGGGGCTGGACGCCTGGTCTCTGCTTTTTGGACGCGTGTGGATTCGTTGGGCGTCTCTCTCTTCGATATCTCCCACTGTCGTGTGCCTCGTGATCTGGCATCTTTCCCGTGTCCCCATGGCAACGCGGGACAAAAACTTCACACCGACCGTTGGTGCGTCTCTCGTATCTATCTTCGCGTCCTGCGAACGAGCAGATTTAGTCGATACACGGTGAGACAGGAGGCGCTGACACGCGGTTTTTTTTGCTCGCCAATAAGCTGATTAAGTACTTACGTTGAGATCCTGGGGAACAGGCGACGTGAGGGATTTTTTGTTTCTGAATTCACCGACCTGTTTTGAGTTATCTTTTCCCTCAGCCGCATCGATCCGACCAGGAGAAAGATTTGGATTGTAGTGCATACATTACACGAATAAATGTAGGGCGAAGGACGGTTAGAACTTTAGTTAATCCTTTTGTACATTGCTTTTTTCTAAAAAAAATATCTCCGGGAACGCACATTTTTTGACGACGAAAAGATGGATCTTATAAACGTCATTTCATAAATGGCGGTTTGCATTTCACATGTGAAATGCACGTCGATCTAGTGATAAAGATTTTGAATTTGAAATATTTTCAAAATTTATAAATTTTTATTATTACAAGTTTCATCATTTTTTACATCTTGCGTGAAAACAACTTCCGGAACGGCGTTCCGGCAGAAAAAAAGCACTGCTTTTGCATTTGTCGAGCTTCAATCTCGAATGGTTTTAACTGATTTCCGTCCGTGACAACGGAAGTTAATTGTGAGCATAAACAATTGGCAAAGCTTGCGCAAACTAAAATCCAGTGTGTCAGTATGCATTCGAAAAAACATTGAGGATTTTATAGGTGCGACATGGATCGACAGAAATTTTCCTCAAGCATTTTAATTCGTAGATCGCCTTCTGGTTCTCCCGATCCTTAATAGTGCGGCGAAACAAAATTTCACGTACATCTACATAATACCCTGCGAGTCACCTTATTGGTGGATGGCAGGGGGTGCAGTGCGCCAAGGTTCCCTAGCTTACCTTCCTCATCTCTTCCTATTACGTTCCCTTATCGTCTTAGGGAAAAACGATCCTCTGTATCGCTCCGTCCTACACGTAAAATTTTTTTACCACATTGCAATATAAAAAAATCTGATGTGGCCAACACATGACTTTCTCCATATTTGAGGTATAGATATTTAAATTATTATGAATAGCATTATGAGGCAAAATTATTATTTCGTATCGTAAAATTACTATTTCGTATCGTAATATAATACAGTCTTCCTTATTGCCGTAAATTAGGTATATTTTGAATATGTTTACAGAATTCATCGCTACATGGTGGTGGCGCTTTATACTGGAAATTACGAAAAAGTTGAATATCTCCGAAATGGATGGTTCTACGAAAATTTGTTTCAAACAAAACCTGGAAGAAATATTATTCTCTACAACTTTGGTCCTCACGAAGATGACCAATTACGACGTTTTTAAGGAGATATTTGACGGAAACCGAAAAAACCGATTATTTATAAATAATTCCTAAACAATAAATGCTATGGAAAATTGTTTCAAATGAAAGTTGTAGGAAATTACATTCTCTATAACATTTGTATCAAATTGTATACACAATAATGATGTTTTAAGGGAGAAATATTGCACGAACCGAATCGGGTTTCGAATTAACCTCAACTTCCGGTTAACCGTGTTTTCCAAAAACCAATCATCTCTTTGTGCTCATACTAAAGTGTTATATATGAAATTTGGTAACGATATGGCAAGTACTTTTCGAGTTAGTGTGTCCAAAATCACAAACGCGCACACATCATTCCGAAAATAATCTAAACGTGTTCTAGGGACCTCAAAACGTGTATTTTCGTTGAAATCTCGAAGTCGATTTTTTTCGTGATCACAATACTTTCCCATTACTACGTATGGAGAAAGTAAAAAGGAGAGAAAATAAATACCTGTTCTTATATAGACAGGATTTTTTCAGTGGAGTTGTGCCCATTTTGAAAGTTTGCAAAATAACAACAAATGCTCTCCCGCTATCATTACTACTGAATTTACAACAAAAGAAACAAAGTTCTACACAAGTCACTCAGGCTGTCAAGGAATTTACTGTCACATTACCCGGCGCTGAGACGACCACGACAAATATATTTTTTTCTCGATTTTATAGTTTTTAAGAAGCGCAAATGTCGTTTAAACACTTTCCAGAGATGCGATTTATAAAACTCACAAGCTCCCTTATAATTAAAACGTGAATGATATATTGCCCGTGACGCACTGAGATACCTAATTAAGTGTATTCTACTCACGAAGGCCAATTGAAGGTATAAATCTCCCACGGGGGACCGTTTTTTGGGAATTTTGAATGAACGTGCTCGATTTTCTAAAACCACTATACGGTGTGTGACAAAAAAAATACTGTAATAACTCGCTGAAGCGGGCGTCCGGGATTCCGTGAAAAAAATGGCCACTTCAGAAGCTGAGCGAATCGCGTGAAAAAAATGAGCGCGCGGAGTGAGGAGAGGGGTTTTTCATGTAGTTTTCCAATTCTGTCGTTCTTTCTGTGTATAACGCTCTTAGAATCTTTCAATATCTCAGTACTGGAAGCAGCTAGAGAGATGAAATTTGGTGTGTTCTTAGATGACCACATTAACAACTAGAAAATGTTATTACTTTTACATAAAGTGTCATAGGTTCGACTCGAAATATCCTTTCGTATTGCCATTTTAAAGAACGAGAAAAAACGATTTTGACCCTGCAGACATTTTTCTTTTGCCGATTACAATAGCTAAAGCTAACTATATATTAATTTTACGTTGACGTCTGTAGACATTTGTGTACAATTTATATCGGCGTATATCTCGAGAGCCGTTCGTAGTAAAGATATGCGGTAAACGGCGTTTTGTTTCTACTGGCTTGAGGTCTCTGGGAAAATATTTTCTTATTCTGTGTTCCGGGTTCGAATCCAGGAGACAATTATATTTTCCCATAAGTTTACACGGGATTTTCGGTTTTTCAGAGTGCGAGGTTTTTTTCCCTTCATTCATTAAAATGCGTAAATATATACCTATTTTCTTCTTTTTTTCTTTATTCGACGGCTAAAGCTCTATACTATCTTATTCTTGCGATGTTTACACGTTACATGGTCGAAGTTTTCAGAGATACGCATTTTTTTCGAAATTTTTAGGATTTTTCGTACTCATTCCGGGCGTTGCCAAGGAGACTCTCATTGTTGCCTCCGATTCATTTAATGCCAATTAAACCTTCAAATAGACGAAAGAAAAAGGTTATTCGCTTCGAACTGTTGTTTGAGCATCGAAATTAATGAAGCATAGAAACGTAAATATTTACGAATAATTATTCTGTTGACTGCATATGGGAAGCGTTTCTAGCTGTGTCAATAACATGTGTATAACAAACAAGCTCCCAGCGCATTGAGTTTTATTTTAAATTGTGCAATTAATTTGTTTTTCGTTTTGTTTCATCGTTTGAATGCTGGAATCTTACCTTTTTGTAAGTAGAACCATCATATTACACATCTGTAATCCTTATTAACACAAATAGGCTCACACATCAATTAACAATTAGATAAGAATAGGGGCGCACGTTATTTTGTAAACACATTATATGGTTATCTTCTCTTCATTGGTAATCCAAATAAACGGTTGCATTGACGTCGCCTTTATAGTAGGTCCTGTAAGAAGTTAGAAGCGTTCGTTGAGAGACACTTGAACTAAAGCAACTGTTTGTGAGTTCGTCTATAAGGGTGCAACGATAATCATTGGGACTAAGGTAAGGTAGAGCTATTAGCCCAGATACAGCTGCCAGAGAAAGGAAGAAGAGCCAGAAGGAGAAGGGAAGGAGAGAGTGGAAGGGAGGAAGGAGGAGGAGAGAGAGGGGGGGGGAGGCAACTATTTTAAGGTTAACTAAAGATATCCCGTCACATTAACGGGCAATTACGCTAGTATTAACATAAATATTATATAAAAATTAATTTTAGTGTTATAATTTGTAATGTTACCCGTCATACGACGGGTTATTATTCTAGTAATATAATAATTTGAGCGTGGAGGAGTATTGGAGGACGGGGATTGTGAGGAAAAGAGAGGGGAGAAGTACAAGTAATAGCGTAATTTAACATTGTGGAAACCATAAACAAGCACTATGGAAGCTTAGGTCTATAATTAATGATATTTTTCTTGTCTATGCGATGCGATGGTTTGTTTCGCGAGTGATGAGATGGTTAAATTAATCTTCGCCACGATAACTTTGTTTTTTATTTCCAAAGTCCGGATTATTTAATTATTATCATTCGAGCGTGAAGTATTTGAAAAGAAACGCAAATAGAGAACGTATCTCGGAATTGCTTTCGCTGATTACTCATCGAATGCAGAAGCAAAAACAAAAAAAAACTGTTCGTAGTCGTCTCAGTGCAATTTGAATGACCTTTCGGTCGTTTTGACTTTATATCAGGAATGAGAGCCCGCCGCCAGAGGCTTTTTTCTTATCGGCAGCTAGTATTGCCAGCCTGTTCTGAGCAATACAGCTGTGTGAGAACCTTGTAATGCCTTACAGGCGTTTTGAGAAGTTGCATGAGACTTCGGACCAGCTGAAATAGAGAAAGAGCCACTTACCGTATATATACAACACTCCTAGCTGTGCCTAAGTAACAGCGATAACTTGAGAGAAAAGATGATTATTTAGGCATTTGTTATAATCGTGTATAGCGTTAAATGAATTTATTGTAAATTTAAGTATATTATCCTTCAAACCGTTAATAGCAATTGAGATTATATGCAAAATTCAATTTCAAAATGTATATATCGGTGGCTGTCGGTCAAGTTTCACAGGGGTTTTGGTGTGCGTAAATAATTTCGTTTCGTTAACGAAAAAAGGTGGTGTCAAGGGCCGCCTTCGAGGGGTTTTAATTATATTCAGTGATTTGAGTTTGTAGATATATTGGTGGTAGGATGTCCAAATTACTCTAGTTATTCATTACCCGGGTAGGCGAGTGTTTTTGTTTAATGATACCCGGGTTATCCGGGTACTGGTATAAATTTTAAAATTATTCTTAAATCTATAAGAATTTTAAAAAATATAAAATTTCTAATAACATATTTCAATATTTAGGTATTTTGAAAATATTACATAATGCTAGTGCGGTTAAAATATTAATATTTAATTGATTTTTTATTTTTGTAACGAAATTTCCCGAACTTAAAAATCTTTCATTCGCCGTTGAAGTTGGTTGAATACTATAGCAAAGCTTTATAAAAATTGTCCAATTTATCAGTACGGTTACCTCCATTTTCTTTCACGATTTTGAATTGCTTTTCAATAGAATTCCGCTTATAATGTGTTGGTTTTTGAGATGTTACGGAATTAATCGTTTGCTGCAACTCGTTGTGAGGATCGATTTAATTACTTCCTGCATTTTGCTGCTTTTTTTATTGCTCCTGGTCAGTAACACGTGGATACATTCGATCCATAACGAACAGTAATATCTAGCTCAGGTATGTTCTCGGCTCATTTTGGGCATTGGCATTTTGCGATACGAAAATAATTTCGTGTAGAAACAAAAGCATCAACGCGCTATTGATAGTGTGAAATGTTTCAACCGATCCAATACAGACATTTCATCATCATATAAATAAAATAGATTGTGTATGTTAACGCTGTAACTCCAAAACCAATAAACCTAGAAAGCTGAAACTTGGCACATATACTAAGAGCACCCTGATGGTTTGCACCTCGGTATTATTTCTTTAAAATTTTTGGCTTGGAACAGCACCAAGAGACAATTATATTTTCCCATAAGTTTACACGGGATTTTCGATTTTTCAGTTTTTTCCTTCGCTCATCAAAATACGTAAATATGGATCGATTTTCTTTACTTTTACTTTATTCGACGGCTAAAACTCTATACTATCTTATTCTTGCAATGCTTACATGTTACACTGTCGAAGTTTTCAGAAATACGCATTTGTTTTCGAAATTTTGCGGATTTTTCGTACTCATTCCGGGCGTTATTGTCTCTGATTCAATTAGTGCCAATTAAACATTCAAATTGAGGAAATAAAAGTGTTGTACGCGTCGAACTTTTGTTTAGGGATAGAAATTAATGACACATAGCAACATAAATATTTAAAGATAATTACACTGTTGACTGCGTCTGGGAAGCATTTATCAAGGCATTTCATCATTAATTTTATGCTGGAATATTACCTTTTTGAAGTAAAACTATTATATTATACATCTGTAATGCTTACTAACGCAAATAGGCTCACGCATAAATTTAAAATTAGATGAGGATAAGGACGTACGTTACTTAAAAAATATTGAAAGTTACATAGTTCTTTTCTCTTCGTAGCTACATTTACGTAAATAAAGTTGTACATTTTGATTTATCATATAAATAAGAGAAACTGTGTTAGGTTGTTTGAGTGTTAACGCTGTAACTCCAAAACCAATAAGCCTAGAAAGCTGAAACTTGGCATGTGTACTTAGGGAAACCTGAGGGTGTGCACCTCGGCTTATTTTTTAATTTTTGGCTTGGAAGGGTGGGAAGGTCAAAAAAATTAAATAAGCTGTCATAAAACTAAAGAAATAAAACTTCGCATCGGGAAAGAGTGCAGCATATTTTTCATTTGCATTTTAAAATTACTTAGAATCATCGTACGAAATTGGGACGTGGACGAAAGAACGCTTATAAGAATAAAAATTCATTTTCTTGCTGTTGTTTTTAAAACTCTCTCCATAAATTAGTTTTGGCCCCAAATGAATAAACGAGCAACATTGTATATCCTGAAGCTCTATACGAATAAAAATTATAGATGTTTCAGAAATTAATTACTGTAAACAATAAAAATAAATTAATATAGATTTTTCTGTATTTTTAATTAGGTCATTTTTACACTGTTATGAATCCCGGGCAACGCCGGGTAAACTATTGCTAGTATTTCAATATTAAAAACAATCTTTCCAATACTGTCTTTCTTTCTGTGTATAACAATCTTAGAATCTTTCAATATCTCAGCACTGGAAGCAGCTAGAGAGATGAAATTTGGTGTGTTCTCAGATGACCACATTAACTGCTAGAAAATGTTATTACTTTTACATAAAGTGTCCTAGGTTCGACTCCAGATATCCTTTCGTATTGCCATTTAAAATCAGGAGAAAAAACAATTTTGACCGTGCAGACATTTTTTCTTTTGCTCATTAAAATACCTAAATATTAACTTATAAACTTCAAACAAAAACTAAAAGACGAACGAAATTCTAAATTATTATATCGTAGCGGTCTTTTTATTTTATCTTGCCCTTTAAAAATAAAAAAATACGTAAAAGTAAGTATATTTTTATTTTAATCTAGCATGAGTTGCTATGAAACCTATATTGTTTTGTTATTAATTAATCAAATCACTACAATCTTCCAAAGCTCATTTTTCTTAGAAGAAGCAAGCTAGAAGAATTGTATTCAGTGTTATAAATTAGAATAACCTAATTAAAGCTTTTAAAGAAAGGTAAAGTGCATAAAGTGTCATCGATTATTAAGATTAATACTATAATAGCCAGGTCCGTTGGTTGGTTGATCACGCTTACACGATGGCCAATATAGAGCGTTTTAACAAAGTTTCCGAATAGGTAGAATATTGAAATTTGGCTAGGATGCTTAATTAACGTATTTTGAGGTAATGACGAAAATAAATCTCCAAAAAAGTCCTCGGTTCGACTCCAAAGAAGACATTTCCATTTTCCGTAAGGTAACATGTAAAAATCCATTTTTTGGCGTGCAGGCTTTTATTGTTTTGGAAATTAAAATTAGAAGGATTTAACCTACGATCTTCGGATCTGAACCGTTTTGAAGAAAAAATTACAAATTTTCTTATTCTTTTCATCTTTTTCCGCATACAATTCAAATTCGCTCATATTATACGTTTAATTCACATATTTCGTGGAAATATTTCCATTTTAACGGGATGTTGCCTTGGCTACCAATTTTATTGTTATACCTCAAAATCCTATTGTTATATCAATCCTTATGGGTGTAAGCGTGCTTTGAATGCTTTTAATACGAGATAGGGAGAGAGAGAGGGAGGGAGAGAGAGAGAGGGAGGGAGAGAGAGGGAGGGAGAGAGAGAGAGAGAGAGGGAGAGAGAGAGGGGAGAAGGAGGGAGGGAGGGAGAGGGAGTGAGAGGGAGGGAGGCAACCATTTTAAGGTTAACTAAAGATATCCCGTCACATTGACGGGCAATTACGATAGTATTAACATAAATATTATATAAAAATTAATTTTAGTGTTATAATTTGTAATGTTACCCGTCATACGACGGGTTATTATTCTAGTAATATAATAATTTGAGCGTGGAGGAATATTGGAGGACGGGGATTGTGAGGAAAAGAGAGGGGAGAAGTACAAGTAATAGCGTAATTTAACATTGTGGAAACCATAAACAAGCACTATGGAAGCTTAGGTCTATAATTAATGATATTTTTCTTGTCTATGCGATGCGATGGTTTGTTTCGCGAGTGATGAGATGGTTAAATTAATCTTCGCCACGATAACTTTGTTTTTTATTTCCAAAGTCCGGATTATTTAATTATTATCATTCGAGCGTGAAGTATTTAAAAAGAAACGCAAATAGAGAACGTATCTCGGAATTGCTTTCACTGATTACTCATCGAATGCAGAAGCAAAAACAGAAAAAAACTGGTCGTAGTCGTCTCAGTGCAATTTGAATGACCTTTCGGTCGTTTTGACTTTATATCAGGAATGAGAACCCGCCGCCAGAGTCAGCTAGTATTGCCAGCCTGTTCTGAGCAATACAGCTGTGTGAGAACCTTGTAATGCCTTACAGGCGTTTTGAGAAGTTGCATGAGACTTCGGACCAGCTGAAATAGAGAAAGGGACACTTAGCGTATATATACAACACTCCTAGCTGTGCCTAAGTAACAGCGATAACTTGAGAGAAAAGATGATTATTTAGGCATTTGTTATAATCGTGTATAGCGTTAAATGAATTTATTGTAAATTTAAGTAAATTATCCTTCAAACCGTTAATAGCAATTGAGATTATATGCAGAATTCTATTTCAAAATATATATATCCGTGGCTATCGGTCAAGTTTCACAGGGGTTTTAGTATGCGTAAATAATTTCGTTTCGTTAAAGAAAAAAGTGATCGAGTGAAGGCTCAAGGACCGCCTTCGAGGGGTTTTAATTATATTTTTAAAATACGTAAAAGTGCGTATTTTTTATTTTAATCTAGCATGAGTTGCTATGCAACCGGTATTGTTTTGTTATTAATTAATCAAGTCAGTATGTTATAATTTTTAATGTTATCCGTCATATGACGGGTTATTATTCTAGTTTTAAAATATTTTCTTAAAACAATTTTCTTATTAGTCGAATACTCGGAGAAAATTTGTCGGGTAATCAAAAATGAGGCTAAAATTTCGAGTACCCGGGTAGGTACTCGATACTCTGGATGTAAACCCTTAATTGGTGGACGGGGATTGGGAGATGGAAGAGGAGATGGAAGAGGAGATGCATGTCGTGGATGGCAAGTTCTTGTGCCATCATCTCTCCATCCGTCTCCCCTTTTTTTCCCCCTTCTGTTTCCCTTCCCCACGCCCGTTTCCATGGGAGCGGAGGAAGGGTCGTCATGGGAGATGGAACCCCCCCCCAGGTGGATGCTCTCCGATCGAGAGAGAGAGAGAGGGGGAGAGAGAGAAGGGGGGAGGGGAGAGGGGAGGGGGGAGGAAGGAAGAGGTTGAGGTCGCTGGCGGCGTAGAATTGAAACAATTGACGTCCTAGACGACGCATCGAGGGAGCGCCCTCTGCGACGGGGCCAATAAGGGGTCGCTTATTGGAAGATTACGTAGTTCGCATGTGAACTCTGTCTGTCTCTCTTTTTGGGGCCGAAGGGAGAGGTGGAGTTACTTCTTCTGGTGGCGGCGTCGCTTCTTAAGGGCGACGCGTTCTGTTACCTGGGATGAATACGAGGATTGAGGTGTTTAGTGTGAAGACCAGATCATGTTATCGGTAGAAATGCCTTTTACAGGCAACGGATCATTGTTTTCTATGCTGGTGCCTATCTTTTATGTTGACTTTGCTCTTTTTATATGCAGTTTTTGGTTGTAAACACACACACATATATAGAAATTGCAGTCCATCACAAGGGTGTGCCAACTACGCCCGCTTCTATGCGGTCCGCGAAGCTATGACGGAAAAGCTATCCGTAAAATTTAACACGCAAATTCATATTTTTTGGAAAATTTATGGTAATAAAACCTTTTTTACTTTCTCATATACGAAGTATATCGAGAAAGTATTGATATCGCGAAAAAATTCGACCTAGAGATTTTGACGGAAATATTCGTTTTAGGTGTAGCTGATTCCGAAAAAGTGGTTTTCGCAATGCCGCCTGTCTGTCTGTTCGCGGCTCTAGAGCCTAAATGGTAGAGCTAAAATGAATGAAATCTCGCACTTAGGCATTTTATCAAACAGAGCAGAAGCTATGAAGAAATGGTTGACATTGCTCAATAATTAAGGGAAGTTTATTCTAGGCAACTTTAACAATAATTTTATTTTCTCAAAAACGGCTCTTGATAAAATTTCGTACTGCTACTTGAGAATACGTCTGAAATTATACTACATATTTCATTTTTCTCAACGATTGAATTGAAGACTAGTCCTTATTCTTGGGCAACTTTAACAAAAATTGGATTTTCTAAAAACCGGCTCATACGGTTTCCATTTTCTAAAGATAACTAAACGACGCATTAGTGTATGAGAAAGTTTGTACAATGTATGTTGTAGCGATTTTTTTTGGTTACTTCCGTCTTCGGAGTCCTCCATGCTGGGCCGTGGCGTCATTTTAATCTGTACCTACGCGTCATGAATTGGGGTGACGTTTTGTCTTTTCGTTTCGAGCGGTAAATTACCACACCACAGTCCACAGTCGAGGAGAATATTTTCCTTCCACTTAATATTTTGCCTTCAATTTAAACCGCTTTCGCAGGAAATGTCCGTTCCAGTGTGCCTCTTCTATCTATCATTAGTTGCATCATGGCTATCTTCTCATCAATTCCTTATTTCTCACTGCGTTTGCTAATTCTACTTTATGCATTCGTCTTCACATCTCACATTTCTCGAGTTCTATATAGCTCGCAGGTGAAATTTTAATCGCATCGCATAAAAATGGAGGAATTTTTGTCCATCAGAAACACAAGAATATGTTAACATTTTTCAAAACAGGAGATTGGATTCTTCGAATGTACTGCTAAATGGGCCGTCTTCCAGTTCGGCGTGACTTAAAAAAAGTCGACGGTGTCTTATTTTCTTCTTCCGAAGGCTTTCTTTAAACCTGGGACTAGACCGTTGAATCAAATAAAAAGATGATTTACGCCGAGACGTGGAAAAATCGCCGTCTGGGCAATTGCTCGCGTAGGATGAGAAGAGAGAGAAAGAGGGGAGGGGGGGGGAGAGGGGGGGAGAGGGGGGAAATGCCTTAAGGTCGTGCAGTTGGATTTCGCAATGGCCGTATCACGTGACCGAAGATCGCTCTTTGGATGGCTTCCAAAGATTTCTTCTCGCCAGGACGCCGGTGATGTAACTGACTGCTGGAAGAAAATCACTCTTCCCTTCTCTCTCTCTCCCCCCCCTCTCTCTCTCTCTCCCTCTCCCCCCCTCTCTCTCTCACCCCCTCTTTCTCCCCCCCTCTCTCCCTCTCTCTTCTCCACTTCATTCCACATTATTTGATTCACTCAATACCTCAATTTGTTTATTGCCACAGCAACGAATTCCGCACCGCCTCAATGATTAAATGAGTTCCCTTCTTATTTTATTATTTTTTTAAAAAAGGTTACGTCTAAGGTGCGGAGAGAATGAAGTACGTAATGGGTGTAGTCGGCGAAGTCTTAAAGGGAATTTTTCGTATGAAGATGGAAATCCTTATTTGCATGTACATACTACGTAGGAAAACTGGATGGAAAAAGAGAAAGAGGTAGGAAAAGGTTTCAGCTGTCGGATGACTTGAAAGGGAAAGAGAGCCATCAAGGCATGAAGGAGACTTCGGAAAATAGGAGTATGTATACGTGATGAACCAAGTTTAACCATGAATAATCACGGACCTGTCAACGGACAGACTACGTATGATGATGATGATGATGTCTGAAATTGGTGGCAATTTGAGGTGTGTGTATCTAATCCAGCCAGTGCCGTAACAAGGGCGGGACACCTGCCCCGGGCGCGACTAAGCAAGGGGCGCAAATAATCCAGATATGTAGTAACTAAAGAAACTAGAGAAAACAATTTCTTGAAGAGGGAGATGGCGCATATTTAGTAGTTTGTCCCGGGCGCTAGAATATTATCTAGTTACAGGGCTGAATCCAGCATCCTACTATATAGATTTCCCGACAGTTTCGTTTGATGTCTCTTATTCGTAGGAAAAACGATAAGTTAACTCATTAATAAAATATTTCAACATTCTCATCGCAGATTAATTAAGGACGATTAATGGCCGAGGTCCAAAAGCGAATTAGGTTTTTTTTAAATAGGAAACGGAGCTCCTGCGTAATTGAATTGTTTCTCAGGTCCGAGGAATCTGGTTAAATTTGGGAGAAGGGGTTCTTTCTTGGGTATCGACCAATTTGGGAAAACCTCGGGAGATTATCCTCAAAGGATTTTCCTAACCGGGCAAATTGTCCGCTAATTTGAGCCTTCCAACTTTGTTTTCGTCTGCCTCCTCTTTAATGGCCTTTGAAGGCACGTAATAATTTCGCTGAGGTGAAGGGAATCGCATTGGAATCTTTCCACGCCGCAGGCAAGATTATTTGACTCTTAAAAAAATTGCACTTGTATATATATATATATATATATATGTATATATACACACACACATATATATATACAAAGAGAGAGAGAGAGAAGCTATGGAGAAACCTCTCTCTCGCTACATTCAACTGTGGAAACGTCGTCATGGTTCTCGCGGTTGGCATGGTAACCATTACACTTAAAGAAAGGCCTACAAACGAGCACACAATCGAAAGGTTCCCTTTTTAGTTTGTTTCTCTTCAAATATTTCGTTACGTATACGTGATTATGAACAGCATTTTAAGGATTGTAAACATTTGGGAACCCGAGTAATAGAGAATCGTTGCAAATTAGCGTTGTAAAATACTCTCTTAAACAAACGTATTAGGTGAAATAACAAAGATGGGAAACTCTCTGTAATAAAGAACGGGACATAAATCACAAGGAGATTGTGAGAGTTAATAACATTTCAAAACACAACGCATAAAACGAAGAAAAAAACTATTTTGTATGTGAAAAATCTGCGCGAAAAGCGCCCGAGTAATATTTTATGATTCGATTTGCATTCCTAATTTTCGGAAAGGAGAAGCGGACGCTTGCAAAAATGAAACGCCTATGAGATGAGGAAAAAACAAACTAGGCGGAAAACGATGCGTTCGATAGAAATTTCTTATTAACCTGAAAAGGATCATCGAATTGCTTTTAAACTTTCACGGCACAAATTGAAAAAAAAAACGCTGGTTTAGGCTGGAATATGTGACGTTTACCAAAATTTAACTGGGGCGTTTGCAAACAAAACACGGAAGATTATCGGAAGGAAGCGGTTAAACGGTCGGAATTCGAGGACGAAACTAAACAAGTTAGGAAAGTTTACAGCGTATCTCAAATTGGCGCGTTTGTTGCAATGAAGTATCTACTATAAGATAACGCTTGATGTCTTTGTCGGTGTCTGGCCGGACGGTCTCATCACTTAGTTATGCAAACTGGCTGGTAGATGGTAGCACTTGCCAGAACAATTAGTGCTGCCCCTACTCTATAACTAATTGCGGCCGCACCTATATTCATTTACGTAAATTGGATGGATGGTACTTACGCATTAACGGGGAGCCCAACATAAAAACCGAACAAATACCATTTAAATCATGTTTTAATTTTGATGAGCATTAAAAGAAACCAATTAACATTTAAATGATTTGTTATAGATAACAATTGAAAAATCAATCACATTTTAATTTCTGGTGGCAACTACAATATAAACAAAGCGAGCCAAAGGCTCGCCAATATCCTCTCTGACCCTCTGCATTTGCGGCGCAACAGTCAAGCGAGATATAATTCCTTTGTAGACAACAGATATCTTGATAGAAATCAATCGGTACTTACGTATTAAGTTGGGCTCCCCGTTAATACGTAAGTACCGGATAGATAAATGCGGTAAATTACGTATTTTAAAACATGCTAATGTTTGAAATAATTCGACGATGTTTTAACATGCCTTCGTTGTCTTATCGAAGTCCTCCTGCACATTAAAGGCAGTTGCTTGCGCTGTGCCTTCGCATCATCTGAATAGAACCGATATTATGAAAATATTTTTTTTCGTGCTGTTTATTTTTAATTCGCGTCAATCCAATTATAGGGTAACCAACCATACAACGATTACATTGTTATCTAAATAAATACGGTATATGCGCGTGTGTATTGATATATCTATTGAGATTGTTCTTAACTGCTGTTTAGTGGAATTGAACAATTGATTGTGGTTACTTATTAAATATTGCTTTTCACATGGACAGCTGTATGTAGCTATAACTAGAACACGTGACAAACATAATTTGAAATTTTGAGTTAAGGATAAAGATAATCAAGGGCAATATTGCTGTTAAACGAAAGAGTATTTACAAGGAACATCGTTATAAATAATATTATTGAAGTATAAGACTGTTTTCCTCTTAATTTTTTTAAACTATTCCTTTGTTTTCATTTGTAGCCCTTTCCAATCTTATTAAAATATTATAATTTTATCGTTTGTTTGTTGGTTTTATTTTTATATTGTTTGTTTTCAAAGGCCGTTTTAAACGGGCTCATTCGTCTAGTTAGAAATAAATGATATACCTGTACATAAGGGAAATAGCGTTTTAAAGTTCTTTTCTTCATCATAAATAATCCATTTTCTTCCTATTTAATAACACTACTTGCACACGTAAGGAAATTAAACGTATTTTTGTGAGATTGTTTATGTTAGCAACAATGAAGAAGTAACCATGCAAGAAATTTTCAACTCCAATTGAGACTTTCCTGTTTGATTTTCTTGACAACGGATACTCCTACGATAAAAATGTGTGGGAAAAGAAATACTCTACTTGTTCTACAACTTTTATATGAAAAATATTTTTATGACATTACGAGATATGACTGAAAGTTCATTTTTTGCCACCAGTAAAGTGGTGCCCCTGATTGGCTTACGTGATTCATTTATGCGATTTTCTTATTATCTTTGACTGAAAGTCCTTAATATAAAATTTCATGCAAATCCGTTAGGTAGAAGCCGAGAAGGAACATGCGGACGGACGGACAGACGGACGGACAGACCGACAACAATAGGCGCTCACGCTGGAGGCGAAACGCGCCTAACAACCGTCGCGAGACGACGCGTCGTAATCAATCGAAATCTCGCTCGAGTTTTGACGATAACGTATAGTAGTCAAGCCTCGATTTAACGCCCCCTCTATACAACGTCACCCCCCCTCCCCACACAACGCCAACGAATCCTTGTGAACAGAACTTCAGCATTATGATTACATAGAGAACCTCTCGGTTAAAGCGCCATCCCTGCCAGCCGCCACACGCCACATCTGTGAGCCCACAAATGCACTGTTTTGCGTCAAAAGCGAGTTCGTTTTAACGCCATAGCTACTAACTTAGGCAAAGCTTTAAACGAAGCCCGAACTATTCGCATGCATTATTAAGAGCTTTAAGGCACGCTATAGGAGACATCAAGCGAAAGAGATAGTAGAGGGAGCATTAACAACAATTTTTCAATCGAGTTATCCTTGAAAAGTGCTTTGTACATGATAAAACTGTCGTGGGATGAAGTTTCAGCAGGAACAATGAGCAACTGCTGTGTAACAATATGTGTTGTTTACTCTCTTCTTTTTTTACACAACCAATTCATATAATTCTTTGATATTTTTCCTATAAAATGATTTTTATTTGAAGACTTTATATTCAATACCTAGTTCATTAGGATGGCTCGATTTAGCGCCACCCCCGCTTTAGTGCCCATGTCGGTGTTGAACAAATGGTGGTGCTAAATCGAGGTTTGACTGTATATACGTATGTGTAAGTTTCCACTTAAGAGGAAGAATGTGTGTCCGCCTTCTCATTCTACCTCAATGAGCCCTAAGACTTTTGTGGAAAAACTATTCTTTCTTAAAAAAAAAAAAATCTGCGGCAACATCTTAACCCAGCGTGTTCCCGCACTGCGGTTGCGGTTGTTGAATCGGCAACTCCCGTGTTTTTCACGGATGGCAATTCTTATCCGCGCCTCACCTTCCTTCTTTTTTTTTAATCGAGGGCGACTCCCCTTACTTGCATCCCCTTGACGACGGGACACACCTGCTTGCCAATCATAGGGCGAAGGACGAAGGATATAATTTTCATCGATGCGTATGGGGGGGGGGGACTGTGTGTACGCGCGTGTGTAGGGGGGGAGGGGAGGGGAGGGCTGTGTGGCGAAAAGGGTAATCGCGGCCACATCCATTTGGAAACGACCGATTAAGCGATGAGCCAAAGATTCTGCTCTTGTCTCGATTGTTCTAAATCAAGGGTTTTCTAAACCAGTGTTTTTCAAACTGTTTCCATGGCGACCCATTGGGATGTCTAACGACCCAGTCAAAGGAAAGACAACATGGAGGAAAAAATACGTTCTTAACTGAGCTTTCATTAACTCTCAGTAAAAAGTAACTCTTGGTACTATATTGGAATTTTTATATAATAATAGCCGTCATCCGTTGGTTGGTTGGTTGGTCACGCTATGCAAACGCTAATAACTAGGGAAATAATAATGATAGAAACTCGAAATTTGGTAGGGATGCTTGATTAGCACTTATTCAGAGAATGACAAATTTAAATTGCGAAAAAATTTCTCGGTTCGTCTCCGAGAGAGGCATTTCCATTTCCCATTACTTAACATGTAAAACGCGATTTTTAGACGTGCAGGCTTTTATTCATTTGGAAATTAAAATTAGAAGAAATTAACAGACGACCTTCGGATTTGAACCATTTTGAAGAAAAATTTATAAAGTTTCTTATTCCGTTCGTATTTTTTCGCCCACAATTCGAAATATTCCATGTTAAACGTTTAATTTGCATATTTTGTGGAAATCTCGCCATTTTAACGTGATGTTGCTATGTCGACCATTATCATTGTTACTTCTCAAATTACTATTATTTTATACATCCTTCTGAGAATAAGCGTGCCTTGAGTGCTTCAATACGAGAGAGAGAGGGAGGAAGGGGAGAGATTGGCGTGTTTTGTGGAAAATAAGTATATTAACGTAAATATAAAAAATTTAAAGTATCAACAGTGTCATTTTATAAAAATTAGAAATAAAAAGCATTCTTAAATTAAATTCTTTGTAAACCATACGGTGTGGTGTGTTGAATCGGCAACTCCCGTGTTTTTCACGGATGGCAATTCTTATCCGCACCTCACCTTCCTTCTTTTTTTTTAAATCGAGGGCGACTCCCCTTACTTGCATTCCCTTTTGTGGAAATCTCGCCATTTTAACGTGATGTTAGCTTGCTATTTTAGTAGAAAGAAAGGTACTATTTTATTCACAAGGAATTTCTGTGAGATTTTAGTTAATTAATTAAAACAGACTTATAATATAGAAATATTCGATGGTTAAAACATTGCACAATTTTATTCTTGCGATTTTTACATGTTGCATTGACGAAAATTTAGATTCATTAAACCCGTTGAAATTCAACGGGCACTTACGCTAGTTTATATAATAAGAGCATTTAGTTCCTTGTTTTTAGGCGCGTTTCGCCTCCAGCGTGGGCGCCTGTTGTCGGTTATGTCCGTCCGTCCGTCCGTCCGCATGTTCGTTCTCGGCCTCTACCGAACGAATTTTCATGAAATTTGGGTAAAAGACAATAAGAAACTCACATAAATGAATCACGTAAGCCAATCAGGGGTACCACTTTACTGGTGTAAAAAATTAACTTACCGTCATATCTCGTAAAATATTGATCATATCAAAATACTTTTAAATAAAACTTGTAGAAATAATAAAGAGGAGTAGTTCGTTTCCTTGACATTTTTATCGTAGAAGTAGCCGTTGTCACGAAAATCAAGCAAGAATGTCTCAATTGGAGTTGAAAATTTGTTGCATAGTTACTTCTTCATTGTTGCTAACATAAACAATCTCACAAAAATACGTTTAATTTCCTTACGTGTGCATGCCGTATTTTTTAAATGGATTACTTATGACGAACAAAAGAGCTTTAAAAATGCTATTTCCCTTACGTACACGTATATAATTTCTTTCTAGTACTCCATTGCACGAAACGCGCCCATTTGTGATACGTTGTACACTTTCGGAACCTGTTGACACATTTCAGTTGGTTATGCATTGAGTGACCAAATTTTCCCCTTGAGCCTCGCGACGCAGTAATGGGTCGCGACCCGTACTTTGAAAAACACTGCCTTAAATCGATGAGCTGCTCTCTCACTCGGACAGTCGACGATTTTTGAAAGTGCATTAGCGACCGCCGGGAATTTAAGTTCCAGTTGCATGAAAACACATGACTTTGATGTCGTTTTGTTTTTATTTATGACTAGAGTAAGTGCCCGTCGTATTTCAACAGATTTTGTGAATCTACTTTCGCTGCAAATTCTAGAGCGTATACGATAATATTATTTCCTATCATATTACTTTCGCCAAATCCATTTTCATTTCTTGCGTAATTATGCCTTTTATGTCTTGTAAGCAAGAAACCCGTGAAAAGGCAAATTTATATTTCTCCACGGTTGAACACTGGCTTCACTTCAACGATAGTTTCGTTGCTTAAACAAAAGTGCAAAGAGAATAACGCTATTCTTTCGTCTATTTTAAGGCTTCATTGACAATAATTGAACAGGAGATAACAACAATGGTCGGCATGGCAACGCCTGGAATGAGTACGAAAAGTCCACAACACTTCGAAACAAATTTTGTATTTCTGAAAACTTTTACCGTGTAACATGTAAACATCGCAAGAATAAGGTAGTACACAGTTTTAACCGTCGAATAAAGTAAATAACGAAGAAAATCGGTCCATATTTACCTATTTAGATGAATGAAGGAAGATAATCTTGCACATTGAAAAATCGAAAATTACGTGTCCACTTATGGGAAAATAATTATTGAATTAAGCACCCCCTTTCCTCCCAATTTTTTAAATCGCCATATAGCCTATGTTATCCGCAGGGTAACATTATATACCTATATGCGATATCTTCAAAGTTGTGAATTTATATAAGGAAGAAACAAAATCTACATTTCACTTTAATGTACATAGATAGATAGATTGTTCATAATTTTTGCTTAGAAATAGTGATGCTCGGTTGATAATCAAAACAGCTTAGTGCTCAGCACGCTTAAAAAGGTAGGGAATCCCTCAGCTCTATATAATTCTTGCTATGTAATGGAGGATTATTTCCCATCTCCACTTTCACTCCGTTAATGAAGTGTTTTGTCCTTGGTCCTTTCGTCTTATAAATCTACTTGCAAGCTTGAAAGATTCGAATAACGACATTACAAAACTTTAAGGCATCGAGTTCTCGATATTTTTTCCGGTCTCTCAAATTTAACGGACGTGCTTTAAAATCGGATAGTCACGCGATGGTCTTTTTTGGTCCTAACCTTTTTATATGACAATGTTGACTTTTGACATTTTTCAAGGTCCCGATTTTTATTTTTCTGCTATATACGGAATGGTGGTAGGAAAAATAGGATGTCTCAAACGGTTGACAACACTGAATTTCGTATCAGTAAAACCTTGCATTCAAGTCGCAAGACATAAAAATACCCTGTCAGAGAAAGGGTTATGGAGGGAGCATGTTGTTAAGAGGATACTGCTTTAATTCTAAGGAAGTTATGTTTGCCTTCGCTTCCAGTATAAGCGCCTATTAGCGTCGGTCTGTCCGTCCGCATGTTCGTTCTCGGCTTCTACCGAACGGATTTGCATGAAATTTTATATTAAGGACTTTCAGTCAAAGATAATAAGAAAATCGCATAAATGAATCACGTAAACCAATCAGGGGCACCACTTTACTGGTGACAAAAAATGAACTTTCAGTCATATCTCGTAATGTATTGGTCATAAAAATAGTTTTCAAATAAAACTTGTAGAACTAGTAAAGAAAAGTATTTCATTTCCTATACATTTTTATCGTAGGAGTAGCCGTTATCAAGAAAATCAAACAGGAAAGTCTCAATTGGAGTTGAAAATTTCTTGCATGGTTACTTCTTCATTGTTGCTAGCATAAACAGTCTCACAAAAGTACGTATAATTTACTTACTTGTTATTAAATAGGACGAAAATGGATTATTTATGATGAAGAAAAGAACTTTAAAACGCTATTTCCCTTATGTACAGGTATATCATTTCTTTCAAATACTCCATTGCACGAAGCGCGTCCATTTGTGATACGCTGTACACTTTCCTAGCGCGTTTTAAATATCTGGTTGAAAAATTAAAAATCAAACCAAATTTTTATATTGTTAAATAGCGAAGCGAACTGATCTTTCGTTCAGAGATCAACAAATTTCGAATTCTGAAAAATCGAACCAATTTTAATTTTTTATAACGCTTCCACGAACTGCATTTTTAAAAAAGAAACACCATAGCCGCACGCGACGGTTTTCAATAAAGATTTTTTACAAGAGAGAATTTCACCTCTTTAAAATGTTCGGAATGCGAGGTTTTGTTGAAAATAAACTTCTTTTTTTTTAAACGGTCGTCGTCGGTTGTTAAATACCCCTACGGTGCACGACCTGTCACGGAGCAGCCTCTTTGTTTTTCTTCGCGTCTCTCTCATCCAGATGAGAAACTGCTCCCCTTCCACGATCTCTCTCGTGAGCTCTCGATCTTTAGCTGCGGCGCGAAGAGAGAGAGAGAGAGATGGAGAGAGAGGGGAGGAGGGAGAGGGAGGCGAAACTCCTGGCGGGGGAGGGAGAAGGAAGGTTTTTTTTGGGTCTCCTGACTCATACGTTCCCTTTACTCCATCATCCAATAAGTGTGCCGCTCGAAATTCCTCGGAGAATTAAGAAATCTTTAGTCTCGACTAATCTTTCTCCGGGAGAATTTTACATACTGGTTGAGTTTCCTTACGAGAATTACTTTCTTGATTTCGAAATTCGTCCAAGTTTTTTTTTTTACGTGGCAGTTGTGTTTATTTATCAGAGAAAGTTTAAATTATACAAATAAATAAATAGATAAATAAATAAACAAACAAATAGATAAATAAATAAACAAATAAATAGCTAAATAAATAAATAAATAAACAAATAACTAAATGAAGAAATAATTAAATTAATAAATAATACTAATAGATTTTTATTTTCGGGTGCTGAAAAACATTCTTCATTAAATTTGGGCGGAGATAGTTTTTTTTATTAGACGTATCAACAATTGCTATTTCTAGTATAAGCAGAGGCGGCCAGAATCATGTTGGCGCCCCGGGCGAGATAGCATTCAGGCGTCCTCCCCCCCCCCCCTCTCGTAAATGCTTCTCGAGATATTTTCGAAGTACATGTTGATTTATTCACCGCTATGCAGAAATTATTGGCGACGAATAAATAGAATGTTTAATATAAATATTATAGCCTGTTCCGCGCGCGACATAAATTGTTAGCCAATATTTATCCTCTTGCAAGTAATGCATATATATATATATATATATATATATATATATATGAATATGATCGGTATAGCGCCCCGGGCAGCCGCCCTGAATATAAACATAGGAAGTATAATCACCACTGGGTTTTTGCAAGCATTCTTCTTCGTCTTATAAATCTACTTGCAAGCTTGAAAGATTCGAATAACGACATTACAAAACTTTAAGGCATCGAGTTCTCGATCTTTTTCCGGTCTCTCAGATTTAACGGACGTGCTTTAAAATCGAATAGTCACGCGATTCTCTTTCTTTGGTCCTTAACGGTGACGTCATCAGGTGCACTCATACCCCGAAATGTCTTCCCGTCAGAAAAGAGAAGGAGAAAGTAAGATAGGAAGGATATAATTCTTCAGTCTGCCTCTCTCGCGCGGTGCAGAGAGTTTGCGGTTTCAGCTGATGACGTGGTCCAGCTGCGCAATACTCTCTCTCCTCCACCTCTTTTTCTCCCTCCCCTCCCTCTCTCCTTCCTCTTTCGTCCCTCTGCCTCAACCCAGTTGCACCGACCCCCACGTTACTCCGGACCGGCGTAGGATGGGTGGCCAGAAGCCAAGGTCGTCCTGGTAACCAAATCGGGAGTTTTACGCCGCTGCCCCCTTGCCAGTCCGCCTCCCCTCCCTCTCTGCCACTCTCTCTCGTCCGCGAGAGAGAGAGTATATTGCAATCTACCCCTTTCTGCCCCGCCTCGCCACCGAGCCTTACGTTCCTCGCACGCAACGAGGATTTTATCCAGAGGGCAAACTCCGCTAACGCTCAATGCCATAGTCGCGAATTTAAAAGTTCCGCGGAGGACGTTCGTCTTGGGCCGTCAGTGGGTTTGTTTCGAATTTATGCGGATCCACGCCGGGAAATCTTTCCGCTGTAACAGATGATTTAGAGAGGGTTGTCTCGCACCTCCTTCAAAACCCTTTGCGTGCCAAATTGACGGTTTAAAAAAAAAAATTAGTGGTTGAAGTGTGTCATTTCTCAGTGCTTTGGGATGATATTTATCGAAGTAGGTGCCCAGAAGTCTCGCGGCCTCACGCGTTTTGTCTAAAAAATTTTAATCCATTCTATTCGTTATTTTTAAAAATGGAATTTAATATACCAGGGGAAGCAAACCTCTGAAATATATTTTTTTTAAACCCACGTCTCCCCCTCTCTCTTTATGTTTTTCATGTATGTCTATGTTATTTTTTCATTTTCTTTGTAGGTATTCAAATCATTTATTCTTTCTTTCTTTAATATTTCTTTTCTTCTGTATCTATTTTGGAATTTTCGCGTTTTTTTACACATCATTTCTGTTAGTAGGTGTTTTTTTCCGTAGTGGGACTTTTGTCTGTGCTAAACAAAGCCATTACACAGTTTTTTTCCAACCTAAAAAACTAACATTATTCTATGGTAATTCTTTATGTTCAACTAACCAAATTTGTAATCAATATGTATGAGAAAATTTGTAATTAATTTGCACATAATATCAAACCTGACGAAAGGGAGTTTTCAGTCCCAATTTCGCCATAAATAAAGTTGTTTGTCTGTCTCAAACGATACAAGCATCTTAGAAAAGAGGAATTTTCAAAAAATTTCCTTGTTTGTTCAAGTAAACAAGTGCAAGGTATTTACGCCCTTTTGGCAACGCTGAAAAGACTCTTTGAAGCAGGAAACTTGCGCAAATCCAGCCAGGACGTAAGAGAGTAAATCAGTGCTGACCAGCGTTCTTCTTTATTGTGCCAAAATTTTCAAAATTTTAAAGAATCCGAAGTGTAGCACTGGAAAAAAAAGAAAACATCGGCGTATTTATTATTTAAAAGTATTAATCTGGTAACATAATGGAAAAGGAATCATCAACACGGTAGAAAGGTAACGGATGAATGGTTTTAATAACCTTTCGTGGCTATTGGTGATACCTTGAGATAGGCACTATTTTAGACGCGTTTCGCTTCCAGCATAAACGCCTATTAGCGTCGGTCTGTCCGTCCGTCGTCCGTATGTTCTTTCTCGGCTTCTAACGCACGGATTTGCATGAAATTCTATATGAAGGACTTACAATCAAAGATAATAAGAAAATAACGTAAATGATTTACGTAAGCCAATCAGGGATATCACTTTACTGGTGACAAAAAATGAACTTTCCGTCATATATCGTAAAGTATTAGTCATATGAAAATAGTTTTCAAATAAAACTTGTAGAATTAGTAAAGAAAAGTATTTCATTTCCTATACATTTTTATCGTAGGAGTAGCCGTTATCAAGAAAATCAAAGAATAATATCTCAATTGGAGTTGAACAAAATTTCTTGCATGGTTACTTCATTGTTGCTGACATAAACAGTCTCACAAACAAACGTTTAATTTACTTACGTGTGGACGCAATATTTTTAAGTAGGAAGAAAATGGATTATTTATGTCGAATCGAAGAATTATAAAACGCTATTTCCCTTATTTACATTTACATAATTTCTTTTAAATACTCCATCGTACGAAAGGTGCCCATTTGTGATACGCTGTACACTTTCCTTACTTGTATATTAAATATTTTGATTTTTAAATATGTACATACTTGCTCTTGAATTTTTGGCGTTCCACGAGTCTCGCAGTATGGCCACTGCAAGCATGTAATATTTTCGAAAATTGACAATCGAGACGAATTCAAGTTTTAACGAATTTTTGGTGGTCCTCGGATCAATTGTCGTCCCCGCTGGTGGAAGGGGAAAGGTGGCGATTTCGCTTCTAACTGTGCGGTTCCCACCCGGGCGTGTGTTTTCTTTTTTAGACTCGTGGTCCCGAGTTTCGCCAGAGATTTAATAAAAACTTCAAAAATGAGTCTTGAAATGTCTCTCGTCTTTCCTTCTCTCTGACCGAAGTCCACCTGTTGCGCGATTCCTCTCGGTGATGCAATCCGTCATGTTTTCCCACCTGCTTGGCTTCCCGCGTTAGTCCTGCGTTTTAAGTACGCGTAAAGTTAAATAGGCAAATTTTAATAAATATTCACCCGCCCTCTTTTTTGAGATTGCTTTTTTTCAGCCTAGATGCCATCTTCTATTTATGTAATTTCGTTTTTCGGACATTTTACAACATCACATTAAACATAATATTTGCAATTTACTTTTCATTGATGTTAAAGTACCTGGCGTCAACGTGAAAAGGCAGGAGACAATTGATCTCGATTCTATAGAATATAAGCTCGAAATTGCTATTAATTATACAACTTTTATTATAACCTGGTCTGTATGTATGTATGCCCCAATAACTAATACATTTTGAGCACTTCCATATGAGATAGGATTATGAAATTTTGTCCGTTTGTAGGTTATTGTATACCTTCAACGTAAAAATTCAGAAATCTCAGAAAAAAGTCCCGGGTTCGACTCCATGGGATAATTTCCATTTCCCATAAGATAACACGTAAAAAGCGATTTTTCGAAGTGCAAGCTTATATTTTTTTTGCAAATTAAAATTGGAATAAATTGACCTACGATATTCGGACCTGGACTCTTTTAAAGAGAAATGAATCAAGTTTCTTGTTTACCTTTACAATCTTGCTGTTTACCGACGCTGAAATACAGTCGAACTTATATCAGTCGAACATCTATAAGTCGAAATTTCCCATAACTCGAAGTGAATTAATTTTACAGGACAAAATCTTTTTCGTGTTATTTTTCTTCTACAACTCGATCTTTCTATAAGTTGAATATACTTTCATTGTTTCTCTTGAGGTTCGACTTCATGGAAGCTCCGCCGTATTTTGAGGACGATAGTGAATCTTTACGTAATGTTTTTTTGAATGTCTCCATACACTGAAATCCAGTCGTGGAAGACCAAGGGAACGCGACCGTCTGAACGAATTTTGTCTCGTAGTTTTCGAACAGACGAATTACGCGTTCGCTAAAATCTCTCGGATAAAAAAAAACAGAAAAAAGAGGAAACATCGACCGAATTTCCATTAAAAATGGATCATATATTGGAAACATTTTCGAACAGCGACTGTCAATTCTTTTATTTTTTGCGGCAAATTTCTACGCCCAGCGATTTCGTCTCCATGAGATTTTTTTTACATCCTAACACAGGGGTTTCCCAACCTCTTCGATGTGGCGAGCACCAAGTTGTATCCTAGAACATCGATCGAGCACAGTCTCAATTTCGCCCTAAATAAAGTCGTTTGTCTGTCTGTCTGTCTGTCTGTGTGTCTCCCTCTCCTTATCAAAAGAGGGGATTAAAAGTAGGGATGGGCGATCTAAGATCGATCTTTTACGGGATCGATCTTTTTAGGCCGATTCGATTTTTTTGGATCGATCTTTTGTTCTACGATTTTTATGTGGATCGATTCTTTTAGCCCAAAATCGAGATCGTTCGAACCCACCTCGTGGGGTGCCTATGAAGGAGAGGGGCAGTGGTGATTGGTGAAAGTGGTGAACTCTAGTGGTGGGCAACAAATCTGGTCGGCAACTTAACCTTAATAGCTGTACCCGCGCAATGTTTGCACATTTTTTTCAATTAATTAATGACAAATTAAGAAGTGTGTGAAATAAATTGATCTCAATAATTCACATTTTACTCTAATAATGCATTTCCCCGGTATACGACTTTAGTGTATTTGGTTTCCAATGTAAGGTTCACGGGTTCGAATCTCGCTGAGGGCATGGCTGTGTGTGCGTATTGGCAATTTATTATGCGAATAATATTCAGTCAGAAATATGTAAAATTAAAAATCATGTTAGAGAGGAAATTAATGCTACACAGTAATTGATCGCGAACTTTTGTTACTTATTTTCTTTGTTTCTTTTTATTACTTTATTATGATAATAAAATGTTAGTTCTTATGGCTTGAATCAAAGATCGATCTTTATTATATTAAAAAATTGTAACACGAAAATTATTCTTTTAGTTTGTAACCTTCATTGTTGCTAGAATCGAAGTTCGATCTTTCTTGAATCGATCTTATCGGTAAATCGATCTTTTTTGATACGATCTAGATCGATTCACAGAGTCGATCTTTCGGTGTAAGATCGTCCATCCCTAATTTAAAGCCAGCCTTCTCTCTCTCTCTTTCTCCCTTGCGTACACGCACGACGGCGGACCTCTGCGTGCTCAAAAACGGCCATCTCCTGTCCGTATCGATTTATAAACGCCATATGGCGCGACTTAAGTCCCTTATAGCTCACTCGCTCACACACGGAACGTTTTCCTTTTTAAAGCGGGAACAATGTGGCCCGTGTCGGTGTTGTTGTCCCCGCTCGTTCACCTCCTCGGGCCACTTCCGGTTGGCGGAAACAGATGGAGGTTGAGGGTGTTTTTTTTCTCATCCGCTTTAGTACTCCCTCCCCTCCCCTCTCCCCCCTCTCCCTCTCTCTTCTCTCTCGCCCTCATCCATCTCCATTTCCTTTATCCTATCCTCATTCTTACGATTGAAACTCATTCTCACGCCATCTATAATTTTTCAAACTCATAATATACGAAGTATATCGAGAAAGTATTGTAATCGCGGAAAATTTCCATCTCGAGATTTTGATGGAAATATATGTTTTAGATGTACTACCTGAATGCGAAAAAGTGGTTTTCGTAATGCCGTCTGTCTGTCTGTGGGTCCGTCTGTTTGCGGCTCTAGAGCCTTAAACGGTAGGGCGAAAATGAATGAAATCTCGTACTTAGGCATTTCATCATACAGAATAGAAGCTACGAAGAAATGGTTGACATTGCGCAATAATTAAGGGAAGTTTATTCTACGCATTTTTAACAACAATTTGATTTTCTCAGAAACGGCTCCAACGATTTTGATCAAATTTCGTACAGTTACTCGAGTTTACGTCTTCGTTAATACCAGATAGTTCATATTTCTCAAAAAAATGAATATAAGGCTAGTTTATTCGAGGCAACTATTACAAGAATTTGATTTTCTCAAAAACGACTCCAAACGATTTTGATCAAATTTCTTAGAGTTATTTGAGTTTACGTCGTCAATAATACTGTATATTTCATATTTCTCAAAAAATGAATATAAGGCTAGTTTATTCTAGGCAACTTTAACAACAATTCGATTGTCTCAAAAACGGTTCATACGATTTTCATAAAATTTCGTATAGTTTTATTTAAGTTGATGTTTATAACGATTCTACATAGTTCATACAGTGTATGCTGTACCGATTTTTTTAGCTCGATTCGTCCGTCTCGCATTATTCTCCGTGCGAGGCAACTCGATTTTTTCCTTCGCGTGGGAACGATCGGCCGGAATTTGTTTTTCGGAATGAACGCGATCGTGTTTTTTACTTTCTCATACGTAGTAATGGGAAAGTATTGTATTCATGAAAAAAATCGACTTCGAGATTTCAACGGAAATACATGTTTTGAGGTCCCTAGAACACGTTTAGACTATTTTCGGAATGATGTCTGTGTGTGTATGTTATTGTGGGCGCTCTAACTCAAAAAGTACTTACCATATCGTTACCAAACTTCATATATAACACTTGAACATTAGCACAAAGAACTGATTAGTTTTTGGACAATAACGGATAAGCGGAAGTCGCGGTTTATTCGAAACCCGATTCGGTTTTTGCGATATTTCTTTGTAAAAACATCATTATTCTATATACAATTCTATAATAATGTTATAGAGAATGTAATTTCCTACAGTTTTAGTTTGAAACAATTTTCTATAGGAGTTATTGTTTACGAGTTATTTATAAATGACCGGTTTTTCGGTTTCCGTTAAATATCTCCTTAAAAACATCGTTATTGGTAATCTTCGTAAGGACCAAAGTTGTAGAGAATATTATTTCTTCCAAGTTTTGTTTGTAACTAATTTTCGTAGAACCATCCATTTCGGATATATTTCGCTTTATCTTAATACCAGTATACAGCGCCAACACCATGTAGCGGTGAATTCTGTAAACATTCAAAATATACGTAATTTACGGCAAGGACGTGTCTTCTTTTACGATACGAAATAATAATTTTGCCTTATAATGCTACTCATAATAATTTAAATATCTATACCCCAAATATGGAGAAAGTCATGTGTTGGCCACATCAGATTTTTCTTCTTTCGTGCGCCGTCCGAAGGTTTAACGACGTGCATTCTTCGATTGTCCTTCTCGAGAGGAAAGGATTAGAAAATTGCTCGCCCCTCTTTCGGAATGCGTCGTTCACCCTGACACGTGGAGCACGTGTTTCCATGTGCCGACAGCCTCCTCCGGGAAGAGGAGGAGGAGGAGGGAAAACACTCGCGAGGCCGGTGGCGTCCTCTTGTCCGCGCAGTCACGGTCCCGAGACCGCCTCCGGAGAAAGTGTGTAACACCATTATTTTTTTTAAAAATTTTTTCTCCATTTGTGAGGTTGTTGGCCGTGTTTCGTCTCGCTCGATCGGCCGTCGAGGGAATAACTTTCGGGCCGTAGAATTATATACTTGCGGCTTAACTCAAACGGGAACATGATCTGTCAGGATGGAATAAGTGGCAGTCTGTTATCGCCGAAAGGCTTCATTTTTTATGCCGAAAAAAAGAATTCTACATTTTGTACGAATAAGGTAAATGGGCACGTCGTTTTTATTGTGAACTATGAAGGATGGACATCAGTCGAATTATGAAATATGGACGAAATAGTTGGGCGAGCGAAGAATATCTGGAAATGTCGATGAGGAGTTTTACGAAATGCTGAAATGTTTTATTTTAGAGCGCAAATCTATACCCTGAAAATCACCAGAATGGTGTGTGGCAATCTATATGTTGAAGGTATGAATAGGTTATGGTTTCCGACGTGTACGCAAGGAGAAGTATTTCATCAGATGATTAAGCGGATATTTATGCATATCTATATTATAAAAGGCGTAGGATTCTTTTTTGCTAATTTGTTTTCTTGTCTACGCACTTTTGCAACCACTCTTTAGACGCGATTTAAGATGATTTCAGAGTAGGTACGAGTTTGAAATTTGGCAGGAATGCACGAATCACGCATTAAAAGTCAATGACTGAAAAAAAAATCCCGAAAGAAGACCCGGGTTCGACTCCAGGAGAATATTTCTGTTTCCCTTAAGAAACACGTAAAAATACGGCATTTCGACGTGCAGGCTTTCACTCATTTGCAAATTAAAATTAGAAACAATCGACATACAATCTTCGTAAGTGGACCGTTTTAAAAAAGAATGTACAAGATTTCTTATTCTTATCGTCGATGTACGCTTTCGTTCTGAAATTACTCATATAGTTACGAACATGTGACGGATTTTGACCATAATATCGCGCTTTTATCGATAAGTTTCCTGGACAACGAATGTCATTGTTGGGGCTCGAGATTACTATTATTGCCTCAATATTCATACGTCATACGATAGAAATACGAAGCATTTACGTAGATGTATCGACCGAGAGGGAGGAAGGGAGGCAGGGCGATACGGCAATACAATTTTCATTCCCGCCATATTGTATTGTAGATATTAAATAATTACGAAATAATATTGAATAAACCTTCAAGCTTCACTGTGTTTATTATTAAATATGCTGGCAATATTTCAAATTTGAAATGCAAGCTTCTCTTGTTAAAGGATTTTTAGAATTTCTAGGTGGAAATAGGGACACGCCATAAATTTTCCTACAAAGGTTGACAATTTTGCATTGCATTCTGATGAATCTAAATTGATCCAGAGGATGAATATCCTTTCTCATATGGTTTTTGGTTTGAAGGCTTTCATTCTTTTACTCTTTAAAATATCTTCGAAATAAGTTATGAGCGCTAAATTTGCCCTAAAACACGCCAAACTGAATGAGGATTCTTATTTTTACCGTCGAATACTCAGTCTCATTCGAATTCACTCATATTTTGAATTTATACTCGAGTTTTGGTAAATTTTTTAACATTTCAATAATAAGATTCCATGGTTACCGGTATTCTTGTCATCGGTAATTTCCGTGCACTTAAATAAAGGCTTAAAGATCGAAAAAACCCAATTGCTCCTTTTAATGCATCAAACGATATATTTCCTCTATTCACACCTCTTGTTAGCCTCTTATAATCTTCCTTCTATGACTTTTCATAAATCGCTGCACTTTCAATTAAAAATAAATAATGTAAACTGGTTAAGAGATTGCGACCAATTCGCAGATAAAATAAATGACCGACTGAAAAATTTCAAAGTTTCATCCTCCAGCAAAATCCGTCACCCAAAGTCATATCAATCCGGTAGATGTCGTGCTATTTCCGCAAGTCTTTTGCTGCGAAAGAGATCCTTATGAAAAGGGCATCCCAGATCGATTGAAACCGGAGCGTGAAATAGGTACCTCGTCCGCTTGACGCATCCATTTTAAACCTGTTTCGAGATGATAACACATCTCTCGTGCCTTGTCTTCCTGCTTCGTGTTTACCGATGCTGTTAGCAGTTCGATAACGTGATGCACTTCCGCTAAAAAAATAAAAAAATCTCACGGAGACGGAGCAAAATTTTTTTAAAATGCCGCAGGTCCTTGTCGATAGCTATTGTTTGTTGTGTGACAAGTTTCGACAGTTTATCAGGATTACTATCACCTCAAATGGTTTTCGCCAGATTGTCCCAGCATATTGCTATAACTGTATAGTGCCTTACAGGAAAAGAAGAAGTTGCGTGCATTAAGAATGGATGATGGCCTCCAAAAAAACAAAAAACTGGTCATAGTCGTCTCAGTGCTATCTCTATGATCTTTCGATCGTATTAGGCTATTTATCAGGATTGGTTCGCTGTCCTGTTCCAGCATACTTTTTCAGTGCATAGTGCCTTACGGCGTTTGGAGAATTTGCATGAGACTCCGGACCAGCTGAAGTACTTTAAGCGACACTTCGCGTATATATACACCACCCTGCGCAGTGCCTAGGTAACAGAGATAAGTAAAACGTAGTAGTCGTTTTTTTCACATTCATTATCCTTATATATGATATTAATTAGTTTTACTGTAAATCTAAGTATTTTCCCCTTCAAACCGTTAACAGAAAAGTGAGATCATATGCAAAACTCCATTTCAAAATATGCACTCACACCTGCTGGCTGTATATCGGTCAGGTTTCACAGGAGTTTTAATATAAGTAAATAATTTCGACATACATTAAATTATTTTCAAACCAGAGCTGTGAAACCTATAGCCCACGCGCAGTATGCGCTCTCAGAGATCATTTATGGTGATTAAGTTATGATACCAAAATCTTTATTTTTGAAATTTTAACCCCAGAATAGTCATTTAGACATTTTAGACGGTTTTTTAGGTGCGTTTCGCTTCCAGCGTGAGCGCCTATTATCGTCGGTCTGTCCGTCCGTCCGTCCGCATGTTCGTTCTCGGCTTCTACCGAATGGGTTTTCATGAAATTTGATATTAAGGACTTACAATCAAATATAAGAAGAAAATCGCAAAAATGAATCACGTACGCCAATCAGGGGTACCACTTTACTGTTGTCAAAAAATTAAACTTTCGTCATATCTCGTAAAGTATTGCTCATATCAAAATATTTTTCAAATAAAAGTTGTAGAACTTGTAAAGAAGAGTATTTTCTTTCCTATACATTTTTATCGTAGGAGTAGCCGTTATCTAGAAAATCAGATGAGAATGTCTTAAATCGAGTTGAACCGAAAATTTATTGCATGGTTACTTCTTCATTGTTGCTATCATAAACAATCTCACAAACAAACGTTTAATTTCCTTACGCGTGCATGCAATATTATTAAATAGGAAGAAAATGGATTATTTTTGAAGAATATAAGAACTTTAAAACGCTATATCCCTCACGTACAGGTATATAATTTCTTTCTAATACTCCATTGCACGAAAAGCGCCCATTTGTGATACGTTGTACACTTTCCTAACTTGTTTTACTTATACTAGCAGTACCCGCGCAATGATTGCGCTGATATTTTTCAATTAAGATATGTGTGAAGAAGTAATTATGATTCCAATAACTGTCGTTGATCTCAATAATTCACATTTAACTCTAACAATGCATTTCTCCGGTATAGGATTTTAATGTCTATAGCTCCCAATGTAAGTTTCGCGGGTTCGAATCTCGCTGAGGGCACAGTATTTATAATGGACTAGCCCTAGTGCCCGTTGAATTTCAACGGATTTAAAAAAATCTATTTTCGCTGCCAATTCTGGGATGTATGCGAGATAAACAAAAACATTTTAGCCAACTAAAAACAAAATCACCTGTAAAAATTTCTTTTTCTCTTAGCCTTTCTTAACAATTAACCAAATTTGTTTGTAAACAACTCATTTCCGAGCATATTGCATTCAAATATCTCTTTATATTATAAAATCGTAATTGTCGTCATCATGGTCATGCGTAACGCTGGCGAACGTCAGCTAGCAGGGGACTTGCCCCCTTGTCATATAAATAAAAGCCTTAGCAAACGTTGCGTGTAATGCTTTTTGAAGCTTAATATCTCGCAAACGACTAAACCGAATTTGATGAAATTTTCAGGATAGCATTACAATATATTTAAAAAACGTTATAATGTATCGATAATATATAGAAGCCTTATTAGGTCCCTTGTCCCTTTGTCACTTCCTCTGTCACGCTCTGAAAAACAGAAATATACCTGGCAAGAGGGGACTGACGTCATCTTTTGAAGTCCAATAGATACTCGCGGCGAGGGTTTCGAACCTTCGCTCGGATCGATGGCAACCCTCTTAGCAGGAAGTATGATTTCAGGTCAAAGTAGACTGCCTCAATTTTATTTCAGAATAATCGAT
This sequence comes from Uropetala carovei, assembly GCA_036926305.1. Lineage (NCBI taxonomy): Eukaryota > Metazoa > Arthropoda > Insecta > Odonata > Petaluridae > Uropetala > Uropetala carovei. The sequence goes on from JAXCHB010000212.1 coordinate 4,401,091, forward strand.
CATCCCCGTCTTTTTTGATGGACCCTTATACTAGTTATTATATAATTTTATTTCCTATCATATCACTTTCGCCAAATCCAGCTTCATTTCTTGCGTAATTGTGCCTTTCTGAAATGCAAGAACCCCGTGAAAAGGCAATGTATTTTTGTCCATGATTGAACACCGGCTTTGCTACAATGATAATTTCGTTGCTTAAACAAAAGTTCGAAGCCTATAACGCTATTATTTCGTCTATTTAAAGACTTCATTGAGACTAATTGAATCGGAGGTAATAATGATGGTCGACTTGGCAACACCCAGAAAGAGTACGACAAATCAGCAAAATGCGTATTTCTCAAAACTTCTAGCGTGTAACATGTAAACATTGCAAGAATAAGATTGTACACAAGTTTTAACCATCGAATGAAGCAAAAAAGAAGAAAATCGGCCCATATTTACCTATTAGATGAATGAAAGAAGAAAATCTTGGACATTGAAAAATATAAAATTACGTGCAACCTTATGGGAAAATAATTATAGAATTAAGCACCTCTTTTAATAATGGTAAACTCTTTAAAAGATTTAAATTAAAACTTTTATTTACTTATTTTTATTTACTATTTGCTTAGCATAAACACGTATATTAAATCTTAGAAGCTTAATTAGCATTGTGAATCATGAAAGTTTCAGGATTACCAGAGGAAATTTATCGAATTAAGGGTAATTTTCACATTTTAAACATCGTTTGTTTGCTTTATTTCATTAATGAATATCCCGTCACTATACAAAGAGAACATTTTATTTATTTTTATTTACTATCGTTGCTTTGCAACCAAGCGTTACACCGTCCGCACACACACTTACCAAGAGAATTATATATGTTTATGATTGGGCCGCAGGCCGAATACCCCTCCAACTACGTAGAACGGATACACTTGAGCGGGTCATATACTTGAGTTAGATAAAGGTCCGACCTATTCAGACTCGTAAAACAAACGTACGAACACAATCATGGCCTAATTTAGGATCTAATCTCGGCGAATTACCGCTGAAGACGGCTGCATTGTAACCGAAATGCGCGTCTGGTTTTTCGTAAACTTGCTGTGGCTATTGTAAACGCCTTAGATAGGTACGTTTTTTAAAATAAAATTGTTACGTGTTTATTCTTGAAACAAAAAACGCGGTGCAAATAATTTGGAAATAAATAAGACTTTCGGAGGATCCGCTAGAGAGCGCTTAGGAACTATCTTGTTAGTCTTACGAGACGCGAATTGGCACGAGATGGGAAGATGCTCGGAGAAAAGAGAGGCATGCACATTGAGAGCGTGCACTTGCGACGCTAATCCTCCACAAGCGTGCGATCGGAATGTAATATATTGTTCCGATATCGCCACGCCTGCCTCTCTTCCTATCTCTCTCTCTCTCTGTCTTTCTCTCTCTCTCTCTTTTTTCAATCCATTTTCCGACTTCTTTATTATTCAAATGAAACCGTCATCTTTTTTGACGTCCATTTATACGGGAAAAAAATAATAGAAATGGGCGGCGTCATTGGGGTCGAATGGGAACCGAAATAGGGTTCACATGGCGGTCCATTGACCTAACGACCTTGACACCGCCCTTTTGGCACCGCGGACGAACCGAAACCACACGCGGAGGGATGCGGCGGCGATATCGAGACGAAGAACGCTCCTTATCCTGATTCTGATGCCGAATGGCATTAAAAAGAGAGGCGCGCGTGGGAGGAGGCTGAGATGGGAAGGATGATGATGATGATGAAAGGAGGAAGAGGCGGAGGAGAAGGGAGGGGAGGGGAGTGGGTTGTCGCCGCCTTAAGGTAACGGCGGAGGATTGGCGGTTGACACCGAGTCACGTGCCCGCGATGAAACAAATGACCTCCGAATTGCGCCTCTGAAAAAATAAATGACGTCATTTCCTCCTCCCTACCCGTCTGCCATCTCCCTCTTCCGCTCTCCTTTCTATTGTCGCCGAGGAGACGCTTTGAAAAGGAGAGGATACGCAGAAGGGCATTGCCTCGTTGCGGAGGAAAAGTAAAAGGAAGTGGAGATAATGTAGGGACGACGGCTTTTAAAAAGTAATTTTTGGCTGCCATTTTCGGTCCAAGTAATTCGGGAGTTTAGAGAACGAGAAGAGTTTTTCGTATTTCACACATAAAGTTCTCGGTCGGATCTGTGATCTTAAAGGCATGAAAATGAACCTCTAATATTCAGAGGAGTCTAGGGAAGTCTGCGCTTCGATTATACAGGGTGTATATAAATTATCTTTACAACTTTACTCGTGAATAAAAACTTTATGAAAAGACGTAGACACATTGTTTGTGCATCATCTGCGAAAGAAACTCTCAAAGTTTGTTCTGAACAGTACACACATTCAACATGAGCACCATTTTTCACACGTACAATGTCCAACCGATATTCAAGCTCCATCCATGTATGCTGCAGCATGTCAACATCAACTGTTGCAATAGCAGCTTCAATTCTGTTCTTCAACTTGCAACTCACGTGCTGCAGCTTGTGTCGACTTACGTGGACTGCGGACAAAGACCTCGCATATGCTTTCGACATTTTCATCAGACACACCTGGACGCCCTGCACCTTTCTTGTACAAAACACTTCCGGTCTCTTTAAACTGTTTGTATCAAGCACTTGTGATATGATGTTCTGAAACGTCTTTGGACCTCTGTATCCGATTTTGTTTCGATAAACCACTGTGGCTTCTCCTGTGGGTTGGGTTGGCGACTGAGCTGATGATTCTCACAGACGGATGCAGTGCAGCGGAAAACTAGGGTTGCTACCATTTACCGGGAACTCAGTGAAACTGTGTGAGTTTCTCTTGCAGATGATGTCTTTTCATAAAGCTTTTATTCACGAGTAAAGTTGTAAAGATAATTTATATACACCCTGTATTATACAGCTATAGTCCTCGGGCGTTAGCGGGATGTCTCGAGAACTTCTCTTAAGCTATGTACACACTATGCGAATGACGGCGAACGAACGACAGCGAAAGAAAGAATTCGTTTAGTGTGTACAGTCAAACGAATGCTTGTGAATGCATGGGTTCGCCTTCTCTAGGGTTCGCTAGCCGAGCGATAAATCAAGAGAATTCGGTGCGCAGTGTGGACGGAAATCGCATGCATTCGCTGTTCGGTCGCACATTCTAGTTGGGTTTTTAACTGCAATTCCAGTATGATGTCATTTGACCACTCCATTGTTTATTTCTTCATTTACAACACGTGCAAGACTGCAGTCTTGCACGTGTTGTAAATGAAGAAATAAACAATGGAGTGGTCAAATGACATCATACTGGAATTAATTGAATTATATCGGGAAAGACCATGTTTATCGGACCCGACAAATAAAAACTATAAGTTAACATGAAAAAGTGATGCATGGAAGGAGATTGTGGAATGTTTAAAGTCTCTTTCTTCTAGTTTATTTCCTAAGTAGTTCACTTAACACCATGAATGATGCATTTGCGATAATAATTTCTTCGTCGGACATTGTAATTACAATAAAAAAAAAGAAAATGAAACATACAATTGAGTTAGCGTTCAGAAAGACAGCTGGTCTAAATAACCGAACATTTGCGAACGCACACTCCGAACGACTCCGAATTCGCGAAGCTTCGTTCGCTGAGGTTCCTTCGCCATCGTTCGCGTAATGTGTACATAGCTTAATCGTATATAATTCGCGGACGTATTACAAGGAAAATACACCAAGTCCTCAAAAACCTGTTTTTTGAGTAAATTGATTTTAGCGGATTTTCGCTGTCATAAAAAGTCCTCAAATGTACTTACAGAAATATATGAGCGTCATAGAAGTGAACTGGAACTAGATAGAACTTTAAAGGGATTTCGCAGTAGCTAGGTCGTTCAATTTGGAACGTAAATATCTGAATGTGGCCTAAACTTGTACTTGGTGGATTTTCATTGTACGCCCGCGATATAAAACGCATATCCGCTCATTTTCACGACTTTTATCACCCGCGAAGTTCGAGTGAAATAAGGATAAAATTTGAGCTTCACTACGTAGTTCAGCATCGTCGATTCCTATACTTTCAATGCATTTCTTCACTTTGACGGAATTTGAAGCGAGCCACAATCACTACTGGCGCGAGCGCCACTAAAATTTATATCGGCGCTCATTTTCTTTTAAATTTATCTGAAGCACACACTCTTCCTTGAACGAAGGAACGTTTCACGAATCTACTGCTGGGATTTTGAAATCCAGTTACGCTTATAACTGGATGTTGTCGTTGACCGTATCCGGCGGCAGTTTGCTCAGACCCAACCATATTTCATATATTTTTGAAATTTCGAGAGAGTGAGGAAATAAACCCTCAAATGTTTACGATCTGTCGGTTTTCGTGAATGAAACGCGTTTTTCAGATCGGGCGACGCGAGAAGAGTGGAAACCACGAGGAAGAAAAACTAAAAAAAGAAAAGAAACGAATTACCGTTCGAAAAACGCTCGTGCATGAATGATGACTTCCTGAACATCAAAGTCGATCCCGGATCGTGTTTTTAAGTAATTTTTTTATCCTTCTCAAGGATTTAGTTTTTTGAGGGAGTCGAAGGGAAGAGGGTGTGAGCGAGATAAAAGAGGGCGTGGTTGAGGAAAGAGAGAGAGAGAGAGAGAGGTAGGGAGAGAGGGAGAGATAGAAAGGAGGAAAAGAAAGCCAGAAGTGCAAATGAGAGTTCCGTGTTTGGAAAAGTTCAATCAAAGCATGCAAATCGAGAGGGCGTGATTGCGCGCGCGTGGGTTAGGGGTCGTGCGATTGGCAATGGGTCTCTGATTGGGAAATTTTAGAGAAATTGAAAGACGGGGTGGATGATTAGAGAGAGAGAGAGAGAAACTTAGAATCAAAACGGGAATAAGTTGTTTTCGTACACACTTTGGACTCGAATAGTTGTCTAGAAAAAGCTAAATTAAGCGATGAGAGAGAGGGTGGCGACCAGGACCGTAACTAGAATTAGCGGATGAGATGGTCGATCTTATCAGAAGTCCGACATATATATATATATATATATCGGAAGGCAGGACAGCGAAGATAAGATCCGCGAGATATTAGGTTGTAACACAATTAATGTCGTTTTTGTACAATAGTGAATACAAAATTAATTATCCTTTCAGAATTGTAAAAAAAACGATATTAATTATGTTACAACCTAATACATTTTCTTAATTTACTTTATCTGTTACAACAAATATATCCTGATTTTAGAATACTAGTATCTTGTGCAAAAGTTATTGAATCTTCCTTAGTCTTATTGTTAGTGGTTATTATCAAATAATGCGAACTCATTTCATTCAATAACGTTTAAGAGGTAAAAATTTAGAGGATATTTACAATTTATTTTCTAGGGGTGTTCTTTACTTTAGGAGAGAATAGTACATAAGTCTCAGTAAATTCAGTTCTTTTGATTTCAATCTTCAACTTTTTTTATCAAATGAATAACGATATTAAACAGGTTGTAGGACGGAGCGATACAGAGGATAGTTTTTCCCCTAGGACGATAAGGGAACATAACAGGAAGAGGAGAGGAGGATAAGGTAGGGAACCTTGGCGCACAGCACCCCCTGCCATCCGCCATTAAGGTGACTCGCAGGGTATTATGCAGATGTAGATGTACAATTCCCCTCCCACTCCATCTAACAAGTAAAGTTTTTGGAGCCTCCAACCATGTCCAAAAAAATCGTTATTTTAATTTATGATTTTTTCCCCCGACATTTCAATTCTGGAAATTTCTCTATCAGATCGTCGTTCTTCATTTTGATGGCTTCCGAGCTTTCTAAAGAAAGAAGTGAGAAGTAGGTATTAGTAGGGACTATCGAATATCAATTAATACATAGGTACTGGCATCACTCTGTAACAATGTATATGCAGATTTGATGAAATATTTTACGTTTCCAGTAACTATGTTGTCAAATGAAAGATCCTTAAAAAAATTAAAGTTGATAAAAAGCTGCTTACGCACTTGTATGCTCAGAAGTAGATTGAAGTACATACCTATCCATTCAGTTTTTAATCTCATCTTTCAAAACAGTGTTTTGGCCAATAAAATCCTTATATAGAGATTTATGGATATTCTTTGACCTCTTGTTCATTCAATTTATTGATCGGTCTTCTAAGCATTTTTTTTCTGTACTCCAAAAAGATAAGAGGCCTCCCCCCACGCCCTGCGTGAGCCTTCAACCCCGCCCCCCTTAGTCACGCCCCTTAAAAAGGAGATTTGAAAGAAAGGAGAAAGTCTAGATTCGTTCCGGTTTTTTTGGCGTAGCAGATTGCGTTAGTCAGAAGTCACTGCGATTCGAGCGCTCATTAATTATTATGCATGTGCAGAAGTAACATTCAGAGAAAAAGAAAGCGTCGAGTGTCATGCAGCATGAGGTAAGGATCCCGAAATAATCGGGGCTTCGGAAGTCGTTAAGGATGACTCATCTTACGAATAAAAATGCTCAACTCGTGTTTCTAGAGCGAGGGACGGAGTGGGAGTTGAACCAGTCTATATATTATATGACGGCGCTTGTGATTCAGGAATAAATTTTATTATGTGCGTATAATTATCAATTTGTGTCTTTGAAATTTTTGTGCGATGTACATTTTTTCAAATACCTACCTAGTGAAAACATGGAGTGCTATTCCGCCCAGGCGTAGACTAACCCAATTAATTGATAGATCTATAGATATCTATAAGGTGTTTGTATGTATGTATGTTTTTTATAACTCAGCTACTGCAGTACGTTGAAAGGTGTCATTTTAATCGAAATTAAGATTTAAGTGGTGTAGTCAGGTTTTTATACTAATTTTATTGATCTTTCTGTGTGCGATTTTGCTTTGTTTACATGGCAACCAAATATTTTTTTTTTTATTGAAATATTACAAATAAACTGTTTTTAATGATATGTTCGTTGGCGTAGAGTTCTCCAAAGCAAACTGTTATTGAAACTACGTAAGTTACGTAAATAATGATACGTAGATTTTCCACAAATTGTGATTTTCAAACCTTTGATGATATCGTCACGAAACTTCGCATAGGTACATAATTTTAATCTGCGGATAACATAGGCTATATGGCGATAAAACATTTGGGGGAGGGAGAGCTTAATTCAATAATTATTTTCCCATAAGTTTACACGTAATTTTCGACATTTCCGAGTGCAAGATTACTCTTCATTCATTCATCTAAATAGGTAAATGCGGAGCGATTTCCTTCATTTTTGCTTTATTCGACGGTTAAAACTGTGTACTATATCTTATTATTGCAGTGTTTACATGGTAAACACGGTTGAAGTTTTGGATTCAATAAACCCGTTGAAATTCAACGGACACTTCCGCTAGTTTATATAATAATAATAATTTGAAGATTCTTAAGCGGTCTTCTCTTTCACCTGTCACTTGAGGAATAAAGAAAAATAATGGACAAGTCTATCTTTTCTGTCTTAAGGATTTGGCTGGGTTTCAATGCACGCATTCGAAGCAGGGGCGTAACTACGGTTTAGGGGCCCCCACGCAAGTCAAATTGTTGGGGTCCCCATTTATATAAAAATATATGAAATTATTATACCGTTTTGATTTTATCGATATTTTTTACGTTTTAAATCCAAAAATACATTGGTACTTCTATAATTCTAACATTATAAGGATAGGACAAAACAGCTCCAAACACTTGAGATGGGTATTTTCGTCTTCATTTCGAGCTATGAAATCTTTCATTCCCATAAGGATATTACTACTTCGAATACCTTAAATGGCAGATTACGGGAAAAATTCTATTATATCTTGGGGGTCCACGCACGTACTGCGTGGGCCTGCGCCCCCCAAGTTAAGCGCCTGATTCGAAGTATATTTAAAATATTCCTCTTAACCTACGTAATATCGCGTTATTCTTAGCTTAATTTGGATTGATTAAGAGTTTGCGACCACATATAAGGTAAAGACATCGGACCTACCTCCCTCGAAGCTCTTTTTGGAGTACCGGTGCGATATTTAATACAAGTATTAATATAATTTTTTTAAAATTCTAACTGTGATAACGAAACCTTTTATTTTTCGCGATGTTTCATTTATAAAAAAAGTCGTTAAAAACCTATTGTGACTCTTTTATCTCTCGATTTATTCAAATCTCTTATCCGGTACACCGAAGCACTCGCAACTTCTAATGCGGCCCCTTCGAAACACTTGCAACTGCGAATGCGGCGCTCGCAGCGCAAAAATTATCGCACACCCGTCTTTTAAGGACCATTTCGCCGCTTTAATAATGTACGCGTGTGATTTATACGGCGTGCTTTTTGTCTTCTACTTCCGTTGTGGTCCTGCATCTTTAATTTCTTCCTGCGTCACTCTCTCCTTTGTAGTCCCTCTCTCTCTGTCTTTCCCTCTTCCTCTCTCTCCCTCTCTCTCTTTCTGTCTTTCTCCATCTATCTCTCTCTCCCTCGCTCTCTCCCTCCCTCTCTCTCTATCTCTTTCCATTTCTCTCCCCCTCTTTCTATCTCTCTCTCCCACTCTCTCTCCTTCTCTCCCTCTCTCTTCTCTCTCTTTCTCTCTTCCTACCTCTCTTTCTCTCCCTCTGTCTTTCTCTCTCTCTGTCTCTTTCTCTCTCCCTTTCCCTCTCTCTCCCTCTCTCTCTGTCTCTTTCTCTCTCTATATATATATATATATATATATCTCTATCTCTCTCCCTGTCTCTCTCTCTATCTCTATCTTTCTCCCTATCTCTTTCTCCATTTCTCTCTCCCTCTCTTTCTATCTCTCTCTCTATCTCTCTCCCTCTCTTTCTATCTCTCTCTCTCTATCTCTCTCCCTCTCTTTCTATCTCTCTCTCTCTATCTCTCTTCCTCTCCCTTTCCATCTCTCTCCCTCTCTCTTCCTCTCTCTTCTCTCTCCTCTCTTTCTCCCTCCTCTTTCTCTTTCTTCCTACCTCTTTCTTTCTCTCCCTCCATCTCTTTCTCTCCGTCTCTTTCTCTATCTCTCTCTTTCTCTCTCCCTTTCTCTTTTCCACGCCCTCTCTCTCTCTTCCCCTCTCTCCCTCTCTATCTCCTTCCATGTTTGGAACTCTTTGTCGTTTGATTCTCTCCACTGCCTTTCTTTTTCCATCCTCTTTTCTTTTCTTCCTTTTTGAGCACGCGATTTTCAATCCCTCTCTCTCTCCCTCTCATTTCTTTCCCTCTGCTCCCATTCTATTTTATGGTTATCTCCCCCATTTGGCGTTGCCACTGTTCCATTCCCCCCTCCTACATTACCTATAATTCTCCCCTTCTTCCTCCTCTCCCTTCCCCCCTCTCTCCCCCTCCTCTCCCCCTCCCCTCCCCTCCCTCTCTACCACCCCTTTCTCCCTTTTTATGCGTAATTTCAGCCATACTTCCCATTCATCCCGGCGACGTTTCGTTCCCACTCTCTCCACTCCTAATATTCCTTTTGCTCCATCCTCTTCCTCTCTCTCTGTTATTATTTTTTATTCTCATTTGTAATTACTAACCTAGGGTTAAATGTAAGAAGGGACTATATATATATATATATATATATATATATATATATATATATATATATATATATATATAGTCTCAATTTCGCCCTCAATAAAGTCGTTTGTCTGTCTGTCACACACACACACATCTTCCTAGCTCCTCTCTCTTTCTCTCCCTCCCTCTTTTTCACCTTCCGCACCTTTTCCTCCTTTTCTCAAATTCCACCCTAAAATCCATAGTTCCATTCTCATTCATGACATCGGAGTGTCGTATCCATGGCTACGTGACCGAACTGCGCCATTTGCGCGACGCACTATCCAGCGGCATTATCGCTGTACTGCGTCGCGTTTGTGCACATGCGAGCGCATTTATTCGTTGTTATCATCACTAATCCGACGTTTTAAACCAAGATTTCAACCGGTTTCGCCATCTTAAATCCTAAACTTGAAGCAACAATATTTAAAATAATTATTTACAATTGAAATTTAACCGCTATAGATATGTAACAGCGAGGACAGCACATAATTGATTCCTTTTGAGCATTTTTTACTCTGTGTTATAACTTTAAAGGCAATCAAGTATACGTCGCACTGGGTTTCAAAAATCCACACGAATCGTTTGGAGGAAAATTGAATATCGCATAGATTTCGTTTCTTTATGCAGACGTCAACACTTCCTAATAAAGGTATACTTATTTGCTAGGATGAGCTCTGTATTGAATTTGATATCTTTTGTAGCTCAGTGCGTATGTATTTTTGAAACTGAGTTTTTGGAAACGCGTAACTTCCCACCTCCTCCATCTCTCTCTCTCTCTCTATATATATATACATATATACATATATATATATATATATCTCTTTCTCTCTCTCTGTATATATATATATATATATATATATATATATATATATCATCATCATCATCATCAGCCTTTTTCAGTCCACTGACGGACGAAGGCCTCCCCCAGACTCTTCCAGTTTTCCCTGTCAACTGCCTCCCTCCTCCAAGTTTGCCCCAAGAACTTAACAAGCTCTCTGTCCCACCTGTCTTTCGGTCTTCTTTTTGGTCTCTTGATGTTTCTTGGGATCCATTCGATTACACTGGACGTCCAACGCTGGTCATTTCTTCTAGCAATGTGGCCCGCCCACTGCCATTTTAACACCTTCACTCTTCTAATCACGTCACAACCATATGTCAGAACAGGCAGAACACATTGGTCATACAGTCTCCTTTTTAGGAAGACTGGAATATTTGATTTAAAGATGTTCGCATTCTTGCCAAAAGCACTCCATGCCATCTTCACTCTCCGGTTGATTTCTCCAAGAAGCGAACCATCAGTAGTGATGAGTTGACCTAAGTAAACATAGCTGGTTACTTCTCCAAGTTCTGCTCCGTTGATATGTATCTTCTCAGAATTTGTGAAGGAGTTGTACATAACCTTTGTTTTATTAAGATTCATCTTAAGTCCAGCTTCTTGGCTTGCTTGCTCAAGCTCTTCAGTTCTTCTAAGGAGCTCTTCTGGGCTTCCTGCGAACAGTATGATATCATCTGCAAAGCGCAGGTGACTCAGATATTCTCCATTTACCTTTATGCCTTTTTCCTCCCAGTCTAGCCTTTTGAATACTTCCTCTAGAGCTGCTGTAAATAACTTAGGGGACATAGTATCTCCTTGTCTCACTCCCTTTTCGGCCTTAAAGGCACTCGTCTCTTCATGCAGCTGGACAGATGTTGTCGCATTTTCGTAGATATTCTTGATCAAGGTTATGTACGTTTCTTCTACTCCTTGTTTCTTTAGTGCACGTAACACCGACGAAGTTCGGACAGAGTCGAATGCTTTCTCGTAGTCGATAAAGCACATACATAGAGGTAATTCATACTCGTTGGTCCGACTGATTACCTCTCTCACGACTTGGATGTGGTCCATCGTGCTATACCCACTGCGAAATCCAGCTTGCTCTCTGGGTTGGGCAGAATCAAGATGGTTTTGAAGGCGCATAGTGAGTATTTTGGTGAATATTTTGTAGATTGTTGGGAGTAGGCTGATCGGTCTGTAGTTATTCAAGTCTTCTTTGGAACCTTTCTTGTGTAGAAGGATAATACATGCGTGGTTCCATGTTTCTGGTATCTTTTTCTTCCTCAGACAGGAATTAAAAATCTTAGCGAGAATTGTTTCCGTATGATTCCCCATTGCTTTGAATACTTCCGCTGTGATACCATCCATTCCAGATGCTTTTCCATTCTTCATACTTCTGATTGCGTGTCTCACCTCTTCCGGAAGGATACCTGGGACCTCTTCGGTGGGCATGTTTGCATCATCATTTACTTCATCATTTCCTAGAGGATCCTCATACAGCTTGGTGTAAAATTCTTGTACCCGTTTCAGGATCAGTTTCCTACTATGGGTTATGGAGCCGTCTTCTAGCATCAAGGCCACCAGCTGTCTCTTTCCGATCGAGAGATGTTGCTTCATTTTCTTGTAACTTCTATTGTTTTCTATGGCTTTCTCGATTAGTTCATAATTATATTTTTTCACATCTTCCTTGATGCACTTCCTTATAGTTTTGTTTAGTTCTGCAAAATGGATCATTTCTTTAGGATCATTAGTAATTAACATTTTCCTTCTTTTTTCCATCAGCAGTCTTGTTTTTTCAGTCAACTTTTTCTCTGGCTTTGTTTTAACTGTTCCGCCTATTTCTTCAGCAGTTTCCTTGAGTATCTCTATAAATTGGGATTCAACTTCATGGTCTTCCAGTGCACTGAATCGATTTTTCAGTTGGAGCTGAAATTCTTCTTTTCGTTCTTTTAGCACCTGCGTGTTGATAATAGACTTAGGTTTCTTCTTTATAAGCTTCTGCCTTTCTAACTTTGAGTTGAATTTTATCCTGCATCTTACCAAGCGATGGTCGCTTCCAGTTTTAAACTGGTTGAGGACGGAACAGTCTTCAGCCAATTGCTTCTTATTGACTAGTATGTAGTCAATTTCGTTTTTGGTACCATTGGGTCCTTTCCAGGTCCATTTTCTATTGGGATTCTTTTTGAAGAAAGTGTTCATTATATATAGACTAGTACATTCAGCAAAGTCTACAAGGCGGTCCCCTCGTTCATTTCTGTCTCCATAGCCCCCTTTTCCAACTGCGCTGTCGTCTTCCTTTTGTTCTCCTACCTTGGCATTGAAATCACCCATGACCACTTTTAGATGGCAGCTTCCTTTGTCGTGCAGTTCTCCAACTTCTTGGTAAAAATCTTCCACTTCCTCATCCGAGTATGATGACGTTGGAGCATAAACTTGGACTATTTGAAGTTGATATCTTTTATTTATTTGAAGCACTAGTCTAGCTGCCCGCTCGGATGAACTTTCCATTTCCACGATATTATTCTTCAATTTTTTGTTGATGATGAATCCAACACCTCCTGTTCTTCCTGTGTCAGTTCCCCTGTAATAAAAAATATCTCCACTCTTCAACTCCAATAGGCCTTCACCTTTTCTTCTCACCTCACTAAGTCCTAAAATGTCCCACTTGATCTTCTCCAGTTGTTCTTGGATATATATATATATATATATATATCTCCATCTCTCTCTCCATCTCTCTCTATCTCCATCTCTCTCTCTCTCTCCATCTCTCTCTCTCCATCTCTTTCTCTCTCCATCTCTTTTGCTTGCCTCAATTCCACTTTACCCTACATCCCTCCTTTCTCCGTCATTTTACTCCCCACCCACTTTATCTTTCCTCCATTTCCACTTATCCCCCTCTCTTTTTTTTCCTCTTCTTCTGTTCTTCCCGACCCCACAATTCCTTCTCTTTTCCTCAAACCCTCCCACTCCTCTCTCTCTCTCTCCCTCTCGTAACTCAAACACTTCGACTTGCATTGGTCTACTCGCTCTTTAAATCTCTCTCCCTCCCTCCCTCCATTCCTCCCTCCCTCCTTCACTCCCTTTATGCTGCCCTCCTTGATACGAGGGGAGATTAGCTTTCTATCTCCATTCCATCTCGCACCCTCACTTTTTTCCTCCATCTCATCCTCTTTTCTTTCCTTCGTGAAAACCGGCGCAAACATTGGCATCACCGCGTTCCTCAGCATTAAGGCGTTTTCTATGAATACAAATAACTTCGTTTCATTCCCCGATAAGTATATATATGCACACACACACACATATGATATACACACACACATATGAGCAAGGTTTCGGCAATAAATATTCCCGGCACATTTTGCATCGCCTTTTTTTATTCGTGCGTCTTCATTGCGACGAGACGTATTTCTGCGTCGGATATCTCCAAATGTCGTTTGTTTTCTTGGGTTAAGACGGCGCCTCTCCGAGGTCGCGTGCGTTTTTATAAGCTTCTCTTTAAAGAAAAAAAGAAAAGAAAAAACGAGGAGCCAATTCCGTGCGTCCTCCGCAGAGTTTATTTTGCTCGTCCGGGTCGCGCCGCCACGATCGTCACTTGTCCGTTTGGTGATGCGTCTCCGATGGAATGATAAACCCGCCTGACCTCCGCGTGTCACATTCATACTTTTTTCCCCGACTGAAATAGAATAAGTTATGGCAGCAGCGCTGCGTTTCTTCCTCGTGAAAATTCAATTCGGTTTCTTAATCTATAATGCCCATATTGCTGGAATTTCAAGTTTCGTTCCTTGTATTTTAAATAACGACGCAAGCGATGCGTATACACTTTCCCCTCCGCGGTTAACGACCAAATTACAGATTTATCACGTTCTTTTAGGCGGCTTCGTAATCTTCGCACGTCCGTCGCGGAGATATTGCTTGAAAAAAAATCGAATTCATTCCCCTTTCCGTGGGCACGTGGCTTCTCTCTTCCTTCCCTTTTGTCTGAAAGTTTTCTTCCGCTTTGACTTTGAGACCGGTCTTTTTCCTTCAAATCCTAATAATATTCCGATGCCATTGTACCTCTCTCTCTCTCTACAAAAACATTTCCTCGAGACTTTTCTCGTCCTTCGTTCATTTCTTTTTCCTTCCCTCTTTTTCTTTGGAGCCGTCCGCCGAATTCGGAATGGCGTTCCCCACCATACCGCCCCTTCCCTTCCCTCCCCTCCCTCCCCCTCCCCTCCCTCCCTCCCTCCCTCCATTCTCTCTTCTCTTGCTGCCATCGAATCCTTCATCCTAATCTTATCAGATCCATCGGGGGAAATAGCCTTTTTCTGAAAAATCGTTTTTGCCCTCCTCCTCCTCCCCTCTCTCTCCCTTCGCTGACTATTAATTACCCAGAAATTTCATCTGCGCGAGATTATGGATCTCGAAATTAAAATCGATTCATGCTAATGGCGACTTTAATTTCCTGTCGCGGGCTTCCTTATCTACTCCTTCCAATTGATCGTTATCAAACGTTTTTTTAAATGTCAGTTTATGTCGTTGGGTTACGAAGTGTAATCCCCTCGCAGAATATGCTTTAAGGAATAATCGTCTAAATTGTATATTACGTATGATTATCCTTTGAACATTCGCCTTAAATGAGTTTGAGATTTATTTTCTGAGTTATAACATGATATAAACGCAGTTTCCAAACGGAAATAGTCCAGTCTTTCTATATGTATTGCATTAAAAATCTTATTTATTCATGATCGGATTTAATTCTAAGCTGCCTTCCAAAATATGACCGTGGCATGTCAAAAAAAAATAACTGTGAGATACATTCGTTATCCGTTTTACGACCATAAACGAAATGGGAATATATGACCCTCTGTGGTCTCGTATCAAAAGGAAGGAGATGTTGTGTCTTATGGAGTCCTAAAGAAACTATTTATTCCTGATTTATGACTCATAAATCGATTTGACGAATGTTAAATGCCATTATTTTACAGCAGGGGTCGTCAAACTTTGTATCTAAAAAATTACGGAGACCAAGCGAATAACTTTATGGCTAAGTTTGTGAATTGTTTTCAATGCATCGTGCGCATGAGCTAAAAATTAATTTATCCATTATTTCCAAACCACACATCGCTCAGTTCGTAATGGTATCTTCTTTACGTTCGTTTGGAGATTTCGACATTAGCATTCACCTTTCGAAAAAAAAAACTGCCAAGATGGCGCCGGAATGGCATACGGTCCAATGTTTGGACACCGGTGATTTAACAAATATGACGCAAGGTACGCTGTGAGCTATCCCGTGGATCCTGCCAAAAGATTTTTAAGGAAAGAAAAGTTTCGGAAGCTCTTTTGAATAAGGGTACGAACAGTTGCCAGATTTCAATACGACGGCAAACGTTGGAACGACGTTATTAAACGGTCGTTTATGGGGTCGTAAAATATGCTTCTCTGAAGCAGTAAATGCGCATCTTAAAGGGAAAGGCTATATATACATATATATATATATATATATATAAATGAATAATAATAAAGGATATTAATTTCCCGCTGTCAAAAAAAAGCAAAATAAAAACTCGATTCTGGATCGATTTAAACATTTAGATCGAAAATTATGAGAAAAAAGAGATCTTTGACGGACACGGGAGAAATATCGAGCTGAAATAATT
The DNA here is from genome assembly GCA_036926305.1 of Uropetala carovei. NCBI lineage: Eukaryota > Metazoa > Arthropoda > Insecta > Odonata > Petaluridae > Uropetala > Uropetala carovei. The sequence continues at coordinate 4,417,044 of JAXCHB010000212.1, forward strand.
CAAGAACACGCACTCAGAAATATAAATGGATCAAGCATCTCTGATAAACACAACAAGCCTGTGAAAAAACACATGCGCATTATGTTATTCAGCAATAAGAAGCGCCCAAGAAATATAAATGTACAAATAGGGAACCTCTGGCTGGCTGAAGTTGATCACGTTAACTTTTTGGGTCTGCTAATTTATAGAAAATAAACTGAGCTGGAAACATCATGTGGATAAGTGTTGTAGAAAATTAAGGTCGGACATATTCTTGTTGAAGGGATTGGATGTGATCTTGAGATAGGTAATAATGACAGTATATCGTGGAATATTTGAGAGTGTAGTGAGGTATTGTATTGTCGTTTGAGAAAATTATTCTCTGAGTAATTTCAAAACGGTATTTACATGGCAGAAAAGGGCTATTCGAATAATTACAAAAATTAAAGGAACAGGATCACGTAGAAAATATTTTAAGCAACTTAGGGTTTATAACTGTCCCCTCTTCATATGTACAGTACAGTCTTACATGAATATAAAAAAAATGTACTTGAGGTAAAAAGTGGAGATGTGCATGGATATAATACCAAAAACAGGGATCTTTTAATTATAGAGCATCGCAGACTCTCTCTGTTTGCAAAATGCCTCGAATTTTCTGAAAAAATGCTGTTTAATAAGCTTAGAAAGCAAATGAGAACATCGGTCGACAGTACAAAAAGGTTCCAAGGAGATCTTAAAGAATTCTTTACAGGGGCTGTATATTAACTCAATTGAATAGGATATAGGAAGGGAAAAATTGTGATTAATTGTCATATGAATGTAATAACCTAATTTACGATGCCAATTGTTCATGGCAAATAAAATTATTATGAATACTTTTTTCAAAGTTTTGAGTTTTCAGTGCTTATTCCTGAAACTTTGATTGTACAAAAGTGAAACATTAGCGAAAAGGATGTACTTGTTTATCACGTCATACAGATTCAATTTCGGGACGAAACGAGGAAAGCTTCATTCGCAGTTGTCATGACGACCTTAACAGGAGAGAAAAAAAATCACATCTTCGCATCAGACGCTCTTTAACAACGTGCCACACAGCTTCCAAAGCAAACCCTTTGAGGGCGCGCATGCGCGTATGAATATGAAACCTTTCTCTTGACCAATATCTCCTTACGACCTCCTTTCATTTCCCGATCCTCCGCGTTGCGTGTCGAATATCCCCAAAAACTGCTGCCTCGCATGCTGTCCGTCCCTTTTATTTTTTTGCCCTTGCCAATGTCTCTCCGGGGGTCCACTCTCGATTATCTACCGCGCTTCCAGAGCAGATCGCCTCCTCTGCACAATACAGCCCCCTTGTCGCCGTTTTCAAATCCCCGCTCTGGCAATCTAACCGCGGGGTTGCCCTTGGTTCCTTTTCCGTTCCTCTCTGGTGGTGCCCAGCAACCAGAGATAGAGAGAGAGGGAGAGAGAGAACCCTTTGGATGGTCATCTTATGTCACATGAAAAAGCGAAACGAGGAAGACTAGGATTAAGCCATTCCCCTCTTCCATGGAAGCGTCCACCAATTTATCTTGTCCCATGGGCACTAACTTTCCTTCTTATGTTTGCGTGTGTGTGTGTGTAATGTGTGTATAACATACACATGCAAACACAATCATCTGCCCGTTTCTAAACATTCTCGGATTAAGGTCCCTACACAAAGTTTCATCCGCTTTTCCCCGTCACCTCTCTCTCTCTCTCTCCTGCAAGTTGGACTTGCTAGTTTCACAAATTCCCTGTTCCGTATTTATCTTGGTTTAACTCGAACCCTTCGGGATGAATAAATCAGGGCCGGCGTGATTATTTGCGGGGTCTAGTTCGATAGTGAGCGGGGCTTATTTATGTGTATTTATATACAGGGTGGCGCAAAAAAAATGACGCATGTAGTGCCTCCCTCCCTCCCTCTGTGGCGATGGACTCTTTTCGTTGTGAAATTTTTGTTGGATATAACCCGCCATACGGTCTCTCCGTCCGGAATGTAATAATATGCAATGAAAAAATTGTCTAAATCTCAATACATGAGAATTGAGCCTTGTGCGGGGCCCCTAATAAAGCGCGGGGCCCTGTCCTGGGGGAACCGACTGCACATTCCTCAAGCCGGCTCTGGAATAAATGCATCGAAAACTTTCACGAAAACGCGTTTAAGGAGGGAGGAATTAGGATAGCTTGATAGCCGAAACTCTTAGGAAGAAGGTGACGAGCAATTCGTTGGTTTACCCATTTTACTTCTCCGCTTTCCTATATGTATGTATGTATGTATGTATGTATGTATGTATGTATGTATGTATGTACTACTCCTCCCTACCACACAACTCCTTTCTCATGCGTGTATATGTACCCTTCCATTACAATCCCAGCTTCCCCGCACGCCAAAGGGTGACTCAGTGAATCACAGACAATATTATTAGGAGGACACGCGCGCTCCCAAGTTGGAGTAGTGTGTATGCGTGTGCGTGCGTGTGTGCGTCTCTCTCTCGTATCTTCCCCTCGTCTCTCTCCTTTCTACAGGATACTCCCCATTAAGCCACGCCGGCCCCTCTCGCCCCTCCTCCCCCTCTTCGACCCTCTCGCCCTCCCTCTGACACTTCCCTTCCTCCGAAGGTGAAGAAGGAAGGGTACAGCGTTCACACACACACACGCGCGCACGCGTGCTCTCCGTGTGTTTCCAATGTTATCCGAGCGAGGGAATGAAAGGATGGCTCACCGTCTGCTCAGCGTCTACTATAGCAAACGCCAAGGCGTCTTCTGCTGCATTAAAAAAAATCCCATTTCTTTATTTCTTTCTTCCTCCCTTATTCTCACCAGCCCTTCTTTCTCCTATCCTTCTCTCTCGTTTCTTCCCGTTCTTCGTGTCTCCGTCGATTCTTCGAACAACTACTCTCTGTCTTACTTCCTCGATTCGTTTTCCTATGATACATTTTTAAACCCAGGGTTATGGAAATTTTAGTTTTCCTGAAAATTATGCCAATTTATTTTTATCTCCTTTCGTTATCATATGTTTATGGTGAGCCGAATTTCCACAAAAAAAGGCACGAAAGTGATTCAACTTTCCTCAGTTTTTGATCTTCTATCGTGCGTTATTTCCCAGTAATTTTTTTCATTTATTAAACCGAAGGCTTGTTTACAGTAGCAGTGGCTTATTGGGCCCCAGTTGAAAATTCGATTTTGGGGTCCCTATCATTAATTTTATCGTGAAACATATATAGGATGTCAGGGTCATTTGGGGTCCCCCCCTTTGGCTGGGGGGCCCCTGTGCGTTTGCACCGGTTTGCTACACGTACGCTACGCCACTGCTTGCTTTGTTGTCATAATGTGTTGTTTTAATATTTCACTTGATCTAAAACGATGGTTATATTGCAAATATTAATTATATTAAGTTATTCTGTCGTGTTCCGGTCTTTAAAAGTGCATGTTAAAATATTTGACCCTCTTTCTCGCTTTAGAGAAATGAAGATAATAAACTATCCAGGAATGAAATCAGTGGTTAAAGGTCAAATTTTTTCACTGTGGTTATTATCTTCTCTCGCTCCCTCTTTTTCCCTCTCTCCCTCTTTTCCATCCACTTCCTCCATTCCTCTCTCTCTCCCTCCCCTCTCTCTCCCTCCCTTTCACTCTCCATCTCTCACTCCCTTTCTTCCTCCACTTCTTCTGTTCAATATGTATGTTTTCATCTTATTTTATTAACTATCCTGTTCATTACTCATAACATTAAAATATATTTTGTAAATCTTATCTTGTTAAGCTTGTATGTATTATAGTTATTCAACTATTGTTCTTTTATGTATCTATGGTTTTCGCAGGTTTTTCCCACCCCCCCCCCCCCCCCCCCCTTACCTTCGTGGGTGTTTTCCTGCGTGGTCTTTTACTAAGATGGCCAAGTCAGGCCTTTCCTAGGTTTTTGCCGCAATTACTCTGTCTTTTTATAGAAATTTTCCGAATTTGTAATTTGGTGTTTTTCTTGTATGTTTTTGTTTTTATTTTATTTTCTGGTTCTATTCTGTGAAATTATTATTACTATTTCATTCTCATTTGTAATTGTTGACGCAGGGTTAAATGTAAGAAGGGACTATATAGTCTCAATTTCGCTCTAATAAAGTCGTCTGTCTGTCTTCCTCCCTCTCCCTCTATATCTCCCTCCCTCTCTCATTCTGTATATCTCCCTCTCTTCCCACACCGAGTAACTCAACACTTATCTCGCTCTGTTTCTTAGCGACCCACAACCGCTGCACCCAACCCTCGAGTGTGCGTTTTCGGTTTTAATCATTATTTTTCGAACGCCCCTTCGGCGCACTTTAAACATTCCTCGCCATTTTCGCTTCTCTGAACCTCATTAACGCAGGTATGCAAGTGGGGCACTGTGCTCCATTGCACGCGGTTACGTGCATTCGAAACGCTACCGCTGAAAAGCAGTTATAAAGTTTGAGTTCGCGCGCGTCTGCTCTCTAAAAAATAAGGTTCCATTTTCTTTTAAATTTTTAAACCGTCGAATTAAACGGAATTTAAGTTTTTTAAATTATATATTTCTTTGCTGCTGTTATGTTGTAATTTTAATGCTAATTTTCTTTTCCTTTTTATTTATAGGTAAGGGCCCTCGTCACTTCAAGGTTTTGTCTCGATTTTGTTTTGCTGTTCGACAAGATTCGAGGTCAGTAAATGTTAACGGTTCGCGTATCAACTGGGGTGATCCTCTTTTGTTTTTCAAGACTGCGTCAGAAAAATGGAGAGTATTTTTGAAACGAGAAAAAATCGACCGTGATTGGGAATCGAACCCGGGTCTTCAACTTACCGGGCGAATATTCTACCTCTGAACTATCGTGACAGAATGATTACACCATTTCAGAACGCGGATGTTTTCTTGGTTGGTAGTACAAGGCTAGACAAGCTCTAGTATCTATCAGCCACAACGAATTTCCTCCGAGAGATGCATCGCAAATAAAATCCTCCATATCAAATGGTTAAGATTGCCTAGGCTAGAAATTGATGGAATACAGTGACGTTAGGGATCCCATTAAGACAGCTACATGCGGTAAAGTTAGCAATATTTTAGAAATAGGAAAAAAATTAGGCCGTCATAAAAATTGCCAAATTTTCCTGCGCCTTCGCATTAACTCATAACATCGCACGTTCGGTTGTTATTTTTAAATTTAAATGGTCGCGCACTCTTAAAGTGCGAAAAATAACCGGCGTTCACGCTCATTTATTCGTTATGTCTTAATCAATCATTTCAGCGCTGTGAATACGTAGTAGTTTTTTTTTTTGAAACCGAACACTTTCAGCTAAAAGTTCATTCGTGGCACACACGATTTCGCTTAGCAGATCCGGGACGCGGATTACGCGTGCATTCGTGGCGTTATGTTTTTTTATTTTTCCTACAGCGATGCAGCGGAGGAGTGTGGAGAGGGCGGGCGTTTTTACTTATGTTAGGCACGCCGTTTTCTTTTTTATTTTTATTTTAAATATCCGGGCAAGCTTGGAACGGTGTCGGATGAGAGCGAGTGAGTAAAATACTCGGTTTTTGGAGGAGTCATGGGCGTGGAGCTTTCTCTCTCTCTCTAGGCGTTGAAAAACTTACATTTCTCGAATTTCCAACACTCTCAGAATTCCGTAATGAGGCAGTCTGCAACCGCGACACTTTTGCTGAAATTATCAGAGGGCCAATTTTCAGAGTGTCTGAAAGACTAAAAAAAAAAGGAGTTAGGAGAGAGAGAGAGAGCGAGAGAGAGAAGACTATTGTTGTCCTTATACCGAAGAACGTTTTAAGAATATTTTAATGAGCTAAGTACGTGTCTTAACGAGCGCGCCAGATTCTATTTCCTTTTTTTAAAATTATTATTTCGCCGTCTCTGAGCAACAAAGGAGTGCCAATCGCCCGAATTGCAAAGTGTTCTCTCTCTCTCTCTGTCTCCTCGCTTCGCTCTAAATGGAATCGAGTTCGCGCTTGCATTTTCGCGATTGTTTCGAAATGGCTACGCCGTCGCGACGCGTCGCGTGGTGACTTTGCAAACGTATTGCACGAGCTTGCATCGCGGGATCAATATGAAAACCACCAAAGTTTTTTTTTTTTAAGGGTTTGCTCGAGAAATGCACTGAGAGTTTATTTAAAAGAAATTTATATTAATAGTTAAACTGGTGTTTCGTAGAGAATCCTCTTACCTCTCGTGCATAATATTTCCAAGATATTAAAAAAAACTGTTTTTCGCAGTTTCTTCAGGCAAACCAATCGCCATTTTCAGACGTGCTTTCATCGCAGTCTCTCCGGCATCCTTTTTCTCAATTTTCATTAGCACTCGCGCCGAAATTCGCCCATTCAAACGATCCGCGCCGCTCGCCTCAAATGGGAAGACTTTTTTGATTCATTCCATAACGTCTTCCCGGCAACTTTCCGGCGTTTCTTTCTGACGATCTTTTCATTTCTTCCCAGCACGTGAGGGGGGGAGGGAGGGCTTTCATCCCCATCGTTTTCCTATCCCCCGATTCGTCTCACTTCCTTGTCTCCCCCCCCCCCACCCATACATCTCTCTCCTTTTCCGATTCTTTTAAACCATTCGCGCGGATGCTTTAGGGAGAAAAAAATCCTTTTTTTTGTCCGTGGACCCGCCGATCTCAGAGGCGCTCCTCTTTTTCTCCCCCTAATTATCCCCTCTCTCTCTGTCTGTCTCTCTCTCCAGTGTCGGACGATCTCTCATACCGCCTCTGTCTCGCGAGTGAGGCCTCTCTCTTTCTTTCTTCCCCTCTAAGTACATTCCTGTTTTTTTTTTTTTTGGTCGGACCGTCGCGGTTTGTTCGGAAAGTGAAGATCAAAAGAAGCCCCAGGGAGGAAGGGGACGTGGAGAAGGCGGGGGGGGGGGGAGAGGGGTAGAGAGGGGGGGGGGAGAGATAGAGAGGGAGAGAGATGGAGGGAGGGGGGAGTGAGAGGGGGGATAGGGGAGAGAGAGCGGCAGGAGGATGTCAGTAGAAGGAGATAGATAATAGATAATCGTATATATTTCGGCGACGTTGAGACTAGACGTACTCTTCTTAGATCTACCCTAGTGGCGAGCAACCTATGACCCGCGGGCCGCATGCGGTCTTCGAGAGAGATTCAAGCGGGCCCGCCAAAGCTATGATTAAAAAGAGATTCGTTAACACACTCACAAATTACGACAACGAAGCATTTGATATTGAAATTTTAAACCTAAAAACCAAATTTGGATTTGATTTTCACTGATTTGATGCCTCGGAGTCTCTAGTTAACGTCCGATTTAAAGTCTAATCTGGCCCGCCGAGGCGTTGACAACTATCAAAGCGGTCCGCCGAGGAATCCGTTACGACCAATGCGGCCAGGCACGCAGGAAAGGTAAACCCACCGCTTACCTAACCCATTTTCAATTACAGACAAGTAGTAACAAAGAATAAAAATAGAATTTAAAAAATACGTAAAATGCCATATAAATACTATACCAAGTTATCATTATTGGAAATGAACTGTTTGTGAGAAAAAAACTAAAAATAATTAAGTTGCTATACCCTTAAAAAAATCCAACCGCAGCAAAATACCCACACAATAAGAGGGATGCGAAAAACCTGCAAAACCTATTGATAGCATTACTTGAAGATTGAGTGAATCACAAAAGATGAGCACACAAAATGAAATACACATACATAGGAGGGGAGAGGGAAGGAGGCAGAAAGGGGGAGATATGGAATGCACGTAGAGACCTTTACAATTTGAACCAACCCGTGGTGGTATTATTTTCGTATTATGCGGTAGGAACGCCTCCTCCTAAGTCGATAATTAAAAATTTAATTATCAGAGTTACAGAGAAGGTTGTGGGTTATGACTGTGAGAGGTAATATATTTTAAGTGAGCGAGAAAAGGATGTCAGAGAGAAGATCGAATGAGGAAACGAGGAATGGATAGATTAACGTATTTTAATTGGAAGGGAAAGGGAAGCGTAAACAAATCCCAATGGCACCTACAACCCTACACGTCGCGAAACAGGTCCAAATAAAAAAATGCGAATCTAAACCTTTTAATAGGCAAAGAAACCAACGAACATTACACTCGCAGACAAATATATACGTATATATCTGGTTGTGCAAACAGAAGAGGGTAGTAGGGCGGCTCAAATATTTTTAGACGGCAATTTACATCTTGTAAGCCCAGACGGGGGTTTTTTTTTTTTAATGTCCCAAGCGCCATTTCCTCTGTCGATATGAGTTTGGGGAGAGAGATGGAGGGGAATGGGAGAGAGGGGAGGTGGGAGGGAGGGAGAGAGGGGGGGAAGTTGACGAGGGATAGATTGGAATAGGAGGGTGCGTGAATGACTTATATGGTGCGAGGGTATCGAAGGGTTGTAGGAGGTTAAGAACAGGGGTTTCGGGCTATGAAGGGGGGGAGGGAACAGATGTGGAGGAAAGAGGGGAGGGAGGAGGATGGAAACCACCTCCCCCCCCCTTCTTCATTTGCCTCCTCTATGTTTGTGAGATTTGGTCTTCGCTCTCGGGTCGATTTGTCACGCTAGTGCTATACCAATAGGAAAGGAGGGTGAATAGGGGGTGGTTGGTGAGGGGGGAGGGAGGGGGGATGGATGGGAGGGGAGAGAAAAGACAGAGGAATTGGAGGAAAGGGATGTTTGTTGACTAAGTGAAAAGGAAGGCGGACAGAGCAGGAAGAGGGGGGGGAAGGGGGGGAGAAGGGGGGCTCCTGAGGTTTCGGATCAAGTCGTCTCTCTAGCACGCTCATTCTCTTCAGCTATGTTCTCTGTTACGCATTACTGTCATAAAAAATGGTTCTTCAAATGACGGCATCGACCGTTTTCTTATCTTTTTAGGCGCGTTTCGTTTTCCAGCTTGAGCGCCTGTTAGCGTCGGTCTGTCCGTCTGTATGTTCGTTCTCTGCTTCTACCAAACAGATTTCCATGAAATTGGATATTAAGGACTTAAAGTCAAAGATAATAAGAAAATCACGTAAATTAATCACGTAAGCCAATCAGGGGTACCATTTTACTTCTTACAAAAATGAAATTTACTCCATATCTCGTAAAGTATTGGTCATATCAAAATAGTTTTCAAACAAAACTTGTAGGACTAGTAAATAAAAGTATTTCTTTTTCTATACGTTTTTATCGTAGGAGCAGCCGTTATCAAGAAAATCATATCAGAATGTTTTAATTCGAGTTGAAAATTTCTCGCATGGTTACTTCATCATTGTGGTTAACACAAACAGTCTCACAAAAATACGTTTAATTTACTTACGTGTGCATGCAATATTTTTAAATAGGAAGAAAATGGATTATTTATGACGAAGAAAAGAACTTTAAAATGCTATTTCCCTTACGTACAGGTATATCATTTCTTTAAAAAATTGCACAAAACGCGCCCGTTTGTGATGCGATGCACACTTTCCTAACTTGTTTTGACTTCACTGGCAATTGTCGCACTCTACAAAGATCCTATAAGTTTAAATCGGAAGGATTTTTTAAAGGATAAGAGAAGTTAGAATGTGCTTACGATAAAAATTGATCAAACGACCTTCAGTAACAATGAAAATTTTCCGCATAGGAGATGCGTTTCTTTTACGAAGCGGCCTTCTTCAGTGGTAGTTCATCGGTAAGAGATTCCTTAAAGTGGCACACTTGGCATATGTTCCATTCCGTACGTAATGCTAATGGAACTGCTTCAATTACCAATAAATCATGGACGATCATCATTTACAACCAAAAACAACTTGACAAATTATATTCCAAAATAGTTCGTTAATTTTTCGATATTGTTTTATTTCGATATTGTTTTAGGTAAACAGGGGGAACAAAATACAGCTTTAGTAGATTGCAAATCAATCAGTCATTTCCTTCGGCAAGCTAGTTTTATGATATATTTTTTTTACTTCTCAAGCAACCATACGAATAAAAACAGCACCATAATAAGCAAGTGCGTTCGAGTTTGCAGGTTCAAAAAATAATCGAAACGCTAATGGGAAAAATGGCATCGGGAAATTCCCGGACCAATTTTTAATTCAACTCCTTTCTGAAAAGTAAAAAAAATACGTATTTAGTATTACTGCTGGGCATCGAAGACGCTGCCATCTTTCGGAATTTATGAGATCATCAGAAAATCAAAATACGCGCTAGCCATTTAGTACAGGGGTGGTGTCCAACCTGCGGCTCATTAACAATAAGCAATATTATGCCCACCGCCAGTGTTTCATAGTTTTCAAAATTTTGTCATTTATTTTAATTAACTACCAAATATTATTTTCCGTGTAGCAAAATCTCTTTAAAATATCTAACGTTACATTTCTACATCTTATTAAATATTTCTCAATTCAAGTTGCTTCCTTTATAATGCTGTTTTTTATTTTTTCTCGAAGATACTATTTCTAAGATTGAATTCCATCATGATTTTTAATATTAAAATGTTAATCCTAAAAAGCTAGTTCCAATTTGATTTCCACGCATATGGTGCCTAGTAAGAATCTCTGAATAACTTACGATTTCACTGTAATCCATTGGCAATTTCCAATGCGGCCCACCGAAGGTTTCTCTACCACCAATGCTGCAGAAAAGGTTTCCCACCACTAAATTTTGTAGATGTAGGGATAAAACGAGAAGGTGGAGGAAGAGGAGAAACTTGGGATTCGAAACAGACAGACAGACAAACGACTTTATTAAGGGCGAAATTGATACTACATAGTCCCTTCTTACATTTAACCCTTAGAGAGAGAGAGTGGAAGAGGCGGGGGCAGCCGGAGACGTTGTTGACTGTGTTGGTTGTTGTGTGTTAAATAAATGGCGCGCATCGTCCGCGGTAGCGGTGAAGGAGGAAGGAGCAGAGAGAGAGAGAGAAAAGAGGGAGTGTTGGTGAGGGCGCTGCTTGGGAGGAAGAGAGGAAAAACAAGCGAGGTTCTAGCCCCCGCATCCGACCTCCGCGTCTCGTTTGCTTCCCACTCACACCCTCTTTCCCCCCCTCCCCCACACCTCCACCCTACCACCCCTTCTTCCATACCCCTCTTCTCTCTTCCCCTCCCCCCCATCTCCAATCTCCATCCCTCCCCTCCCATCCTCGCCACCGCGAAGCGCTGCCGTCGTCAGAATCACGCACATCACTGGCGGCTGGAATACGTTTTTTTCTCGTGTTTTTAAAAAAAAAATATATATATATCGCCGGTTCGAAGGGCGGTGGTTGTGGAGATAGATAGAGAGAAACAGGGAGACGGAAGAAAGTAAGTAAGAGAGAGACAGACAGAGAGGGAAAGTGAATTTTCATTCCATTCGCCTTTATGTATCGATTGTGTGACTTGCCTCTACGATTCGAAGCGATATCTCTAATCTCCAGACACTGCGTCTGACGATTGCTTTCTCATAAAGATTATGAAGAAGTGTTAAATGTCTGGCCTCGATTATTTATTTCCTCCTCCTCTTCCCCTTCCTTTCTTCCTTCCTCCATCTCCCCTTCTCCAAATCATGTCAGATAACTTTTATTTTTACTTTCTCCATATACGCGGTATATAGGAAGTGCATAATTGTTTTCATGACAAAAAAATCGATTTCGATATTTCAACGGAAATACACGTTTCGAGGTCCCTGGAATACGCGTTTTGACTATTTTCTCGATGACGTCTGTATGCCTGTGCGTATGCGATAGAAATTTTGTGGACGCTCAAATTCAAAAATTAATTATCAGATCAGCAGAAAACTTTATACTTAAGACTTTTATTAACAACTGAGGATTTTAAAAGGTTTTGGCTGAATCTGGTCCACCGGAAGTGGATGGCTATTCCGGTCGTTTTTTCCGTTTTTTGCTTTCTCCATATACGTAGTATAGAGAATGTATTGTATTCATGAAAAAAATCTAATTCGGGATTTCAAGGGAAATACACGTTTTGAGGTCCCTAGAACACGTTTTGACCGTTTTCTCGATGATGTCTGTGTCTGTCCGTATGTGTGACAGACATTTTGTGGGCTATCTAATTAAAAAACTATTCATCAGATCAGCATGAAATTATATATATATATATATATATATATATATATATATATATATATATATATATATATATATATATATATATATATATATATATATATATATATATATATATATATATATTGATAACAATCGGCTATTCGGAAGTAGCGGTTTACTCCTGTCAAATTTTAGTTTCTACAACTCTGGTTTGAAATAAATTTTCACATGAAGAATATTTCAAGAGATATTCAATTTCTTCGAAAACAATTGAATCGCTACCGCTGAAGCAATTTGAACTGTTCCTATCGCCGTGTTTATTTCATTTTTGTTGTTTTGTTGGAGAAAGTCATGTGCTGGACACATCGATTTATTGTCAAATATCTCCTTTAAAACTCCCTTTTCATAAATAGTTGTTATTATGAAAGATGTAGATAATTCAATTTAAGATTTATCCCATATTTCTTCTTCCCAGGGTTTCTTGAAAAGGTGGTAGGTGGGACGTGAGAGGGAAAAGGTTGAGAACCACTGGCCTAAATGACTATTCTGGGGTTAAAATTTCAAAAATAAAGATTTTGGTATCATAACTTGATCGCCATAAATGATCTCTGAGAGCGCATACTGCGCGTGGCCTATAGGTTTCACAACTCTGGTTTGCAAATAATTCAATGTAGGTCGAAATTATTTACGTATATTAAAACTCCTGTGAAACCCAGCCGGCAGGTGTGAGTGCATATTTTGAAATGGAGTTTTGCATATGATCTCACTTTTCTTTTAACCGTTTGAAGGGGAATATACTTACATTTACAGTAAAGCTATTTAATATCATATATAAGGACAATGAATATCAAAATAACGAGTATTACGTTTTAGTTATCGCTGTTACCTAGGTACTGCGCAGGGTGATGTATATATACGCGAAGTGTCGCTTTAAATATTTCAGCTGGTCCGGAGTCTCATGCAAATTCTCCAAACGCCGTAAGGCACTATGCTGAACATGTTAAAAAGTATGCTGGAACAGGACAGATACACAATCCTGATAAAAAGCCAAAACGATCGAAAGATCATTGAAATAGCACTGAGACGACTATGACCAGTTTTTTGTTTTTTTTTGGAGGCCATCATCTATTCTTATTGCACGCAACTTCTTATGCCGTATACAGTCATAACAATATGCTGGGATAGGCTGGCGAAAACCATTTGAGGGGATAGTAATCCTGATAAACAGTCGTAACTTGTCACACAATAGCAATCGACAAGGGTCTGCGGCATTTTAAAAATTTTTTGCTCCGTTTCCGTGAGATTAAAAAAAAATTTTTAGCGGAAGGGCATCACGTTATCGAACTGCTAACGGCTTCGATAAACACGAAGCAGGAAGACAAGGCACGAGAGATGTGTTATCTTGTCTAAACAGGTTTAAAATGGAGGCGTCAAGCGGACGAGGTACCTATTTCACGCTACGATTTCAATCGATCTGGGATGCCCTTTTCATAAGGATCTCTTTTGCAGCAAAAGACTTGCGGAAACTCTTCGCGGAAATAGCACGACATCTACCGGATTGATATGACTGTGGGTGACGGATTTTGCTGGAGGATGAAATTTTGAAATTTTTCAGTCGGTCATTTATTTTATTTGCGAATTGGTCGCAATCTTTGTAATCGACTCTTAACCAGTTTAGCATTATTTTTTTAAATTGAAAGTGCAGCGATTTATGAAAAGTCATAGAAGGAAGATTATAAGAGGCTAACAAGGGGTGTGAATAGAGGAAATGTATCGTTTGATTCATTAAAAGAAGTAATAGGGTGTTTTCGGTGTTAAAGCCTTTATTTAAGTGCAATATGCTCGGAAATTAATAGCTAGTGTTCGTATAATGCCGTAAATGTTACTGTGAAATGACTAGTCCCATCCAAAAGACTAATATCTCGCACGATCGCTTCATTCCTTTATCCCTCTCAAGCCAATCTCTCTCTCCCTCCCTTTCTCTCTTCCTCTCTCTTTTACTCCCCCCCCCCTTCTCGGCGTGTGGCAGAGTCCGATGAGCGTCGATACCTAACCATTTGTTACGTTAAGAGTTCTCTCCATTAGCGTAATCGAAAACGAGGAATATAATAAAATAAGCCAAAAAAAAGGTTGGGTCATTTGTCATGTCATTTAAGTAAAAATCAGAAAGTTGTAGTAAACAAAAAGAATTTTTTTAACTTCATCATATCTTGCTTAAAATTATAGGTAACTTTATGATGTGTCGGAAAAGTTTAAAACCTTTTTAAAAGATTTTGGAACGGTTTTTTCTTTTAATTACTAAAGGAAGAGATTTACTTCCAGTGTGTGTGTATATAAAAATACTCACGGAAGAGGAAAGGTAAATGAGGGCAACTAGGTGTTGAAGGAAACCCAGTGAGCACTTACCGGAAGGAGTACCGCAGGGGCGTTGGAGAGACACATTTTTGTAGACGTTGTTAGAGCTTTAGGGATGATCCCTTTGTTAGCACAAGAGAGACACACATAGTTGCCCTATATATATATATATATATATATATATATATATATATATATATATATATATATATATATATATATATATATATATATATGTATATATACACACATATACATATATACAAACGCTTAAAGAAAAGGAAAGGTAATAATAAAGGTGGCAACAAGGTTTTTGTGTTTTCGTGCTTTTCGTGTGTCTTCAGCACCCCCAGCGGCTCTCCAATCTAGGTAAGTGTCCACTGGGCTTCCTCCAACACCTTGTTGCCACCTTTATATATATATATATATATATATATATAAAGAGAGAGGGGGGGGAGGCTTTATAAAGGATTAAATTAAAAAACGCGATTCTTACGTGCCCGAAAATTTTAATTTTGAGAGGGGGGGGATGGGTAAACACCACCGATTCGTGATCGCGCAAGTTCTTCCCCCCCCGGTATTACTGGATCACGGAGTGAGCGTGTTCCGCAACTTCCCTTTTTGCTATTTAGACGTTTAACACTCACATTCGGAATATTTCCGTTATTCCAAATTCATTCCTGGGAACAATACTCTTAAACGGGTTGTCATGACTACGAGTCCTGCTGCGACGGGAAGGAGAGGAAAAAAGGAAGAGGAGAGATTAGAGGAGAGAGTAAGTGGATGGGGGAGAATGATGGGGTTGAGCTAATCGGATCGGAAGGGGAGAAAGAGAGAAAAAGAGAGAGAGAGAGGGAGGTTTATTGACCTAAAGGGCAAAGGCACGAGTTTGTCTAGAGAGAGAGAAGAGAATTGCGAGCGAACAAGAGTGAAGATGAATACAATGGAAGCGACCTATTGCATTCAAGGGAATGCGCGTATATTTTTGTGCACAAAAGCCGTAATTTCCTGCGTTATGCGGCGAGGTAAAATTAAAACGCTCTTCGTCATCTCAAGTAATTTATTTATTAAACTAGGGGGCAAGAGCCCCCCGCTCGCTCTCGCTCGCCACCCCCCCCCCCTCCCTCCCCCCTCCTACTTTGTTCGCTGTTCCTTCGCTCCTGCAATGTATGCATGTATGTACCTATTGGATTCAGATTAGCTTAACGGGTACATGTTTTGGATATGAGTTTAATGAATATATTTTATAAGGGATGTATGTTTGGTTTTTAATAACAAATTAAGAAAATTAGTTGAATAACTCGATAAAAAATAAACTTATAGGGCTGAAATTCTCTGAGATTGAAAATGGCTGAGGTATAGAGAGTTAAAGTGACTGAGAGAGAGAGAAACAAGCAGAAATGGGATTTTAGTAATATAGATAAAAAATATAAATAACATGAATACTGCGTTCGATTTATTTGCATTAAATTCATATCTTCGGTCATTTCGAGCAAGTTTTAATCTTATTTTTTATCATTAAGCCTTTATTTAAATGCATATGCGCGGAAATTACCAAGGACAACAATACCGGTAACCATGGAATCTTATAATTGAAACGTTAAAAAATTTACCAAAACTCGAGTATAAATTCAAAATATAAACGAATTCGAATGAGATTGGGTATTCGGCGGTAAGAATAAGAATCCTAATTCATTTTGGCGTGTTTGAGCGCAAATTTCGTGTCGATAACTTAATTTTAAGATATTTTAAAGAGTAGAAGAATGAAAGCCGTCAAACCAAAAAGGTGATTTTTACGTGTTATCTCATGGGAAACGACACTCATCCTCTGGAGTCGAACCCGTGACCTTTTTCGAATTTTTTTTATTCATAACGTAAAGATTCATCAACACTGAAATCCTGAGAAATTTCAGGGTTCTAAGTTTATTTCTAATCGAGTTATTCAGAAAATTAGAGCGTCACGCAGGACTATGATGGTAACCATTACGATTTTATAATATAGAGAGAGATTTGAATGCAGTATGCTCGGAAATGAGTTGTTTACAAACAAATTTGGTTAATTTGTAAGAAAGACTAAGTGAAAGAGGAATTTTTGCAGGTGATTTTGTTTTTAGTTGGCTAAAATGTTTTTGTTTATCTCGCATACATCCCAGAATTGGCAGCGAAAGTAGATTTTAAAAAATCCGTTGAAATTCAACGCGCACTTGGGCTAGTCCATTATAAATACTGTGCCCTCAGCGAGATTCGAACCCGCGAAAATTACATTGGGAGCTATAGACATTAAAATCCTATACCGGAGAAATACATTGTTAGAGTTAAATGTGAATTATTGAGATCAACGGCAGTTATTGCAATCATAATTAATTCTTCACACACCTTAATTGAAAAATATCCGCGCAATCATTGCGCGGGTAGGTACTGCTTGTATAAGTAAAAAAACAGTATAAATCAGTGTTTCTTAACCGGTGGGACGCGTCCCACTGGTGGGACCAGAGCCGGCTGAAGACATTTTGTTACCCCAATCGGTTAGACTTACTGGCACCTTCTTCATATAGTTGATGGAATTTCTTCATATTGTCGAAATAGAAACAATTAACTTGGTAATTCCACAAATATTATTTTTTTTAATAAATAAATTTTTGTAGAATTATGAAATAAATCTTTTTTATTTCGACCGTCTCCTTTGTGTCTACCAATTATTAATGTACTACTTATATGCTTAGAAACGTAGAAATACATTTATTAGAAAAATTGAGGTTTTTCTTTATGCCATGGTGGGCCCAGGGTTTCTTGAAAAGGTGGTAGGTGGGACGCAAGAGGGAAAAGGTTGAGAACCACTGGCCTAAATGACTATTCTGGGGTTAAAATTTCAAAAATAAAGATTTTGGTATCATAACTTGATCGCCATAAACGATCTCTGAGAGCGCATACTGCGCGTGGGCTATAGGTTTCACAACTCTGGTTTGCAAATAATTCAATGTAGGTCGAAATTATTTACGTATATTAAAACTCCTGTGAAACCCAGCCGGCAGGTGTGAGTGCATATTTTGAAATGGAATTTATCATATGATCTCACTTTTCTTTTAACCGTTTGAAGGGGAATATACTTACATTTACAGTAAAGCTATTTAATATCATATATAAGGATAGTGAATGTCAAAATAACGAGTGTTACGTTTTAGTTA
Organism: Uropetala carovei; assembly: GCA_036926305.1. NCBI lineage: Eukaryota > Metazoa > Arthropoda > Insecta > Odonata > Petaluridae > Uropetala > Uropetala carovei. The sequence goes on from JAXCHB010000212.1 coordinate 4,434,545, forward strand.
TCGCTGTTACCTAGGTACTGCGCGGGGGGGTGTATATATAGGCAAAGTGTCGCTTTGTATATTTCAGCTGGTCCGGAGTCTCATGCAAATTCTTCAAACGCCGTAAGGCACTATACTCAAAATGTTAAAAAGTATGCTGGAACAGGACAGATACACAATCCTGATAAAAAGCCAAAACGATCGAAAGATCATTGAAATAGCACTGAGACGACTATGACCAGTTTTTTGTTTTTTTTTTTGGAGGCCATCATCCATTCTTATTGCACGAAAGGCACTATACAGTCATAGCAATATGTTGGGACAGGTTGGCGAAAACCATTTGAGGGGATAGTAATCCTGATAAACAGTCGAAACTTGTCACACAACACACAATAGCAATCGACAAGGGTCTGCAGCATTTAAAAAATTTTTTGCTCCGTTTCCGTGATATTTAAAAAAAATTTTAGTGGAAGGGCATCGCGTTATCGAACTGCTAACAGCTTCGATAAACACGAAGCAGGAAGACAAGGCACGAGAGATGTGTTATCTTGTCTAAACAGGTTTAAAATGGAAGCGGCAAGCGGACGAGGTATTTCACGCTACGATTTCAATCGATCTGGGTTGCCCTTTTCATAAGGATCTCTTTTGCAGCAAAAGACTTGAGGAAACTCTTCGCGGAAATAGCACGACATCTACCGGATTGATATGACTTTGGGTGACGGATTTTGCTGGAGGATGAAATTTTGAAATTTTTCAGTCGGTCATTTATTTTATTTGCGAATTGGTCGCAATCTTTGTAATCGACTCTTAACCAGTTTAGCATTATTTTTTTAAATTGAAAGTGCAGCGATTTATGAAAAGTCATAGAAGGAAGATTATAAGAGGCTAACAAGGGGTGTGAATAGAGGAAATGTATCGTATGATGCATTAAAAGAATTGGGTGTTTTCGGTCTTAAAACCTTTATTTAAGTGCAATATGCACGGAAATTACTAGGTAGTGTTCGTATAATGCCGTAAATGTTACTGTGAAATGACTACTCCAATCCAAAAGACTAATATTTCGCACGACCGCTTCATTCCATTATCCCTCTCAAGCCAATCTCTCTCTCCCTTTCTTTCTCCCTCCCTTTCTCTCTCCCTCTCTTTCTCTCTTTTTTACTCCCCATGGCTTATCGCCCCAGCACCTAGTATCCCTGTCGTTGTTTGCTTTGGCTTCTCTTCTCCTATTTCTTTCTTTGGGCGAATGGTTAATCAGTCGGGTGTGCGTGTGTGTGTTTTTTTTATTTTCCTCGCCTTTTGACATTTGCGAGGGTTCGTAATTCTATTCGATTCGTTAATTCGATTAAGATTACGTTACTATTTCCTTTTATCCTGTGGATTTCGAATACGAAAAGAAAAATAATCCTCTCTCTCTCTGTAGTTACATAAGATTTAAAGGAGCTTTACCTTTTTTTAGTTTTGGCCACTAAATTATTATTTTTAAATGTATTTAACTTTTAATCTGCACTGCCAAGTACGTATAAACTTACTGTGTACCCTTTTACTCTACAAAAAAAATTATTTAAAAATATATCTGTATCACTTGATATTTTGAAAATTTAAATTAACGAAACAAATATATCACGTGACGAGTTTTCAGTCTAGCTCTTGTGGTTAACGGAAATTATTATAAGAAATGTCTCATTTTAAATCCTAAGGCTTGCCCGGCGTCCAGTGTTATTTTCATTTGGTTATTTAATTCGAGAAACAAAACCTTGGGTTTCATGCAAAACATGAATTTAAATAATTCGAGAAAATACTGCCGACGGCTCTGAAGCTAGGGTAAATATGTTTCCAAACATCGTTTCCCTGTAGTTATGTCGTCAATTGCCCCAAAAGGATTTCGTTTCTTATCCTTTTGACATTTCCATCCGCCAACATTTGTATTAAATACGTTGTGGATGATAGATGATAAATTATTATAATGACTAGTGACGTTTCCTTAGCAAGGATTGCATAATAACTACATCAGGACTCTTTTGTTTCTTATTATTTTCCAATTAAAAGTTTTTGCGATGAAATGGATGAAAAAAGCTTTTCCAAAATGCAACGTTCTCTTGCAAGTCAAGCACAAAAATCGTCGATTTTAACCTTTTAAATTCATTTTTAGGCGCGTTTCGCTTCCAGCGTGAGCGCCCATTATCGTTGGTCTGTCCGCATGTTCGTTCTCGGCTTCTACCGTCTCGATTGGAGTTTCTTGCGTGGTTAATTAATCATTATTGCTAACATAAACAATCTCACAAAAATACGTTTAATTTCATTACGTGTGCATGCAATATTATTAAATAGGAAGAAAATTGATCATTTATGAAGAAGAAAAGAACTTTAAATGGCCATTTTCCTTACGTACACGTATTTAATTTCTATCAAATATTTCATTGAACGAAACGCGCCCATTCGTAAACTTTCCCAACTTGTTTGTAAGCGTACCCGCTATTCAAATCGAGTAAAAGCACTTATAAGTTAGAGAAGGCGACCGAGGATCGAGAATATTCAAAAAAGAAAACTTGGGACGCAAGAGGCATAAGTTCAGTTTTAGCGAGGAAGCGGAAAGAAAAGGGGTTAAAAAGAACGTGTCCTAAAAGTAAACAATTGAATATCTCCTTTATCGAGCTCCATTCCCCTTACGCGATTATGCTATTTACCTCTTCTAATTTCCTACACATATTTTAGGTTTTCTCCGTTTATTCATATGTTCCCCTCCAAAATTAGAAAAGGTTTGCAGAAAAAGACAAAATTTCTAGGAGCGCTTTGAAAAGTTATTTTCTTTAAAAAATGTTTGCCTTATGTTTATCAAAGGTCATTGTTTTCAAATTTGAGGGTCATATTCCTAATCGTTCTTCGCCACTTCCATTATATTCTCATAGGTAAATCAATATGGCGTCCGCCGAGCCTTAAAAAAACTTCTCCGCAGAAGCCTTTAGCCAGATGAAGGTTGTCGATCTTTGCTCCAATTCCTTCTTTTTATTTTTTCATTATTTTCGTGACTCCCAACCTCCCCCCCCCCTTCCCCCCTCCCCTCCTCCTCCCACGGATCTCCTCACACGGATGATCCGTTCCCACGCAACAACATCAACAGAAACCTCCAAACGCCTACTACACAAGGAGGGATGAAGGAAGGGAATAAACAAGGTTAACGACCCTCCCCCCCTTCTTTTTTTTTTACGAGTCGCCTTTTCAGGATCCTTCCGTCCGCATCAAGGCAGAACTGTTTTTCTTCCCAATATTTCCCTCCTCCTCCTCCTCCTGGTGACGCCTTCTTTCGATCTGATGGCTCCACGGTCGTCCTGACAACGGATTGGCGCTGTTAAAATATCGCGTTTCGCGTCACCGGAGATTATAAGAAAGAGAGATAGATCGAGGTCTCGCTGTCGTTTAGTGCGGGCGTGACACGAGTGCGTGGGAAATCTCTCCCTTCCTCTCTCTCTCTATCTCGTCCTAAATAACGTCGTTTGTCTGTCTGTCTGTCTCTCTCTTTCTGGCAGTGCTTAAATATCGTTGCGTGGTCCGTTCGAGAAACCTGCGGGACCGAGCAGACGCGAAGAACTTTTAGTTAGGAAAGCACTGCGGAAGCAGATATTGTAAGGCGATTTTTTTACAAAAATATCCGATGTGGCCAAAACATGACTTTCTCCATATAACTGAACAATGAATATGATTACTCTATCGACGTCAGCGTTCTCAGAAACAATTATCAGCGATTACACTCGAGAATAATTTTGAATAGTCTTTATTTAAAGTGAACAATAAATAAAGAAAATTGTTAGCTGTTTCTATGGATACCTATGAGTAGTTAATATCACCCTTGGAGACGTATGCAACGCTGTCAACAATTAGAAAGTTTTATCGTAGCAGCGGGAACAATGGTATCACTTAGCGACGTATTTAACGTAAATTTGGAAGAAAATTCAAAATATCTCTTCAAGTATCGGCTTTTTGAAAAAGTTTCAAATAAAACTTCTACAAACTTTTATTCTCTTCAACTTTTATAATAACTATTTATTACAATGGAGTTTTAAACGAGATATATGGAAAAAACGACGAAAAAGCAAAATATCTACTAAACTATCGGTTCAACGAACAATTATTTCAAATAAAAATTTTAATCTCTACAACTTTTACAATTACTACCATTTATTGACATCGAATTTTGAAGGAGTTATTTATAAAAAACGGAAAAACGACAGGAATAAACCTTTTTTAAAGGCACATAATAAATTTTATGTTTTTCAGTTACAGGAACGTCATTAGGAATCATTAAAGAAGTTATATAAAAATAATTGATACTTATCGATCGGTATAAGGCGAGATATGATGTTGTATGTTTTAAAAAGAATGTCATATGCGGAATACGAAAATTTCAAGTTTAAAAAAAAACTTTTAAGGTAGTTGCCGATTTTTCAGAAAATTTAAACATACATAATACGAATCAGCATGGAATTTACTATAAGAAAACGAACTTTTTTCAAATCAATATCCGCATGGAATATTTTTGCTGTTTCAGAACGTGACAGAGGGAGTGACAAAGGGACAGAATGAGACATATATTATCGATTATTTTTAGAGGATTCGTTCTCGTGTTGCCTGAGAGCTGGTCTAACCACGACGAAAGTTGCAAAGGAAGCACACCATAAAGAAAGCGAAATCGAACCGATAAATCTGACAGCCCGGCGTTCGTCAATTGTATTAATTTTCTTTTTTAGGCGCGTTTCGCTTCCAGCGTGAGCGCCTATTATCGTCGATCTGTCTGTTCGTCCGTCCGTCCGCACGTTCGTTCTCGGCTTCTACCGAACGAATTTTCATGAAATTTGATATTAAGGACTTACAATCAAAGATAATACGAAAATCGCAAAAATGAATCACGTAGGACAATCAGGGGTACCACTTTACTGATGACAAAAAATGAACTATCCATCATATCTCGTAAAGTATTAGGCATATCAAAATATCTTTCAAATAAAAGTTGTAGAACTAGTAAATAACAGTATTTTATTTCCTATACATTTCCATCGTAGGAGTAGCCGTTATCTAGAAAATCGAACAAGAAAGTCTTAAATGGAGTTGAGTTTGGAAAATTTCTTTCATGGCTACTTCTTCATTGTTGCCAACATAAACAATCTCACAAGAATACGTTTAATTTCCTTACGTGTGCTTGCAATATTTTTAAATAGGAAGAAAATTGATTATTTAAGAGGAAGAAAAAACTTTAAAACGCCATTTCTCTTACGTACAGGTGTATAATTTCTTTCTAATACTCCATTTCACGAAACGCGTCCATTTGTGGTACGTTGTACACTTTCCTAACTTGTTTCGATACAACGGACGCTTAAATGGTTTCATCTGTTCGGTTAAAAAAGCATAAAAAAATCGATCTATAGATGCCAAGTTGGGAGAGCATCTGCCTATTACCCCTCCGAACGCCTGCTCTTAGGAGTTGGTATCGCCCCGACCGATACTGCACTTTCGTCCATTGGGTGCATCGCTGACGCACTCTAGCGTTTGTTGCAGTGGGACGTTAATTGGCCTCTGACCGACAGAGTTGCGCGGAAATTTCCTTGACTGCGGCAGAATGTGTAGAGATTTGACCTTCGTAGCCTTCTTCGGCTTAAAAGGGATTACACGGGATTTTATATTGTGATATTACTAGTGTATGTATTATTCTTATAAATAATTCATTCGTATCTTCCCCCTTCCTCTCCCCCACACTTATATTATCATTGTTTGTTATTTCTGGATATTTTTATTCTGTATCATATAGCTTATAGATTGATACCCATATTGCCTACATTTGCTGATGATGGGCCGCGTTGAGTTTGACTTGCGATAATTTAGTCTTGCGATACTTTTGTGAGCTTAGCCCGCGATAATATTGTCTTACGATAATTTTGGCCCGCGATATTTTTGTATTCCTATGTTTTGAGCGCGATCTAATCATCTGCGATATTTTGACGTGGAACGAGAATTTTCATGATTTTTATAAATGTCGAGGTATCGAAGTTTCGCTGTATTTCTACCTTTGAATTGAATTCGATGTTCAGAGTTACATCGACGGCTACCATAACGTTCCAGCCACGAGCCGAGTTCGATTTATTTTTTTACTCTCGGAACTTTGCGGCTAAGAAAGTTTGCTATCGTTTTAACGACGGTTGGAAAGTTTAGCTGACGTCATCGGTTCAAAATGTCAAAACATGCGCAGAAATTTGCGACAACAACTGTGTGAGATTTACGCCAAATTAGTTCGGATGTTTTTTTTTTTAAACTCGCGATGGGACTCTTGGCGTGATTCTCTTTTTATGCGCTTTTCGCTTCCAGCGTGCGCGCCTGTTATCGTCGGTCTGTCTCTGTCTGTCTGTCCGTCCGTCCGAATGTTCGTTCTCGACTTGTAATGAACGGATTTTCATGAAATTTGATATTAAGGACTTACAATCAAATATAATAAGAAAATCGCAAAAATGAATCACGTACGCCAATCAGAGGTAAAATTTTACTGGCGACAAAAAATTAAATTTTCGTCATATCTCGTAAAGTATTGCTCATATCAAAATATTTTTCAAATAAAAGTTGCAGACCTGGTAAAGAAGAGTATTTCCTTCCCTATACATTTTTATCGTAGGAGTAGCCGTTATCAAGAAAATCAAACAAAAATGTCTTAATTCGAGTTGAACTTTCTTAAGTGGTTACTTCATTGTTGCTAACATAAACAATCTCACAAACAAACGTATAATTTCCTTAAGTGTGCATGTAATATTATTAAACAGGAAGAAACTGGATTATTTTTGATGAAGAAAAGAACTTTAAAACGCAATTTCTCTTACGTACAGGTATATAATTTCTTTCTAATACTCCATTGCACGAAACGCGCCCATTTGTGATACGTTGTACACTTTCCTAACTTCTTTTTATTATTATTTCGGCTAACAAGAGGGATTGGAGTCGTTTTCGTCACGTGCGTAGGAGATCTCTTTCCCTCTCTCTCTCTCTCTCCCTCCCTGATTCATCTTCTTCTTTTATTATTATTATTTTCGGCGTCCGATTTTCCGTGTAATTCGTGAGTTGGCTATTCGAAATTCTGCTCGCACCACTCGTGGTCCGGTTTGTCACTCCCACGCGATCTTACAGAAGGAGAGCCGTTTATTATATAGCGATCTTCTTTCTCCTCTCTTTCCGTTTTCGGAGGCTCGGACCAAATACGGAAGCCTCATCTCCAAAAACGCCCTAGCGTTTTTTTTAAATGCCGGGCGGGAAACTGAATAAAAATAAAAAGGACTCCGCCCCGTTGCCTGGGATTGCCAATTTCCTCGTTGCCGTTCCAGGCGACGGGGGTCTCTTGCGAGATAGATGGCGTAGTCGGACGAATACAAAAATCACTGAGATTTCTTTTTTTGGGCTTCTTATGGAACGTTCTCCGTCGGAAGCTCGTTCGTTTGGCATCCGATTTCATGAATTATTGGAAATAATATTACTTTTCTTTTGAGATCTTCAGTTTTTCCGACTACCACGAACACGAATGTATCGCATCGCTTTACGATGAATCGGATTAAACAGTTGATGTCTTCAAATGCTACTCTAAGTCATTCGTGTTCTTAGGACGGTGCGAAAGAAAAACAAGATCGCGACGTTAAAATCCTCCATAGTAGAAAAGCGATATCTAGTTTCATTTTGGTTATTTGTTTACTTTTATGTAGCTCATAAACAGCACTTTGCGGCCTTTTACAACGAGCGCAACAACAATAAAAATAAGCATACGGCCATGCCATCGGCAGGATTCGAACCCCTGACCACTAGCATTGGTATATGGACACGCTTATCGCCCCTCTAACGAGACCATCTTCTGTGAGAATCTGGAACCCTACACGAGAGAAGTTGTGGATACATATTGATGCATTGCCCCACCTCTTTGCTGTGATTCCCTGGGTAATGCGCAGATTTATGTATTACTAGCAGAAATACCCGGCGTTGCCCGGGGAAATTTGGTACAAATCCGATCGAAACTCTAGATGGTACATGGTATTTAAGAATTCATTCGGCCGCCGTTTTGAATAAAATGAATTATTTCTGGGAGCCCTCCACAATCGTACCAAATTTGATTCAAATCAATAGTAGGACTTGGGAAAATACGCGTAGTTTAATCACTCCCCGCCGTCCAATTACGGATAAGGAAATAGTCTTTTCCCACCTTTCTCACTGTGTATAAGATGTAGAGTTACCTTTTCCTTGAGAACAGTTATTTTATTGAATAGTTTAGGCATCAGAACAGTTCGAAAAGAACTGTCCCGTTCTTTCTGACCCATCTCTAGATGGCACTGCATTAGCATACAAAGTTATTTTGCTTTTTGTACAATTAATATAAAACATTTGGGATTAAAAAGTAGCCTACGGCCTTCCTATTTGTGAAGAAAGTATCTGTTGAAAGTTTGATTACTCTAGCTTTAACGGTGTGGAAATGTATAGATGCACAAACAAACAAACAAACTTTCATAAATATGTAGGAGATTTCAACCATCTTCGTTAGATTCTTAAAAAAAATAATCGTTTTTCAACCGCAGAGTTCTTTAATTTGGGTGCCATTCATCAAAGTCAAAGTGAGGGGATTAAAGAACTCTTCGCTTCTCGGTGAAAGCGCAATTAGTTGGCAGCAGAAGATGAAACGAGACTCGTAATGGTTGATCAATTTCCTTGTTCATAAGTCGACGTCGTGAAATGAACTTCTTCTTACATCCAAAAAAAAAAAAAAACTTCATATGCTAACGTCAGAGGGCACGATGACACAAGAAAAATACCATTTGATATAATGAGAAGGAAAGTGTTTGGTGATAGTGTTTGATTAAAGAGTCTCTTTATCCATCGTTAGTTTGAATATCCAAAAAGACTGATTATTAATTATACTTTTCCATACTGAGACGAAGTCTGTTCGTCAATTGTTTTTATCGCCTACTTAAGAGTTTGCGTTCATCCTGCATTTGCGAGTACATTTACAAAGTTCGCCGATTTCGCATTGTTTATTGTCATTTCCGCAGCGACGACATTACTGCCACTCATTTACGGATTTTATAAATATTTGGGGCGCACGGCATAGCGTTTACCATCCAACCTGGCAAATGGCGGACATAAAAGGTTTGTGGGACAGGCTTCTTTTTTTCCGACGCGACACAAATGCGTTCGCGGAAGGAAACAATCGCAGACGTGGCTCTCTTGTTTCGACGGAGAAAGTCGTGCAGAAAGGAGGTCGGAAGCGGTGATCGAACCGAGGACTTCAAAAGCTTTTCACGGTTATAACGTCGCCTCGCAACCTTCCGTCGCTCCCGAGTGACGTCGCCTGGGCGACGGAACAAGAGCGTTTATGGAGTGCAGCGACACACTTTGGGCAACTATCGGCTGTTGGGAGAGATGGAGGGAGAAGGGGAAGCAGAGGGGGAGTGGGGGAGAGGGAGGGAGGAGAGAAAGGGAGGGAGGAAGGGAGAAAGGGGGAGGGAGAATGATGAGAGGGAGGGAGGAAGAGAGAGAGAGGGAGTGAAAGAGTTATCGTGGGAGGAGGTACCTAGCCTCCGAATTGGGTCACTCCCATCCACCCACGCTGTCACTTAATAAACGCGCTGCATTTGTTCTTTTCTCTCTCTCTTTTTTATCGACCGAGGACGCTTGCGCAGGATGCGCTCCCGTCTGTCAACTTTTAAGTGCCTCGCTGGTAAACGATCTGAATGCGCGAACACGAATGATTCGCGACTGCAGTTTGCAGTTCAGCATAGGGATGCGCTTTGGAACTGTGATTCATAAGTTCATTGCCTTGTAAACGCTGGATTTTGAGTCATTTCGAAAACTTTCGTTATCGTACCGTTTCTGTTTTACCGTAGATACGTTTGATTTGGTATCGAACTGATAAAATACGAAAAATTTCGCAATAAAATGCTAATTTAATCATTTTAAGAAATATATTACCTAGAGCAGTGATGGCGAACCTTCTGTAGTCCGCATGCCAACATTACCGAAATTGTCGAATCTTTTCCGCCTCGCGTGCCACAAAAAGTCCTTGATTTTTTTTGGGTGCCAACTAAATTAAATTCGAGATCAATAAATAAGATTGTAACCGTAAAACTAACGTTTACAATAGTTAACTATATAAAACCAATGTTTTTGCGGCGTTAAATCAGTACGATAAATGCTTTGTGTGGTTTTCGCCTTTCGTTGGCGTGCCAACGAAAATCGTCTTGCGTGCCACTTATGGCACGCGTGCCATAGGTTCGCCATCACTGACCTAGAGTAAATAACTGAAGTTTGTTTCTGTTAGTAAGAAGTTATCCGCGACTTTCAATACTTCATTTTTGCGAGATAAAATTGTACGTCGTTGGACTCCATTGTTTAAGAAATCGAACGCGCGTATTTTGCATTCGTCTTCGTCGACAGCTGTTACGGATGGGACTGTCATCATTTGCGCCCTTTGTCGGCTATTTTGACAGATTGGTGAAGGAGAAAGGACGACAGAGGGAAGGAAGGACGTGTAAACATGCAAAGATTGTAGTACTAGTTGTATCGTTGTGTACTTGATTCATTTTCTTATGATCATAGTGCATATTTAAGACTAAAACATTATTTGAAAGCCTTATTTAACTATGACTCTAATTAAGTTTTTTTAAAAAAGAATTTACAGCAAATTCCAATTATGCCTTATGTTGTAAATACGTTCTTTCCAAGCGTAGGAATTTTTTTTTTGGGTGTCGCTTTCCCGAGTTACTATTCAATACACAACTTATAATAAATCAAGTTAATGGCAAATATTATACGAATGAAACCATTTATTCATTTTATTTTCTGTTTAAGCAGGGGTATTTAGCTAAGAGTCTGAGATATCGCCCCATTAATGCATCCGCCAGTGTCTACAATTCATCAGAATAATCTGAAATTCTAGATTGATGCGACATTTGAGGAGATGAGACAAGTTCTGTGTTGAAAAATTCCTACAAAATGTAATTTTCCGACGAAGACTTCGGCGTGAAGTTTCACGTGTGAACTTCCATCCGGAACCTGGCTTGTGTTATCCTTAAAAAATTATGGAAAATTTCCCGACTCTTGATGCATCACTGTTACATGATATTACTAAAATTTTCTTTTTGATCAATCAGCGTCGACGTGTCACATATTTTCGAATAATAATAATCCCGGAGCGCATAACAAATGTTTTCATCGAAACAATTTATTTTGAATGGTTTGCGAAACCGTTCATATTTTGCGCTTGAAATCAGTCCATTTAGAAATTTTTTAGACTTCTTGATTTTTGTATTTAAAAATACAAAGCAAGGACCCGAATCGCGCTTTTTTTCCGTGAGACCTCGAGTCAGAGAATATTCAGGATTGGAAAAAAATCGACGATGTCTCGAGCAAACCTAATTTAAATTTAATAGCACGCAAGAGATTTACAGCTGAAATATTTTCCACGTTCAAATATAAATTCTTTTGTTCAAACGTTGCTTCAACAAAAAGACTGTCACAATACCTTTTGCAATCTCTACATGTTTGTCATAGATATTTTTAGCATTTTTTCTCATAGTTAGGGTCTAAAAATCAGTACGTATTGCAAGGAAGTTATGTTTTGGAGTCGTATTAAGTGGTGACATTTTTAATAATCATTATTTCCACTCGATGAACACAGATACATCTCTCAGAAATCAATTTGTCGCCAGATTGATCTTAGGTGGCCGATTCCGTGTCTCCTGCCGCCATATTTTACTAACGGGCGGAGACTCCGCAACTATAGGTACATACATACCAAGTCCGGAACAGTCTCGGCCAAACAAGGACGTACTGTAACCATAGAAATTCATTGCTTTGTTATTATTATTCAGCCGACGATGCAAGAGAGGGGCTATATTTTATCAAATAACCCATCAAATTATATATAATTAAAATATAACTATACCTATAAATAGAAAATCCTCTCACATTTCTTAGCGATACCACTCAAGCGAGCCACCCCTTGGGAAACACTGAGCTTATCGGCAGTGTTTTGTCTGTAAGCATAAGTAAATATGGGATTAACCTCTATGTCTGTCTGTCCTAAAAACTTTCATATTTTGATAACTTCACATCGCATTCTTTTAACAGTGGCGCAATTTTCCTGCACCTTTCCTATATTCCGCCTGCAGGTTTTCCTTCGATGACATCTATAATATTATCTCCCAGTGCTTCATCAATGAACGTCCTGTCTAGTTCGCCCTCGTAGATGTTGTGCATTTTTATACCTCTCCTATTCAGTTTAAACTATTTCTCCGCTCCATTCGTCCTTTTCAAGCGAATGTTAAGCTGAGCGGCAAAAAAATTTAATACGACTAATGACTGAATACCGCATCGGCATCAAATGCATTCGGAAAATTGCAAGAAGACAAAAAAACGAACGAACGTAAGAGCCCTCTACGAAAACCGCTCAAAATTTTCTCTCTCTCTCTCTCTCTCTGAGACTCCTCTTTCCTTTTTTCCCTTCTCAATCCTCTTTCTCTCTCTTCTCATATCTCTCTCTCTCTCTCTCCATCCTCTGAGAGACTCCAAGGGCTTCGCAGGTGCACGTGGTGTGTTGGTTTGCCGCCCTCTCACAGACGGGGGCGCGCGCGGTTTCGTTTGCCTCTCTTCTTTTGTTTTCTTTCGTTTTTACGTTTTTTTCCCTCCGGCGTTCGTTTGTCGGATGCGTTTCGTGGCTGGGGCTTTCGATGGCGAAGGGAGTAAGGGAGAGAGAGAGAGAGGAAAAGGGGAAAGTGAGGGAGAGAAATGGAGGGAGAGAGGGAGGGGGGAGGGCGAGGCGAGGATTCGAAGCGTAAGCCACGGCACGAGAGAGAGAGAAGCCTCTCAGAAACAGACGCAGCAACGGCGGCGGATGATTGGGGGGGGGGGGGGGGGGAAGGGGAGGAGGAGGAAGGGGGGGAGAGGGGAAGGATTTGGTGCAGGATTAAAAAAAGAGGGAAATGAGAATGGGAGGGAGAAGGGGGTGGCGGGAAGAGTGGGCAGAAGAGAGTGCGTGTAAGGAAGGAGATAGGGAGGGAGGGAGAGAGAGAGAGGGAGAGAGAGAGGGAAGGAGAGAGAGCGGAAGAGAGAGAGGGGGAGAGAGAGAGAGCGGGAGAGAGAGGGAGAGAGAGGGAAGGAGAGAGAGCGGGAGAGAGAGGGGGAGGGAGAGAGAGAGTGGGAGAGAGGAGGCGTAGGGTTGAATGAATAGGAAGGAGATGATTTCGGGGAGAAAGATCAATGAAAGAGAGGCGAACGAAAATGGAGGATATGGAAGAGAAGAAGGAAGACAATGAAAGGAGTGGAATATGCTGAGTTTAGAAATGGAGTAAAAAAAGATAGCATTTTTAGGAAAAGGGCGATAATGCACTGATGATTAATAAATATGCAAGCGTACCTCGCGTTTTCGCGCTCTACCTGCTTCAACCTGCTTTTGATGGTAGGGAAATTTTTCGTCTACGGCTATTTTATATTTTTAGCTGTTTCATTGTATTGCGTATTAGGGCCATATTAAAAAAACACAAAGGTTTACAACTCATTAAAAGCTTTAATCCAGTTCATCCGGGTGTTTACGATACCAGAATACTGTCTTGGTTCACCGAACGGCATTATAAATGTCATGTTTCATCTCCAAGCGACATCAAAATATCGCAGAACCAATTCCTGAAGATGTCCTTAACATAGAGCAGAGATCGGTAACCTACGTTGCGCGGCCCTCATGCGGCCCCCGAGAGCGTTTTATGCGGCCCACGAAGCCGTGATGAAAAAGTGATCGATAGTTTAACGCAGTGAATTCCATATTTTTTTAAAGTCAAATTATGGTCTAAAACCTTTTCTGATGGAGTTTTAACGCTAGTAAACTAGATTTTCACTAATATAATACCACAAAATCTCTAGGTAACTTCTGAATTTAACGCCCATACAGCCCGCCGGAGCTCGCGTGATTTCCAATGCGGCTCTCCGAAGCATTCACAACAACGAATGTGGACCGCCATATAGAAAAAGTTCCCGACCCTAGACATAGAGCATACATCAACCGATGATAGATATTAAACTAAAAAGTTTGCTCCAGGATCCTTCAAACATGTCATTCCTGAAGGTTAACTTAAATATATTATAGCTTATTCAGCATTAAAGTCATTAATTAGCATCATAAAGAGGGAGATAAAAATATTTAAATAATGAAGGTAGATCATGATATGCAATGGACTCTACCTGCGACTATGAAGAGCCTTTCTCATTTGTAACAGCGGTTGCTAACGATTTAAAGTTTTTCGAAAGCGTAAAAATCAAAATTAAGACGGAAGGGGCGTAGGAAGAGGTGAAAGCAATGAGGAGGGGAAGCGGATGGTCTGGGCGTCTGTGACGTCATAGCGTATGATCTCTACTAAGTGGCAAAAAATAAATGACAATCTTACTCCTTTTCCGTAAGAGAGAGAGTGGGGTGAGGGGGAGGAGAGAGAGGGGGGGAGGAGAGAGAGAGGGGGAGGAGAGAGACGAGTGCCCTTGTGCGCTGGGTCGCACTCATCGTGGCGGAGTGACGTCATGGGCGCCTTTTCCACTCGAACGATACCTATTTCAACGGGGAAAAGTTTTCTAAATATTTTTATTTATTTATTTTTTCGAGCAAGATGGACGGTGACGTAAATAAATGAAAAGCTAACGGAGGTTGACGTACTTACGAGTAAAGCGTCTCAAAAGACTATGATATGCAACAATCGCTGGTATAGATTATGTTTTGGCGATTGCACATATATCGTTCGGTGAGCTGTTCGATAGGTCGATATAGTCAAGATTATTATTATTTGAATTAAAAAAATAATATGGATAAATTCGACTTAATTTTGAGATTTTTACATTTATTATACACAAAGAAACTTTGCATACTGAGAAAATATTCTCCTTTCGACGGCTACTCTTTATAAGCAACGCTTATGTTTTACGTAGCAATATCGAAGATGCCTCTTGATGTAGCGATCTTAAAAACGAATTTTTACCGAAATAATCGAAATCCTACAAATCTGAAATAAGTGAACTATAATAAATGTGAAGATAGTGGAGGAGAAAAATATTCAACTTGACCGGTAATCGAACCCGGGTCTCCCATTTTTCGGGTAGGTGCTGTTAACCAACTAAGGCTTAGTTGGCTAATAGCTATCAATCCAGTGTAATTCTCCTTATTCTAATAATTTTTCTCGTGCTTTAATAAACCCTTTATATTGAAGTCATCCTTCGAAACATTAACTGTACTAGAGGCCATGTGTCCCTGACGTGATCGCTTAGCCCAACAATCGATCGACATATCGAATGCAATCTTAGCAAGATTTTATTTTTAACAAGTCGACGCTGCGATGCTGGGTCGAATATTTTGATCAAAGCACTGTAAAACATGTCCGATCTGCGATGAAGGGTCAAAGTAGACCAGCTTTTAGAGTCGTGAGCAAAAATTGCGATCAGACGAGGGAGGTTTCATAACGTATGCGATTTTAGAATTAATATTTTTTCCCTGCGTTTTGCGCAGTATGGCAGTCTGGGTAATCTTTCGTTGGTTCGTCAGGTAAAGGCTGGACTCGGAATTGAAAAGCGTCAGTGGAAAAAGGAAAAAGTCTAGATTGTCGATACGATGATTTCTTTTTTCTCTCAGACAACTTTTTAACGATTAGAAGTAAATCCGTCGGTCACAAAACAAACAGATGCGAATTTCGGATAAAGATTTTCCATCCTCAGCGATGAACCAGCAACATTCGGTTGCGATGGAAAGCTGATTTAAAGCCAAATTGTTTTTCTCATCCGATCCGATCATTCTGTGGCTGTTTAAGAGTTGTCTTCATCGAGAACTGGATTACAGCCACGAATTGAGGTCGACGTTTCAGCTTTAGAACGAAACCGTATCGTAAGCACAGCGAAAGCGACAGATTTTGTCGAAAAAAAGAACTACAGGGGGCGTTCAAATTTGACCTGGACTTTATTTATTATTAAATCGTAAAAGTAACCCTGAAAAAAATAACAATATAGTCACTTTTTTATATACTCTCTCTCCTTCAGAATACACTTGATCCAGCGTCCTAGTAGTTTTTGTATTCCAGTTTCAAAGGAATCTTTCGGTTGATGTCGACACCAGTTGAGGACTGCATTTTCAGATCGCCATTCGAACTGAATTTATTGCCTACTAAGTGCTCTTTCAGCGGCGTAAACAAATGAAAGTCACGCGGTGACAAATCAGGACTATAAGAAATATGGGGAAGAACGTCCCACTCCAACTCAGCCAGTATATTCACAGCCAAGTTATTCTTATACGGTTGGGTGCTGTCCTGGAGAAAACATTCCTTTGGACAGAAGAACTGGTCGTTTCTTCATTAGAGCTGGATTCAGACTGTTTTTTAGGAGCGCTGAGTAATAAGCAGCATTAATTGTATGGCCTTGTTCCAGGAAATCCACTTGAATAATGCCTTGAGCATCCGAAAACAGTGGCCATCACCTTGTTTGCTGATGCCATCGTTTTCAATTTTTTCAGTGTAGGAGGACTTGTGTGTCTCCACTCCATACTGGAGCAGTTGTTTTCTGAAGTAAAGTGATGGACCCATATCTCGTCCTTGGTTATGATACGATTAAAAAAAATCAGCTCCTTCCCTCAGAAATCGTTTACTCAGAACCCCTGAAATTTGAACCAGGATTGCCTTTGGTTCTGGTTACAACTGTTTGGGCACGCATCGAGCGCTGACTTCACCGTATCTAAGGTTGTAATGAAGTATAGCCTCAGCACTACCAATACTAATGTTAACTTGCAACGCTAATTCACGCACTGACATTCGCGTGCCCCTCCGAACGAGCTCATCAACCTGCGTAATTGTCACATCGTTGACTGCAGTTGCTGGTCCTGCTTTGTGTTCTTGTTCTCCACGCATTTTCGACCCCCTTTGAATGATTTGTACCACCCAAACATGGAAAACCGAGACAGACAGGATTCCCCATACTGTACCTACTCGAAGTCAGCGATGAATTCCAGTCTCGCAATTCGGAATAAAATTCGACCGCTTCCTTTTTTCTTAAAATAACCGAATTATAGGTCTACTACTCGCAATTTTAGATGGCAATCGGAATGAGAATGAATCGAAGTCGCGTGGATTCGAATCGAGTTCGAATTTTCCTATTTTTCGTCGATGCTTTCGAGGGCCGAAAAGAGAGAGAGAGAGAAAAGAACGAATTCCGAAGCTCCCGTTGTCTCGACTGGGGGAAAAGTCGAAGAGGAGCTTGCGACCGCCGATGCGAATCGATATCCGAAAGGGGTTTGTTTTTTTTTTTTTTGCGTTCCGCCGGATTGGAAAGCTAAAAGTGCGCGCTCTACATGCGAGGTTCTTTTTTTTTTTTTTTGCGCGTCGAGTTTCTCGTCTCTTTCAGATTAAGGGCGACGCGTCGCGATTCGTTTTTTATTTCTTTTTTTTTTTGCGGACGGTTTGTTGCACCGTTTACTCTCCGTGTACGACACACATTTTCGGCTCACTTTAAAGAGTAAAAATAAAATAAAAAAATTCGACCTCTTAATCCAGTTAAAACGCACGAAAAAAAAGAGAAAAAAAATTTCACTCTCGCGGCCGGGAATCGAATAAGGACGTCCCTAATAATATCAGGACGATTTCTTATCCGTCGGATAAATAAATTTTTAGCGAGAATGCTTTCTGATATCGCGATTTAAACGATTATGAACACGCGGGTTATAGCTTAATGAGTATATAAGCCCGCCAATATGGCGGGAAGGAACATATTATTTAGCTGACCTCGTACTTATTGTTTTTATAAAAAATTTTATTCATATATTTCAAACATAAAAAATTTATTAAAAATTCTAGCGGCAAATAACTTCGAATTATATCATCACATACATTCTATCAGTTCTCGTTTCTCCCACGCCGTAGAAACTGCGCTGCAGTCGAACGTCACGGACATGATTGATGTTCCGAACCCTGATTGGCTTGCCATTAAACCAATGACAATACCGACTGAGCATTACACCCTCACGCATAACCAAGAAAATTATATTTACAGAACGCGACGTCCTTGAAACTGGAAAATACTCATCCAGTTACGTTATCTACTTAAAGTTTTTCCTCTGCGTTTTCCGCGTTCAAAAGTTTTAAACTCCTACGTTCTGCTACGCGTGCGAGCGTGTTTTGCGAAAGGGTCTTGAAAAAAATAATCAACTGGAAATGGAAATTAGCGAGGGGAGGAGACCCTATATAGAGAATCAGGTTTCTCCTAAAATCTCCCCCTGCATCACGGCATGCGCACGTCTCGTGTTCTATTTGGCGTGCTCACGGGTCGGGACGTCGTGCGCCACTCGGCACGCCGAGAGAATTGCAGCACTCGTGACGCTGTATCGAGGGGAGCAGCGCCTATTTATTATCATTTTCCAATTCTCCACTTCCATTTTCCTAACCGCCCCTCTTTCTCTGTCTCTCATTTTCCCTCCTCTTTCCTCTATTCTTCTTCATCTATTTAACCTTCATTCTCCATTCGCCGTTTCCTCATTTGTCTTGCTTCCCTATTTAATTATTATTTCGTGTTCATTTCCGACGATTTTGTTTCTTCTTTTTCTCCATCTCTGTCATTTCCTTCTAATTTCTCTCTCTCTCTCTAACTCCATCCTACAACTACTTCCATCTCGGCCAACTATAATTGTATTCGATTGTAGTTGCGTGTTCCCAAAGGAGTTCTCTCCGTGCGCGCGCACATTTGTATGCTCGCCTCGCTTTTTCTATCGCTCCAGAGTGAGAGAGAGAGAGAGTAGCTCATTCTTAACGTCTCACAGCCCTTCTTAGAACTTCCAACGTTTTGAAAAGAGTAAACGAAGGGCCGGAGGCGGCTGATGCTTCCAATTAAGCGCGGAGATACGTCTCGCGTTACAACTTCCTGTGTCGCAACCTAATTTCCTCTCCGAAAGCTTTATATGTAGCAACAACAAAAAGATAGAGAGAAGCAATTGAAGCACTGAGATCAAAAAGGGGGCAGGTCGTCCAAAGCTAGTTTTGAGAAAAATTAAAAAAAAAACTTTCTGTGTGAGCTTAATATTATTCAGTTTTAATAAAAAATTTCTCTGATGTTCACGTGCTCGTCCAGAATAATTTACCATTTCTGCACCAGGAGATGCGGCGTAACTTTTACTATATGGCGTTAGTGAAAAGTCGTATACCTCAAAAAGGTTGACAAGTCCCATTTTTGAACTCAGTGCTTCATTTTCAGCTGTTCTAAAAAATGCATATGGAAATTTCTTTAATTTGAGGAATTATTTTCGTAATTTTTTGAAATATTTGTAGTTGTTCTGATCGATCTATTTAAACCTATAGCTATTGTTTGTGTGCATTTTCTTTCATCTATCAGATTTATGATCACTTATGATTAGTAGAAGTGACAGAGGTTATGTGCTTATTAAGCTGATGTCGTTTTTTTTACGTTTAGTTTCTTTGAAGATAGATAGAGGGCGCTTTTAAAGCCACAAACAAACAGCCAATTCCATCTATCTGGAACCCATCTCAATCTTATCGTATTAGTATCTACTACTTGACCCATCGGATCATGCCAAAAAAAAACCATCACCGGGGAAAAACCTCCATCTTGGAGTCCCGCGTCTCATTTCGGTCGTCGGCTACATGTCCTCACGCTCGCCACGCAAGAGGGCAAAGGGGGAATGGACTTTTGGGGAGTCGTGCGTGCGGTGGAATGCAAGAGAGGCTTCTGCTTTTCGCGACCGCAGACTGAAAACCCTGATGTGCTTTGCGTGCCCGTGCAATACGAGAGAGAGAGAGTGCACGGAATGACAAATGCTTAGCGGAGATGCGATCCTCTCTCTCTCTCTTGCTTGAGAAAGGATGTAGGGAAGCGAGCTGTCGGGTCTTCTTCGTCTGCACGACCTAAGGCCTAAGCCGTTAGCGTAAAAAGAGACGACTACATTGGGACTTCGGATTAATCGAGATGATACTTGCTTATCGGAAAGAAACGGGGTTGGAGAGAGCGTTGAACTCTCTCGTTTCACTTGTAATGGAGTAATGGAGGTAGGTTCGAATAAAAAAAGAAGGATAACGGTAGCGTACACCTCACTTAGAAGGCGTTAATATTTGACAAGAACGCTGAAGAAATGAAGCGCCGTTTATGTTTATGTAATTACTCATGCACTTATAAATTAGACGATAAGTAAAATAGGGTCGAAAAGTTTGATGCAATATAGAAAACCTTTTATAATGTTTATTTCCAAGCAACGTGTCCAAAAGACAATAAAATCGCTATTTATTGAGTATAAATTGATTACACTTTCAAATCTTGCTTACTGTTTTACAATAAACAAATATTTTTGTTTCGTATCATTGACACGTTTATTTGGTATTTTGCTAACGTTGAGAGTTGTTTGATTGACATTTTCCAAGCACAGAATAGGCTATACGCACCTGTCTGCACGTTTTATTGCATATTAAGGCGATGTTGTAGAATTTAATAGCAATGGTTTTTACTTCTGTTTCTTCCATATTATTAAAGCACCTAGCGGAATCTTGTTTTGACGACCACAGGACGCCATCAGCTATCTTCTTGTCTTTATTTAGCATATATTAGCACACACTCGGGAAAATATTTTCATTTAGCCTCAGAGCGTTCCCCTCCATCTTCGGAGGAATTTTCACTCTCAGGGGGTCCTAGGCATGTGGGATCAGATAGCACGCCGCCTCCGATATTGTCGCCTCCGAACAGATGGCGTCCCTGTTCCCCCAAGAACCACCCTTTGAATAAAAGGGCCTTTTCTCTCTCTCTCTCACTCTCTCTTATGGCCCGCAGGAGGTGGTCTGGCAGCCTCTTCGCGAATTCGCACGCTCTTGAAGAAAACAGGTCCTACTGCTCTCCTTCTCCTGCTTATTCTCTAACTATATAGCGTCTCTCCCTTTCTCTCTCCCTTTCTCTCTCCCTTTCTCTCTCCCTTTCTCTCTCTCTCTTCAAAGTCTTGTCGGCGTTGCCATAATTCCTTCCATCACTTCCCTCCTCCCCTTTCTCTCCCCTCTTCTTCATCACCCCTTTTCTTCATCACGCCTTCTCTTCATCTAACTTCTTCATCTCACCCAGGGATGCCAGACGTCCCGCAATGCGCTTGACAGTCCCGCACAACAAAGAATTGTCCCGCACGGCTTTCAAATGTCCCGCTAAACCATTCCAAAACTAAAGATTTGAGTGCGCCCACCATAAATAAAAAGCGTTAGTGCGTTGGTGTATAATCATATTGAAAGCTTTTGTTACATAGTTGCGCGGAAAGTCACGTGATTTAGGGATTATGGATAGGGAAGCTCAAGGGGGAAGTGAAACATTGGCTCAATAGAGAGAATGACTGATTTACCCACCCACCCCCGCGCAGTTCGCTTTTCGAGAAAGGACTTAGACGGTTGCCTTTCTGTTTTATGTGTGCTTTTGGCGTTATAATTTCATATTTTGTAATTTTTCTAAAATTTCATTATTGTCAAGCTTGTGGTTGTACTACGTAATACTGATTGTAAATAAATAAATGTTTGCACTTTCAAAAGTAAGGTATTGGTATTATTTCAACGTTATTCTGTTTCGGTAATATTTTATTTCTTATTATTGGCGACACGTAAAAAATGTTCCGCACGGTAGTTTCGGAAATCTGACAACCCTGATCTCACCTCTTCTTCTTCATCACCTCTTTTCTTCATCACTCCTCCTCCTCTTCATCTACATTCTTCTTCATTATCTCCCTTCTTCACTTCTCTTCATCTAACCTCTTCTTCATCTGCCCTCTTCTTCACCACCCCTTTTCTTCATCACACCTCCTCTTCATCTACATTCTTCTTCATCATTTCCCTTCTTCACTTCTCTTCATCACACCTCCTCTTCATCTACATTCTTCTTCATCATTTCCCTTCTTCACTTCTCTTCATCTAACCTCTTCTTCATCTCACCTCTTCTTCTTCATCTCCCCTTTTCTTCATCACACCTCTACATCTACATTCTTCTTCATTATCTCCCTTCTTCTTCATCGCATCTTCTCTTCATCTCCCCTCCTCTTGTTCATATCCTTCGGTGGGGTTTTTGGTTGTCTTTGGAGTAATTCGTTCCACGGCATCCCTTCCTCGTCGTCCGCACTACGTAGTCGATTAGAAAAAAAATCCCCTCTTCCGTATCTCTTTCCCGGATTAAGCGATAAAAGTCCTTCGTTTACTCTCACGCACCGACAAAATGAATCTCGAGTGCGGTATCTAAGGAGACGTTATCTTTTTTTTTACTCGTTCGCACTGGGTTGGACGTCGCGTTAAAATGTCCGCTAGAGCGGGTTCCTTTTCCCTCGCTCATCCGTCCTCGTACTAATCTTCTCCCCATTCCTTGTTTCCTTAGTTAATTACACTCTCCGGAACATTGATAAAGTGCGCTTAAGCGAGATTAATGTTTAGTAAATACGGTCGCAAAAGAGCAGGTTCTCATATCCTGCATCTTATGCAACCCAAACAATTTATTTATTTCACCGTGTCAATTACTGCTTAGCAACCGCCGGAGATCCGCAAACAACGGTCGTTGGGATTGTAAGAGAAATCAGTGTGTTGCACAATATCAAGCAGGAAAATGACTTTATTATTCAAACGAAAAATTACTGACGATGACACACGATTTAATCAACCCCGGCGGAGATGGCGCCCCATATGTGGACACCACTATTGCTTTTATAGTTCAATTTAATTCTGTCAAATTTATAATTATTTCCTGATATTTTTCGTCGAATGAAGTCACGTATGAAAAAAATATTACTTAAGGGTGCTTTAGAAATTATACATAGGAAAAAAATATCCTAAAGTGGCCAAATATATATGTCTCCACGACGAATGTGAAATTATACAGGAATACTTTGATAGCACTGATTTATTCGGCCTTGGTAGACGGATGGTTAGCGTATCTGGCGACGGTTATTAAGGACGCGGGTTCGAATTCCGCTTAGGACATGGATGTTTGTGTTTGTCAGGTTTATATGGAAGAATGGAGATCGGTATATACGATATTGACCTATATAAAGACGGCTTATTATTATGATTATTATTGTATTACGCAAAATACCAACATACCCCATAATCTAAAGCCATGACGCGAATTCGGGTCTGATGCACCGAAAGAGACGAAAGAGTTCTTAGCAATTTTACTGATTAAAACGATTGAGCTTAAGCTGCTAGACCAAACTGAAGTAGAATTGCGGGAAGGGGAAGGTACTGTGAGTATGGTTACGATGTAAATGTTGGCATATAGCTTACGTCAAAGAAACAAAATCAAGTGGTGCTCACAGACATCCGCCTGGTAAAAAGCGCAATAATTTCGGCTGAGAATTGCAAGGATAGCCGGAAAAGATATTTTGCCCCCTAGGCAAGGTTAAAAAATTACGCTTCCGTCCTAAGTATACTGTACAGAGTTCTCTCCCTCAAAACAGTTGTTTACTTACAATGTAGAGGTAAAATATAATGTATAAAAATATATTTTATAATATGAATCATCAAATGGTCATTTGTTGTGCCACTGAATGTGATAGCCTATCCCTTAAACTGATTGCAAGTGAGTTCATAGTTATTATATGGATGTTGGGGAAAGTTTGAGTTGTTTATTGAAGAACGACAGTGGGCGAATGTTTAAATGATTTTTAAAGGAATTCTGGGTAGGCGTTCCTTCCTGAAAGTTCTCTTTCTCTCTCTGTCTATCTCTCTCGGAGAAAACATGGCTCGAAGGATAAGGAGCGTGGGAAAAGGAGTGCTCGAGGGCTCATGTGACAAGAGCATGCGAGAATGCGGTCGATCCAGTCGCCGTCTGCGTCTCGCACGGCGGAGAGAGAGAGAAAAGCGTCGCAATGGAGAGGGCAGTTTGCGAGAGATCTGTTTAGAAGAGGAGGGAGGGAGAGAGAGAGAGGAGGAGGAGAAAGAGGGGGAGAGAGTGAGAGAGAGAAAAGTGCAGCGTGATATGGCCAAGCGCCAAAATGCAAGCGACAACCGATACTGCTAAGGTGGCTTACTCTCTCTCTGTCTCTCTCTCTCTATATATATATATCCTTTCATCTACAACGCTTCCGCTTCCGACTGACCACAGTGCGAACCCATAAGATCGCGAGTAACGAAGATAAGTCTCCTTATACATCCTGTAGGTCAGAGGTTCTCAACATGGTGCCCGCCAAGCCATTTCTAAGGTGCCCGCTTTCCTCTGCACACACGGTGGTGTTCATGATCCGTTATCCAATGATGCAAGTCTTGAAAATTTTGTTACTAATAATTTTGTTTACAATGCCGCCGGAAATGTTGTTAATGACGTAACGAACAGTAACAATAACTCATTTGTTTCGTGAAAATAATCGTCACTACCAGAACAGTGCCCGGACATCCTGTCGCACGTGACGAGAAATGACCCGTTTGTTTCCATCCAACTTCCTCAAATCGAGCTTCTCTCTCTCTCTCTCTCTCTCTCCTGGTATAAAAAAGTATTAAAATCAGTTTGTTTTCTTTTCACAGAGTTTAACTGTTTCAAGCATTAATCAAATATATTAGTTGTTAAATATATTAAATTATATAACTCATTGCTTCATTTCTCGTGATTTCTAACAATTTTTTTTTTGCTTGTGCCCGCCTCCATATCCCAGAATATGTTAAGTGCCCAATGGAGGTAAAAGGTTGAGAACCACTGCCGTAGGGTATTAAAAAATATTTGATCACGTAAAATTTTTACATTTGGTGAGAGTAGGCCAATGTCATCGTGCCTGTAACAAGACGCGTGGCTGCTTTGAGTGCGCGTGGTTCGCGTTTCTCCATTCATATAGGGGATTATTTTGTTAACGCGTGCGTTTCGAATTGTGAATCGAGGAGGAGCGGATTAGTGGGGGTGTCCCGAGAATGTCTGTGCTCCTGGTCGGGCGATAGAACTGCAGCGACTGAGAGAAAAAGGAACGAAATTGGTGAGGGGTTGTGATGTGAGGACATAAAGGGACCATGGTCGTTTGAAAGAAACTTTTGAGTTGTTCAAATCTAATATCATAAGCAGGAGGGTCTCTCTCTCTCTTATGCGAAAGCCCTCTATAGTTAAGTTCTCGTTATGTTTAAACTAGGAAAAAAAAACAATGTACGAAATCAGTTTCGCCATATAAAAGTTTTCCCCTCATATTTCATGTCGAGCTCTGCGGTTTAAGATTGCAGTGCATATCTGTTGAAATTTCGATATAGAAATTAATGGTTGTGTTACGCTTTTCCTCGTTCACGAGGAAATTTATCATAAACTATTTTCACATTAATTCGGATAATATAATTGGCGAGCAATTTCGATCCCGGGGTCGTCGTTATGTTACGCACGCATGAATAATTTTCTGTGGTTTTGAAATAGCGTTGTTATTCAACGGAAATGGTTGGTGCGTTTTCGAGTGTATTTTTAATCATGTTTCGAGGCAGTAATTTTCCCGTTGGGTCTTGTCTCCAGATATGCATACATTGTTCGCCTGTCCACGTCAATCCGACACCTGCACACGTTTTCGTGTAAAGAGGGAAACCATAATCTGTGAGAAACATATGGCAACTATGTAGTTTAATTGATTTAAGATTATAATTCTTTTTTTTGTGCATACAATATTCACTGGAATGTTATTCATCGCTGAAAAATGCATTTTAATGCATTCGTTTTCGTTCGCTATTGGTTTTTAATGACAGCATGTGTACCGCATTAAATTAAAGGGAGAATACTCGAATTTCGCTTCTACTTCCTCCTCATAGCCTATAAAGACGCATTGTATCCATTGGATCCTTTTAAAGGAGATAGGCTTAAAGCCATCTCTAGCATTTCACTCTGGAGAATTTTTTTTCTTCCAGTGGTCGATTTGGCGTAAAAGTGAGAATGAGAAAGCAGTTTTTAAAAAATCACGTCATACATCGCTGATGACGCGAAATTAAATTCCATTACTTTTTTTTACGTTCTAATAACTCCACGTTAATATCCAGTTCTGCGAGTTCCATTTACGTTTTTTTACGAGTTCGCTAACGATTTGGTGTCCAGTTGGAAAAAATTAATCTCCGTTCTAATCGCGCGTGTGAGATTTTTTCTCTCTCTCTCTCTCACGCCCCCGAACGCAGTGCCGCGTGAAATTCCACGAAAAAATCAGCACAGTACAAATTTTCTCATATACTAACGCGTCGTTGTCTTTTGAAAAATGTGTACTATGTTGAATCATTACAAACATCAACTTAAATAACTATACGAAATTTGATGAAAATCGTATGAGTCGTTTTATAGAAAATCCAATTATTATTAAAGTTGTCCAAGAATAAACTACCCTTATATTAATTTTCTGAGAAATATTAAGGTAACTGTACGAAACTTTATCTAAACCGTTGGAGCCGTATTTGAGAAAATCAAATTATTGTTAAAGTTGTGTAGAATAAACTAGCCTTATATTCATTTTGTGAGAAATATGAACTATTTGGTATTATTTAAGAAGTAAACTCAAGTAACTATACGCAATTTGGTCATAATCGTTCAAGCCATTTTCGAGAAAAATTGTTAGAAATTGTTAAAATTGCCAAGAATAAACTGTCCCTAATTATTGTGCAATGTCACCCATTTCTTCATAGCTTCTATTCTGCATGATAAAAAGCCCAAGTACGAGATTTAATTCATTATTACCGTTTAGGTTCTAGAGCCGCGAACAGACAGATCCACAGACAGACTAGACGGCATTGCGAAAACCACTTTTTCGAACTCTGGTATACACCTAAAACGCTACATTTCAATCAAAATCTCGAGATCGAATATTTTCGCGATTACAATACTTTCTCAATATAGTGCTTCGCATATGAGAAAGTAAAATTGTTATCCAGACTCGGTTTCAGATCCGCGCTAATGGGGTCAGCGGCTGCGTTTACAAAGATGCAATCGCGCGTCGTTTTTTTTTTAAAAATATATATTTACATGTATGTGTGTACGTATGTATATACACGTATATTCATTTCTGGAGGCATTAATTCGAGCGGCGGAGCGACCTCCCAATGTGCAAGAGGGAGTCTAGATTGATGAAAGGATGAGGCCTTGAAGGGAGTTGGGAGAGGAGAGAGAGAGAGAGAGTGGCGTGCCTCATCTCATAAAGTGAGAGTTCATTTCCAGGAGCTGTGTGTGTGTGTGTTTAGGGTCTTAAGGTTATGAAGGGAAGCGATGAGTTTGCTTACGTGGATAGATCTATCCGGTTAATTATTATGTAGGGCGGAGGTTGACGACTCCACACTGAACCAGAAACCTTCATACGTTTTAATTTGAACCTACAAATGAAATACATACTATTCAAGAAGGAGAATTTTTTAAAGAGGTATGTATCTCAGACATCTCCAATTGCTGCAACGAGGTTGTGAAAAACCAGGTCAACATTTTCGGCTACAAAGCAGCCGTCTTCGGTGGCATATCACCGAAATTAGATTCTGAGCCGTTGTAAAAGACAAGTTATTTTAGAGTCTACTGTCCCTGAATTGGCACTGAAGGCGACCTATTTCGTAGCCGAAACGCGTATCTGGTTTTTCACAGCAACATTGTAGCTATTTGAGATACCTACGTGAGGCATGAATTTTTCAAAAGTTTTTTTTCTTGATTTTTTAAAGCCATAAGGCGAGCCAGATAATTCTCTGTTAAATTAAGCCATAATGTTAATTGGTCAATTTTTTTGCCGCATAAGTATTACCTATTCATTTAACCTTTTGCCTTATTTGCCCATATCACGTACGGACCCTGCTTCACGTGCTCTCTATTTTGACATGGCAGTGTTTTTCCCAGATCATAACTTCTCATGGAGTTTTTTCTGTATTGCGTTGAAAATACCGTAATTGTTTTAGCTGAAGAAAAAGTAACTATTGCTTTTATCATTATTTTTATAGAATAATATCAACTGAAGTTGAAATTACGGTAAAAAAATTAAAAATTTACTGTTAGAATTCGTGAAAAACAAACCAATAATATTTGTATGGGATTTTCCATTATTGATGATGACATAGAATTGTGAGGAATAAACCGTTCACTTTGATCCCTCGTTGATCAAACAAAAAACGACGTCATTGCGAGGATAAACAAACTTTGGAACTGTCAGCGTTTTCGAGCGAACCAGAAATCACCGGAGAGAGGAAAAAATGCGATCGGCCTGCCTACGATTTAATTTCCCTCTGTTCCGCGCTGATTACAAGTAGTACGGTTGCCATTACGGATGTGATTAGATCAGGGATCCAATTTCTATCTGGATAACTGTCGCTACGTATGCTAAGGAAAAAAAAGCCGTTTAGGAGAACAACCCTGCAATCGACGCGAATTCTTTTCCCCGTGTCATCGAGCGTCTTTTGTCTCTACTGTGGCGCCGCTGCGGCGAAAGGAAGGGGAAGCAAAACGGTCTTAAATCTCCGGCTTTTTTTTTTTTAGAGCGTGTTCCGCTCCGCGGTCACCCCTTTTGTCGAGTACCCTCGCCGCGCGTTCGTCTTTTACTATTATTTTTTCCTTTTCGCATCCTCCGTCGCAAACTGCCGCCTTCCGGAAGGACTCTCGCTTCTAGACGCACACGTGATGGCACCTCCTCCCTCCTCCTCTCCTCTTTCTCACATAATGGACCCTGCCACCTCTGTTGGGGCACGATGAAAGCAAGAGGACCGAAAGGCTGTTCCTTCGAGTGTCCTCAATTTTCCCTGCTCAAAAGGTTAAACTCGTTATTTCTTCTTCCTTTGCCATTCAAATTGAGTCACGTTCACGATAGATATTTTTAAGTCGCTTCCGTGTCGCTTGGGAGAGCCACTCTCGGTGGCGCTGTCACCTATGTTTTTTCTACACATTTGTCCCCCAGACTCTATCCTAGCTTTTATCTTGCGGGCTGAGTTTTTGTTTTATTTTATTCGCTTCCGTGCCGCTTGGGAGAGCCACTCTCGGTGGTGCTGTCACCTTTTTTTGAAACAGTATTTGTCCCTCAGGCTCTATTCTAGCTTTTATCTTGCGGATTGAGTTTTCGTTTTATTATAAAAACATAGGAAAAAATTAAAACAAACTTATTTCAAGTTATAGTTTATCGATAAAATATATTGGGAAAAACATTAAAACAAACTAAGAAAATGAGAAATTGCCAAAAAAATTTTATTTACCTAGTAACCGAGGATATTGGCGAGCCTTCGGCTCGCTTTGTTTTTAGATTATAATGTCTTTTGTATCGGGTGTAGCCGTCTCCGGACGCTGTCGCGCCCTTCGCCTCTCTGGAACGAAGCTATCCCTCACCATTGGCCGGTGATCGGGTGGGTAAATGTCGCCACAGGCAGATCAGTCATGGGTTTGAAAGCTTTCGTTTTGCGTGAAAGTTATTAAATCTAATTAACAAATATCAGATCCAGCAAAAATAGTATATTTAGTTTAAGAATTCCATTTAATTTCACGCACTATTTAAAAAATACATTCATTAACAAGATAAGATAAAAGCTAGAATAGAGCCCAGGGGATAAATACTACTGCAAAAGGACAGATATTTCTAGCATCGTCGAATTTTTCAAGGAAGTTAATTAGCGATTTCAATGTTTTCGAGCAATTTTTCTTCGTTGAAAACATATTCCATTTACAGAATGTTCGAGTTGCAGAAGAAAATTAAAACGAAAAAGATTTTCTCCTGTGAAATGAATTCACTTCGAGTTATGGAAAATTCGACTTATAGACTTTAGACTTACGAAAGTCCGACTGTAAAATTATAGCTCTTATTGCCTTCACTTATTAGTAAGATTTCAAATTTGATTATAGTTTGCTGAGAAATTTCTTTAGCGTTGTTTATGTTTTTACTTCGGATGATATATATTTTAAGAGATTATTTTCGTAAACGTCTTTTGCAAGAAATATATCGTCTGTGTTAGTTATATAGTTATTTGAGAAAGCGTTCTTCATTGCCTAACTTAGTTGAAATAAGTTTCTAAACGAGGACATTAAGGCATTGAATACACAATTCCACAATCGACTTTTAGTCAATTCTGTCCTTCAAAGCGACGTTGTGATAAATTGGAAATAAACTTCTTCCTTTTCATTTTTAATTCCCCGTCTGTAATTCGGGTCTCGGAGAACCGCATTAAAAAAAAACCCATTGAGAATTTTAAAGCGCGACAGACGTTAATTAAGACCCGCTCTCGAATAAAGGTCAGCCGGGAGCAGTTCTGAGTGCAGCGGCAATCACGCCTCAGGTGCGCGACCTCTGTCACGATTCGCCGACTGCGTGGGAAAGTGAATCGTGGAAATTGTGTCCCCCCGTGCATGGATGCGAGCGGCAAACATTAAAAATTTATTTATTCACATAATTCCGCGTACAGCGTGGGCCATTTTACAGTGGAATGTTAGAAAGAAAGAACGCAACAATAAAGTACATAATAACAAATAGCAGTAATTAAAGAACAACAAGTTAGGAAAGTGTACAGCGTATCACAAATGAAATGGAGTATTTGAAAGAAATCATATATGTGTACATAACGGAAATATCGTGTTAAAGTTCTTTTCTTCTTCATAAATAATCCACTTTCTTCCCATTTATAAATGTTGCATGCACACGTAAGGAAATTAAACGTTTGTTTGTGAGATTGCTTATGTTAGCAACAATGAAGAAGTAACCAAGTAATTTCAACTCGAATTAAGACATTCTTGTTTGATTTTCTCGATAACGGATACTCCTACGATAAAAATGTATAGGGAAATAAATACTCTACGTTACTAGTCCTACAAGTTTTATTTGAAAGATATTTTGATGCGAGCAATACTTTACGAGATATGACGGAAAGTTCATTTTTTCTCACCAGTCAAGTGGTACCCCTGATTAGCTTACGTGATTCGTTTTTGCGACTTCCTTGTTACTTTTAATTTTAAGTCCTTAATATCAAATTTAACGAAAATCCGTTAGGTAGAAGCCCCCAGAACGGACGGACAGACAGACGGACAGACAGACAGACAGACGGACAGACCGACAGACAGACCGACGCTAATAGGCGCTCACGCTGGAAGCGAAACGCGCCTTAAAAAGGGAAGAACAAAGCTAGATAAAAGAGAAATGAGAAGAGAGAAAACTATGACTGATGATTGAAGGAGGAAATAAATGCCCGCAGTGACTGACAGAAAAATCCGAGTTGGATGGGCAGGGAATTAAGTAGACTGTATTAATGAAAGTCTTAAAACGGCTAATACTAGGTTGAATTGAAGATAATATAATATAATATAGGCACCTTGTATGCAGATAAAATCGTGGTGTAAGCAGGATGCGTATTTCATCCACAGAGCAGTAATTTTCCCGCTCCAATTCGCCGTTCGTCAATTGTTATGTGCAATCAGCACCAACGCGTGTTCGACTTCAAAGTGTATAAGCGAAATGAAAGCCGTGAAAGTTTGTGAATTAAAGGCATTAAAAAAAACAACGGATCAGATAAAAGGGACTGAAATATATATGTGCACGCGTTAACTATTTCGACTCGAAATTTGTTGGACGTCGACATGAATTGGAGTGGAAAAATTACTGACGGCGAAAAGTTCCGATAATCCCGACGTTTATCCCTACTTGTTGAATGGAATAAATTTCGTATTCTTTTGGAAACTTTGCGTGTCCGCCGTTGCGAAGGGATAATCCTGACGGAGTGGCGACAGTCGCCAGGTAAC
Source organism: Uropetala carovei (assembly GCA_036926305.1). Lineage (NCBI taxonomy): Eukaryota > Metazoa > Arthropoda > Insecta > Odonata > Petaluridae > Uropetala > Uropetala carovei. Next base: position 4,466,216 of record JAXCHB010000212.1, read on the forward strand.
GGTGGAAGGGGGAAAGAGCTCCAAACGCAACCATTCACATATAATGATAATATATTAAACAGTTGTCGGTTATATAATTTTGCATTCTGTGGGACCTAGAGATCCTTATACATGCTTATCTATAAGTTCTTCTCTATAACGCTATTCCATTTCATGGTTTGACCGTCGTTTGATTCCTGATTTTACCATGGAGGAAGAACTATTTTCTTTTAATATTCAAAATTCTCTTAATACTGTATACCAGGGGTCACCAACTAGTTTTCTTCGCGGTCCGTATTAGAAAAAATGTAACTCATCGCGGTCCGGATCCCTTACTGGCATATCATTAATAAAACGTCAAATAAATATTATAATAACATTTTTGTTTCCTTTTATTAATTATTACAGAACACTTAGAGATAATATTTATAACTATATTGCAAATGAAAATATTTGAATTAGAAAAATTACACTTCTTTTCGACAATAATTTTCCCAAAATTTGGAGAACTTTGTACTTGATATTTGTAGCAAATTTCGAAGAAGTTTGTCGCTTATCCGAGACCGAAACTCGCTTGTTATAAATTTAATTTTCGAAAATGTTGACTCACATATATATGTTGAACCGAGGATACAAGTGCCAGTGCTGAATTGAGAAAAACTGGATTATCGTGAAAAGAATTGGTAAAGCTTTACCGAAATATGCTTGTATTTGTAGCGATTATTTTAATTAATTAAATGTGTTATAAAATAAAATTACGTATATTTCAGAAGTTTAATGGCATCGGTAACGCAAAGAAAGGTTAATACAGTATAGCGTATGATCGATTTTAAAATGTCTAATTATGGGAACTTACAAAAATGCAAAATTAAATAATTACTTTGTGTACAAATTATTGACTTAGGTTCGGATCACACGCGGTCCGTGAAAATTCGTTGGCGGTCCGGATGCTGACCGCGGTCCGCTTATTGGTTACCCCTGAAATTACCATATTCGATAATTATGGTTTCAAAGAAAGGAGAAGTCCTTGAGAAGTGCACAAAATTTTCGATGACGAGATTATGAAGTGTAGAATTTCTTAAAAAATATTTCCGCTTATTCTGGAAAATAATCAGTGACTGACGCGTATACGGAAGGCACAGGGACTGTAGATTAGCAATACCAGCGACGGCAAATACGTGGCATGGGTGCGATTTTATCTTCTCTGTAAATAAAATTCTGATGTCTGTCTGTACATTAGTTTTTTCTTCAGAATTTCACTTTTATTGTGCATTTCGTGTGAAATGACGATGATTACAGCAATGTAAAGACTTGGTGTCTGTTTGTTTGTTTGTCTGTCTGTCTGTCTGTCTGTTTGTTCCATCATCACGCCAAAACGGAAAGTCGGATTTTCATGAAACTTGGAACCTGTCTTTAGGTCAGCCCAACTTAGAATCTAGGGTGTATGGTATCCGGAAATTCTTGACGGGAAGGGGGGTTGTGGGGGGGGGGGGGGGGGGCGCCAACCATAAAATTCACAAAATATCGCTTACCATTGCTTTTAAAGCAAAAATGTATATAACAAAAATTGTTGTAAATTAGATTCTGGATCGTTTTGGTTCTGTACAAATTTTTGATAATACGAACAGTTACTAAGATATCGACAAAAAACGAGATCGGGAGAAGGGAGTGTTGTCTAGGTTTTGAGACGTTCCCGATCAACGACGGGCACTTTCAGCTAGTTTTATGTATAAAATATGAAGTTTCTTAGAGAAGGAGTAAACTAGTGGCACGCGAAAAAAAATCTGTTACAAATTACTTTCTAGGCACGTGACACAAAAACGATTTTTGCCATCCCTTAGCTATACAATTTGAACTATTTGCTATGCTTATAATTCAATAACGTGAAGCGGCTATCGCTTAACAGATAGGTATAAAAATAAACAAACATTTGAATGTTATATATTGCACATTAGGTTTACTCGAAAATGCATGTTGTTTCGAAAAGTTTCGCTAGAGAATGTACGAGAAAGGTAAATACTTTATCTGAATATCTGAACGAGAAGAAGAAAAACATTCCATGTTTTTTATAGCGCCCTTGTAATCTTGAGTGTAAATATTCCAGCAGAATAGTTTTTGATAGTAATGAATTTACTCGGTTTGTTGACTTCATTATGTTATAGTGCCCCGTCCAGAGATGGCATCTATTGGATCAACATTTTAATTAAAAGATTACCGGATAGTACGTAAGATATTATGAGCAGGAGTCCGGGTCGTTGAACCATCATTGTAAATTCCAACAGCAATCACTCGAGTGATAATGGTGGGGATGTAATTGCAAGCGAGCTTAGAATAGGGTCTGCCTGTTAGTTATTCAAGTCTGTCTCAAATCATAAGCTGAAAACACGAAAACACTAGACATATTTTCCTCTCCTGTAATGATTAATTATCACCGAGAACTTCTTAATTTTTGTGAACGCGGAGAGTCTGCAACGGCGATGTTGTCCTTGGTAACTTCTCCTTTCTCATTACTCATGAAGACATCTCGTTAATTGCGTGGAAGAGGGGTTTTCCCCTAACACCCTCATTTCCTCCCTCCCTCTCTCTCCCTCCCATTCTCTCTATCTCCCTCCCTTTTAAAACCCTCGTTTCTCTCTCTGTCTCCCCCCCTCTCTCTCCCTCCCTCCTCATTCCCCTCTCCCTCTCTCTCTCTCTCCCGACTTTGATAAATAAAGATGCCACTTAGCTCAGGGTCCAAACTCTCCCACGCTGCAGCCCCCTCGGGACCTAACCCTTGTTCCTTAACCGCCTCCTCGCCTTCCTCCTCCACGCCTTTCCTCCTCCACGCCCCTTCTAACCACGCCCCCTTTCGCCCATTCATCCTCCTCCCCCCCTCCCCTTTTCCGCCTTCCCTATCCACCCTACTAGGGATTTTTCCGCAGAAACAAAGACAATCTGTGTGCTTCTTATCTCGCCGTCTTATCATTCTCTTTTGGTCTTCATCCCTCTATCGTCCCCCCCTCCATCCACATCCCACCCCCTCCACATCTCACCCCCTCCCCTTTCTTCCCCTCCATCCCACGCGTTCTCCTGCGACACCCCCCCCTTTTACTCTCTTCTCACCCTCCCCTTTCTATCTCTCTCTCTGTGTTTTCCTGCGTGGTTTTTTTTACTAGGTTGGGCATATCAGGTCCTTCCTAGGTTTTTTTTTACCAAAAATACTTAGTCTTCTCTTTTTAGAATGTCCGAATTTGTAATTCAATCTCTTAATTGTGTTTTTTTTGTTCTTTTTTTCATTTGTTTAGTTTCAGGTATTTGTCTTGTGTTTGTATGTTTATATGTTATTATTTTTATTGTCATTTGTAATTCACAACGTAGGGTTAAATGTAAGGACTATGTAGTCTCAATTTCGCCCTAAATAAAGTCGTTTGTCTCTCTCTCTCTCTCTCTCTCTCTCTCTCTCTCTCTATATATATATATATATATATATATATATATATATATATATATAAAGTTTTTGTGTTTTTCGTGGCCTCAGCACCCCAGCGGCTCTCCAATCTAAGTAAGTGTCCACTGGGCTTCCTCCAACATCTTGTTGCCACCTTTATTATTAACTTCCCTTTTCTTTAAGCTTATATATATATATATATATTCCCGTAAACTGACGCTGCCGCGGTCCTCCCCACGCTCTCTCTTTTTCTCACAGGGGGTAATACCCTTCGTCCGAATGCAATCCACGTCTCGGTTGCTTCGCCGTCTCTCCCTCCGCCTTCCCCTCCCTGCATCCCTCTCCTCCCCCTCATTGTCTCTTTTTTCCTCCCTCGGCACCTCAGCACCGCCGTGCGGATTCCCTCTCTCCTCTTTCCACCTCCCCTCCTCCTCTCCTCCCACATCCGCTAACACTGTTTATAACTCCCGTGCTAAGGGTTAGTTTCGAGCTTATTTTCCACAAAAGTTTGCCTTTTAAAAAAATTATCGACGAGGGGGAGAAAGTACTTAATATTTATTTAAAAAGAAAGAATGGGACACGGCGATGGATTTTTTTTGAAGAGTGATTTACGAAGAAGCTTAAAACTTAGTTTCATTCTGGTAATGATTAAAAGAAATTTAATTAATTTTTTAAATGAAATTTTGACGATCTCCCGAAAATGTTTTCTGTTTTGTAAAATCATTTCATAAGGTGGATTTTTTTCACAAGAGGCGTAAGAAACAGTTCCAAATGAAGCGAATCGCATGCGAGCCAAAAAAAAATTACCTTCCTTTTTGCCACGTTTCTAAGAATATAATTAAGTGTGGTCCTCTTTTAATATTCGGCACTGGATGCTATACTCATTTCGATTTAATTTGCGGAAATTCATGTCTCCGTTGCATATCATTAATTCGTCTTTTTTATTTTTTTCAGGTGAGCTTTGACGCCTTGCAGTTCTCATGATCTTGGAATGCATGTGAGTGCCAATCACGATACTCTTTGACGCAATTATTAACCTCTTGTAATGGTCTTTCCTTTTCTTTTTAAAAATATGGTAATTTGTCATGCAAGAGTTACATAAATAGAATAAATAAATATTAAATTTAAGCAATCGAAGAAAGCCATCGATATATCCGAGATGTTGTCGTAGATAAATATTGACATTATTATGTGTGTGGGAAAGTGTACAACGTATCGCGTTTCGTGCAATGGAGTATTAGAAAGAAATTATATAGGTACCTGTACGTAAGGGAAATTGCGTTTCAAAGTTCTTTTCTTCATCATAAATGATCCATTTTCTTCCTATTTAAAAATATTACATGCACACGTAAGGAAATTAAACGTTTATTTGTGAGATTGTTTATGTTAGCAACAATGAAGAAGTAACCATGCAAGAAATTTTCGAAGTTCAACTCGAATTAAGACATGTTTGTTTGATTTTATTTATAACGGATACTCCGACGATAAAAATGTATAGAAAAAGAAATACTTTAATTTACTAGTTCTGCAAGTTTTATTTGAAAAATATTTCGATATGATCAATAATTTACGAGATTTGACGGAAAGTTCATTATTTCTCACCAGTAAAGTGATACCCCTGATTGTCTTTCTTAATGTCTTTGACTAAAAGTCCTTAATTTTCATGAAAATCCGTTCAGTAGAAGCCGAGAACGAACATGCGGACGGACGGACGGACGGACGGACGGACGGACGGACAGACGGACGGACAGACGGAGGGACAGACCAACGATGACAGGCGCTCACGCTGGAAGCGAAAAAAAAACAGGAATGATAATTTTTTCGGATTACATTTTTTTGTATCCAACGACCTATAGAAACACCATAGGTTATTTATGGTGTATTATATATTTTGTAAGTGTGAAAATTAATGGTTCTTTACCATGGAAGCGATATTAGAGGAACGCCTCGTCTCGTCTGTCTGTACATCCGTCCGTTTGTCTCGACTTTCATACATCTTGACCCGTTTGAAGGGTTTTGATCAAATTAAATACGAGCGATCCTTATTAAAATTCGTCGCCATATTATGAATTTGAACTGCATCTGTCAATTAGAACTTCCACTCTACATATTACCTCCGATCACTGTGGCGTAATAAAAAGTAGTACTGTACTACCAAAAGCAGTAGTACATCTGGGAGCCCACGCGCAAAAAATTAAATCGCCAACAGAATCTTTAGTCGCGTACCAAAATATAAAATTTCGGAAATGGCCATTTTCCTCACTGGATTCGACGGATTCACTTCCTTTCTTGGGCCGGATCTCTCTTCCCCGAACTTCCTCCGCGTGGGAATAAAAAAAAAAGAGATAAGTGAAACGTACGTCCAAGCGTCCGTTTCGCGAGATAGACGTCTTATTATTATTATTAAAAAAAAAGGAATTTCCTCCTTTTCACCTCGAAAAAGATTTCTCTCCGTTTTAAACCGCGACGTCGCGATCCACACGCGCCCTGCATCTCTCCGAACTTTCCCCTCGATTGCAGACGTCTTCCTCTTCATCTGAGGTCCTGGGAAAAGCGGAAAACCATTCTCTCCTCTCACGTATCCCTTCCTCGCTTTTTTTCTCTCTCTTCACTTGTTTTTTTTCCCCTCCGTTACGCTCTCCATCTTCTTTTTCTCCTTAATATTCCCCTCGTTTATCTCTCTCTCTCTAGTGTGTTTTCCGGGGTCTTTTACGGTTGCATGCGCCGACTCGATTTGCCACGAGGAGTTTTAAAAAGAAAGAGGATTCCGATAATGGCCGCTGTTCTCCGCCGACACCCATCCTTAAACGCCTACGTCGTCGAAACGACTCTCTTACAAAAATCTCTTATCTTTTCCCTCGCCTCTCTCTCTCTCTCTTCCACACCCTTTCTCTATTTGCCTCTTCCCTTTCTCTTTCTCTTTTCTTTCCCTCTGTCTCTCTCTCTCCTCCTGCCCCATGCCCTCTTCTTTTCTCTCTCTCTCTCATCCTTCCCATCTTGCTGTTTTTTCTCCTTTTTTTCATTTCTCTTCCTGTTTTTTTCTTCTTTTTTTCCGCATCTTTACTCCAGGCGCATGCGGCACCTGATAGCTTTTCATGTGGCCCACCAAATCTATGACGAAACAAGTGTACAGCGTATCACATACGGGCGCGTTTCGTGCAATGGAGTATTTTTGAAAGAAATTATATACCTGTACGTAAGGGAAACAGCGTTTTAAGGTTCTTTTCTCCGACATAAATAATCTATTTTCTTCCTATTTAAAAATACCGCATGCACGCGGAAGGAAACTAAAAGTATCTTTGTGAGATTGTTTATGTTAGCAACAATAAGAAGTTACCGTGCAAGAAATTCAGTTCAACTCGAATTCAGACATTCCTCTTTGATGTTCTTGAAAACGGCGACTCCTACGATGAAAATGCATAGGAATAAAAATATTCTTCTTTACTAGTTTTATAAGTTTTATTTGAAAAATATTTTGATATGAGCAATACTTTTTCAGATATGACGGAAAGTTCGTTTTTTGTCACCAGTAAAGTGGTACCACTGATTGGCTTACATGATTCATTTACGTGATTTTATCATTCTCTTTGATTGTAAGTCCTCAATATCAAATTTCATGAAAATCCGTTCGGTAGAAGCCCCAGAACGAGCATGCGGACGGACGATAACAGGTGCTCACGCTGGAAGCGAAACGCGCATAGAAAGAGATCTGTAAAATTCGACAGGCGTATAAATATTTTTTTAAATTAAAATTGTTACAGTAAAACATTTTAACATCGAAAATTTAACCTTTGAAAACGTAATTGAGACCGGATTTTTCCCTCGTTCGGCGTCTCGGAATCTCTAATCAACTTCCGAACAAAACTCGAATCCGGTCGAGGCTTTGAAAATTTTCAGTGCGGCCTTCTGGAAGATTCGCGACTACCAATGCGGCCCGTCATGAAGGAAAGGTCGTCCAACTCCTGCTTTATTCTGACGTTCATTCTCTCTGCATATACCTACTTCATCATTATTCTCTTCTTCCTTATAATATTCCTTTGATATTCCCATCCACTTCCGGCACTCGCCCACTTCCTCTCCTTCCCTCAAACATATTTTTCATCCTTCAGCTGTCCCTCAAAACATTTTTCTCGCTCAATACCAACGTCGCCAACCGCTGACAATAATTTTTGCGGACGGCAAAGGGGAAAATTTACGGGCAGCCAATTTTTTTTACGGTCACATTTTTACGTCTGTGTTTTTTTTTAAATTGACATGTCCCACTAGCGCAAAAAGTGGAAAATATGCTCCGTTGATTACAGTAGTAATAGAGCTCAAGTCCGCAACTTGCCAATCAACATATGTATCACTCAATTTCCAAACGGTCAATGTGATCCTTTAAAAATTTTGCGACTGTGTACACTCGAATATTTTTCGTGAACCTCACACACTTGGTTGCAATTGCAGCGTATTTTGATGCGTCAAAACGAGAATGTATAAAACGAATATGTTTCATGAATATTTCAACCCTGTAAATCTCGTATAGTATTTTTACGGTCATGTAAATTTTTTTACGGACATTACGTACAATCGCAATTTTATCTTTTCATTTACGGACTGTCCGTAAATTTACGGACGGTTGACAACGCTGCTCAATACCGTTTCGCTGCGTGTTTCCACCTCGCTTTCTGCATATCTTTCCACCCGACACGGCTGCCTTTTTTTTTACGGTCCGAGATCGCGCTTTTTTTAAAAAAGCTTTTCCGATCATTGAGATCCTTTATCGCTAATCAAATAATGCCAAATTACGGTGTTATCGCAGTAAGAGGTTAGAATAAAACCAAACAAAACAAGAATGCGATCTGCTTCTATTTACAGATATAATATATTTCGTTAATGGGCCAATGAATCCGTCTATTCAAAGCCGCCAGAAAGTAGGAAGGATTCGTTTATATACGTATATATATTTTAGTCCGTTATCTAATCAATAATCTCGACGAATTACCGTGCCGAGTGGAAGGGAAGCAAATGACGCCCGAGGCAAATAATTTTGAGAACTGGGTTTATAAAAATGCCTCCGCGTGAATTCCATTTCGAAGGCGATCACGCAACACGGTCGTAGAAGGAGATTAAAAAAACACACGCACAACTCTCTTAAAGAGAGTTCGTTAAAAAAGCCGAGGAATTCTCTCAAAGGGTAAGAAACAGCTGGGATTATCGATCAAAACATTTCTCGCTCGAATGGCGTGCTCGCTCGCATTTAAACCCCTTAAAGAGCGTGCATAGGAATCGAATAGGATCCGAAAAATTTCCTTTTTTCTTCCTCCAGAAGTAATGCGCGTTATCGCGTCCAGTGACTCACTAACACGAGGCGGACGCCGGCGTGTTTTTACTTTCTGGCACGCCCACGTAAATGCGGGAAATGAAGAGGGCGAAATGACAAATGCAGGGCGGCGTTCTGTGCCGCGCCGGGGAGGTCTGCGTAGGAAGACGGCGGAGGAAAGGGGGAGAGAGAGGAACAGGAACAAGCGCAGAGCGCGTTCAGAGGTCGAAATGCGAAACACAATGGCGGGGATAGAGACGACGTGACGTTTGACTCGGGTAAGATTCGCGGGATTCCGTCAGCTGTCAAAATTGCCGCGGAAAACGTAAGCGTAGCGGGAAAATTTCCACGGGACTGGAGTGTTATAGTTTCGAATTAAATATTTAAGTAAACAGGGTTTTTCACTCGGAGGTTTTTGGATTACTACGAAGTCATCTTAGAGATAACTAATATTTGAAAGTTTTTAGGTGGAAAAAGAGTGTAATTTAAACACTTTACCATTGGTGTTAAAAAGTAAAATAGTATTCGGATATTTTATGCAGCGTTTAAATTTCCCTAGGAGATGAGTAAATATTTCCTCCAGCTCTCTCTCTCTATCCCTCTCTCTCTTATTCCCTCTACCACTCACTCTCCCTCTCTCTTTCTCCCACCTCTCCCCCTCTCTTTCTCCCACCTCTCTCCCTCTCGTATTCCCTCTCTCACTCTCTCTCCTTCTCACTTTGGCCTTAATCTTCGTTGCCACTCTTCTCTCACACTTTCTTTTCAACTCCTCCATTTCGACCTTCTTCCTCCTCCACTCACCCAGAAATCCCTCCTCTCCGAAACACTCCCGCGCCTTTTCAGATCCTTCTTCCTCGCAAAACCCCTCTTCAAACTCTTCAGAGGACCTTCCTACTATTCAAACTCCACCCTCCTTTATCTACTTCCCCCCTCCCCCCTCCCCCGTCGCTCTACACCCTCCCCCCCCTCGTAATTCGCCACTTTTACTCCTCCCCCCCTCTTACATCCCCTTGCCCCCCCCAGCCTAGAGAATGCGTCGCCCCCCCATAAAAACCAGGCTTATGTGAGCTTATGCATTTCTCAGTGGAGAATCCTTATTGCGTCCGGCCCATTTCCCTTTGATTTAGGGTTGAGACTAGGGCTGGGGCGGAGAGGGGGGGACACGGATCCCTATAGCCCCCCCCCCATATCAACTCCGATTGGTCGAGATCTCGACAGAAGGGTTTATGGCGGTGGACTAGCATTAAAGCTTTTCTGCGGCTCCGGTTTCGTGGTCTTTCCGGAAACCACGTTTGTAGGAGTAATTTTCTCGTGGCCGATAAACAATTCCTTAAAACTCTTTGCATCGTGGTTTCCATTCGAATTTCCTCTCTTTCGCTAGAGTTTTTTTACTCTAATCGTTCGTAAACTGTATTAGCATGTGTTCGCATCCTCGTTTTTATGTAATGAGTGGCGCTTATGTTGGATGAACTGTCGGAGAAGCGTTTGCTTCAACTTCCATTAAACCAAAAGTCGGCAACCATTTCCATATTGGCGGGCCACATTCGTTGTTGTGAATGTTTCGGAGGGCCGAATTGGAAATCACGAGAGCTTCAGCGTGCCGGATGGGTGTTTAAAATTACCTAGAGATTTTTGTGGTCTCACAATAGTGAAAATCAAATCTAATTAATTTACTAGCGTTAAAACTCCATCAGAAAAGGCTTTGAGGCCATAATTTCACTGAAAAAATATGGAATTGACTGTGTTAAATTATGCCGATCACTTTTTTCATCGTGACTTCGCGGGCCGCATGAAACGCACTCGGGGGCCGTACGAGGCCCCCGGGCGGTAGGTTGCTGACCTCTACTTTATCTGTTAGAACAGTTATTTTAAAAGAAGTGTGATTTTGTAAAAAAATGAGGCGGTGGATAAATATGCAATCTTCAATTTTTATAGTAAGTACTTTTAAAATGAATACGCACTAGAATCCCAATTATTCGATAATTAAATTTCTCAGCGAGTGCAGCCATTAAAATTTCTTCCGTCCACTGCTACCTATTCTTCCTATACACTAATAATTCCTAATAGGATATGTTAAACACTCAAGCGATGACTCCATGTTTAGCAGTGCCTTTATAAAAACCGTCATATAAATTATCAGCGCAGGTTTTTAGAGGTGTAATTACTTTTACATCACTCCTATCAGGATAATAAACAAGGTACATGCTTTCCATTAAAGTTCTCGGCCCAAGTTAGAAAAACGTTAAAGAAATAAGGTAGAAGCCGCAAACTATTATCACTCCTTATTGTAATCAGAAGGTCATTGTACTCAATCTCGGGATTCCCTAAGCCAAGAGTAGTTTGTGGAAAGTTTCCTTTTATTGCTGTCAGCCTGTTGGTGTTATCTTAATCTGAATAAATACCCTGAAAGCCACCGCAATTGGTGTGTGGCAGGGGGAGATTATCTCCGACCTATTATGTTATACTCCTATTGTGCTTTTTTGCAGTGGCGCACACACGGGGGGGTTCGCCCCCCCTGGAAAATTGTGATGTTTCTAAACTGTGGAAACATACATAGTTATTTTAAATCTGGGTTCATGGGCGCCGACAGAGTGAAATAGGAGACGGTTTTCCCCCTTTGTTTTTATAACTTAAATGTAATGAATAATGCAGTACGCGACATTGATATAACTTGCATACAGCTTTTCAAAATTCAAAGTCAAATATTTCGGACCCCACCTTGAGAGAAACCTGTGCGCGTTACTGCTATTGTGCCTATCGTATTAGGGAAGAAGGACCCTTGTATCTATCAGTCCTACAATCAATTTCTGGAATCTTGTCAGTGTGGTCGTGGCGTCCTACGTAACTTTGGCTCTTAATTACGCCTGGTAATTCACCATCAAAGTCTTCTGATCTAAATATCTGCAGTACCCGATGCCTAGACCTTTCTCGCCGTTCCTTTGGAGACTCCCATCCAAACTCTTCTATTAGGCTCGTGACACTTACTTTCCTATCATATCTACGTTTCACGAAACGCGCTCCATTTCGTTGAAGTTTTTCCAACTCCTGAATAAGACCTATCTCATAATGGGCCCCATATCAATGAAAATCAACCCACAAATACACACGACTTGCTAAAGGAGAGAGTAGCTCGTCTTTCTTCCATAGTTATGGTTGTGGGTTCGAGTCTTTCTGCAGACCTGGACGTTTGCGCCTGTTTTAATCGATGTTAATCGTCAATTATAAAAGGCCTCAAGGGCTGCTAAATCAGATAATCAATAAATCATCTGGCGAAATGTAATTGTTTACAACTGTATCTGCGATACTTTACATTTGATTTAAATCCTGTCGAGTGAAGGGCCTCGTGAATGCAAACGATCACGCTGAATATTAGTGAGGCGGCTCTAATACAGAAACCGATCACGAGGAAGGAACGCTAATTTGATTTCTCAATCATTTTAAAGATGTTCAAAATGCACGTTTTAACGGCGTGGAGAAGTCAACACAACGGCATCTCGTTTAAACAACCCTTAATGTCACTGCCTTCGTCCGGAGAAATCCCATTAAAACAACGGTTTACCGTCTCCTGAATATAAGTTTGAAACAATCGCCTCCTACTCACGCCATGACAAGGAGACGTGTCCTGAGATAATTAATGCCTCTCTCTCTCACTCCATCTTTATTTCTCTCATCATACATTCAAGGAACATTGATTCGGCGCGAAAGTGAAGTCAACGACACGTCTCCTGAAGTCGGCCGTCTTTTGTTTTTTTTGTAATAGGACGTTACGTCATCACGCGAGTCACGTCCTTCCCCCCCACTTCCCCTCCTCCTGCCCGCGTCGCAAGAGACATTTGGTCATTCAGAGGAGGGACAGGGCGACGCCACATCCTGAATCCGAAATCGATTCCCGCAATTAGGGATATTCCCGAGGCGATCACACCGCGTCACAGGAAGGGGGACTGTGATAAAACGGCTTTCGGAGGTGGGAGGGGGGAGGGAGGAGGGGGGGGTGAAGAAGGATACTGCGTATATGGAGGAGAGGGCTCTCCCACATCCTGCCCACCCCACTCCACCCTAAGCCAACTCCCTCTGTCAATGCCTTACAACGGTATACTCTCGGTTACCCGGGGGAAAGTATAAATAAATAAATAAACAAATAAATAAATATATATATATATATACACACACACATATATATATATGTATACACATACATATAAGTGGAGGGCGAAAAATAAGTGACTATCAAATGGAGGACGAACGGTAAACGAAAGAAAAATCGATCAAAGAATTCGTAAATAAACAGGGAATTACCAAATGCGTCCTTGGCGACATCGGCCGATGTTCTAATTATTTTTATAGCTCGGAAATTTTCACTTTTAATATGGACGAGTGATTGTTATTGTCTTTGTGGAAACCATTTGAAAGCAGCGTGCGAAGATCGTTAACAAGGAGACACTCGTAAAAGTTAATCTGGACCATCATGTAGAGGGTCAATATTATTAGTCAATATTAACCCAAATGATGTTCGCAGAACATGTTTCAAGGTTTCTATAACAAATCTCAATGGAAATAAAACCTTTTTTGTAAAAAATCGAATCGAAATGAATCGGTGAAATGGTTTGTGAAACGAAAGATGCGTGGATGCAGGCACAACTATCCCTGCGTGTGTTCTCTTCGCGAACTGAGCACAAAATACAAAACGGAGATTTATTGCCGTTGCAATATAAATTACATCAATTAAGCTGTCATTTCTATTTATTATTGCAGTCGTATTTCTTCGCATCGGGTCAGTATTGAAAAGTTCTTCTTCTGACAACTCTAATTAGGAAAAAAGTACCTACTTCTGGTCGTGAAAGAGGTTTTCCCTGGAGTGATTTTCGCTGCTCCTACTCCCATCTGCTTTAAGCGTCGTCCTAACATTTCTGATATGCATCCTTGCGCGTATTTTCTGAATATCTCTTTTCTCGTACCTATTATTCTTTCGTAGAAACATAGCGAACGTGAGATTTGTTGCTTCGTTACATCATCCGCGCAAGCTTCAAATGCCTTCCATTAACTTTTCTTCGTTAACGGCGTTATTAATGTTGATTGGCAATGTTTTCGTTGCTCAAGAGTTAAAAATGCACGTTTGAGATTGTGAGCGTTTAGTTGTTGCATTTCGCTGAATATAATACGAATGCATAATGTTCTTTATACACATACAAGTTGCTTTAACGGTTCGTTGGAAGCCGGAGGTGTAAGAGTATCTCTGAAATCCATATAAAAAGAGAGGTATATACTTAAGGAAGACACGAAATATATATGTTTCGATTTCGCAGGCTGTTTAGATTTCACAGAATATGCCTTAATTGGATTTCTATCTCGCTGAGAATTAAAGAGGCTGTTTTACTCTCTCTCTCTCTCTCTTCGGCTCAATGTCTTCACAGTCGATAGCGGGACCGACAGGATTTGCAAATTTCGTGAAACGTGCCTAGAAAACGCTTCCTACAACGCCAACGCTTCACACACGTTTGACAATCCCTCGCCGGCTTTTCTCAATATCGGTTTATTTTGAATACCCGGAATCTCAGTTTAATTTGCGCCTAACATTTCAAAGCTCCGTTACTGTCTGATTAGGAGAATGATGCTAGGTTCGATCGCTTGTGTGCTTGCGGGTAATTTATGCGCGCCTACGGATTGGTGCTGCGGAGCGGAGGAGACTGCAAATGACGGGTCATTACGCCTCGTTCACACGACGGGAGGGGGCGCTTTGTAAGAGGAGAGGGGGAGGACGGAGGGGAGGGGATGGGGGGAGGGATGGCGTGGGAGGGCGGATGCGTCCGCCTTCAGGAAAAAGCCATAAATGGAGTCCTTTTTTCTTTGGGCTATTGTTTCTCTCGAGTCACGTGAGAGGCGTGCGTTGAGGTAAAGGGATGAGCAGTCGGTTTGAGGATCCTCATAGAGGCGTTGGCGGGAAAGAGAGGATTCAAGAATACGCGTGTCAACGCCACCTAAGGACAAAATTCTTTAAAAAAAAAGAAGGAACAAAGGCGCACCGCGGGGGCCCTCCGTGTTGAAGGGTTGTGGTCTCTCGGATTAATGGAGGGAAGCAACCCGACCGAATGATTCGAGGTGCGGTCGAGGAAAAATTAATCTCGACTCCTTCCGAGTAATTAATGACCTCGAGTGGCTTTGTGTTTGAAAAGTGAGCGAAAAGCGTTTGGAAGTTAAATTTCGTTATCTACGTTTCCATGTAACCTCAGCTGGTGTGTGTTTATCCGACAGAAATTCAGGAAATGCATTTATGTTTTCCATGCCGTAATTGTAAAAATATCACATATATAATTGGGTGGTTTCGCACTATATTTCTGATAAATATATAAATAATCTAAATTGAAGTTGGAGTGATGGCTTCAGGAGTGCTTGAAAAAAAAATGATGTTTTCAGAGAAGAGATCTCACAGCGTGTGGAACTATATAGTTTCATTTATTTTTGCCTAAGAGAGAATTCAAAGAAAAACGCCGAACGTCAATTCCAATATTTAAATGTATGACCATTAAAAAATTAATTTAAAATATTATTTATAGTGAACATTTTTTCTGAAGTAGTATTATCTGGTTTCTGTTGTCGCTATACACTTCATCACATATGTGTACGTTCGTTGTATAATGATCTCTCTCTCTCTGTATTGAAAGCGATAAATATTTTTTTTATCGTTCAAAATTTCAAAAATGTTCGTATATCTCAGTTTCTAATTATGATGGATCCGTTTAATATGAATATTGTACCGAACGAGAATTTCGTGAGTAAAAATCTCGGCATTTGCCCTTAATTATATTTCACTCTCCAGGTTTCACGGCTTGGGCGTTTTTTGTTCTCTTCAATACGTCATCTCCACTCGCTGTCTCACGCAGGTTTCGTCCCTCGGGAGTTTTTTTTTTTTTGGACCGCCGTCCAACATGGCCGCTGACCGCACTCTCGCGTCCCTTTGTACCCACCGCCTCGCCCCCTCCTCCTCCTCTCCCCCTCCACCTTCCCCGGTGGCGTTAGTGAACGATTCCCTCGGCAGGGGGGAGGTGTGGGGAGGGACGTGCGCTCTCAGGTCTGCATCCGTGACACTGTGACCCAGAATGCTTCACTGGGTCGATTATCGGATTGCAATTGCGGCTCCGGCGGACACTCGCAAACAAACACGGGTCGCATCGGTGTCTAGTAGGGTGTGTGTGTGTGTGTGCAATATGGGTAGGCAGGCAGCGCCGCTCGATCGCCGCGGTCTCACCTCGAATCATTTTTGGATGTTTTCCTCCTACTCATAGTCGAGAACTTTTATAAAATATTAATATTCTTCGGCGATTCCTGCGCAGATGTCGGTCGTTCTTGTCCGCCCTTTTTTATATATGTGAAAAGAAAAACTTAGCGAATAGCGCCGTTGACCTTTCGCCCTAGTTCTATGCAGAGGTTCACGTCCTTGGAAAGGTCTCGAACTCGAAATGGGTCACTGTGTACTCCCGAACACAAAGGATTGATTTTAGGATTTCCTCTTTCGGTTCTCAAGTTTTTATGAGGCGATCTCTAAAGCGGCTTTACTTTCTATTCTATGCCTCTTGTGTTTCTTAAGCTGAGAATAGAAATGGAACACAATATGATAGCTTTTCTTTTTTGGATAAATATATCATTCCATCATTTATAATTAGGGATCGGTTCAAAGCTTTGAAAAACATGATAATGTGTCTCGTTATAACAGAATCACGCGTGTCTTTTCTTTAACCTGCTCTGTGAATATTTAATTGCAGTGCCATATAATTTATAATCGTCGAAGAAAAACGGACCCAGTATAAAATGCTTTTCTTATATTTTGTAATTCCAATAATTCCAATTTGTACTACTTTTAAAAGCAGAAGAACATCTTTTATTAAATTGTGGAAAAGAAAAGCACCATATATTAATTGCTACACGTTTATTTCCTCACTTGTTTTTTAAATTTTGTATCTCATAAAAAACGAACGATCTCATTAAAGCGGAGTTTTCGCTTCGTTCTTGTGCCGTCTCCTCTCATAAATGCCATAAACTTCGAGAAAGATATATCGATACAATTTTCTTCCTCTCCCCCCCAAAAAAAACGGAAAGTGTCACAGCGAAACGCGCGCATTTATCATAATTTAATACGAAGCGATTTTTCATGGAACCAATCAGGTCGAGGAAAGAGCGATTCTTCGAACTCAGCTCCCCCTTCTCTCCACCTTTCTCTCTCCCCCCCCCCACTTTGCTTCATTCGAAATGTTCAGTTTTGCGGAATGGAAGGCAGTAAAGAACTCTCCGCTAAGAGCATCCAGGAAGAAGGGTTTTTCCGAGAAGAATGAATTACTTTTGGCCGCCGCCGCCAGCCTTCGACTCCCACTGTGACTCCGTTTAAGGTGGCGTGACTCGAGATTTTTTTCGAGAAATCGATTCCTATCGCAGAATAAAATTTCTTTTCATCGGCTCAAGGAAACGTGCTACGCTCCGAATAGCATCTTTTTCGTGTCGCAGTGGGCGATATTCGTATATATTTTATGTTGGGCGTTCTAAATACATAACGGCGACGTGAGACAAATAAAGCTTGCGACATAAACGTCACGGTTCAGAAATCGGCAATATCTTCATCCAGAAGTTAGTGCACGATTGAAAATTTATATCCATATGTATCCTAAACCTTACGCAGTACATATACCGGTGAATTTAATTTGAATACGCGCCCACAGATGGCCGTCCTGTGTAAGCATTCCTTCGATTTTTTCGTCTCGAGTTGATTTCTGATCGTTCTTTGTTTTTCGTGCCACATCCCAAAGCGATGCATTTGGAATTTGATTATTGTCCTTAGAAAGCGAGTACGTGAGCTCCATTTGCCAGCCTTTGGTCTAGCATGTGTATATTTGTAAACCCATGTTTATGATATGTTTAACAGGTAACTGTGTGCACATATATACCATTAAATACGGACTTTTGTAAAAAGATTTGTTATAGTAGTTTTGTTTCTAACGGTGAAAATTCAATTTCAATGCAATAAAGAGTGTATAACAACATTTCCATTGATTACTTTAACCAAATGATAGAAAAATAATTTGTCAACCAAAGGTCTGCGATTCGAAGTTATGAGCGTGACATTTTCGTTGGATCCGTATATATATATATATAAAACGAAGTAGAGATTGGCGTTACTGTCATGTTTCGCCCTTGATCCATATTTTACGCGCTTTTTTAAATGTCATGTTTTTTAGTGACACTTTTTACATTATCATAATTTCCCAATTTGTTTTTAGGCGATGCGGTAACATTCTCGATCGACATTGAATTTAATGATCGTTTATCCTTTTCAATATGTCATTTCCTGTGTTTTATTCCGTTGTCTTTTCATTTGCATTCTTCGTTAGCTTACTTATGTATGGGCTCAGTGATACTGATCCATGAAACTCGCAATGCTTCTCTTTCTCGCCGCTAGAGAGGAAAAAAAAGACAGACGCACGTTGCCAAAAAAAAATCTCACAACAAATGGAGAAAAAGCGATACACGAGAATCGCGTTTATCGTGCTGATAAATGAAAAATTGGTGAGCCCTCAAAACAGTTGTCTCGTCCTCTGGCGGGAGTTCTGGAAAACAGTGGCGTAATGGTAGCGGCGGAAGGCAAATATTGGCGAAGCCCTTCACGGCCATGTCTGCTGCGGAGAGTGATATATTGGAGGGGAATATTGAGAGAGAAAGGGATGTAGAGAGGGGGAGGGGGGGAATGGGGGGAGGATGATAGGGAAGGGTGGATGGGAAGCGAGGTTTGCAAGGGATTGAGGAGGTAGAGATTGTTAAAGGGAAGGAGGGGGGGGGGGGGGGGGGAAGAGAGTGAGCGGGAGCATTAGCGTAGGAGGGTCGCAAGGGGCCATCATCTTTCTCTCTCTCGCTCGTTCCGAAGAGCGGCACTGAATCCAATAAAATCCTTGATAACCGTTTCCTAGCAATTTTCCCTTGCGCGCCCATTGTTGGGGAACAACAATGCCCCCGCGAGAGTGGAATCCACAATCGCGTCGTCGGGTTTTCTAGGACCCATCGCCACAATCGAACCAATATATTCATAAACAGCGATTTTTTTATAAAGGTCTTTCGTCGGATAAATGTTTGCGCGCTTCCCGTTTCGATGAAGATATTTACTAACAGATGAACACTGCACTTTCGCCTCGTCCGAAAATGCCGCGGCAAAGCGGTCGCGATTCTGAATTCTGTTTGCGTCGATTCAACAACCGACGACGTGCGCGTTCTCAACAAATGAACGAACAAGTTTTGAAGTTTCAGAATGTAGAAAATCGATCCTCTAATCCGACAAAAGATTCGTTGCAGGAGAGACGACATAACGGCCTGCCGTTTGCGTCACTTCCGCTTTCGAGCGAAACAATAACACGCCGACCTAATAATGAATGAGTTGCCAAGTCGCGGTTCGACGGGTTTTGCCATGATGGAGAAAAAGGAGAGAAAGAGAGAGAGAGAAATTGAGAAATAAGAGAGAAAAAGGTATAATGGATAGCAAAGAGTCGAAGACAAACAGAGGAAAACCACGATAGAGATGAAGGGGAAATAATAATAATACCAATAAAAAAATCGTATTCCTTTCTATTGACGCGATCCGAAAGCGTTTTATTATTTTTTTTTTCGGAAAACGTTTCCATTTTTCTCAGAGTTCGCCGTGTAGGAAGAGTACGCCGCGTCAGCGTTTTTCGATTTCTTTTTTTAAAAAAAATGTTGTTTGGGTTGTTTTCCTTCTGGGGAAAATATCTCTTTGGCGGCCGCTCATTATGTTCGGTTCCATTGTTTCGGGGGGGGGGGGGGGGGGAGGCGGGGGGGGGGAGGCGGGGGGGGGGGAGGAAGAGGAGGAATGGGGGAGTGGGGGAGCCTATTAGCGAAGCAGCTGGGCCCTTTTGTGAGGGCCTTTCGGTCCGACAAGAGTTGCTGCTTTTCCATTCGATCGCTTCCCTTTACATGATTTATTGCCTTCGCGGAGATTTCTACTCCGACGCAACTTAAGGAGACATGGCGGACGTGAAGGATTTAAGCCTTTTAAGTGCTTCTCTTGCCGCACGCTTTGCGAAGTCGGCTCCGTTTGAGACAGATAGACAGAAGAAAACGACGTAAACAAGGTTTATGGAGAATTTGTTTATTATTAAGCCATCGACTCTGAACAATCGAAAATCCCGTGTAAACTTTTGGGAAAATGTAATTGTCTCCTGGATTCTAACTCTGGAACACTTTATCAAGCGAAAATATTCTTCAAGGGACCTTCTAACTAGTAGAAACAAAACCCCGTTTACCGCACGTCTGTACGACGAACGGTTCTGGAGAAACATGCCGTACTGTCAGAATTTTAACATGCACGTACTGTCAGAATTTTAACATATATATATATATCTTTTTTGCCACCTGACAGTGTTTTTAGTTCCTCACTTTTCATTTCAACTCCCTAACTACACGGTACATGTACAATGGACTGTTAAAAGTATTTTTATTCGTGTTAAAGGTGGTTAATCGATTTAAATTTCACAGTCTCGCGCGAGAGGAGATTTTCAAACCTTTTTGAAAAAGTGGATAAATCATGTCTAAGCTTTTTTATACGGCCGTTTCTATATTTTAAGGCGTTTCATATGAGATAAATGCGAGAGAAAGTTCGAAAGGCCATTTTATAGCAGATTTTTAGTACCGTCGATAAATTTATTCGGATTGACCAGTGAAATATTTTATCTGTGAAATTTCAATTTTGGTATTTTTATTTACTACTAGAGTCCTATTTTATTTTGTCTTATTTAATTTTCAAAACTTCTTTATATAAATGTTATTTGTGACAGACGCTACATGCTTGGAACCTGGTATTATCTGAATTTATAAAGAATGTTTATTTTAAACTCTTGGGCATCCCACATATAATTACCCATGCGTAAAGCAAGGTTCATTTAGAAAAAACACCAGCTTTGCCTTGTGATTTATTTATTGTCATGGCATATGAGAGTTTTATTGGGAATTGTCTGCGATGCATGTTAAAAGGAATGGATGGACGTGTCAAGTGTTATACGTGTGGAGAAAGTGTATGATTCCTGCCATGGAACCAGTAATGCTTTCTACCTTAATCACATTTGTTTCCAACTGACTTAAGAAGTAGCCTCTCTACTACGCGTGCACGGTGATATCCCTTCAATAGGATGCGCGCGCACCTTCAGATGCCCATCTTTTCTAATGGAATTCGCTACGCCCCACTCTACCTCCAATCACCGAGTCGTAAGATAGCTTCTAGTATTTTTCAATCGCTACGTTAAAGGGAACTAACTGTACTCTAAATGCACGCTCTACCGGCATCTTAGAGAACGAACTCCACCTGACAAAAAGCGTCATCTCACCTTGTCTAATAATGTAAAGGATATCTCTTATCCAATTTTTTGCGTCTTGGAGTTTGTTTTGATTTTCCAGTACAGAATAATCAAATTTTTCCATCACGTGGGAAATTTACTGTATTAAAAAAATTATTTAATGCAATACCAATGATTTATCTTGAAGGCGGCGTAAAATTACAGCCATCATTAATAGATATCTGGATAGAAGTAAGCTTCAAGTATATTTGTTACCACAAAGCAATTGTCTCCATAAGGTTCTTTCATAACATAGCTTTCGCACGTGAAATAACTGGAATTGTGTTAACATATATATAAATTAACGCCGAAGAAAAACAAAGGCCTAAACGAAGTTTTCACTCTTTCCCGACTAACGCATTAACACTAACGCGATACAAAATATTTCATTTAGACACGGGCGTGTTCCTAACACACACATGTTCGCTCTTACGTCCGAATGGAACAAAAACCTAAAAACCGCTTCACGCGTTAATTGGGACGCCTTTTTGAAGGAATTCAGCTGAGGTAATGCGGAACTCGAACTCGGAATGCTTTTGTAACCATTTAATCACATTCATGACTTTTAGTCCGGTTTTTTTCGAATTTCGTAATTGGTTAGTTTGCTTTGCAAAACATCTTTATCTCTCTCTCTTTCTTTCTTTCTTTCCTCTTATCTCTTTCTCTCTTTTTCCCCCATCCTCGGGAGCGCCCTTTAATGGCCGATAGTATTAGTTCGCATTATTGCCGCTCCCTATCGCGCGGCGAGCGTTTTTTGAAACGAATTTCGGGGATTTTCTCCAGAGCGTAGAGTGTGCGAGATTGGGAAAAATAAGCGATCGGTAGAAAGACTGCGTCGTTGCCCCCGACAACAGAACCAATTAGGAGCGGATATATCGGAGAAAGTGGAAAACGAATTCATCAGATGAATTTTTAAAAAATAACTCTTCGCCCTTCGCATGTGTTTTTTTATCAATCTCATAAACCGCCTCCGATGTTTTCAAGTATTTTTTTTTTAGAGGAGAACTCGATTTGCGACAAGTTTTCAATCAACCTTTCTCGTCGCCATGGGAGCTAACCATATTATTATCAATCGAACTCTCGTTATTTGCCTCCAAATCCTCTGGTCAAATCTCGTGCTAAAAAAAGTGAAGCATCTCCTCCAACTCGTATACTTAGGTTCCCTTGCTTTGTTTCACGGCCGACGTGGTGACGTCCGCTCTCCAATCAGGTTTTTCTCCCAACGGATTCGCCTCTTTCCGGTTAATTAAGCAATCGGATTGGTGTCGCCCTCTCTTGTGTGAAGCCGAAAATTTTCCGCCTCCCTCTTCACCTCTTCTCCTCCTCCTCCCCCCTCCTCTTTCTCTCTCCCCCTTATATGCGTGCTGTCGACTGAGCGCTTGTTTGCTTTGGAAAGCCCTCTCTCCTCCCCCCCCCTTCACTTGCAATACTTCCATTCCTCAAAGCTCCATCCCTTGCTTCTCACCCCCTTCCTCCACTCTCCCCCCCTCCCCCTCCCCCTCTCCTTCCTTCCCCTTAGAGCCTCTCCTAACCCACTCCGGAGGGAGGCAGAGAGGGGTGGGTGGGTGGTTACAGCTTAGCCCCGAATTCCGCGACCAGGAGTGCGGGGAGCGTGTTTCTTTTTTTTTTTTGAGAGGAGGGATGGAGTGAGGTATCGATTTCTTCCTCTACGTATTGTTTCGAGGGTGAAACTCTTTGGGCACACACACACAAACAAGAGACTCCGAATCTTGAGGTTCATCTGTTTTATTTATTTTTACCTAAAACAGATTGAGTCATTTTGTCTCCGTGTGGCGTTTCGCTTTACGTTAAAAGAGAGAGAGAGAGAGAGACTAGGCGCGTGGAGGAATTTCATGCGTTGTACGTGCGTTTTGTTCCGCGTCGACTCTTGAATCGGTTGCTACGTGAAAGGCGTCCGGTGGGAATTTTTTGGCGTCGAGTTTCCCGTCTATCTTATTTTCTGGCCTATTCTCCGAATGAAACCATTTTTTAAACATCTCCAAAAACTGATCACTATGCAGAGCAGTGGTCGACGACCTTTTCTGCACGGCGGGCCGCATTAAATTGATGGTGAATCCTTCGGAGGGCCGCATTGGAAGATCTAATGCTTCAGAGGGACGGGTTGGGGGCTAAATCGTCAGTTACTTAGCAATTTTGAGACATTCATTTCGACATTTAACGTTTCATCATTATTTGAGTTTAAAAAATATGAATTTGCGTGTTAAATTATAAGGGTATCTTTTTAATCATAGTTTCACGGGCAGCATAAAACACTCTCGGGGGTTGCTTGCGACCCATGGGCCGTAGGTTTCCAACCCCTGATGTAGAGGATAATTTAGAAATATGTTTCGCGATACTAATCAGCCGAGAAATTTGCACCTTTTCATTTTATGCCTGTTTCATCTTTCGCTCGATAACTTTCCTTTGAATATCTATGTTCACCGTGAATAGAAACCGACATTTCAGTCATCGAACCTGTGAAATTTATATGTGGGCGAACCTATAAGCCACACCTTTGTTTATGCTGTACATTTCATAATCTTTGAAAGATATCTTTGTAAAAATAATCCGTCGTTTTTATTGCAGCACAGTATGTATAACATCTGATAAGCGCGCAAATGAACGCGGGAGGTGTTAAAGATTCTCTCGTGCAGACATAAAACGCCGTATATCATCCTTAAAATTCGCAGATTTCCATCCGGTCCGTCGGCGAAACGTACGATCGTCCGCTTCCGGAAGGTTTTATTTTCTGCAGTAATAACGAAACTTTTTTTGTTAACTTTTGGTAATTGCAACTGCCTCGGGGTCGCGACTTGCACGTAAAATACACAGTATGGGTTAATCCTTCCATTATATATATATGTATTTTTTTTTAAATGGCGCATTCGGAGGAGGCACGCCCGAGGTCATCAAGTAGATAAGGGACCAAGGGTTAAGCGAGGCGACTGCCTCCTCCAGCCACCCTTCTACCCTAACGTCTCACTCCCTCCATAATATATATATTATCTCTCTCTCTATATTATAAAATCGTATATGGTCATCATGATGCGTAACGCTCTAATTTTGTGAATAACTCGATTAGAAATAAACTTAGAACCCTGAAATTTCTCAGGATTTCAGTCTTGATTAATCTTTACATTATGAATAAAAAAAATTTCGAAAAAGGTCACGGGTTCTTCTCCAGAGGATGAATGTCGTTTCCCATAAGATAACACGTAAAAATCACCTTTTTAGTTTGAAGGCTTTCATCCTTTTACTCTTTAAAATATCTTAAAATGAAGTTATCGACACGAAATTTGCGCTAAAACGCGCAAAAATGAATGAGGATTCTTATTCTTATCGTAGAATACTCATTCTCATTCGAATTCGCTCATATTTTTTAATTTATACTCGAGGTTTGGGTAAATTTTTTAACATTTCAATAATAAAATTCCATGGTTACTGGTATTGTTGTCCTCAGTAATTTCCATTTATATGCAATTAAATAAATGCTTAAAGATCGAAAATAAGATTAAGACTTGCTCGAAATGACCGAAGATATGAATTTAATGCAAATAACTCGAACGCAGTATTCATGTTATTTATATTTTTTATCTGTATTACTAAAATCCTATTTATGGTTCTCTCTCTCTCTTTAACGCTCTCGAATACCTCAGCCATTTTCAATCTCCGGGAAAGTCAACCCTCTTAAGTTTATTTTTTATCGAGTTATTCAACTAATTTTCTTAATTTGTTATTAAAAACCAAACATAAATATATTCATTAAACTCATATTCAAAACATATTCCCGTTAAACTAATCTAAATCTAATAGGTGCATGGTAGGAACGAAGAAACAGCGAGCGTCAGCGAATAGGGGACTTGCCCCCTAGTACATACATATGTACATATATGTATGTACCGTAGCAGCAATATCTATCCACTCGCCCCATTCTTCCATTGCACCCTCATCCCTTAATGGAAATGTTCTCCCCCCCCCCTCCCTGTCTCTCTCCCGCTTGCCTCTTATTCCGTATACACTGTATAGATCATCAAATTGCCAGTGTTGTATTTCTAATCACTCTTAAGCAGGATACTTCCCTCATTCAGTTTCATTTCATACGCACGCGCGCGCCAGATAAACATACGTTTAACGATAAAGGGGAGTTTGATAAGGATAGTTCGTGAGGTAATACAGCGGAAGCTTACTACTGTCATGCAATACATATATGTACGTATGTACATGTGCATGCTTGTCCCATCTGGTCCCTTTTTGGGAGGAGGTATCGTCATACGCGTTGTTAAGGGCGAACGGTGCGTTTGGCTTGTATGCGGTCGTGTAAGGGAAGAAGTTTTGGGGGTTGATACGAAAGGGGATGGTTGTGTGCGCGTGGGGAGGGAGAAGGGATGCTTTTGGGGAGCCGAAATGAAGTAGGGTTTCTGAGGGGGGGGGGGGGGGGGGGCGAGGGAGATATTTGGGAGAATTTCGGAAGGGGTGCAGCAGCCTCGAGTTGTACTATATGGATTTCTTCCCAACGTGCGGGAGTGAATATGTCGTGTGTGTGTGTGAGGTCCTTATCTCCTTCTCTCCTAAATCTCCTTCTTCCTTATCGAAAGAGGGATTAGCTAGGCGACCTCCCCGAATTCCACGAGGTTCACAAAGGTATCGATCTGTGTGGAGAAAGAGAGAGAGAGAGGCCCTCTTTTTCCCCTTTCTCTTGAATTCGAAACGTAAAAGGGTACACACGTGCCGTATCGATTTCTCTCCTCCAATAAGGGGCGGACGACGTTTTTTTAAAAAAAATATTCTTGTAATAGATATTTTTTAAAAACGTACCGTGCTTAGAGAACGTGTTTTTATCTCTATCCAGTAATTTGTGTGCGTTTTTAAATTCCCTCAAAACATAGTCAATGTTCCAAAGATGGCGTCTTAGCGTTTCTGCTATGCCAGACTCCGTCGCCATGGTTACCTCCGTCGCTTCCTTGTTATCAAAATAAAGGGACACTTTGGTTTAATTTAAAATTTCCTGTTTGAGCGGAAACGCTTGAGTACTGCGTTTAGAGCGCATCGGTATTTTACACCACTGTAACATTCGCTTTTGGGCTAGGATCTTATCTGTATAAATCGCGTGATGCGAACAAATATATATATATATCTTTATTTTCCGTTTTATTGTCGATTGCTATGTTACAATTTCCTGTTTCCATGTACGGCTGTCTTGAAATTTCTTTTGCTATGAACATAAGACCGCTTCTTCCGGAAATTTGTTCCATTAATTGCAGTTACGTATTTTCATCTAGTTCACGTCTCTAAGTTGGTACGACGAAGTTGTGCATTACAATTTACGCATTTAAGGACGAAATTATCCTTATTTCTTGCATGAATTTTTCCTCCGCTAGCGTCATACACTCCTCTAACAAAAACCTTTTCAAGATATTTTTAAAAAACTCTTTCTTTGAAAACGATAGTTGATTTTCTTTTTTTCTTTCTCTCTTCGGAATTTTCTTTAGCAATTGCCCTTTACACTATATGGCTCCCATGGCTGTGAGTGTGTGCGTGTGCGGCTTTGGATGAAGTAGGATGCGCAATAATGCATACGAAGGGATGGCCATCGTGAACGCAAGAATAGGGTTATTCGCAGCGCGGCGGCGTTTATTGCGAGAAGACTTTTAAATCTGCTCGCTTTATAGCGCTAAGGTGCTGGTTTATCGTCCTTTTCCGCCCCTTTAAAGCCTTACTTGGCATTTTATGGGGCTATTCGAATAAAAAAATGGTGCGAAAGATGCGTCCATTGAAGACGACGAAGTATAACGGTCCCATAGGTCGCAATACTTAAGAACGTTTTTCCTCGTGGAATTTTTTTCAGCAGGGAGAATAGAGATCAACGATTGGATGCTTTCGTTATTAATTTTAGGAAGGTGAAATTATAAATTAATGAAAAATGAATCGTCGTGTAAAATTGAGCGCTATTCCATATATCACAGAAATAAACTCATAAGAATTTTCCATATCTAAAGTGTAATGAACGTAATGCAATCAGTTTGACTAATCCACGAAATGAAAACGTGGAAAGGGCAAGAGGAACGTACTTAAAAATCTATAAACGGTAAACAATGTATAGCTGAAGTAGATTTGACGTTAATCAAACTATTAAACCCAATTTTCCTTTCGACATCGCGTAATAAAACCCTTTAGTATTGACTAAAATACAGAGTGGGCCAAAAAATGTTCCCGATTTCTAAATTTAAAAAAGATTAAGTGAACTGTGATCAGAGTGTGATAATAACAATTAATATGAGGAGCTTTCAAATTTATTTTCATCAATACAGATTTTTGAAAAATGTTCCATCATTCTGAATACATATGCGAATGGGCGCAACACAGATGCTGATTACAGCCAGCAGGACTGCATGCTAGACATTTTGAACATACGACAAAAAAGGTTATTTAGTAAAAAACGTTTCTACTTTTTCCTGATTAATCCACTTTATTATCCAATCTTATCTCGTATGGTTATCATGCGATTTTATTTTGAAATGGTGTACATTTTTTATCGTGTACGTAAGTATGAAATTCAGCAATTTAGGGGTTTTATGAAGCGCTACTTATTAAAAAAACAAAAAAATCTCCTTAGTAAATTTTTTCTTTGCGCAGGGTGAGAATCCTTTAACAACGGAATACCCGGAAGAAACCTTTTAAGAGAGTGAGGCTTGTTACGTGCCCTTGGGACTGGATGAGGAAGCGCCTTGTCCACTTAATTGGCCGCGAAACTCTTTAAGGTGTCGTCGACAGGTTTGTCTCTCTTGTCAAGAACTTTCTCACTTCTATTAACGTGGAGTGGAGAAAGCGGATTATGTATATGAATTTTGCTTCTTCATTTGAACGTAGCTTTAGATTCAAGCGACTGTCAAAACATTGAAAAACACTTGTCCGCGGAATAACAGATGTCACGTTTGACTTTTATTTTCTGGCGTAATTTTGCTAGTTTTTTTTTAAACCCAGAAACAGTCAAAATAAAGGGAAACTCACCAAATTGAACCGAGAGATTTCATATTTTACTGACAGGACTAGTGCTGGAATTGTGAGCTATATTAAGCAAGGCATGTATAAAATTGAAAATTGCTTTTAAATGGCATTTTGAACATTTCTTGTTAACCGCGGTAATGAAAAAGTGCGCATGTTGATAGATTAAATGTTTTATTCAACACGTACGGGTTAATGGAAAGGTTGTAGCGTACTTAACAAATGCTAATCTCGATAAAAAAAGGCGCTTATATAATAAGGAAAATGTTCCATCTGATTAATCAGTTTATTATACGAGTTCCGTGCGTGCGTGATTTTGCGTGTCTCTGCCCGCCGTGAGGACGCTTTTGTTTCTTTCTTTGCGTTATTTTTCTTTTCCACGGCAATCGCATGTCCTTTTGTCGAGTGGCACACGCGCGCGTCGTTCGTGACATTAAAAACGGCGTTTAGCGATTTCTTTTTTTCTCTCTCTCTCTCTCTGTCCTCTTTCGAAGAGAAGGGAGGAGAAGAGGGAGGCAGAGAAGTGGAGGGAGGAGAGCGGAAAGAAAGGGGGAGAGAGGAAAGAGAGATGGAAAAAGTGGAGAGAGAGAGAGAGGGATGGAGGGAAAATGGATGGAGAGGAGAAAATGGAGCGAAGAGGAAAACCTTTTTTGTGTCCGTCACTAATCTTCGCCTCGCCGCGAAACCATTTAGAAGCGACCTCTAAACGGATAATTTATTCGAGAAGAGTTTTCGAACATTAATTTCTTTCCACGCTTCGGCGTGGTCAATCCCTGAGCCTCCGGAGCCTCCCACCCCCTCTTTTTTTATGTTCCGAAAATCCCCGCTCTTCTTAGTACGTGTATGCCCGCCCCCGACTCCCTCCAGCAGCGCCGCCCCTCTATAATCCTCTCTCTCTCTCTCCCATCACACTTAACCGGAACATACTGGAGCTTTCGCAGTTCCATCGGCGTGGAGCGGTGCCGTAACTAGGATATGGCGGAGGTGGCCTTTGCAAAAGGCGCCAAAAGTTTCCGAAAAAAGTGCCAAAAATTCATTTTCCCATAAATAAGTATTATTTTAATACTCGAACGTTAATTTATATGTAATAAAAAAGATATTATTCTTTATTAAAACGCTGAAAAAATTATATCCTACGTAACCGAGGTGTTTCCTAAAATTTTGCCATAAGCGCCATATCGCCTAGGTACGGCTCTGGTGTGGAGTGTTTTCGGATTCCCCTTTTGTTAATCTCCCTCCTTCCCATTCTCTCTCCCTCTCTCTATTTTCATTCTTTTTCCTCATGCTCTTCTCACCCTCCTCCATTTATGTAAGCCATTTTATCACCTCTCCTCAATAACATCTCTCGAATCCTTTTTTTTAATCATGGGTTTTGAAGCATTGTCGTTTTTGTTTCCTGCGATCACGACGGTTTTGATGTTTTTTTTAGAAAAAAAGCGGAAATCCCTCTTCTTAATCCTTGAAAATTTCCACGAAGGCAAACTTTACGTTTTTAAACAACTTTTATGCTAAATTTGCGTGGAGTTTGTGGATGCAGGAATGGCTGTATACTTCCGTTTAAAGTGCGACTCCGTACTAAATGGGATGTAAAAATAAAGGATTAATATATATTTTGAACTTTTATCTGTGTAAAATTACTTATTTTACGGCACTTGGTGAGCCCAGGCTACAGTTTTTTAATTCGTATGCCGTGAATGCCCTAGCATTGGTACGTGTTCGCCGATTAGTGGAAGATTACAGTGTCAAAAATGCATGTATTTAGTTAATTAACTTTCACAACTGTATTTCTCCTTTAATGAGGCATTAATTTAGTTTGTTCTCTCAAGGCAATGCATCGATTTATTTGCATGACCAATTGGGCGTTTATTTAAAAACTGTCTCTTGCCAACAGTAACAGTAAAGCTTTATCCTAAATCGTATGCAACCACGCGTACAATAAATACTAATCTTGCGAGCAGACCGTGGAATTGTGGTGATAAAAATGAGCGCGGCCGCTTCTTTTCATCGCCATTCAAAGGATATATTAAAAAAAAACCGATGCGATTTTGTATCATCAGAAGCGGTTCAGCAGTTTCCCAAACGTTCGGAGTATTTTCAATAGGCTCGTAGTTGTGTTTGCCTAAGTAATTCATCTCGGAGGAATTAAAAAAAAGAAATAATCAGTGCGATAGAAATGAACCTTCTCCGTTATGAAATGAATGACGCTTTGTGGAATTGGAAGCAGGAAAAGGTGAACTATTTTCGAAGAATGGACTCCGCTGTCATTTCTTTCAATCCTGAGAGACGCCTCCTTGTTCTTCGGGAGTAAGTATCCCATCTCTCTTTCCACTTCATGCATTCCCCTCTTCATATTTACCCCCCCCTCCCTCCCACCTTTTCCCCCCCCCCTCTCTCCAACCCTGCTTATCCCTTAGCAAGGGGATTTAGCTTATCGAATTCCACTCCTCCCGGATGCTGGTCGCTGGACCATGAAATGAAGGAAAGCTATCTTCTTCTCTTGCGTTTCCATCTTCCTCGCGAACATAATGAAATGAAATGGGCGGGTTCTCTAACCCCCCTCTCTCTCTCACCTCTCTCTCTGTCTCTCTCTCTCTCTCTCTCTCCCCTCTCTCTCTCACCTCTCTCTGTCTCTCTCTCTCCCCCCCTCTCTCTGTTTCTCCTCTCTGTCTCTCCTCTCTCTCTCTCCTCTCTGTCTCTCCTCTCTCTCTCCTCTCTCTCTCCTCTCTCTCCTCTCTCCCACCTCTCTCCCCTCTCTCCCCCCCTCTCTCTCCTCTCTCTCTCCCCCCCTCTCTCCTCTCTCTGTCTCTCTCTCTCCTCTCCTCTCTCTCTCACCTCTCTGT
Organism: Uropetala carovei; assembly: GCA_036926305.1. Lineage (NCBI taxonomy): Eukaryota > Metazoa > Arthropoda > Insecta > Odonata > Petaluridae > Uropetala > Uropetala carovei. The sequence goes on from JAXCHB010000212.1 coordinate 4,497,143, forward strand.
CTCTCTCTCCTTCTCCCCCTCTCTCTCTCCTCTCTCTCTCCTCTCTCTCTCCTCTCTCTCCTCTCTCTCTCCTCTCTCTCTCCTCTCTCTCTCCTCTCTCTCCTCTCTCTCTCCTCTCTCTCTCTCCTATCTCTCTCTCTCCTCTCTCTCTCTTCTCTCTCCTCTCTCTCTCCTCTCTCTCTCTACTCTCGCTTACTATCGATTACCACCCTCGATTCCCTAAGAATACGCGAGGCATATCGCGACCAACCGTTCGCATGGAAGTTCTCGTGTGTCAGCGCCACTCGTTCCGTCGTGAAATTCAATCCCTTCGCTTAATCAAAGGGATCAATTATGTTATTTCCTACTGTATCTGCCTTCTCCCCCCCCCCCCGCTCCATCCCCGATTATTGCGTCACTTTGTCGCATTCCTTCCTTTAAGGGATATGATTTCTAAAAGTAACATGGCAATCCGCGAAACCCGTTACGTCCATCTAAAAAAAAACGCGTGGAGGAGTTTCTCGGGCCAATTTAAGGTTTCTTAAAAATTTATTTAGAGTATCAGAATTTTCGTGTTAATCGGGGGACGACCGGGACCCGGATAATCGAAAAAAAACAGGATGATCCAAATTGAACGTATTTATTGGAATTATTGTTACATTGATAGAATACATGTTTAAAACAAAATATGTATATAAGGTCAGACTCAAACGATGTAAACCTTTAAATTCCTCGACAAAGAACGGCAACAAAGTAAACTAAACTGTAACAGAAGTGAGAAAAAAAGATCAGACTCCAACAACGTAAAATAATGGAAATAATTCGACTCCCATCACAGGACCACGGATGATCCATCCCCCCCGGATAATCGACGCTCTACTGTAATCATTCAGTAACCTAATTTTGCCAAAGGGCCTGAGAGCCGAACAAAATCACCCTTGAAACCCTGGAAGGTGATTTGCGGTCCACGTCAGACTGGTTTCCGTGTCTTCTCTGGCTAAAGGGGAAATTGTCGGTTTCATTTTCTGCTCAAGCGAAGCCACGACTCCTAAGCACTATGCGGTTATCACGAACGCTCTCTTTGGCTTCCAGTGGCGTTCTTTATTCCGTTGAGCCTCTGAAGTCTCAATCTGGCTTTTGTCCTCTTAGGGAATCGATCTATCTAACAAGCTAAGCTTTAGTCCAAATGTAATAATAATAGAATCTAAGAAGTTACCTAAACCTTTCGTGCCACTTATTAATGTTCGGCCATCTTTAAATTTACTTATTAGTGCTAATTATAACAGTGTTTCTTCACAACTTCCAGAGTTCACTTAGTTTTTTCCATCTTTTAACTTGATTAAACGCTTCGAACAAAGTCTTGATCTTTTTTTAGGCGCGTTTCGCTTCCAGCGTGAGCGCCTATTGTCGTCGGTCTGTTCGTCCGTCCGTCAGTCCGTCCGCATGTTCGTTCTCGGCTTATACCTAACGGATTTTCATGAAATTTGATATTAAGGACTTACAATCAATGTTAATAAGAAAATCGCAAAAATTAATCACGTACGCCAATCAGGGGTACCACTTGACTGGTGAAACAAATGAACTTTCCGTCATATCTCGTAAAGTATTGGTCACATCAAAATATCTTTCAAATAAAACTTGTAGAACTAGTAACGTAGAGTATTTCTTTTCCTATACGTTTTTATCGTAGGAGTCGCCGTTTTCAAGAAAATCAAACAAGAATGTCTTAATTCGGGTTGAACTAAATTTCTTGCATAGTTACTTCTTCATTTTTGCTAACGTAAACAATTTCACAAACAAACGTGTAATTTCCTTACGTGTGCATGCGATATTTTTAATAAATAGGAAGAAAACGGATCACGTATGAAGAAGAAAATAACTTTAAAACGCTTTTTCCCTTACGTACAGGTATATCATTTCTTTCTAATACTCCATTCTATGAAACGCGCCCATTTGTGGTATGCTGTACACTTTCCTAACTTGATTCTTTCTGCCCGAATTCTCTGCAATACAGTAGTATTCGCGTAACGGAAGCATAGATTTGTAATTTGACTTTCGGAACTAAGTCCTATCTATAATTTTAACATCTAGACGACTATTTTTTTAATACGAAGAAATTATTTTTCTTTATTTATGGATATTAATTATGCTGCTCGAATTATCAACGACGGTTGATAATAGCATGAGAATCGCCATAAGAAAAAAAGACAAAGAAGTAACGAATCATTCGAGAGAGAGATATATTGTCTTGCGTCGTATGGGTCTAGCCAGCCTTTTCCATCAACAGGTGGCGACTCAGCGCGCGGCGTGTTCTTGTACTACTAAAAACCTAGAAAACGACGATAATTAGATAAGGATGCATGCTCTTAGATGGCGTAAACATTTTAATTTATTGGATTTGAAAGCGACTAATTGGCATGTTAACGTTTGATTTTCGAGCTGAAAATCCGAAATCGTCTCGAATCGAACGAGAGAATGGTTTATTCCATTTCGGAGAAAAATATTAAATCTTTGAAAGAAATTTTCATATAATCAATAGAGCATTTTGAATGAAGAAAAGCTTTTGTGATAAATATAAATATAGTTTGGAAATTTTAAATTCCTAATTTTGGTAACTGTGGTAAATTTTGCCAGAAATAATCTCACATTTCCTATAATGAATGAAAAAAACCTCCTAGTAAAAATTGCATAAAAAGGGGGGTACGTAAACGCTGGTTTAGGGGAATCAATTTCACGCTATATAGGGACCAAGCACTGACGCAATCTAACACACTCCGGGGTTTAGCGGGAATTACTCCAACGCAAGGGACCATTGCTCACACGCACATAAACACACAAGCCAAAAACCACACAATGAGTACTTCCTTTCTAAAAAAAATTGCCTAGATGCGCATTTCGAAATAAAAAAAATCCATCCTACATTTCCGATATTATAACGTAATGGGATATATTTTTTCTCCAATGATCTGTACAGGAGAATTGACGTTAATTAAGTGAGAAGCAGTTGTCATTTCTTAATTTTTAACCTGAAAACGAAATTTTTCAGCGCAAGATTTCTGTTTCTCATTAAAGTGGAATAACACCCATTTTTATCACGATTCGCTTTCCTTAACGACACATTTTTGTTTTTTTTTTGTTTTTCAAGCAAACTATAAATTATTGCTTTATTGAACCGCCCTTTAATTGAATTTCGGTAATTTCTCAGGTGTCAGATATTTATTACAGAAAATTAAACAGTGGAAAAATGCGCACGGGCCGGAAACACTGAGAAATGTGCTGAGACCGCCGCGGCGGTGCTGAAGGCGCCCTTTTTATTTTCGGGGGAAAACAGAAAACAAAGGAATAAAAGGATTGCGTATGAGAGGGATTAGGAAGGCGAAGAAGGCCTTTCCAATGCAAAGAATGGGATGGCGTGAGACATGTAGTTAGTTGGGCTTAAGAGGAAAACGGTTTCTCTTTCTATTGGCCTGTTCACAAACAGCGGAAGCATTCACTTGGGTGCGCTCACGAATACTCCTCCCCTCCCCTTCTCTCTTCCTCTATAAAGAGAAAACGCTTAACAACGGCTTGTTTGCCGTTTTATTGAGACTGAACAACATTAATGACTCGCTAGATTGCGGCAACTTTGCATGTATCGTTCTCCTTATTCGTTTGAATTGTGGAGAGGAACGAAAAGTCAGCAACCTATTCTAAACTACTCATGTATGCGTCCAATTACTTATTAAAATGTTAGCCAAACATGAGGAATACATACGCACCTTCGTACTTGAGGTTCTTGTAGCAAAATTGCTTTAATAAACTTTTAATACATGAGTTTTTGAGGTCCATAGTAACGATAAAGGATATCCAGGTAGTAATGGAATTAAAAAATAAATTATTTGAAAATATCGTAACTCACATATGGTATTTTAATGCAGAAAAAGGAAATACACATATAACATTTTGTACAGCTAAATGAATGTAGTAAAACGGTATAGTTCTCGGCTGACGTGCTCACAGCACATAGGACGAGGTTTAGCGGTTAATTTTTTCTAGTGTTTTAAGAAATATTAGGGAGGGGGAGGGGAGGTAATTACCCCTTTTACCCCCTCCTTCCTGTATCCGTCCTTGTCAACGATATATAGTATGCAACGCATTTCCAAATCCCTTCCACCTGATTGTGACTCATAAATTCAATATAAGTTAATTTTCCGCAGAATAGTTCAATTTAAAAAACACAATATTTGGAGCCACAAGTCAGAAGTTAACTCATTGTCAGTTGTGACTCCAGCACGATGGACCTCAACTCAGTTGTGACTCCAGTACGATGGACCTCAATTCCAACGCATTCAGCCGTTCATTTGAATGCATTGAAAAGATCATTGTCTGATTCATCATCGACCGACGCTGTCCCCAGTTTTAAAGCATTTACAATCGTCGATCTGAGCGTAATGGTTCATGTTTCTCCAACTCTCTCATTTTTCTTCATCTTCATGTTTTCCTTCGTTTTACCATACGTTTATTTCTGCCTTCCTTCCTCCATCTTTCTTTCTCTCCCTCTCTCTCTCCTATCCTTTCCTCTCTTTTCATCCCTCTCGCATTCCTTCTATCGTTCCAACGCAACCCTCTCTTCCATCCCCCTCCCCCTCTAACACCCTCACCTCCCCCTATCCCTCCCGCTACAATCAGCACGACTTCCTCTTCGGTCATTTCCTCTCTCTCTCCCGCTTCCCCCTCCCCTACCTCTCCCTCCCTCTCTCTCTCTACCTCCCTATTTCCTTCCCCCTTTTTCTCTCTCCCCCCTCCCTTTTCCTGAAATACAAGTTGTACACCCTCTATCTCCCCGCCGTGTTGTGTAGGATTCGATTTCCGCCCGAGTGGGATTGGCAGGGGAGTTGTCTTTTGCGACACCAAAGGCTTTCTCTCTCTCTCTTTTATTTGTGTTTTTTTGTTCTTTTTCATTTTTTTCATTTGTTTAGTTTCAGGCATTTGTCTTCTGTTTGTATGTTTATATGTTATTATTTTTATTGTCATTTGTAATCCATAACGTAGGGTTAAATGTAAGAAGGGACTATATAGTCTCAATTTCGCCCTATATAAAGTCGTTTGTCTGTCTGTCTGCCTCTCTCTCTCTTAGACTCCGGCGGTCGCCTGTATCCGTTCAAATCCGACGCTGAAAGAATTTTTATTATTTAACTTTCACGTTAAACTACCGCTTTAGTCATTCACAAATCTAAAGAATTGTGGGCAACGTCTGAACGCGGACGGTTTGAGTTTCGGGGAAATAATTTTTTAAAGATTTTAAATTATTTTCGAATGAATGGCTTGGAGGAGTGTAGCAAACATCGAATGATTTTCGAAGTATGTTTAACAAAGGAATCATTAATTTAAAAAGTTAATAAGGACGCGAGGACCGGAGATATTCTGCGGAGGTAGACTTCGTTGAGAAATTAATTGTATAATTAATTAAGGAATTATGGTTGATTTGTCGGAGAAAAAGTAGAGCGAATTTAATTTTTATTATAATGAAAATTATATAAATAAAAAAAACAAGCGAAGAGCATTCCACGAAGCGTTTCACTCTGGCTGTTCAGGGATCTTAATTTCGAATTTTGTTTCCGCCAAAGTGGCAACCCTGCTGAAATCGAATTATTCGTTATTGCGTCATTGCCATAGATTGCGGAGTAGATACTTCAAACATTTTGACTGAAAAATAAGAGTCTTACTCTTATATACATGAACCTTATTAATGCGTGGTTTGATTCATCGCCTCTCGATACAATTCGGTTTTAAAGGTAAATTGTTTTCGAAGCGCCTTCTACCGATTAGGAAAAGTAAGTAACTAGAATGTTCGACTCATTCGCTGGCGTTAGTATATTGTTTTCGCACGTACCCTTAGTTAACGCAACCTCCTCAGAATCAACCGAGAATTGAGCGGAAATAATTATGCGGTTTTTTAACACTTTCCCTTGCGAGAATAATTCGCGAAAGAGGAGTCTTATCTTTTTTTTTATGAGGTGATTCTGGAGCGGAAGAGAACGTAAATCCCACCAAAAAAATGTATCCCAAACGAGTATCTCATTGATTTGTATCCTCGAAAGGTCATCAAACAAACATTAGTACTCTCGCGAAGGAAACCGGGGGAAAAAAAAACGAAGGAGATGGCGCGATCGCATGGAGATGCCGGAATCAACTGCGTCGTTACCTCCATTTTGCTCCCTCCCTCCCTCTCTCCCTTTCCCTCCACCATCTTTCCTTCTCAACAACCCTCCACCCACCCACCCTCTCTCTCCCTTGGTCCCATAATTCCCCATTTCCACCCCCACCTCCCCCCCAAAACAGGTAAATCTCATTCCTCCACCTCCCGAGAGATGGCACGCGATGACTCGGAGAGATTAATTGCGCCAGAAAGCCAATCGCCTCCGCCGTAGCAATCCACCAATCACCTTTCATTCTTCCTTATTATCATTTCCATTAGCATCGTTCCCATTTAATTCCACGTAATTATCTCTTGCTCCGATTATTCGCCGTTTCTGCGTCTCTCACTCTTCATTCTCTCTCTCTGTCTCTCTCTTTTTCCGCTCCCTCGTTTCACCTCCCCCCTATCTTTCCTCCTCTTATTCCCGTTATTCTTCTTGTTTTTCCCTCGGTTGCCATTTCCCCTCCTTTAAGAGGCTAGTCCAATTTACGGCTGCCCCTCCTATATTAATCGCATTTTCTCTCTACCTCCCTCGAGACAATCCAACTACGCTTTTAATGCCATAACCCACCACTCCTTTTTTCCATCCCTCCCCTCCTTCTACCCTCCCCTCCCCTCCTTCCACCTTCCCCTTCTCTCCTTCCACCTTCCCCTCCCACCCTCTCCTCCTTCCATCCTCCCCTCCCCTCTCCACCTAACGCAGCTTCTGGAATGAGAGGGAGAAAGAGAGAGAGAGTGTTGGAAGGGGGTGGGGGAGGAGAGGAGGAGGAAATCGGGCGAGAAAGAGTAAATGGAGGAAAGTTTCGTATTTAAGAAGCGAGCGAAGCCATACTTTTCGAGAAAAGTGCTGTCTGTTAAGTTTGAAGACGTTTGTGTGTGTGTGTGTGTGGGAACTTGGGTTGGCGTTGAAAGGAAGACAGAAGGGGGTTTATGGGAGTCGAATTACGACGCGCACATTCGTCGGATAACACGGTTCGAGATATCGGGTTTTCTTCGGCGGGGAAAAATATTTCTGTATAAACGATTCGTTTCTTCTGAAAGAGTGGAGAACGTTGAAACAGTTAGTAAACACTTAGGTCATCCGCTCCGCCATCTTTTTGTTACGGTTATTTGCGTAACAAAGGCGTTCGACTTTCCTGTTTGGTTAGAAAAGAAAATTGTTTCTGAAATAATCTCTAGCAACATGGAGTAGAAGACAAATGTAAGGTATGCACAGAAAACCTGTTAATAATAACTTGCTTCAGGCTTACTGGAAGTACGAATGAACACAGTTTGCAAGACGTTTCAGAAGTATTAGGTAAATTTGTGTGTACTCGGAATTAAATTCCCTCTGTATTTTTTACATTATCAAAAAATTAAGCACATCAAAAGAATAAAGAAGTTTAATTAATCCAATTTATAGTTTTACTGGTTAAAGCAGCTGACTGGCAAATTGAAGATATGAGTTTCGCTCCTGGTCAAGTTCACAATTATCTCATTAATATTTTAGAGTGTATGTGTGTGTATGTATGTTCTTTATACGTTTTTACACCGTTGAATCTATCGAACTCAAAAGTTTCATGGGCCATCCTATGGACCAAAGGAAGAACTTGGTCTCGGTTTGCAGACCATGGGGTCTCTTATACCCCATGGGGTCAATAAAATACTATTTTCATAAGAATTCATGGGAAATGGCGTGGAGAAACACCAAAGTGCCATGCAGCCCTTCACTGATGTGGATATAAATATACCTAAATATTAACTTACGATCACGGGAAATGGCTTATTTTACGCACGACAGACTGAATATTTTAATTCTGTTCATGTTTCGTGGTATTACATGCTAAATCGCTCGAAATTTTCTTTTAAGCGCAAAATTTATCGGTTTAGATGACCATTTTCCAGGCGGTAACAAAGCTAAATTTCTTAATTGTTGCCCTCCTCAAAGGGGAAATAGCCACGTAAAGATTAATGCAAGGAAAATCTACGCCGTGGCGCGCCGTAGAGGAAGAATAGCTAACGCCAAGATATGCCTAAATATAGTCTATGAATACATTTAAAGTGAGTCAAATGATTTTTAAGGAATATTAGAACATTGTTATCTTTTACCATTAACCTTGAAAGATTTATCGCAACATAAATCGATACATCTATTACATTTGTTCGGTAACCAAGATGTTGTTTATTGTTTACGTTTTGGCTAATAGTATTGACATAATCTACATAATTTTATTACCGCTTTAAAGGCTTCGGTGTATCTATCCATGTGAATATTAAGTAAGACAATGCATACAATACAATACATAAAATAGTAAGTGTTAATGGAAGCATCGCTTGCGTAATTAAGGAATGGGGAACGTTTGCCGCGAGCAACAATAATCGTTTGCCACTCTTTCCCCAGCGAAGCCGGGCGTTTCAGCTAGTTATTCGCTATTTTGGAATTTACGTAAAGCAAAGAGTGATAAAAAACAGGGTGGGTCAGATTAGAGAATCAATAAAAATTGAAGGGACTCATAGAAAGGGGGACTTGGTAAGATAATTTATAAACAGAGATGGTTACAAGAAGATGAAGGGTAGGCCATACTATACAGGATGAACCAAAGCATTAATTGAATAGAATGGTATTCCTCGCACAGAAAAACTGTCTTTGAGTCACGACTGCCCTGCTGATAAACTTCATGTAATGCACTTTTAAAAGTTCTCTCTCAGGCATTTGCAAAAAAAATTCTATGAGAGGAAATGGCCGAAAAGTTATCAAAAACGGGTCGTAATGGTCTCGATGCCAAGAGATCTATGAGAAGAATTCTACAAACGAGCACTAGACAACAACTTATTATGTCACAAGACACCACGTTATGAGGCTTCAGACTAGCTGTTGATCACGTACCACGCTCCTCACCAAATATCGGCCAGAATTAACCAATACGAAACCTATTGTTTTTAAATAAAAATTTGAAACCCATTTTCTATGATTAATTACGAACTTCAACATGATTAAAATAACGTTCATCTCTGTTAGAAAACTTCATAAATTCCATCACCAGTTCCTTATCAATCGAATTTCACCTATACATAAACATAAATCATCAAGGGATTGAATTCATTACTAAAATAATTTTACAATAACCATGAACTTTTGAAACAAAATTTTCGCGTCCATTAATTCTAATTCACTCGTTGCAGCCAAATTTTACCAATTTTATTCCAGCCAAAAGGCAATATAAAGTTCTATAGTAGTATAGTTCCTTTTATAATGCCAGTAGCAGTTTTTCCGCATTAACGTTCGGTATTATAGGTTAATAAGTGTTATATACAATTCATTTTCTCAGTAACCTTCCTCCTTTCTTGACAGCTGTACATACTATATTCTTTTCACGCACGTCTACCATCTGAAATATAATTTTTTTCCTTCTCATTTTTTCCTTCAAATCTTCTTTCAATCTACCAAAATAAATCATAGCTAATAGTATTTCTTGCGCTCAAATTAATCCGTACAGAATCGCATTAATAGAAAAAGACGAAGGAAGAAATAGCCGCAGGTGGCAAGTTGTTCTTTCGACATCAGTTCTGCCAAGATTAACCCTTCTAAGATGGCCCACCGAGTTACACAGACATTTCGAGTGAAAAGAAGAAATGAGAAGTTTGTGACAAAGTTTAAAAGGAACAATGTACCTTGACTTATTTAAAAAAAAGCTTTTTTCTCTCGCGTTGCGATGGGCGAGTCATGGAGTGGAAGAAAGGGGAAGAAAATAACGTGTGAGTGTCCAGTCAATGGCCTCTGTAAAACTTTTTCTCCACTCTTTATTCGAAAGAAGCACTCTTTTATCTTCCTTTTCCTCTCTCCCTCTCTCTCTTTTCTCTCTCTCTACATCACCACTTTATCCTCCATTTCATCTACATCTACAGTTCACCCTGCAAGCCACCGCAATGGTGTGTGGCAGGGGGTGCAATAGCACCAAGGGAAAGCGCTTAATAATGAGGATGTACTATATCACCCTACGTCGGCTGATTTCTTATCGTAACTTCTGTTCTGCTCAGATATCGTTCTAGGGAAAAACGAGCCTTTGTACCTCTCAGTCCTACAGGCTATCTCTCTTATTTTACGAGGATGGTCCATTCTACCAATACAAGTTGGCGCTCTTATTATTTCTTCGACGTCTCTGGAGAACGTATGCGTTCTAAATCTTTCAAGAAGTTTTAACCTAGAGCGTGATCGGCGCTCAGTTAGTGATTCCCATCCTAAGTCCTCTATCAAGCCTGTAACACAATTTTCGATGAATCTAGAGGTTTTTCGCTGCACTCTTTCTAACTCTTGAGATTGATCCTTTCTCGTACGGATCCCATATGCTCGACGCGTACTCTAACAGCGGTCTTACTAAAGAGAGGTTAACGTGTCCCTTTGACTTTTTCCTCACTTTTACCTACTATGCGTTTGGTGAATCCTAGTTTCTGTTTAGCCTTCCCGCACATATTCCTTGCTTCCCTCCTTCCTATCTTCATTCTGTTCTCCCATTACCTTTCCTGTTACTCCTCTTTCAAAAACAGAGGGGGTCTTAAAGGAGGTAGATGGGCTTTGAGAGAGATTTGGTCGTTGAGCAGCTAAGGGAGTTGGGATAGTTTTGGAATGCGGAAGTGAGGAGGTGTTCCAAAGAGGGGAGGAGGGGGACGGAGGGGGGAGAAAGGGGGGCGGGGGAGAGGGGCGTGGGGAAGAGGGGAGGGGAATGGAACGAGCGATGGGATTTACTTTGTCCATTGTTTCCCCTGCGGCTGGAAAATGTTTTAGGAGGTTCCAAATCTGTTATGTGGTGGAAGGGGTGGAGGTTTAAAGGGGGATGGTGCTAAGAATTGTCCATTCAAGGCAGAGGCGGGGGGAGGGAGGGGGGAGGAAGGAAGGAGGAGGGGGGCTGAATCGGGTTTTGAAGATTCAAAGGAATGGAATGCGAGGGGTGGGCCTTTGGCGGCTTTCCCTCTTCGGCTTATTGCGATGCAACAGACTCTCTCTCCCCTCCTCCCTCCCACACTCTCATACCTCCATTGCGTTCTCTTATGATAAATACCCCTCCAGTTGAGGAAACGGGATTTTCTCAAAAGTTGAGAGAGAGATGGGTCCGGAAGTCTCAAAAATTCGACCGGAGGGGGGAAAAAAACCTGTATTGGTCGTATTGCGCAAAGAATACAACGAAATCGGTTAAATAATCGAAATGAAAAATTCATGGCACAATGAACAAACAGTGCAGTCGTTACTTAACTTATTTTTTAAAAAATCTACTTTCATTTTATTAATTAATTATTTTGAGTGGAGGAGGTTCCCGTGAGTGCGCGTTTTCCTTTACATCTCATTATTTATCGAAGGAATAAATGCCTCAAGGTTTTTGCAATACTAAGCGGAAATAACAGCGCCCTCGAAGCGCTAACGAAATTACGTACGGACCAATCGACTCGTCGGTTCGCTCTGATGTTTGCGATGCATCGAGCTCGATTTTCATTAAAAATTGGATTAAAATCAGGAATTTCCCCCGGATTTGCGTCGGGCGCTTAATTTAGGGTTTCCGTCTCTCCATTAATCCATCCGACGCTTTAATAAGTTAATGAAACATCGCGTAAGCTGAGTGATTTAGGCGACTTCGGACGTGACACGTGCGCGTGTCTGACTCCTTGTTTGGGTGCGTGCGCATAATCTCCTATCGCTCCACTAGGTCGTGTTTAAGTGTTGAATCTATAGCAACACATTTTGAAAAAAAAATGGAGTCGGAACCATCGCCTAGTGATGGCATTTACTTCAATCTAACACCAGTTTCCTATCTCGCTCAAATTTAATGTTTGTAAACAACTTTTCAGGCGTATTAGGCCACAGGTTCTACAATAAATGTGCACTCAATTTTCTTCCTCTGCTAAATCCTTCCATAATTTTTTTTTACCTTTTTATTTATGTTATGTTTGTGAGTGTGTATACACATACCTACATACCTCCATTATTATTATTCTAAAAGGAATTCACATTTCAAATGCGCTCCGCTGCATTCTTTAGTCTCGTACCCGGAGAAGACAATGAGGCCGCCGAGCACGAACGCATAATGAAAAAAAAAGACACGAATTGCACGCGCCCGCAATCTTCAATTGTTCAACAGCGAGACTTGGCAATGTCTCCGTGCGGCGAAGAATAGATTGCAAGAGATCGGTTATTTGAAAAATTGCCGTGGAAAAAAATAATGCTTTTTGTCGGGGATTTTAGTTTAATGAGAAACGTCTTCATTTTATTTTTGTGTTGCATAATTCCTCGAGAGCTACGAAAGTTGTATCTACGTTATATTTTATTATTCTTAAAAATAACTCCCTGACTCCTTATCATAGTATCTATGCAGTGTGCTACATACTGCTTAGAAATTAATACTGTATTTGTGTTGTCCTATCTACAGTGTGTTTTTTAGCTCTTTTTTTAAAAATCACCTATGTTTTCATTTTGTCCGTGCGCACAATTTTGAATCAAGGAGAAGAAGTTAAGATTTTCGGGATAGTTTCGGCTGGTGATAAACACCACCCCAATTGATTTTTGAGCCCGTGCGTCTGCCAGTATGCGTTTTGGCAGGATTAAACAAAATAAACTCTTATGAAATGCACATACGGGTCCGTTACTATGGTAAAGATTATTTTTGTTTACGTTGCTACAACAATAAAAGCGAAGCGTTAATACGTTCAATTTACTTTCGCAAAGGAATAAAAATATCACATTACAATTGCTTAACTGCAGTGAGAGGTATGCTTAAAATAACTTTTCATTGATTTTGGGTCTTACGTTTTCTTTTTTATGCTAAGTTTCTGATGAAAATACTGCGTTAAATTATAACAACGCAGTTTGATCGCTAAATCTGTCATGTTCATTGTTTTTCGATAAGTTTAATAATAATTTTATTCATATTACATATTGCCACATAGGTATGCGTGTATTTATTAAATGCAGTGGAAATTCTTCATTGAAATACTTTGATAATTAGACTTTTTGTCGCCATTGTCTATTACGATTCTAAAAAGAAAGCTTTGATTTTCTTTCTTTTTTAAGTCGTCGATGATCATCAAAATATTACGATTAATACAGTTAATGCAGAGGTACAAAAATGTGTCCTTATAGCCGCATTATTGTCCGTTATAATAATGGTTATTTGCGTACAGAGAGAGAGGTTCACAAGGGAAGTTTGATGAGGTAGATTTCGATGAAGTCGTAATGTAGACGAGTGGGAGGAAATTGAAATAGGGATGGACGTGGAGAAGGGGAAGAGAGAGAGGGGGATTTAAAATGGGAGAGGGGTTGAGGTCGCGCTTTGGTTTTCATTTATCGGCTGTAGGTGTCGCGCTCGGCGGCGCGGTGCAAAGTGGTCAGACAGTTGAAACACCCCTTTCCTTCCCTCTCCTATCTCTCCGCCTATTCCAACCTCTCTCCTATTGCCTTCATTTACATAACTCCTTTACACGCCTCTATTTCCGCACATGCGCAGTCCATTTTCCTTTCACTTCAGTCGCATCCTATTATTTTTCGAATTCCGTATTTGGTGATATCGCGAAGTGGTAGTCGAATTACGGTGAGAATAACGCGAAAAAAAATTAATCCAAAAATTGCAAAAGTTAGCGGTTTCGGCGTTGTAAAAAGGCTCAGATTTTCCTAGCGATAATCGCATCCGTGAGATAATAATAGTTGCTTTCGTGTATCTTCGCGACTTTTAACCGAATGACCCGTGACATTACACAATTTATCATTTGAACTGTCTTTTTCCGTTTCAATTGTTACTTTCTCCATATACGTGGGATAGAGAAAGAATTGTTTTCATGAAAAAAATCGATTTCGAGATTTCAACGTTTTGAGGTCCCTAGCTTGTTCGGATTGTTCGAAACGGGAAAACCGCCTACTACATTACGATCGTGTGCGTATTGAATAGGCCAGAGGGCCGAATGCGGCCAACGAGAACTCTTCTATGATAACAAACTATCCAGACATGTAGATATTTAAAAAAGAATGAGAATACCGCAAGTATGGAGGAAGTCATGTGTTGGGCACGTCAGATTTTTAGGCACGAGTGAGTGCCTATTCTTTTCGCTCCAAGGTCATTCAAATCGACTTTTCGTAGATCGCTCATATCTCAGAGCTCGTTTATCGGATCAAAACGATATTCATGTCAATCGATAGCTAAAAGAATGTAGTTTCATTGGGTATAAATTTCAATATCAACAAAATAATTTTTGATTGTGAAACAGCGAGTTGAAAAAAAAGTGCCATTTTGTAACGCTATGTTTTCGCGAGATTATTCGAGAACCACGAATCGCACACACACGGTATGCACACCGTTTGATAGCTCATGTCGGGGCACGTATGGTGATAACAATAGCGGACCCAAAAAAATATTGGGTGTGTCCCAAAAAACCCCAAAAATATATCATATTCGGTGTACATGGTCGAGAGATATATCAATCGATCGGGCTCGGTGAGACGAATCAAAATGTATATAGGTGTTACATATGAAAAATGAATATTTTGGAAGTTATTCGATTTCGAAGAGTTTCAACACCTGCGCGCGCTGCTACGCGGCAGTACCAGTCGGTGCCAGGCACGGCCCTCCTTTCCCCAGCCTACACAGCAATCCCCGCCGTCATGACGGCGGCGGCGATGGTGGTACTGACGCGTCAGTACCATGCCAGCCACGCGTGCGAGAGGAATTCCTTCAGATAATCACAGTCGTGATCGCCGTGAAAACAAAATACAAAGACGTGAGCGAAATCGTGAGTTGACTCGTGCGAGAGTCCGCCGTCATCGCGCCAGACAGCAACAAAATGCATACGAAACAAAATGTTGAAATCGTTACAAAAGAAGTCTGTTACGGATACCAAGGGATTACCGCACTCGATCTACATCAAGATCAACACAGCGTACATGTTAACAAAGAACATAGATCAACCCGACGGTTTGGTCAACGGAGCGGTGTGTATACTGAAACACGTTGAGAAGCGTGAAGACGGAACCATCAAACGTCTCTGGGTTCAATTCGATGATCCACGCATCGGACGATTGTTGCGTGTTAGGAGCGCCGGTTACATTCAACAGCACAACATCGATACGTCCGTGGTTCCCATATGTCCTCGCGGCCGATACCGCGTCGAGGGCAACGAGCAAGCGCATATAGCACGGTGTCAGTTTCCACTGATCAACGCGTCTGCTATCACGATCCACAAATGGCAGGGAGCATCGTTTGATCGAGTGTGCGTACAGTACGAAGATCTCATGACACGGCAGTTAGTTTACGTGGGATTGTCAAGAGCCCGTACGCTCGACGGTCTCTATCTATTAGTCAACGATAGGAAACCAAAGAGATTCAAACACTCGACTGACATCGGAAAAGATTTGAGATACACACGGGAGAAAGAGAGCGGACTCAGCGCACCATCCGAGTTGTACGTCCATAGCATTCTCGGTGATCCGGTACACGATCTTCGTACACAATATTCAGGGTCTCGACGCTCAGTTTGCCGATATCTCACAGGATCGTATCGCCCTATCGAGCGACGTGATCTTTCTGTCGGAGGTCAAAAGAAAATATGCAGTAACAGAATTGGAAATCCCGGGATACAGACTATTCACCCAAAACGAACATGCAACCGGAGGCGTAGCATCGTATATTAATAGAGAAACAACAACCGCTACGACAATCTTTTCCATTCTTCGCAACACCGTCGATATATTTGTACCACCAGCCATCGACTATCACATACAGACGTATTTCCTCGCTCGACCATCAGTGAAAGATAGTAAACGACGGCTAGCTGTTAACATTGCCAACTGCTATTTAAATTTTGTAGAAGGCGAAGGTTTAACAGACCGTGTGAATCATTTCAAAGAGTTCATAAATTCATTCGCCAACAGTGCTACGTTGAACAACAGCCCATTGGTTATAGCTGGTGACTTCAATATAAATTTCAGGACCGCCGCGGGGAGAGAAACTATCGCTTATGCAAAAGAGAAGATTGGATTAAAAATGTTTAACCAAGTAGAGTGTTCAACTACCTACGAGAGAATCATTGATGCTAGTTTGCCAAGGGACTACCTCTACTTAAATTCTCATTGTATCCTGCGTATTAGTTTCATCATTTGGCTCTGATAATATAAATTGCTGCCAGCGAACACTTCGAGATTAGTGATAGTTAGCAGTAAGCTGACAACATGTGTTTGCTTTGTTTAAAAATATGTATCGCAAAACTTTTGTTTTCTTCACTTGTCCCTGACATCAGCCAACATTCCACGCTCCCCACACATTGGAAACGCACTCGTGCCCCGCGTAGTGTTGCAAACTTGCAACTCTCTCGTGAATTTTTTTCATTATATAATTTCAGCCCATTATATGACTTTGCTGTAACGTTATGTTACAATAATCGGCCCTTTTCCATTTTCCCTTTTCGAAGTGGGTAGACACTTGTTTTCACGCGCGTGATTTTCTTCAGTCGGTCGCTTTGCGGCTTTTGCTCTCACACTCGACCGCTCCGAGTCAATATCGCGTGCGTTTTCACTTTCGCGCCAAGGCACGCGTGTCCTCCCCCTTTTGATGGGATGTTCTCCATTCACGCTCTCTGATTCACCTCTCTCTCTCTCCCTCCCTTCCAATGGATCCGATGCCTATCTCTCACAGCCACGATCTCGACCTTTCCCTTCCTTCCTTCAACCCCCTCCGCCCCCTCTCCGCCCCCTCTCTTCGCCCCGGGCCTCACAAGCTAAGCCCCCCCCTCCCCACCCCACCACCGCTTTGATCTCTCTCTGACCCTACGATTGCTTTTCCGCCGTGAGAACATTTCACGGTAAACCAGCTGTCCCTTCGTCCAAGTAAATGGCTCAGTCGTTTTTTATGTCACGTGCACTCGGGGTAACCGTGACCACGAGAGAGTGTTTTCATTATTTTTTAAAAAAATATCGGCGGATAGCTTGTTTGTTTTTTTTTTGAAGTGGCGGAAAAAACACAAAAATATCGTAAAAAAATATTCCTACGCGGTAATCGCGAGGCGTTTAGGTTCGATCCATAGTTTCATCTAGCGACGAAAATTTCGGAAACCGGGGGATCGCCGCGCGATATTTACGACGTGTCGTTAAATACGAAAAAAATTTGAAACAGAATAGAGGACTTCTTACCTGATAGTTTTCCCTGTCGAAACTAATGTTGCTCTACCAAAAATGATTGAAATATAAAAATAAGCCAAGCAATAAAATAGCCAAAAACGGCTAATAAATTGTATTATAGAAGCTGCAAATGTAACCCCCCCCCCCCCCCCCCCCCCCCCAACCCTAACAAGAACCAAAAGATTTTGGGGAAAAAATTGTTTTAGGTCTATTCATTTATTCAATTCTTTTTTCAACTAAAATGAAAGGAATGAGAGAGAGAAGGGGGGAGGAGAAGGAGAGAGGATTGAGGCGGATGAGGAAAAGAAGATAGAGGGGAGAGAGAGAGAGGTTACGTACTTTGCTCACAGGAAGACGCACGGATGGTTGAGCACTCCGCCATTTGGATCTCTCTGAAAGTATGGAATGAAAGGACCCCTTCGATATGCACCCCTCTTTTCTCCTCCACCCCCCCCCCCCCCTTCCCTTCCTCCTCCCCCTCCTCCCTCTTCTTCACCTCGCCCTTTGCAGATTAAGGTCATGCATTCCGGATGACTTCCTCCGGCTCCCACTCCACGTCGGGGTCGGCGATAATATGCATAAGCGCGGCGGCGGAGGCATTGTTGCCATCCCCCTCCCCCCTTCCTCCCCTCTTCTCACCCCCCCCTTTTCACCCCTTCACATCGCGGATACAACCCACCCCCCTTCTCTCTTTACCCTTTCATGACGCAAGCGTAATGCGGGGATTCGGCAACGACGCTGCGGAGTCGCGGGTGCCCTTTTTATTTATTTATTTTTTTCGATTTCCTCGACGCAAATAGATCGGGAAAAAGGCGTCCCCTTCGGCCTGCGCGATCCCTCGAAAGCAGACGTCTCTTTCCGACGAAAAAAATGGTACGGAACCGAACGTTCGCCGTGCCACCGATTCTCAATTTTTTTCCTATTCCGTTTTCCTCGATCCGTTTCCTTTCTTAAATGGGGAAGGAAAAAAGATGCATTAAGTCAGGGTTTCCCAAGCGGGAGTCCGCGGAAGCTTGCTTAGGGGCACTTGTAGAAAAATACTCTTGCATTTATTTAGGGAGATTATAATTAATTAATTAGTAATAATTTAAAAGGAACCTATTGCCATGCAAAACGCAAATCGGTTGTCGGGTCTTTCAAAACGAATAACTCGCGCTCTTGACTCTTCAATGTGTTTTCGAATGTCAGAACCGCGTGTTAAAAAGGGGTCCTGCAGGATTTCAGATGTTTCAGTAAGGGGTGCGCAGGTTGGAAAAGATTGAAAACCTACATTCTACATTGAGTAGAAAGGAAGCGAAAGTGGGAATTTTGGAGGAACCGTCGAACTTCACGATTCTGGAGCCTCTCAAGAGAATCGTGCACGTCACACCCTACGGGTCACCTAAATGGTGGATGGCAGAGGGTGCACTGCACCAAACTAACAATTCTTTTATTTGTTTATTGATATGTATAAAAAACAGCCATACTTGACATTGGATGTTATAAAAAACGTGGAAAAATAACATTATCAACAATAACAATAATTATCAACTGTAAACAAGAATGAAAATAAATAAGATGTTAGATGAAATGATGATGTTAATGGGCTGTGAATGACTAATGGATAGTTTCTCATTATTGCGGAGATTTATGAAAAAAAAGATGAAAATATGTAGGTGGAGAGAAGGTTTGAGGGACGATAAAGAGTTATCACTTTCATGTTATAATCCTTAATCGTTCCGAGGAAGAATTCGCGAATTATAGTGCCTGCCGAAATAATTTGGATTCCTGGTAATTTCTGTAACCTCGTTCGCTATACTTTTACTTTTCTAAAGATTCTAATCAAGCCTGTAGGGAAAAACATGAGGAGAGAAAGGAGAGGGGGAGGGGAGGGGGGGGGGGAGAAAAAGATAGTGCGTGACAGACAAACAAACGTATTTGTTTTCGGGATGAAAACAAGGGCAATTAGGCAGAGAGAAAATTCCATCCCGGGTATTACAATTTCATTTTAAGTATAGCTTTGCAAGTTGGCACTACGGGTACTATTTATTTCGTTCAGACGCATGTATATTTAAGAACAGTGGAAACATGAATGCATTGGCGGAGAAAAATAATATCATAGAAAAATTTTGCTTGAATATTTGTCGTGCTGGGAAAGACGCTCTACTCATTATATATTAGGAGTATTCATATAACAACAACAACTAAAATTTAATAATTTTAGATTTCAATATTTTGCCCCACTTTATTAATCCCTCCAATGGCCGAGACTATTTTTTTACTCTATTATCTATTCTGCTTTTTTTAAAAATAGATTATTTACAAATTCACTGTTTTTCCCACGTGCTGAACCTCACGTTTTTTTCCACGTCTCTCGTTTTGATGTCTTTCTCATATGAGACGGATATTGCCAACATTTCCTACCTTTTTTGTTTTTCCCCTGCTGTCCGTTTTGACTGCCTGAATTGCCGCATATATATTTCCCCACCCCTCCGGTCGTTTGGCGTGAATAGCCTCACATTCTCGTGTGTCCGCAACTCGCTTCAAATGCCTCTCATAAACCCGTCGTCCTGTTTGAACCGCCCTCCGGCAGGGACGAACCCGTCGACGCAATCCTTCGCTTCGATATAAAATTCATCTCCTGCGATGA
This sequence comes from Uropetala carovei, assembly GCA_036926305.1. Classification (NCBI taxonomy): domain Eukaryota; kingdom Metazoa; phylum Arthropoda; class Insecta; order Odonata; family Petaluridae; genus Uropetala; species Uropetala carovei. Next base: position 4,517,054 of record JAXCHB010000212.1, read on the forward strand.
TAAAATAATTTCAAACACTCGGCCGAGGCGATTTGTTTGAATTACTACTGTCGCGTTCACCGAATTTTGCATTGAAATTTATCCCTTAAAATTGGTTTGTCACGTACGCGCTCACCCCGAGCCACATTTAAACTCGAGAAACTTTTTGATCGCATTTAATCTCCTGAATGTTTTCGCGTCTGTTTTATCCTCCCGGCTGTTTATAAACAATGGCGCGGAAAATGAATGTCCGATTAAAAGTCGTGCAAGAATGTAATTATTATTAGGCATGAAAATTTTGTTTCCACTCCGTGAGTTATCCATTTTGCTTTTTTTTAAATTAGTACTTGGCTGAATTATTGAAAAATTATGTGCAAAAGAAATTGTGATTTTTTTTCGTGAAAAATTGGAATAACTCGGACGAACTTTATAACAAAGAAAATTGTGTTTTTTTGCACAAAACCTTCAACGATGGTGCTAAGATATTTAAGTGGCATATTTATAGTGACGTGTGTAAATTTTAAAGAGCGTCAAATATTACGCACGCGCACAGGGAATGTTTACGCCTTTCGGCTGTGTCGCAGCAGCTTTGGAGGTAACCTTACCAGAGATTGGTCAGCAATGGAAATTTACAGGTAATAAATCGTGACTATGTTATGTACTTTTACTTAGAAACGGAGATCACGGGCGAATGAAACGAGAATGATTCTGGCACCTTGCTTTTGCATCTAAAATTGAGGTTTTACATGATTTAGAGCTGTATTATGAAGGTCGTGTTTTCTCAGTTAGGAATAGTTAATTTAGAGAAATGTAACGATTTTTTAAATTTGCGGCCATCTTGCGAATAAAATATGAAATACCAGATACAGTGGAATTAACATAAAATAAATGACGTCACATTGCATTTTTTTAAAAATATATACTTCTGTAAAAACGTAAGTAAATGCGATTTCAAAGACGGCTCCGTTCGGAATGTTTCCTGAAAATTATTTATATAGATCCCGAGGTGATTTTTTTCACGCCAGTTACCGAGGAATTTGAGCCTCTGGTGCGCAAAAAGTCCAAGACAGTTTACCGTCAACAATTAGTCAGTCCTTACAGTATCTCCCAAATGACAGGCCTGCAGCGTTTTGTTCTCGAAGCTTTGTTAAGACAGGCATGTCATCACCAAGCGTGCTAAGTGGCCGTGACGTGAACATGTATTGAGCAACTCTGGCCTCCCTGAGGCGGACACGATCTTAAAAGGGCTTTGTCTGGAAAGTCAGCAGCCCTTTAGGCATTTGTCATAGGTAAACGCCATTTTCAGGTAGTATATTATAAGTTTTCGGTTAGGTCGAAAAGTTTTGCGGTATTTGATTGGAAAGTTGAAAATAACAAGAACACGCGAGAAAATAATTGCGGAGCAAATTACATAATACGCATTTTTTTGAAAGAATACTAAACTAAAAACATTTCCGTGCAGACCAACCTATCTGGAAAATTTTGCATCTTTAATAATATTCAATACAATTATTATTTTAATATATGTTTTTAGACATATGTAATTTCACTTTTGTTTCGAAAAATTAATCGACTAATCTCACAGCAGTGTGTTTTACCGTTACAATGTTAATCAGCATATCACGTAAACATTTCTTCAAAAACAATTGGAATTAAATAACAACGACAAAATATTTCACAGAATAAAATTTCATCACTGTGTAATTTCACTTGCTTTCGCTTAATAGCATAATTGTTTATTTACATTCGTTGCTGTGAATACGGCCAACAATACGAAAGCCATAATGGACCCGTATGAATAGTTCGTAAGGGGTTTTCTAATATACAGTTAAAAGGCAAACGGACAGACAGACGGTCCCAAAATTTGTTCCATATCTAGTCCGAATGTAGAACTATATATCCTGAAAATTTGGTGTTTGTAGCTTAAGTAATTTTTGAGTTATTTTCTACACTGTCAGACAGACGGATAGACCTTATACATAAGCTCTTTTTTATATAAAAAAGCGCTAAAAAGTCCTTGTGTAATTTTATAACATGGTATAAATGAGGATAAGTAAACGCCACAGGTAAAAAAACTTCTTGTTGATGCAACTACGTTTTGGAGTGTTCCTCTTTAACCTCGAGTACGCTCGTGCTGCCATCTGTTGCATGCTCTATCACTTGCTAGTTAAAGCGAAATAGCGCATTCATAGCCTGGTATTCTGAGCATCAAATTTTCTGTTTTATTTCACTTGATACAGTTTTTGTTTGGCCTGTATAATATAATAATAAGAGAATAGAATGGACGTTTCGGTAAATGCTAAGTTTATTTTTTATCGAGTTATTCCACTAATTTTCTTAATTTGTTATTATAAACATACATCCCTTATAAAATATATTCATTAAACTCATATTCAAAACATATTCTCGTTAAACTAATCTAAATCCAATAGGTACATGGTAGGATCGAAGAAACAGCGAGCAAAGGGGGGGAGGGGGGATGGGGGTGGGGAGCGCTATAGCGAGCAAGGGGCTTGCCCCCTAGTGTGTGTATGTGTAAACACACATGGAATTGTTGCGTAGGAAGTATTCCATGATGCCCTACAAGAGATAAAAAGTGGTTTCCCTTCAAATTGGTTTTGACTCTGCAGAAGAAGAAAAGGTGCTCCCTGGAGAGAATAGAGTCTTGTGTTGGGATACGCGATGAGAGAGAGAAAGGGAGAGAGAGAGAGAAAGAGATGGAGCGAGAGAGAGAGAGGGAGAAAGTAGGGAAGGAAGAGTGATCGATAGCATGTTGGTTAAGTATTAGTCTGACGAAACAAGTCTACGGAATCCCACCTTAAATTTTGAATCCTCCTCTTGACGATGCATGTTAGATTTCGTAAGCTTAAATACTGACACCACAAAGTTTTAAAGAAACGTAACGCAGACTGTTAAAAGTTAAATCTTTCGGTGTTGATTTCGCACGCAATGAGTGCGTGTGAGATTTATAATACATTTCAGGACCACGCCAAAAACTTGAATTTTTTTCGGGGCAAAAAAAATACGAAAGTAATTAGGGAACAGGTTACACGGAGAAAGGGCGAAAGGTGGATGGAGAAATGGAAGGTGAAAGGAGGGAGAGAGAGGGGGGGAGAGGAAGTGGAGAGTGGCAGAGAGAAGGAGAAGGGAGAGAGAAAGGATAAGTGATTGATGGCCTTGTTTCGAAGCGTTACTCTTGGAGATCGCGTTGGGAGGCGCCGCTGGGAATGAAAGTCTCTCGCGCTGTCTTTTGTTTTCGGAGGAGGTGATGGAAGAGGAGGAAGGGTCATAGGGGAGGGTATAAGGGGGAGGGGAGGGCGGAGGGGGCGAGAGAGAGAGAGAGGGGGGGAGGGAGGGGGAATGGAGGAATTTGAAATGGGTAAGGCCAAGTTTAAGTGAGACGTACGGGAACGGGAATTTGCATTTAACGTATGGTGATTTTGTGAAAGTTTGGTGCGAAGGCCGTATTTTTAAATCAATCAGTTTTGGGAAAACAACGGAGCTTGAAAAGATGTGGGGGATATCTGAGAGGCTTATGTGTACAGCCATCTTTAGACATCTATAAAGTAAAGTGTATGTATGTATGTATGCTTATTTTGTAACTCAGCAACTACTTTCGTCTATTTGAAGGATTAATCGATGATAATTGAATCGGAGGCAACAATAAGAGTCGTCCGGAAAGACTACGAAAAATCCACAAAATTCGAAAAAGAATGCGTATTTGTGAAAAATTCGACCGTGTAACATGTAATATCGCAAGAATAACTTAGAGTTTTAACCGTCGAATAATGCAAAAACGAAGAAAATCGGTTCATATTTAGGTATTTTGATGAATGAAGGAAAACATCTCTGAAAAATCGAAAACGCAGCGTCACTTATTATATACCTACTAGCAAAAATGCCCGGCGTTGCTCGGGTTGCTACGGTATTTAGCATTTATCATTGTTACAAATCTATAAAAATAACTGTTTTCGTGATTAAATACTACATTCTGCGCGAAATCGACTTTGATGCGAATTCTATCTTTAAAAAATATAAAGTTGGTTATTTCAGATTAATGCGTTTTTAAATTTCGAGTTCATATCTATATTTTGAGTAATTTAAATTTGCAAATATTGCGCGTCAAGCAATCGATTTTTACGTGTTATGTTAGGGAAAAATGTCAATCCCATATATTGGCAGCATTGACGAATCTCGATTGACCAAACCTTGACCATTCACTAAGTTAAGACGTAAGTAAGGACCCTACTAAAGTCGTTTGTCTTATGGATTGGCCGTACATAATGATTATGGAAAATAATAATATCCCCTATATTGGCAGCACTGACTATTCCTAGTTAACCAAACATTGACGATTCTCTAAGTTAAGACATATGTAAGAACCGTACCAAATTTGGTTGCTCTAAGTCATATAGTTTGAGCGTCATAATGATTTTTAAAAAATATTAATCCTATAATTGGCAGCACTGACTGATCCCGGTTAACGATACCTGCACGAAAACCTGCTTCGAAGTATAAACTTCCTTCATTTAAATATGGTGACTATCGTTAGCTGTTCTCGGGTTTTAAGCGGACATATAAATAGACATACCAAAACTTTATATCTTAGTACATATTAAAATTTACGAAGGTTTTGATTAGCCACCGAGAATGCGGTAACAAATTTCACTGCGGTAGGGCATGCAGCGCCAGGGGGCGATGGTGGAGAGGAACTTCAAGACGTCTCAAATCCAATTAGCAACAATCCTATTTAACAACAATACAGTTCCATCGTAACGATAAATTTTCACCTAAAAAAAACGTTAAATTTTCGGGTTCAAAACTAATTTATGCACATATTCGACGCGCATTTAAAAAACAACAGCAAGAAAATTCATTTTTATTCTTTTAAGCGTTCTTTAGTTCGAGTCCCAATTTCGTACGATGATTCTAAGTAATTTTAAAAAGCAAATGAACAACATGCTGCATTCATTCCCGATACGGAGTTTCAGTTCTTTAGTTTATATGACCTTTTATTTATATTATTTTGACCTCCCTCTCCCCTTTTCCAAGCCAAAAATTAGAAAATAAGCCGGAGGGTGCTCTATGTATGTATGCGAAGTTTCAGGTCTCGAGGTCTTACGGTCTTGGAGGTATGCATCTGTTATATAGATGACAGACACGTGTGTGTCAAAAGTAATCTGGTTAGACTCGAACTGCTTCTAAGAATCTTTTTGAGAGAAATTTCATTCTGGTAATGATTAAAAGAAATTGAAGTTATTTTTTAAATGAAATTTTGACGATCTCCCGAAAATGTTTTCTGTTTTGTAAATTCATTTCATAAAATGGATTTTTTTCACAAGAGGCTTAAGAAACATTTCCAAATGAAGCGAATCGTATGCGAGCAAAAAAAAAGTTACCTTCCTTTTTGCCACGTTTCTAAGAATATAATTAAGTATGGTCCTCTTTTAATATTCGGCACTGGATGCTATACTCATTTCGATTTAATTTGCGGAAATTCATGTCTCCGTTGCATATCATTAATTCGTCTTTTTTATTTTTTTCAGGTGAGCTTTGACGCCTTGCAGTTCTCATGATTTTGGAATGCATGTGAGTGCCAATCACGATACTCTTTTACGCAATTATTAACCTCTTGTAATGGTGTTTCCTTTTCTTTTTAAAAATATGGTAATTTGTCGTGCAAGAGTTACATAAATAGAATAAATAAATATTAAATTTAACCAATCGAAGAAAGCCATCGATATATCCGAGATGTTGTCGTAGATAAATATTGACATTATTATGTGTGTGGGAAAGTGTACAACGTATCACAAATGGGCGCGTTTCGTGCAATGGAGTATTAGAAAGAAATTATATAGGTACCTGTACGTAGGGGAAATTGCGTTTTAAAGTTCTTTTCTTCATCATAAATGATCCATTTTCTTCCTATTTAAAAATATTACATGCACACTTAAGGAAATTAAACGATTATTTGTGAGATTGTTTATGTTAGCAACAATGAAGAAGTAACCATGCAAGAAATTTTCGAAGTTCAACTCGAATGAAGACATTTTTGTTTGATTTTATTTATAACGGATACTCCGACGATAAAAATGTATAGGAAAAGAAATACTTTAATTTACTAGTTCTACAACTTTTATTTGAAAAATATTTTGATATGAGCAATACTTTACGAGGTATGACGGAAATATAATTTTTTGTCACCAGTAAAGTGGTACCCCTGATTGGCGTACGAGATTCATTTTTGCGATTTTCTTATTATATTTGATTGTAAATATAAAATTTAATGAAAATCCGTTCTGTAGAAGCCGAGAACGAACATGCGGACGGACGGACAGACAGACGGACAGACCGACGATAATAGGCGCTCACGCTGGAAGCGAAACGCGCCTAAAAAATAAAATAAAAATATAAGGTTGCCAATAGAATAACATCTCCAAGGTAGGGCGTAGGAGAAGCCCTCGACATTAAATGGCAGTACTTATGATTTTTTAAAAAAGCAATGTAATGCTATTACCTGGTACGGAGTTCAAAATAAAAAATAAAAATATAAAACAAAAGAAATTATGTAGAGAATGGGGCATCAGCTAACATCGATTATCAAATGCTTAAGTTAATGGCTTCTTTGGGCCTTTTATATTTGCATTTTTGAAAGTAGTATAATAATCCCAAATTTTGTCTATTAGAGGATTTTTAGTTAAAGGCGTCCTCTTTTGGAATCGCTTGGCAAGTAGGTTAAATAGCTGAATAATTGGAGGAATTTTATGGTAAGCTAGAATTTCTTAAATGGGGACTAAACGGCTCTGATTAGCAATTGCGCGGACGCACCTGTTGTGGAAAACGGAAGCGCTCTAACTCCAAAACCATTCATCAGATCAGCATGAAATTCTATATTTGTGATTTTATATAAATTTCTAAGATTAGAAAAGATTTTGATAACAATCGGTCAACCGGAAGTAGCGGTTTACTCTTGTAAAATTTTAGTTTTTCTTAAATATTTCGCTTAAAACTGAATTTTTGTTAACATATGTGTATATAAAAGTTGTAGATATTATTTTTTTCTACAACTTTTGTTTGAACTAAATTTTTATATGAGGTATATTTCAAGAGATATTCAATTTTCTTCGAAATTGACGGTTAATGGGCAGCTCGCGCGCCTGGTAGTGACAACAATTGAATCGCCAGCGCTGAAGCGTGTAAGTTGAACTGTTCCTATCGCCGTATTTATTTGATTTTAGTTGACAACTTACGCATGGAGAAAGTCATGTGTTGGACACATCGATTTATTAAGATTTGTTTTGGATGTTATAGGGAAAATCTCGCATCAATATGTTAGATGCGGACGGACAAAGGAGGTGGATAGACGGAGTTTATCATTAAGATGGAGGGGGCTATTAACGTTAATTGAGGGGGAGATTAACTTTCTGACGGCTTGATCTCTGGCTATGTGATGGGTCCGTGTAAGTTTGGAGTCGAGAGTAATACCTAAGAATTTATGATGGTTTACACGGGGAATGGGGACATTGTTAATTTTAATGTGTTTGGTTAAGGAGTGTTTTCAGAAACGGGAAAAGTGGAGGTGGACTGACTTTTCGGGATTTATACTTATTTTCCATAATTCGGCCCACTTGATGAATTTTCTCATGGTATTTGGGGGTCCGCAACCTTTTCTATATGGCGGGCCACATTCGTTGTTGTGGATGCTACGGAGGGCCGCATTGGGAATCACGAGAGTTTCGGCGGGCCGTACGGGGGTTTAAATCAGAAGTTACCTAGAGATTTTGTGATATCATATTAGTCAAAATCAATTTTAATTAGTTTACTAGCGTTAAGACTCCACCAGAAAAGGTTTTTAGACCATAATTTCACTGAAAAATATATGGTATTGACTGTGTTAAATTATGCCGACCACGTTTTTCATCATGGCTTCGCGGGCCGCATAAAACGCCCTCGGGGGCCGCATGAGGCCCGCGGTCCTTAGGCTGCCGACCCCTGATGTAAATCATCCATGTCATTTTCTTATTGCCTCTGCCCATAAGTCCTAAATACCAAATTTCATGGAAATCCAAGACCTTCTTAGGGGCGCCGAAGGTCAATGGGCGCCGAAGGAACCCCGTAAAGGGCATAACCTTCAAGGAGGCGCCAAAAACCTACTACGTCCGGTATCGCATTTTTCCTAAAGCCGGCTGTGGGCAGAAGTCGAAACCGTACATGTGTACGGACGGGCAGGACGAAGGTATTAATATATACGCCGGAAACGAAACGCGCCTTAAAAAAAGGTCAGATAATTAGGCATTGGAATACATATATTCTCACAAGACTACCCACTTAGGCAAACCCTATATTTTTCTAATCATTCCGATGAGAAATCCTATTTTATGCAGAGAAATTTCTCTCAAAATCCCAGTTCGCGCATCGTAATGTACGTATTTTGCTCGCGATATCGAATCCGCAAGCTGCAATATTAGCTTTCGGATATCTTATAGACCTTTGAACTGCATAACCCGTGGCGTTTCAGCCATTGCAATTACATTCACCGTTTGCGAATAGAAGCGTGATTTATTTTTTTAAAAATTTTTTCAAGGGTCTCGTTCCGTCAGACGCGGATCGTATCTCTAAACTTGACGTTCCCTTGACGCATTCAGGATTCGCGTCTCTTGCGATGGCCATATGGCGCCAGGTGGATGTGAGGCAACAGCAGTTGAAGGGGGGGGGGGGGAGATGAGAGGGGGGAGGGTAAAAAGGGATGAAGGGGTGGAGGTGATTAGGGAACAAAGGGAGACGTCGCCTTTTTTCGCCTAATGACGCGGCGACATCTCGGCAGCGAAGATATCCTCTCGCAAAGCACTCTTTTCTTTTTTTATTTTTTTCGTAACCGCCGTGTTATTTTAAAGAGACGTGGTTCGCTTTGGACCAGTGGTGGGCGAACCTTTTTTCACGGTGGGGGCCGCATCGGTGGCAGTGAATGAATCCTTCGGCGGGCCGCACTGGAAATTGCCAATGGATTATAACTAAATCGGAAGTTATTTAGAGATTCTTTTGCACCATATGCTTGGAAACTAATTTAGAATTGAGGTTTTTTAGGGTTAACGTTTCAATGTTAAAAATCACGATGGAAGTCAATCTTAGAGAGGAGAGACAGCATTAAAAAGTACTTATTTGGATCGAGATGTTCCAATGTAACCTTGGATATTTTAACAGATTTTACCACAGGGAAAGTAACATTTGATAGTTAATTAAAATAAATAAAGGTTTGAAAAGTATGAAAAGCTGGCGTTGGGCCGCATAAAACTGTTTATTGGGCCGCAGGTTATGCTTTATAGAGTATCGGAAGCACTCTTTTCCGCGAAATCATTCACTCGTGCATTTTTCTTCAGATGATCTCTTGTTTCTTTTTCGCAGTTTTTCGTCTCAATTACGCACGTCGTGCCTCTTTGGTGAACCATTTTCACCACAATGAATTTCTCATATCCACGCCTATTTTATTTAAATACAGCTTACGCATTCACAAAACCATATCGCCCGTTTAATCTTCGATAAATCTGTTAAAAATACTACGTTGAAAACATGAGAATTACGGCAACCTTGTACGTATTCGCGAGAGTCAGCTTTTCTTTCGAAAGATTCATCGAGTCACTTCAGCATGTGATCCGACCGTGACAAATAGGGGTAACTCGATTCCTCTCGCGTGGTGCGGTGGTGCTGTCCACGGCAAATCAAATTCGGCGTCGTAAATCAGCAACGTTTTCGACCTTGCGTGCTTAAAAATCCTTCCCTTGACCTAATCCCAAAGGAAAAAATCCGAAAGGGGTGATATGATTGGATCGAATGACGTGCCATAGCAGCAGTGATGGAAGGCAACGAATATTTTCCTTAACAGATAGGCAGTGAAGCTAAAAGGGCCAAAGTTAATCAATGTATTAAATATGTATTCATAAAGATCCTTCTGCGTAGATTCTGCTGTCGTGTCGCGAATGAAAACAGTCCGAAATTTATATATCCAAATACTACTTAAGATTTCAACGAAGCATTTATATATACTTTATACATTTGATCTTGATTCAAAGCAACGAATAGGTAAATTGGCGAAATTTATTAACCCTTTGACCAAGGGGCGTACAACCTCTTTATTTTGAGTGCTTTAGCGAGCCGTATTAGAAGTCTTGAGTGCCTCGGAGGACCGGATTAGAGTTTACATCGGAACTTACTCAAGTAATTATGTGCAATTTTAAAACTTAAAATAAACCATGTTATATTCTTTTTTATTAACTTCGCTCAGATATATACATGCTTTCAAATCCGAAATATTAATGTATATTAATAAATATTAATAAAAAGTTGTACATAATAAAAAATATTAGGACGTCCCACGATTAAAAATATTTAAACATTCAGATATATAAATGCTTTCAAATCTGAAATATTAATGTATACTAGTAGGGCAGCCCCGGATCTCCGATCCTCACGCGATTTAAATAAACTGAAGGTTTAGTGAAATAATTTTTATTGAATAATTAATGAAATAAATGAAATGCAAATAATCTAAATAGTTCGGCCCTAGGTTAGATCTTCTTTGTTCTCTATTCATTTGACGTGTTTCCCTATTTCTTTGTCTTTCTTGTACACTCCGCTCCTAATCTACACGGGCAATCCTATGAGCTTCCACATCTCTTTCTTTCTCTTTCCTACAATACTCTTCCTTTGATCTCTGGCTCCTCTGCCTCTCTTTGGCAGCTGTAGCTGGGCTAATAGCTCTACCTTACCTTAGTCCCAATGATTATCGTTGCACCCTTATAGACGAACTCACAAACAGTTGCTTTACTTCAAGTGTCTATCAACGACTACTTTTAACTTCTTACAGGACCTACTATAAAGGCGACATCAATGCAACCGTTTATTTAGATTATTAATGAAGAGAAGATAACCATATAATGTGTTTACAAAATAACGTGCGTCCCTATTCCCATCTAATTTTTAATTGATGCGTGAGCCTATTTGCGTTAATAAGGATTACAGATGTGTAATACGATGGTTCTACTTATAAAAAGGTAAGATTCCAGCATTCAAACGATGAAACAAAACAAAAAACAAATTAATTGCACAATTTAAAACAAAACACAATTCGCTGGGAGCTTGTTTGTTATACATATGTTATTGACACAGCTAGAAACGCTTCCCATATGCAGTCAACAGAATAATTATTCGTAAATATTTACGTTTCTATGCTTCATTAATTTCGATGCTCAAACAACAGTTCGAAGCGAATATTGTTATTCTTTCACCTATTTGGAGGTTTAATTGGCGTTAAATGAATCGGAGACGACGATGAGAGTCTCCTTGGCAACGCCCGGAATGAGTACGAAAAATCCTAAAAATTTCGAAAAGAATGCGTATTTCTGAAAACTTCGACCATGTAACGTGTAAACATCGCAAGAATAAGATAGTATAGAGCTTTATCTGTCGAATAAAGCCAAGAAGAAGAAAATCGGTCCATATTTACATATTTTAACGAACGAAGGAAGAAAACCTCGCACTCTGAAAAATCGAAAATCCCGTGTAAACTTATGGGAAAATATAATTGTCTCCTGGATTCGAACCCGGGACACTTTAGCAAACGAAAATATTTTTCCAGGGACCTCATAGCCAATAGAAACAAAACGCCGTTTGCCGCATATCTTTACGACGAACAGTTCTCGAGAAATACGCCGATATAAATTGTACACAAATGTCTACAGACGTCAACGTAAAATTAATATATACTTAGTTAGATCAATAAATTTTAATCAAAAGTTGTACATAATAAAAAATATTAGGACGCCTCACGATTAGAAACATTTTTCACGTTCTCGGTATTTTCATTTTATGTTTTAGCGTAAAAACTTCGCCTGACAATGAATGCAGTATGGAAACAATCGAACTCAAAATGCACAAAATTATCTGTAATAAATATTAGGGATGCCGGAGAGCCGTGGCGTAGTGGTGCGGGCGCTGGCCTGCTACGCTTAGCAAACTCGGTGCGAACCGGGTTGCCCGGCTCCCTATTTGCGTGGTTATGTTGAGAACACGCAAATCAGCGCCCCGTCCTTCGGAAGGGACGTAAAGCCGTTGGTCCCCTTGGTGTTTCTCGTTAAGAGTAGGCTAATGCCGGCACCGGGTTTCGCTCCTCCCTTGCTTTGTGATTTAGACTGAGAAGCCTTCTAGCGCTGGAGTCGTTTGAAGTCACAAGGTCCCCCCAATTGATGATTGGGGATATGCACGATTTCCTGGCGCGGCGCATTTGAAATTCCAATGCCAAACGAGTACATATTAAGCTCTCTCGAGTCTTCCCTCTTCTCAACGGGGTACAGTACAAGTACTCCTCGATTTATGCGACAGTTTTGTTACAAAAAAAGTCGCACAGGGCGAAATCGCATAAATCGATCATAATTTCCCCATAAGAATCAATGAAAATGTGCGAGATCTGTTACAAAAAGCATTAGAATATTCTTGCTGTTACTTAAACTGATTGTCTAGTACAGTACAGTACACTTTTTTCTTATTTTAATAATAAGTATGTCATTTTAGTATGAATAAATTGTGTTTGTAATTATTTAGTTTGAAAAATAACGCTAGGCAATGCTAAGAAATTTTGAGTAAAACATGACGTCGACCGCCAGCGAGGTCTGCGCTTGAAGCTGACAGGGAATACGTTTCCTCCCTCACTCGGAAGGAAGGAAAGAAAAAGAAAACGGTGGATTCCAGCGACGACTGGGGGGCGGGGAGGGGGAGGCATCACACCCTCAGTTAACAGAAAATTCTCATTAAAGCGAGTGCTATTAATTGAAATCGGCCTCAATTAGTTGAGCGCATTAAAATGAAATAATAGCATTTTTGGAACTCGCATGTAAAACGAGGAGTGCCTGTGGTTATAATAGAGAATTTGAGAGCGTTGTGGGGGGGGGGGGGGGGGGGGGGGGGGGAGGGAGAAGGCGCTGAACGAAACCGCGTTAAACGAGGGCTGCCTACACACATGCTTACGCTGTCCTCTCTCCCTTTTCCTCTGTCTCATGCGCCGATGACTTAGGTTTTCATTAAAGGAGCGCGATTCTTATCAAAGCTCTCATCCCCCGAGTTTTTCCTTTTATTTTTCTTTTAAAGGCCTCTTCATGCGCTGCATTCCGTAAAGAGTAACAGTAATGAAGAGGGCTTGAGAGAGGTGAGAAGGGCCCCGGGACACTCAGAAAATGCGACCCCTTCCACCCCAAAAACATTTCAGACCATTTATTACGAACAATTCTTACACAGAAAATAAGATTTCTTTAATAAATGCTTTATTTTGGGCTTTATTCTTCGCATTTTCGCAAATTCTTGTAGTATTAAACTAGGAAACTCTTATTTTCACGACTGCGTCAGCATTGAAACGGAGAATGGACAGTCAGTCCATTTAGCCTTTCTTCGGACGTTGTGGAGCGGTTGTGATTTTTTCGCCCTCTTTAGAACGCTGAAACTCCCTTCTGCCGAAGCAACAGAAGCGGATAGACTCAAAAAAATAGTAATCCTTAGCGTCACCGATAAGATTGGGAAACTCCTATTAAATTTGTTTCCAATACATTTCGCAGCAAATTGGTTGGTGCGTGAGTTCTGGTTCGAAGTTTGTTTTTTGGATTTTTTCATAAAATAAGTTTTTTAAGCGTATTTCTGTTGGGTTTTATTTATTCATCTGTTAAATCCACAAAAGTCCAGAGATATCCAAAAAAGTTGCAGATTTTCGGCAGCGATTTAAAACGCCGCGTTAATCCAGATATTACCGAATCAACAATTACTGGAAAAAACTTTTATTATCTACTATAATACGTACGTATATTTTGAAGGGTGTGTTTGTTGGTTTGTTCATGGGACTCCTCCTAATCGATAAAAGCTAGAATAACCAAGTTTGGTACGATTCTTCCTTACATCATAACTTAGTGAATCGTCAAGGTTTGGTCAACCGGGATTAGTCAGTGCTGCCAATATAGAGGATTAACATTTTTCCATAAGATAACACGTATGAATCCATTTCTTGACTTGCAAGGTATCTTCCTTCAAGCATTAAAATACGTAAATATGGACCGATTTTTTTTCGTTTTTGCTTTATTCGACGAATAAAACTCTATACTATCTTATTCCGTGCGAAGTTTACATGTTACACGGTCGAAGTTTTCAGAAACACGGTATTTGTTTCGAAATTTTGTGGATTTTTCGTACTCTTTCCGGGCGTTGCCAAGGCGGCCGTCATTGTTATCTCCAATTCAATTAGCTTCAATGACGCTTACAAATAGACGAAAGTTTAGCGTTATTCGCTTCGCACTATTGTTTAAGCAACGAAACGATCGATGTTTATGGATAGCAACGTAAATAGATACTGATTATTATTCAGGAAGCGTTTATTGATGAAAGTAATTGAACCTTCTTTCGTCTATTGAATACTGGAAACTTACATTTTTTGTAAGTAAAATAATTATATTCTACATTATAATGTTTATTAATGTAAATGGGCTCACGTATTTGATGTACATTTACCAGTCAGTGTTCAGTCATGGACAACTGTGCGTTGCTTTTTCACGGGTTTCTTGCTTACAAGACATAAATGTAAACATTTCATAGGCATAATTACGCAAGAAATGAAGCTGGATTTGGCGAAAGTGATATACTATATGATAAGAAATACAATTATCGTTATATTTTAATGAAATACGTTCGGAAACGGATTGTTACCAGCAAATATGATTAATTGTTAAGAAAAGCTAATTGTAATTTAAAAAGTATCTACTATATAGGTATTTTAAAGAGTTTGTATGTTGTGCTGTAGTAGCTTCACTAAATCCGTTGAAATTCAACGGGAAATTCTGCTAGTATGTAATATTTGCGAGTATTTAAACTCCACTGAAATTTTGGATTTTTCTGCAATCAACTTTGATTCTGAAAGAATTTCGTCCCATTCAGCCCGGATTTTTCTAACGTTTGGTATAATATTATCAACGTTTTTCATCTCGACATCTAGAGTTGCATTACGAGCCTCAATGATCAAATTTGTTTTTTGTAATCAGGATAACGTTTCTGTCAATATTGTCGATAAGAGAACGCATTCGAATGCACCCAAATAGCTTAGCTCAGCACGTGCATATGTGGCAGAAGGTTAAGGAATTCTGCCTCATCCACAGCAGCACGAATAATTGACAAATGCTTAGAAACTGGTTTTTACTGCATCAATTTGTGTAGACCATCTTGTCTTCAACATGGTATGAAATATATTTTCTATTTGTGAGAAATGCAAAATCGAATTGTGCAAAGCACGGCTATTGTTTCCTAGTGTAGATTTTTAATGCGCGTTACAAAAAAAGTGTTGGAACTACAGTGAAATCTCGTTACAACGTACTTCACAATTACGTATATTTCAAATTAACGTACTTTTTTTAATCCCAGTCAATTTTTCCGTATAGCTACTGTATAAATATTTCAAAATAACGTACTTCAACTTAACGTACTTTTCAATACTACGTATGAAATTCAGAAATCCCGAAAAAAGATCGTAGTTTTAACGTATGCTTTCATCCATAAATGACTCAACTATAACCAATTCTGGCACATTCAAGTCGTTTACATCAATTTTGAAGGCGTCTTTTGTCTTTCGTACGAAAAGATCTGCGGAATTCCGCCAGAATCACAAAAGAAGGAATTTTCCGAGCTGAAAAACGTAGAACCGATGATCAGTTATCCATATCGTTATTTTCACAGTAGAATTGAGATAAAATCTTAAGTTGTAGGAAATTATTCTCTTGTTAAGACTCATTATCGCCAGTTTCGGTTTGCGCCGGATCTGCGAGAGAATGCCGATCCCCCGCTGAGATGCTTCCAGAGAAAATACTGTACTCCTTATTGGTATATTCAGTATACCGTACTTTAAGTATAAAGTACGGCCATACAAATTCATTCCCGTAGAGATACGTTTGTATCGAGATTTTACTGTATAGCCATATCATAGAATAAAGTACATACACACGGCCTTTCGTTTTTATATCCATACAATTTTCTTAATCTCTTAGTGTTTGAGAAATTTATTTTATAAACATAGCACCCCAGCCTCGTAATAAAGTCACGGTTTTTCATAAATTTGGGGGAGCCCCCTTCTGGAGCTCTGAATTCCTGCCAAATGGCCCTGCTGCCCTCCCCCCCCCCCCTGTTGCGGCCTGATAATGAACCTAATAGTATTCCTCTTTCGACTCCCTCCACCCAAAACCAATTTCCCTTCACTTTGTACTTTGTAGTATTTTTCCCGTCTCTATTTCCCTCCTCTTCCTACCAATAATGCTAAGAACCCTATATCTATTCCTCTCTGCATGCTTCTCTCTCTCTCTCCCTTTCTCCCTCTTCTCTCTCTCTCTCCCGTGTTATTTTCTTCGCCGTCACAATTGAGTATGAAATATCGCAGCGGGACAACGTAATTAATTTCAGGTAAAAGGCGAAAGACTCGATGTTTTTCTGCAACGCTCTTGCCAACTCCCCTGACGTGTGGTTTTTCCCTTGGTCATATTTCTCTGTTTAACAGAAAATGTTAACAGCCGCGGTGGCTGTGTATACAGCTCTCTCTTCTTCAGATTTTAAAACCTTGAGCGCGGGAAGTAATGGATGGATGTGTTAACTCGAGTGATTTGCGTTCCCATGACACTTTCTCTTTTTGGCTGTTTCTTTTTTTTCGTTCGAATTTTAATGCTTTTATATTTTTTAAAACGATGCATTTCCTAATTATTCGTGTATACTAATTTATTCTCTTCATTTTTGCTCATGCGTGCGAGTTCGTTTCTTAATGAAGGAAATGGCGGTTTTTTTTCGTTTTCCAATTTGTTTTTCCCACTTCGCTTACTCTAAATTATTCTTTATTCTGCTTTGGAAGCTTTTCGTGTTTCTACATTTCTTGTTTCACAAAAATTTATAATTTTCTTTTTAACCCTATGTATATTGCATTTTAATTCGGCGCCATCAAATGAGCAAACGCTCGCTATAAAAGATTCGTCTTGATTTCACGCCAACGTGGATGCAGCGCGAGGGCGGGGAAAAATCCTGAAGCGAATAAAAATGTGTAAGCGGTCACAGCCTAAACAGGTGTGTAAACTGACAGCTGTCGCTTATCGTATTCGTCCTTAAAATGCTTCAATGAGAAAATGAAATAATAAAATCGCTAAACATATGCAAAGCATTAGAATGAAATTGAAAGTTTATGTCGAATTCCAAAAATCGTCAATTGCTGATAATTTCAGTGATTTATGCCCTTAAAGCCGGTTTACTTTTAATTGTTCGAGTTTCATTTATTCCGTTTTCTAAATATCGAACTCGCGCGCACAGCTCTCTCCTCTTCTCATCGAGAACGTTCGCTGTGATTATTTTGTGTCTCACGCAAGCATTTCTTTAATCACCGCTCGAACATTTCGATATAGCCATCGCAAGATTTCGGCTGAATCGCAAACTTATTAATAGCAACGTCTGTCTAACTTACTTACTTAGTAACTTCATGAGATTCGTAAATATTCCGCTATTTCCATCAGAGCTTCAGCTGCGCCATCCAGCATTGCCATTTTTTTCATCATATCCGGTGAGTTGTTTCAATTGTCAGATTTATCTGGCGCACCATAATGCAAGGAGATAGATTCTCTCTCTCTCTCGCAATTACTGACGGAGTTTCCGAGTTTTATTTAAATCTGCGCAGAAAGGCTGTCATAATGTGTTTTTCGGCTTCCGAGAGCTTACCTAACTTCTCGATTTTTCAATTTGCTTTATAAATAGCGCGCTGTGCAGTTTCCCTTCAAAATGGTTCGCTCCACACGAACGGATCCCGACGATCTTTAAAATAACTTTACTGCATGTATGTACTCGTGAAGCGTTTTACTACGGGCATTTCCCTCCAAATGCTTTCTTCTTTCTCTCTCTCGCTTCCTCACGCAGTATCAACGTGATCCCTCATTACGATAAAGTGACTCCTCCCTCTCTTTCTCGACCACTCCCTCAAACTCTCTCTCTCCCTCAGCCTCTCCCTCCATCAGCCTTTCTCCCTTCATCAGCCTCTTCCTCCCTTCATCAGCCTCTTCCTCCCTCAGCCTCTCTCCATCCCTCAGCCTTTCTCCCTCCCTCAGCCTTTCTCCCTTCATCAGCCTCTTCCTCCCTCAACCTCTCTCCATCCCTCAGCCTTTCCCCCTCCCTCAGACTCTCCCTCCATCAGCCTTTCTCCCTCCCTCAGCCTCTGTCCCCCCTTAGAATTCCTCAGAGGGCCGAAGGCTCATTTATGTAGGCGTTCCCCATCCAATTAAGAGGGGGAAGAGATTTTTCTTTTGAAGCATCGAACCCAGGCCAATTAGCTTTGGGAGCGCCCTCTAAACCTGGTTTGTAAAGGGGAAGAAGAACCAGAGGGCATGGTACCTTACTGTCCTGATATTTCCTTCCTAAAACCATATCTTATCTTATCTCAACCCCTCCTCTCTCTATCTCTCTCTCTCTCTCTACCCTCTCTTTCTCCTCTTCCTCCATCTCTTTCTTCTCTATTATCTCCTCTGTTCCACCTATTCCCTTTTTTTTAACAAGAGGACGGGCTGAGGTTTCAGGGGTGTACTAGGAAGGCAAGAGGTGGAAAAAAGAGGCTTAATGAGGGGGTTGGAGGAAAGGGTTTCAGGGAGGTGGTTTTGGAGGGGAGGAGGAAGGCGGGGTGAGGGAGAGGATCGAAGAGGGGAGGCGATGGAGTGGCTAGATGGCGGGCGGTGAATGCGTAATGCGCTTTCATCGAATTTTAAAGTCACGCTCCTTTGCGGAATCGAAATAACTCTCAGTCCAATCGGACGGATTCGAGGAAGTCCAAATAGTTAAAAATAAAAAAGGAATTCTTTGCTGAGCTATAAGTGGGAACGGTTTCTAAGGGTTTTCCGTAGTCATTGAGTTGTTTCTTCATTTCAGGCCATTTTTTTAATTGAAACAGTGAAAGAGAAGTGAACGTTAAATCTACGAACCCGTCAAAATGCATAGATTTCTACGCGTTACGCTAATTGCTGGATGTTTGTTCTTTTGATAGATGCGCATGACGATAATTTCCTTGTGATTGGTGATTTAAATAGCTGCAGGAGCTCAAGGATTCCTCTTAACCCATAATCGAGCAGCACCTGAAGTTGTGGTAAATATTCTTTAAAGAACTAAACTGAATCATCAAAAAAAATATGGAAGACAATAATTACCTGCCATTTAATTTTTGCATTTCCGTGCAAAGACTTGACACCGCGCATGTCCTGGGAGATAAACAATCCGTTATAAAACGTAGAGTCCACTTTATAAACTTAAAAGGCCTTTCAGAATAGGCTGACTAATTAAGGGGTTAACAAACTAATATTGATGAATCAATTCTTAAGGGCATTCGCTTTGCGGCCGAGATGGCTAACGGATTTTTTCAAAAATAATTGTGGCTGTTGGAATTACCTAAATTATTGGTAGGATTCCATTAAATGCGCGAGATGCTATTCTCCTTTTTCAATTCCGTCGATATCCATTCCATCATAATGAATTGTCGCTGTGCATTCCTTGCTTAGCATGAATAACAATTTGAGTCCACTTTCTCGTTACAATTTCCTAACCTGCTGTCGAAATTCATTTTTAATTGCGACATTTGATATTTTTTTGTTTTTCTCATGATCGCAAGTTTCAATGCCTCTGAATTTCGACTGAACGGATGCTCTTATTGAAACGATAAAAAATCGCATTTTATACCCAATTCTGTGGGTTTCAACCACGCAAGGAAGATTTTAATTTCTCTTAATTACGCTCCAATTTTCCTTCGAAAGACCCAAAACTCACAATAAATATTTATATGATCAATGACAATTTGGTACTTTCCTGTTAACGGGAATATCTCAAAAAATAAACACGTATTGTTGTGATATGTTGTGATATTTTGTTTGTTAACAATGCGTAACAAATCTCGTTAAGATATTAACGTTGATCCCTTAATGATGAATTTGTGGGCCATGGTATTTTATCTAAAGGGCGAATGTGCAAGAAGGATCATATTATGAAACTTTACTTCTACGACACAATATTTTGGAAATGCAAGGCGAAAGCCTGTCAGCAGAAGCATTCATGTGGCGACAACATAACAAAGAAATCGACATATTTCCAGCTATTTTAAATGCCATAAAGACATATTGGCTCCCTAATGACATAAATTTATATTATATTAGTAATTATGTTGCTTTCATCAATAAATAAGTTTCAAAAAAGTGTGATTTTTAAGTAATTTCCCCGTTGTTAACAAACAAATACGTCGTAACATATCACAACAATACATGTTTATTTTTTGAGGTATTCCCGTTAACAGGAAAGTACCGACGAATTTTTTAAAAACTGTCTTCACCGGTAAAAAAAATAAATGTCCCACTTTTTCCTTTTTTTGCCGTGTTATCGCCAAGTTTCACGGTGCCCCTCGATATTCATTCTCCCCTCTTTCTCCCCCCCCCCACCTCCCCTCCCCACTCTCCCCCCTCCGCAGGCTGCCATACGCCCCCCCCCCTTTCTCCCGCCCCCAACAAATCTTCGCGTCGTGGTGTCCGCCGCATCCGTCGCCCCCGTGACTTATTATTATAAAACTCCCCTCTTTGGAAAAAGGGAACGCGCCAAGGTCAGCGATTTCTTTTGTTGCCGGTTGCCAGGGACACGGAGAATAAATTTTGCTTACGCTGGAATAGACGAAACGAAACGAATATCTCGGACTCCATATACATATATATTTTCTCTGCCTTAAATGCATTTGGAATGCGAGGTTTCATGATTCTTGGCTGTTCGGAAATATACGTTTTTATATGCGTTTTTTGCTGCGCTACAATCAAAAGAGAGCCAAATAAGGTTTTAAAAGCGGTTGAGATGTCGCCGGTGCGGATAAGATGGCAATTTATTGGGGATTTTTTTTGCATTCTGCTTTTATACCTTGTCCTATGGATAATTTATTGCTTTGGTGCAAGCATTTTTCGTAGGTCTGCAATTCAAATCGATGGAATTTGTGTTTTTCGAAATGGTTTGGAAACCGGGAGATAATTTCCGCCTCGACCGGATATCGAACACGGGTCTTCCACTTGCCGCCTTCCTATAGGCAAATGGAAGACACTCCGGGTTCGGTTCACGGTCACGCCAGGATTCTTGTCCCGATTTCAAATCATTCCCAAAATTCCAGCTTATGCTTGTTGCATCTTATGATCAATTCATAGGAGTTTCCAAGTGTCGTATTGCTTTTTTAGGCGCGTTTTGATTCCAGCGTGAGCGTCTATTATCGTCGGTCTGTCCGTCTGTCAGTCAGTCCGTCCGTCCACATGTTCGTTCTCGGCTTCTACCGAACGGATTTTCATGAAATTTGATATTAAGGATTTTCAGTCAAATACAATAAGAAAATCGCAAGAATGAATCACGTACGTCAATCAGGGGTACCACTTTACTGGTGACAAAAAATGAACTTTCCGTCGTATCTCGTAAAGCCATATCAAAATATTTTTCAAATAATAGTTGTAGAACTAGTAAATTAAAGTATTTCTTTTCCTATACATTTACGACTATACTATTTATCGTCGCAGTATCCGTTATCAATAAAATCAAGCAAGAATGTCTTAATTCAAGTTGAACTTAGAAATTTTCTTGCATTGTTACTTCATTGTTGCTAACATAAACAATCTCACAAACAAACGTTTAATTTCCTTACGTGTGCATGCAATATTTTTAAATAGGAAGAAAATGGATTATTTATGACGAAGAAAAGAACTTTAAAACGCTCTTTTCCTTACGTACAGGTACAGCATTTCTTTCTAATACTCCATCGCACGAAACGCCCCCATTTGTGATACGTTGTACACTTTTCTAACTTAATTTCATCTTTGTTTATGTATTAATGGTGTGGAACGATTGAGAATCCGAGAACAATTTAATGGAGAAGGTTGTGTCGTTACGTCTTCCCTTAAGGCGTCCGCGTTCATAGCTTGCAATGGGACATTTTCTTCCGTTTTTAAACCCGGCATTCGCTTAACGCAGCGCCAAAATTTGGCGGAGCGTCGCTCCAAGTTTGGCACTCTACGTTGGCCATCTCCTCTCTCACGATTATTAATGCATACCTCTTGTATAAAAATATGTCGCGCTCTTCCTTAAGCTAAGATGGGAAAAGAGAGAGAGAGAAAATCGTCTCTTTGTGGTAAAGTTACCTCTCTTTCCATTCTCTCTCTCTCCCTGCTTTCTTCTACTCCCATCCACAGTCACCTTTTTTATTGCTGCGGAGTCTGCAAGACGGGCGGCGTCAGTCACTTTTCTTTTTTGTCTCCTATCTCTCTCTCTCTCTCTCTCCTATGTACGTTCCCCTCGTTTTTCCCTTTTTACGTTAAAGCTCTATATATCCACGAAAGAGAGAGAGAGAGATGGCAGCGCCTCTCGCGGCGCCTTCCTGCGATTGGGCGAGACGCCAACAGAGGCGCTGTCCCTACTCGCCCCATCCAATGACGGATCCTCATCTCCTTTTTGGTCCTTTTGTTCTTTTTACTGCTGTCGCGTTGGGTTCACAAAAGCACCCTAACAGGAAAGGGAGAATGGAAAAATGGAGGGAGTAGGTAGGTGGATAGGAAGGGGGGGGAGGGAGGGAGAGAGGGAGGGAGGGAGGGGAAGACGGCGAAATGAGGAGGAGGAACTAGTTTTATAGCATCCAACCCCTTGTGCGTTTCCTTTGCTAACGGAGTGTGAGGACTTTTCATCGAAGAGATCTACCAGCTCCCCGTCGCTGCATTAGCATTACAGAGGTTCAGAAGGGACAAAAGAGACGTTTTAAACCTCAAGATGCAGGTTACTCGCATTTTCGTTTCTTTATTTATGACATTTTCTTTTTCGCCGATGAAACCTGGAAATTGTTCTCTTCTGTGACCTCTTTTTGTTTAAAATCCAAATCTTAATTTTTTAAAATTAGAGGGGTTTGCCTAGCGAATGGAATGCTGATTATAATAATAATAATAATAATTTATTTAATACAAACAGGTTTCCCCAATTTCATATATTGTAATAGATTTTAAACAAGAACAAACGACCATGCCCTCGGCGGGATTCGAACCCGCGACCCTTGAATTCTTGGATGGAGAGCTAGACACGCTCACCACCCGTATACCAAGGCCGGCAAATTTCAAATAGTTCTTAGCTATTAAAGAAGCAGCATATGCCACTAACTTTTGTAATTTTCCGGTTATAAAACCGTAATAAGGAAGAATTGTACGTTTCATCAAACATTTCAAAAGCGACGAAATTAGTCATTTAAAAAAATAATATATATTACTTCAATCACATAGTATTACATATTTTTAACAAGACGTTAATTTTAAAATTTAATCAGTTATAGGTATCATCTCTGCGCAGTTCTTTCATATCTGCGTACTTTTTCATTTTGCCTTTTCCATTTCTCCTTTATCATATGATTTCCGAGTCAAAACCTTGGGCGGCGTTTTGACGCGGCAGTCATTACAGTGGGAGCATAGATTGAACGCTTAATAAGACAAGAGAGGAGTCCCTAGTCGCAGTCGTAAAACATATATATTCTCTCATATTCCAGCAAGAGATTTCCATCATGAGTTTCACGGTTATGCCCCTCCTTCCCTCGCCCCTTCCCCCGCCTCTCTTCGTCCCTATCCCCGCCCCTCTTCGCCCCTTGCCCCCGCCTCTCTTCGCCCCTTGCCCCCGCCTCTCTTCGCTCCTTGCCCCCGCCTCTCTTCGCTCCTTGCCCCCGCCTCTCTTCGCCCCTTGACCCCGCCTCTCTTCGCCCCTGTCCCCGCCTCTCTTCGCCTCTTGCCCCCGCCTCTCTACGCCACTTGCCCCCGCTTCTATTCGCCCCTTCCCCTGCCCCCACCTTCCTTCGCCCCTTGCCCCCGCCTCTCTTCGCCCCTTGCCCCCGCCTCTCTTCGCTCCTTGCCCCCGCCTCTCTTCGCTCCTTGCCCCCGCCTCTCTTCGCCCCTTGACCCCGCCTCTCTTCGCCCCTGTCCCCGCCTCTCTTCGCCTCTTGCCCCCGCCTCTCTACGCCACTTGCCCCCGCTTCTATTCGCCCCTTCCCCTGCCCCCACCTTCCTTCGCCCCTGCCGCCGCCTTCCCTCGCCCCTTCTCCCGCCCCTCTTCGTTCCTTCTCTCGTCCCTCTTCGCCCCCGTCCCTCTTCGCCCCTGCCCCTCTTCGCCCCCGCCTCTCTTCGCCCCTTGCCCCCGCTTCTCTTCGCCCCCGTCCCTCTTCACCCCCGCCCCTCTTCGCCCCCGCCCCTCTTCGCCCCTGCCCCCGCCTCTCTTCGCCCCTTCCCTCGTCCATCTTCGCCCCTTTTTGCCCCCCCTCTCTCTATCCATCCGACACACTCTTACCGACCCCAACCCTCCTTCCTCCACCCCTGACTCCCTCATCAACCCACCCCTTAAATCTCCTTTACCCCATACCCAAACCTCCCCCTCTTCCCACCTCCCCCAAAACTCCTAACCCTCCCCTCGCCTGTCCACCTCGCACGCTACTGTCTGAAGGGTCTTTCTTCCTCACGCGCGCTACGCTCGCCTTTCGGGGGCAAATATAGAACGCGCCACTCCTGAGACGGTAGGGCGCTTAAAACACTTGTGCCGTTGTATGTGTTTCCCTATTTCTGTATCTCTCTCTTTCTCTCTCTCTCTATCTCTCTCTCTCTCTCCCTCTTCTTTCTTCCATTTTTGTCTCTGCTTTTTCTCTTCTCTCCAGGCCTTACCGTTCTCCCTTCATCCTCTAGCTCAAGGTCTTAAACTCAAATTTATGGTCTCAAACAAATGATTTAGAAGCGCATGTCGCAAGGTCGCATGTCTCAATGAGGAGCTGAAATATATTTTTTACTTTCTCGTATATACGGAGTATATTGAGAAAGTATTGTTATCGCGAAAAAATTGGACCTCGAGATTTTGTTGGAAATATACGTTTTAGGTGTACCCGAGACCGTAAAAGTGGTTTTCGCAATGTCGTCTGCCTGCCTGTTATTGGCTCTAGAGCCTAAAAGGTGGAGCGGAAATGAATGAAATCTCGTACTTGGGCATTTTATCACACGGAATAGCAACTATGAAGAAATGGTTGACATTGCTCAATAATTAAGGGAAGTTTATTTTACGTATCTTTAACAACAATTTGATTTTCTCAAAAACGGCTCTAACGATTTTCATCACATTTCGTATAGTTATTTAAGTTGATGTTTATAACGATTCTACATAGTTCATATTTTTCAAAAGAACTAAACGACGCATTAGTATATGAGAAAGTTTGTACAATGTATGTTGTACCGATTTTTTTATAATACTCGAACTAAAAATTCTGCATGTTTTAATGAAAACGAAACAAGATTCCTGATTATTAAAATTTTTATATAGTTAGTTATTCCTTTATAGATCTGAAATATTAAGAGAAATTCTCTTTATCTACTTCAAGTCAGGGGCGCAGTTTTTTGACGGCGGGGTCGCGTTTTTGAAACCCCCGATTTGGTGACAAAGTCATAAACTAAAGAAATGCCGTATTTTTAAGAACGCTCCGCTATATAATTTATCGAATCCCCTGTGCCTTTTGTTTGTCATTCCTGCAGGTGACGGGAATAATTTAGCACTTACTATATCCAGGATTATGCGCATCCCCTTTTGTTCTTCACACATCCCATTTTACGCAAAGATGTAATAACTTCTCATTTCTGAGCGCTTCATCAAAGACACGTTGGCCATCCCATATATATCTCTCTCTCTCTCTATATGCCCCTCTTACTTTCTCTGCATATACCTCATTCCCTCCATCTTTCATATATTTTTATTCTTTTGGTATCTCTCTCTTTCCCAACCTCTCCTCTCTTTTCTCTCTCCCTTTAATATCACGGTATTCTTTTTCTCTCTCTCTCTCTCTCTAACGCTTAATTTCCTCTGCTGCTTCACCTCCATCTCGACCAAATGAAAAAGCGCACTATTTTATTCACTTATTGTTGATTTCTTTACTTTTCTTATTATTCTTCCAACTCTGTGCTCTCCCCCCCCTCCCCCCTGTATGTACATTGATCCCTTTTTCTCTCCCCCCTCCCCATTTTCCCTTTCCCTCTCCCTAAATTCCACCCTCCCATATTTCCTTCCTTTCCTCGCCGTCTCTCGCCCACCTCCATCCGTCCGTCCGGATACTACTACTCCAAGATTAAAAAAATGAAATTTCGGAGAGGGATTCTTCTTCTGCTTCTTCTTCTTCTTCTTCCCGACGATACGAATTCCTCCTTTAAGCCCACCTCTTCCATCATCTCTCTCTCTCTACGTCCCAAAACCTTCCAGTAGTTTTCTCGATAGAGGGCGGGAGAAACTCAAAAGAGGCGTCCATAACACGCCGGCACGCCCGTTTAAAAAAAAAACTGCCAAAGAATTAATCCGTGCCGAAAAGGAAAATGCGGGCGCCTCGTTCTTCACTTGTTTTTCCATCCATCCTTTTTCCCCCCTCCCTCCCTTCAACTCTTCGCTTGCCCTTTTCTCCCTCCCTCTCTCTCTCCCTATCTAAAGCTCCAACTCTCAATCCTGCGGCTTTCTCTCAAGTTTCTTATCTCCTCCGGGTTGCCCTCTTTCCCTCTCCATCCGACTCTTTTTCTCTCTCTCCCTCTCTATTTCTCTCCCGTCAGGCTCTCTCTCTCTCACTTCTCTAAGCTTTTTTTTCTGTGCAT
Source organism: Uropetala carovei (assembly GCA_036926305.1). Taxonomy (NCBI): domain Eukaryota; kingdom Metazoa; phylum Arthropoda; class Insecta; order Odonata; family Petaluridae; genus Uropetala; species Uropetala carovei. The sequence goes on from JAXCHB010000212.1 coordinate 4,543,747, forward strand.
CTCGTTCGCTTCCGTGGTAAACTCTGCCTAACTTTCAGTGGAAACACTAAGCTCTTTCAAAAAAAAAAAAAATCGTCCATTCACATCACAGCGATTACATTCTCAGATCATACATCGGATTGTTTTTTTTTTCCCTTCGTCATTCAGCTATCATGTGTACTTTTTCTCGACTTTTCGCATTTATTCTCTCTCTCTCTCCATCTTTTTTTTATCTATTTCGCATCTCCCTCTTTGCCTCTGAATTCTCTTATTCCTCTCTCTCTCTCTCTCTCTCTGCTGGCAACTTTTGTGTTTTATTATTCTCATTACTGGGACACGTATCATTTCCTCGCCCTGATTAATCTTGATTCATTTCTCTCATTATCGCCTCATTTCTCTCTCTCTCTCCCTCTTTCTCCCCCTTGTTTTCTTCACTTGTTTTCTCTTTTTCTTTCACCAGGCTATTCTCTCTCTCTCCTTTTCTTCCCAAACTCCTTTCATTCTATAGCACCGCACGTGACTTACTTCTTCTCCATCTTCTTTTAAACGTATCGCTTTATTTCGAATCCGTATCCCGTCTCTGCCTCATTCATTTTCTCTCTCTCTCTCTCTCCATCATTCTCCTCTATTTATTCCTATATATTTTCTCTTTCTCCATTTCTCTCACACGCTCTCTTTTTTTATACACCGAATTTTGTAAAAACCACGTCTATGTAAATATGTTAATATTTTTTGTAATGCATTTTTTTTACAAAGAAGAACCTCGATCTCGCCCTGAATAAAACCGTCTGCCTCTCTTTCTATCACACTCCCTCTCTTCCTATCTCTCCCTCTCTCCTCTCTCCTCTCTCTCCTCTCTCTCCTCTCTCTCTCTCCTCTCTCTCTCTTCCTCTGTCTTTTTATAGAAATTATCCGAATTTGTAATTTGCTAATTTTCTTTTTTTTTATTATTTTATTTCCCGGTTCTTTTCCATGAAATTATTATTACTATTTTATTCTCATCTGTAATTGTTGACGCAGGGTTAAATGTAAGAAGGGAATATACAGTCTCATTTTCGCCCTAATAAAGTCGTATGTCTGTCTGTCTCTCCCCTGTCTCTCTTCTTCTGTCTCTATTTGCCTCTATTCTTGTCCATCTTCCTCTATCTTTTTACCTATTCTTCAGTTTTGTTTATCCTTTTCTCTCTTATTCTCCCATTCTTACTATCTTTCCCTCTGTCTTTTCCTTTCTCTCTCCGCTTATACTATACCCACTCTTTCTCTCTCTCTGTCTGTCGCACTCTCTTCACGCAAACCACTCTCGCCTCCCACAACCGACTTGGTCCCATTTCCGCTTCCGCCTTCTACCCCCCTCCCCCACCTCCCCCCACCTTGCCCTTTTTAATTTCCCCTTTACCCCCCTCCCCCCACTAACTCAGCTCTTTTTCTTCTCTCCCTCCCCCCTTTCCATCCACCTCCCTCTTACTTTTACTTTCCTCACGCACCCTTCTGCGCGTATTTATTGCGTCGGCATCTGAGCTGCCTCATCGGAGGCACCAATCTAGAAACCGAGCTCTCTCTCTCTCAGTCCGTGCTCTGAAAGGGCTTCTTTTTTTTTTTGTCCGTTCACTTTTTCCTCGGCCGGTTCCTTCATCGCCTTCTCTCCTTATTTTTTTATCACTCTGTCTCCCCCATTGGTTTGTTCGTATTGATTGTGGCTGAGGAGTTCGTGAACGCTGCAATAGTGGGGAAGAAGTCACGTAAATTTTCGTTGCGCCGTTTCTTTGTAGGGAATTCTGCCGTCGACTCGTGAATTTCTTACAGAGCACGCGCTGAATCACTGCTTGTAACGCTCTATAGCCGATGTTTTAAGTGTTTCGAGTCTCGTTATTTTTATGGTATGCAAAAAAATACATTTTAATGAAATAAATGCAAGGGAATTAATGCTTCTAGTGGCTGGCCGCATTCATTCATGCATGTGCTTTGTTAGAAGTCGCAATTGTCTTGGCGGGTCGGATGAGATTTTACATCGGAAGTTACTAAAGAGATCATACGTGATTTTGAATATGTAAATACAGTTTCAATCATTTTGAGCGTTAAAACTTCACCAGAATATGTGTTATGACGACAATATATGATATATGTATATATATATATTAGTGATGTACTAAAAAATACCGGGTCCGGGTACCGGGAACCCGGGGAAGCAAAGAAAAATTACTCGGCCGGGTATCCGGGTACCCGGCCGTGTAGGTTGAACCACTTTGGTTCAAGATGTGTGGGCTTGCTTAAATGAAATTTTGTTTGAAAATGAAAGCAAACAAGAAGAATTTCGTACTGAGGATAATACGTGTTATTCTAAAGAAGAGAGGCATTTTAAAAATTTTCTTAAATCGCCTAACGTCCCTCATAATGAAAATCCTTTAACTTGGTGGGTAAAAAATGCAGCTAGCTATCTTTCCTGAACTGTCAAAATTGGCCAGACGTTACTTGTCATCACCTCCAAGCAGCATACCCAGTGAAAGGATGTTTAGCGAGACGGGAATCATATACGAAGAGCGGAGGAATAAACTCCTTCCGCGAAATGCGGAAAAACTATTGTTTCTTCATCATAATCTCCCATTTTTGAAATTTAAGTATTAAAATTTTGACTGCACTTTTATTTCATTCTTTGCTAAAGAAGATTTTATAAAGTTTGTAAGATTTTACAATATGTTACTTTTAACCGGCCGTTGAGTATAATTATGCATATTATGTAAAATGTTATTTCATGGTTCAGTTTAACTTTTGTTAGAGTAATCGGTTTTTTAAAAGTTTATTATAATTAAGAATATCGTTTCTCTGAATGTTTCTTGCAGGCTAAAAAGTAAAAGTAAAATATTAATTTCCATTTAATTTGTTTTTATTGTTATCCTTTTTTGCTCATGAGGGACCCAGTACCCGGCACCGGGTCCCAGCGCCCGTTGTCGGGTCCGGGTAATTTCCGGGTACTGAAAATATGGCCGGGTATGCCGGGTACAGGGTAATTGCCGGGTACCCGGTACATCACTAATATATATATATATATATATATATATATATATATATATATATATATATATAATCTTAAAATGTTCAAAGTTATCTGCAATAATGCAATAACTATTGTTCCAGATCGTCACGGTATCCTTTGTTTTTGCTAATCTGCCGTAAATTCTAAATTCATAGGCAATTTTTTTCACGAATGGAAGAATAGGAGGGAGGAGAGTTGTACGTAAGCCAGAAAATGAAGAACCTTTTAATAGTCGGCGGTCAAATATTCGGAATAAATAAGAAGGCGACTTAAGAATGTATGGTCGAGGCAAACGAGGCGTAAAATTTTCCTACGGCGCGCGCGGCGATGTGTATAAGTATAGAAACCGCCAGATTTAAATTTTGTCACGGAATGGGAGCATGGCGTAGAATTCCCGAGGGCGGGGGGAACTATCGTCAGAGATCTCCGACCTTAACGAACATCATAGTGTGTCCGTGCATGGGTTTCTAATGGAGTGGAAAGATGGATCGTCCGTTGGGTGGCGACGTTTGGCTCGGAATTCTCGGGAGGAGGAGGATGTAGCGTCGTTATGGAGATGGGGGATTTGTCGGTGTCACTATTCTCTGCAAGGGGAAATCTGCCGAAAAAAACCTCCACAAAAGCGATCTATAAATCCTAGAAGAGAACGTTTGTCAGCGTGTGTGTGTGTGTAAACATGAAAGTCTTAGGACAAATGGTACGCAATATTTGGAAAGCGTCGGAATGCGGTGTAAAGAACAGTGCTGAAAATAAAATGAATCTAGCGAGAAATTAGGATTTTTTTGGATCAATAAGAAAAAAATAGAGCATAGTATTACGAGTGATACGAAAGAATAAGACGAACCCGATCGATAATTTCCCGTGGAGAGACTCCACAATTGAATTTGAGATTGAGAAAGGAATGACCGGAGGAGAGGAAGGGCAAATGTCGGGAAACTTGGAGAAGAAACAGAGTTAGTTATCAATAAATGAAGAAGGTTGTTAAGACGATGAGTCTCAGTAATGTTATTATTAACTGTGATGACATACGTATTTAGTTACGCGTGCGAGCGTTTGATTGCTAAAACATACACAATATTAGTCCTTCGTGAGTATTAGTCGTGATATGAAATTTATGAACGTTCGTCCCATTGACATTAGTATTCTCATGCCAGTTAGATCTTTGCTGTTGTATTCCGGGTGTGGTCAATAAATGTTACGTATTTTCAGAAATAAATGTTTTACCCGAAAAACGTCAACACTTTTCAATATCGCAGGGGTTTGAATATTTAATTTGGAAAGAGTTTTAATGAAAGCTAATTCATGCTAGTCGCATTGTGTTCCATTTCATATCCACTCTTTTAAACGATTATTATTATTATATTACATCAGAGCTTTTTTTTACTTTCTCATATACGAAATATATTGAGAAAGTATTGAAACCGCGAAAAAAATCGATCTGGTGATTTTGATGGAAATATACGTTTTAGGTGTATCTGAGTCCGAAAAATGGGTTTTCGCAATGCCGTCTGTCTGTCTATTATTGGCACTAGAGGCTAAACGGTAGAGCAAAAATAAATGTAATCTTGTACTTAGGCATTTTATCATACAGAATAGAAGCTATGAATAAATGGTTGACATTTCTTAATAATTAAGGGCAGTTTATTCTAGGAATCTTTAACAACAATGTGATTTACTTAAAAACGGCTAAAACGATTTTGATCAATTTTCGTACAGTTACTTGAGTTTACGTCTGCAATAGTACTACACAGTACATATTTCTCAAAACATGAATATAAGACTAGTTTATTCTTGAGCAACTTTAATAACAATTGGATTTTCTAAAAAACGGATCATACGATTTTCATCAAATTTCGTATAGTTATTTCCGTTGATGTTTGTAATGATTACACATAGTACATATTTTTCAAAAGATAACTAAACGACACATTAGTATGTGAGAAAGTTCGTATAATGTATATTGTACCTTTTTTTAAGGATGACGTTTATTTGAAATACATATTTCATTTTAGGAATTCGCATCGCAAATAAAAGTGAAAATTCTCTAAAAAGAATGGCCGTCAAGCCGCTCGTTTTTTCTCTTTGCAATATTATTTGTAGGGGATCGTGAAAATTTCACGCATTCATAAGGACGCTTATTAGACGTGCGGTAAACGGCTATACCGCCTTAAAGGCTAGAAGAAGAGGCGGTCGCCTCATCTTGCCTCCTCCTCCTCCTGCTGCGGCGGCGGTGACGAACGATGAATTATTTAGAAGGTTTTCGCAGTGCAGTGCGCCATGCCACACGTGTGTGTGTGTGTGCGCGCCGCTAGCTCGTTCGTTCGCTCTTCGGAGCACGCGGCAGGTGGCGCTGTTTGTCGACCGGTCGACCTATCGATCCCGAAATTCGTTTCCCGTGTTCCGCGTCAATTTTGATTTCTCGTGCTGTTATGGAGGCGAAGGACAATTTGGCCACCGGTGGAGGCGTTGGAATCATTTTCTGAGAAAACTCGATAGAGAGAGAGAGAGAAGAGAAGAGGAATTGGAGAAAAATGGAGTTCCCAACTGAATCGAAAATAGAATGGAACGCTTTCCGATGATTTTTTCGAGGATTTTTATTTCTTCCATCATGAGGCGATTTTTTGGGAAATATTGCCAAACATTATCTAATAGGTTTGCGTAAACATTAAATAGTTTATGTAATTCTATTTGATCAGTGCGGAATAACTGTTGTTAGTAACAAATAGTATTACGAATACTTAAGAGACAGAATTTAATTTTTAATGAAATTTTTTGAATCTGTCAATGAGGGATTTAAAATTTTTTGAAAAATTTCCACTTAAATTAGCAAAACAAATAATATTTCAGTTGAGTTTTTCTTATTTGTAGCGATGAACCTTCTTGCCAACGAAGTAAAGGAGAGAGCTTTTTTTTTCAATGCCTCTGTAAGGAATAAAAATATTCATTCATAAAAAAGAGAAGGGATACGGATGAAAAAAAAAAAGATACGACATTTTTTTGGACGACATATACGCGACACGTGACCACTTTAAATGTAACTCGCAATTCATTCGGCGACCCGTTCCGTACGCGCGCACCACAAGAAGGGTTCTTTTTCAATGAGGACCTTTTTTCTTCTCTCGCGACATTTCCAACTGCTTTCCCGAAAATCCGATTTTTGGCAAAATTCTTTCCCATATTCCTTCCAAGCCGTTTGTCGCGATGCTGTTACCTACGCGAGAGAATATCCAGAACGGAGAGAGAGAGCCCTCTTATGTTCGGCGGAAGTGGTTTTCTCGGCGGAATCGCATCCGATGAGATGGGCGGATAATCCGAGGTTATCTGAGCGATAGGAAAGGGCGAAATTGGACCCAAGTGGTGAATTTGCGCGTGCACGTAGGGAAAAAGGGGCGATTGGCGCTGGAAACGTGGGATTATGACAAGTTTCCATCTTGACGCGCGACGGTAAAACGCGTTCCTGAAAAAATCCTGAGCATCGTACGCTTCTTTTTCCGGCAAACATACGTCACGTAGATATTTTTCTATAATAAAATTTTCGTCTCGAAGCGTGATAAAAATGCAATCAAGAATTCGACGGCCGAATCCATAAAATAACGGGAACTTAGGGGTAAATTACATGCACGCAAAGTAGTTTCTTGTTTTAATCAAATTATTCTTAATTTTACAATACCACAAAACAGTTGAGTCCAGCAACAGGCAATTTTATCCATCAAATATTATTATTATTATTGCTCTCGTTTTCCTAGCGTTGCATACGCACTGGGATTGCGACGTCATGAAATATACACAATTTTTCTCCAAGCGAACATTTTCTTTAATAATAAAAAGCTTTGCAGCATCCGGATTTCGACATGGAAACACCATCATCAGAGTTGGGATTTCATGTGTCTCAATGGTACAGTGTGGCGTGAAATTGCGATTAAGAGAAAACTTCGTTGTAGCGAAATTGATTTTATGTGCCGAATTAGGCCATAGGGAAAAACGTTGGTCTCTGCATCGCTGTCTGGAGGTCAACTAGGACCTCTTCAGATCCTCTCTGTACCGACGCCCGGAGGGTGGGAAGGGGAATCCGGGGCTTTCCCAATTTTAAAAAATGTCTTAATAACGTCAAATTCTGGATTAAAATAATTTAAAAAATTAAAAATAAACATCCTAAGACTTGACTTCCAATCTTATGTCCGCGGAGACAAATTTCGGCGAGGGCATAGTCTTATGCGATATTGTTTTTCTTAGTCGATAGGCTAATTGTAAAAGGACGTTAAATGATTTTTCAGGAACAAGTTGAAAGTGAATGAATAATTTTTTAATCGCTATATGTGATGTCGATCGTTAAAAGATGGGCAGTTAGATGCAGCGTTGGAGATATGGGATGTAGCAACGGAGAGGTGCGAAAAGAGGAGTGAGAGAGAGAGAGAGTGGATTAGAGAGGGAGAGAGAGAGAGAGAAAAAAGGGAAAGAGGAGGATAGTTAAGAAAGGAATGGAGTTGGGGTACTCAAGTGGAAGGAGTAGATTGGTGACGAAGTTGTGCGGCAGGGTGTTCATGCGACGGAAATGGAATCGGAAGAAGCGAGAGATGGTAATGCCTGCGTGTGGAGGGGAGGGGGAATGGGTTGGGGGGAGGAGGAGAGGGGGAAAAGGGGGATGTGCGAGTTTATTAGTTTATGATTGGGGACGGGTGAAAGGCAAAGGGGAGGGACGGATGACGATTTTTTTATATGTACGAACCAAATTCCCTTTCGATATTCTAAACCGAAATTTATTGCGAAGAAGGAAAAATTGTTCCCGGAGAACTAAGTGTTATTTCATTCAGCCATTAGTTAGTTGATTTGTTTGGATGTCTTCCTCTGAATCAGCGGTTCCCAAACTTTTTTTTTTCGCGTACCACCGAAAACATGACAAAATTTCCTCGTACCACATAGTACTAGTAAGTATGAATGTAGTAGTGAATGTGGCACCAAACTCACGTACCACAATTGATCTGTCCCTGCTTCTTCCTATTCGAAGCAGGTATTCTGCTGCTTTTCACTCTGCTCGCGTACCACTGGCAAAAGCTTCACGTGCCTAGTGGTACGCGTAACATAGTTTGGGAATCGCTGCTCTGAATGACAGGTTTTGTCACATCGAAATCCATCACGACGATTCCCGTTTCGTTTGTTCTTAAAAGTGAGCTTTGGTTATTCCGAAAATATAATAAGTTAATTGCTTTCAGAATAAAACATCTGCCTGTTAATAGTATGTTTTTTTAATGAACTGCTCAAGTTTTAATCCTGAAAGTTGTTACGGTTATTTTACCACCTTCAAAATCTTTCCGATGTGAAGTTTCCTTTTCTTCACTTAGCCTTCTTCATCGGCGTTATTTTGATTACAAACTTTGCGTAAACCTATCTCGCGTTTGTTGTTTTTCCATTAAATTTAATAACAACCTTTCGACGTTTTGGGGAGTAGATGCTGCGCTTATACACAAACACACACACACACACACACACACACACACTACACACTGAGACGAGCTCGTTTATTCATAAGGGACGTGAGCCTGTTCCTACTAAATGCACCATTGGACCGCGTGGCTTGCCCTCGTCCCAGAAGAACGACGATGCCGATGTTCGCGGTAGAACCTGATGGAGGTCGCCTCCGGCTGGAATAACCTCCGTCCCGTTCCACGTAATTGGTGCTTTCCGCGTCGTATTCCCAGCACACCACCGTCATCATCGCAACAATTGCGTAAACAAACTCTCAAAATGGCAATAAAGGCTGCATAAGGTTGCTATGGATAACTATGTTGCATGCCAACCCACGAAAGGATCTACTAGTGAAGTATTTAAACGATTTTTTTTCCTAACTCAAACACTATGAGAAAATTTCATCAAAATTAACTAAAATTTCGCATTTTTTTAAATAATAAAAACAGAACTTGTTTGAAAAGCTACAGCCGGCGAAAATTTGGGAAAGTTACGCAATCAAAGGAAAAGCAAACGGTTCCGATACTCATCCTATGGTGCGATGGTGTCATACTTTCGGCAGGAGTTGTCCAAATTCGGGGTCTTTTCTGCGCAATCAGTGGTCATATGGAATGGTCGTCGAGAGAGGGAGACATTAAAGGTGGACCTCAAAATACGCAACGGAGTGTAGCTTCCTCCGCTCCCTCCGAATTACACGCCCTCGGCGGCGGAGGGGTGAAAGAGAGGGAGAGAGAGAGGCAAAAGGAAAAGGGAGAGAGAGAGAGAGAGGTTTTAGAGGGAGCTGTGGAGATTCGGAAGAGTTTCGTGGGTTGCGCCATGTGAAAGGGTGAAAAAGGGAGAGGAGGAGGAGGTAGAGGAGGGGCATTTTGGACGCGGCGTTTCGGTGGTTCCTGGCCGCAGAGGGAGGAAAGCTTCGGCCCTACGTATAGTTTGGTGGTCGTTCGTTTGGGGAAGTGTGGGACGCCGTTAAAAAGGCTTTGGGAGGCGTTTACCGTTCGTATAGCCAGTCAAGGAGGTCAGTTTGGGTCCGGAGAAAGGGAGAGAGAGGTTGCAGAGGAGGAGGTGCGGGTTTGGGTGAAAGTGAGGGACTAATGGAAAAGAGAGAGAGGGATGGAGAGAGAGAGAGGGATGGAGAGAGAGAGGGATGGAGAGAGAGAGGGATTTAGAGAGAGAGAGAGGGATGAAGAGAGAGAGGGATGAAGAGAGAGAGGGATTTAGAGAGAGAGAGGGATGGAAAGAGAGAGAGAGGGATGAAAAAAGAGGAGATGGAGAGAGAGAGGGATGGGGAGAGAGAGAGAGGGATAGAGAGAGAGGGATAGAGAGAGGGATAGAGAGAGATTGAGAGAGAGAGAGGGGTGGAAGGAGAGAAGAGGGATGGATAGGGAGAAAGAAAGAGGAGATGGAGAGAGATGGAGATGGAGAGAGAGATGGAGAGAGAGATGGAGAGAGAGATGGATTGAGAGAGATGGAGATGGAGAGAGAGATGGATTGAGAGTGATGTAGAGATATGGAGAAACAGAGAGGGATGGAGAGAAGGGAAAATTGAAAGAGAGAGATGGAGAGTGAAGGAGGGAGGAAGAGAGAGAGGGAGGGAGAGATAGAGGGATGGAGAGAGAGACGGATGGAGAGGGAGAGGTGAAGAGAGAGAGAGAGAGGGAGATAGAAAGAGGAGAGGGAGAGAGGGATGGAGAGAGAGGTAGAGGGATAGAGAGAAACGGAGGGATAGATGTAAAGAAGGGAGAATTGAAAGAGAGATGGAGAAAGGATGAGAGAGGGAAAAAGAAGGAGATAGAGATAGAAGATGAAGGGAGAAAGAGATGGGAAAAAGAGAGGGAAATGAGAGGGAGAGAGACGGAGGGGTAAGGTGGGAGAGCGAGAGAGAGGAGGTTGGGAGGGAGAGAGAGAGGGAGGGACGAGGATTAGGGATGGAATTGTGCGAATCAGCATTTGTCAGGGTCAAGCTGATGCCGTAGTAATGAAGAGTCCTGATTAAACTAATCAATGCAAACAACAAAACATGCAGTTAGCCAAAGGTGAATAACGATGTTACTAAATAAATTACGCTCTTTATTATTTTTCTCCATTCTAATTTCTCTCTCTCTCTCTCTCTCTCTCCACCCGAATAATACGTCACTTTTAAATCTAATTAAATTTATCCTTTCTATATTTCTCTTATACGCTAGTATGGAGAATTTCGTTATCGATTGAACTTTTTGCTGTGCTCGTTTAAAATATTCGTGAGCGTGTTAGAATGTTTCATTGCCAAAAGAATTACGTCTGTATTGAGAGGAAATTAAATTCTGGCAATTTGTCGTCGATTTAGTATTTACATTTTATTGCATTTACATTTATTTATTTTATTGCTGTTTTAAATAACGTCCCCTAAATGTGTACACCTACAGTTATTTTGATTGGTACGTTCCAGCGATTTATTCACTGCAACAAGTTTTTAAAATCTTCATTTATCCGAATTATTTGTGTGAAATTGTGAATAGTTTAGGCCCAAGCCGCAAAAAACTATTATTCATACAAATACATTTCTTTTCATGACATTATCCGAATAAATGAAAACATAATGCTAAATAACGGAAATGTCTATTTAAGGAAATATGCTGAACCCTGGGTAGCCACCTCAAATTCGTTAATGACCCTGAGATTTTATAATCTGACCCGGAGATTTCCTAATTTAGCCCGGAGATTCTCGTAGGTGAAGAAATTGAAGTATGTTTACTGTTTATAAATAGATCATTTTGCTGTGACCGTCTCAGAATATTTAAGGACATGTTATAATTTAATTTAGGACAGATTTCTGCTTTTACTAAATCTATCCTCATCCTGTTCCTTTCATCTGTCCATATGTTCTTCATCAAAGAGAATACACTTTCTACAAAGGAATTACTGACTGGAATACATAAAATGTTTGATATAAGCTTCTGAAATTCGTTAAAATTCTTCCCATCATTGAATATTTTTACCCATTTCATGTCCACCGGATAGCCAGGTGAAATAATATTAGTATAGTAGGCGAATTTAATGTTCAGATTGTTTACTTCATCGTAAAGATTATTTTCATTTAGGTTTAATTTGGCACCTTTCACTGCTGCATAGACATCACTGCAACTTAATTTATCTTGTTTTAAATTTGATCTTAAATCAATATATCTATTTTCATAAAAAAATACGGGACAAAGTGCGTCCCGTATTGATTTCACGCGGGACATTTGAGGAAAAATTGGCCGAAAAACGGGACGTCCCATAAAATACGAGACATGTGGTCACTCTAAGAGTGTCAATCTGGTCCGCGTGTTGTTGACCCGGAGAATTTTACCCTTAACCCGGAGACTAGTCCCAAAACCCGGAGACTCCGGGTCAAACCCGGAGATGTGGCAACCCAGGCTGTACCTAAATGCCCTTTATATGCACTTAACGCTTAGGATATTTAAGAAGACCTAACGTGTTATTTAATTGAAAACGATACATTTCGCGTTATTTGAACTAAGTTATCCCACTGACCTCCCTGACACATGCTAATTAAACTCGAGTAGAAAAAGTAAACCGTAGTTAATCTTCAGTACTATATTTTAGTATGTGTTTTTAAGCATGCACTCCCAAAGCAGAATTCTCCTAAGAGTATCCTTAAAGTTTATGCAACTCACATTACACCTGAGAGTTGTGTGGTGCGTCTCTCCCCTTGTTGCCAACTTTCCTCGTCCCTTCCCAAACCCTCCTAACATTCCTTTCTTATCCCTTTCTTGCTGTTTCATTCTTTCCCTTTCCATTCCTTCCCCTCCCCCCCCTCCCTGTCATTCCACGAATATTTAAAGCGGGAGTCTCTCGATGTCGCCGAAATTTAAGGCTGTTTTTGTTCATTCTTCCAGCCCCTTTCCTTCCAACGCCACCTCGTTCAATTTCATTCTAATTCTTACCTCAGCCCTTATCGCCTCCGACCACGACTCCCATTCTCGCCCCTCCATCGCCTTCGCCCTCCCTCTTCGCTTCTTCCTCTCGTTCGCCCCGATTCCCTCTCCACGTTCTTCGACGCTAACGTTTTTCGCGACGTGATCGTCCTCCCCTTCCCCTCCGCACGCGCGTTTCCCCGCATCTTTCTTTTTTTTAATTCGTTTCACGGCTCTCTCGTTATCTATCGACTGATCATTTTTTCTTACTTTTTTAATTTCCCGTGCAAACACACTTCTGCGCGCGAATTAATTCAATTTTTAAATTTCCAGTGATTAATTCCTCTTTGGAAAAAAAAAGTTCTCCGTTTTCTTCCCCCCCTCCCTCAAAAAACGTTTCCATTCCTCCGGTAACCTTTTTCCCCCCTCTTTTTCTTTCTCTTCGCTTCGCCCTCCGCCATCTTCCCGTTACCTCACTCTTTCTCTCTCTCTCTCCCTTTCTCAACCTCTTCTCGGTTCTACCCCGCGACCTTCAATTTTCTTCATACATTTCTTAATTTCCCTCTGCTTCCCTTTCTCTCTCTCTCTCCGCAATTTATATTATTCCCCTCTTTCCTTCCTCACCATATCTTTTCAGTCTCTCTTTCTATATATATATATATATATATATATATATATATATATATATATCCTTCTCGCCCCTTTTTAACTCCACTCTTGCTCTCTCGGAATCCACGAGGCCGTTAAGAGGTGGTTAAGGTAGTGAGAGAGAGAGAGGAAGGTAGAGGGTGGAAGAAGGTAGAGGAAGGGAAGGATAGGTGGAGGTGATATGGGAGGGAACGAAACCCTTTCTGAAAACCTCCAACCCCCAAACTCTCCATCCCCCCCCTCCCCTCCTTCGTTCCCTCCTCCATTCTCCTCAAATTATCGACCCCCTCTTTCCCAGCTGGAATTCACCAACTTTCTCCCCTCTTCCTTACAGCCTTCCCTCCCCCCCTCCTCTCTTCAAGTCCTCCTTCCTCCCCCTTCAAAAAAAACCCTCTCTCTCTCTCCTTTCCTTTCCGCACCCTGATATTCCCTTCTCGCTCCTTTCCTCTCTTCCTTCCTCCTCTTGTTTCTCTTCCATCATTTCCCTCCTTGTCCTTCCCTCCTCGTCCTTCCGTTTCTTGCCCTAACTTCCTCTTCTCTCCCTCCCTCCCTCTTTTTGTTTTACTTCTCCTCTGCTCCCACATTCGTCCTCTTTTGTAAACTTCTCCTTCCATTTCTTACTATTCTTTCCGACCTCTCCTTCTTCCCCCCCACCCTCCCCTCTCTCTCCCACCTTCCTCTCTTTCCCCTCCCCCTTTCCTCTCTTTTCCTTCCCTGTTCTTCTATCTCCTCTTCCATGTTCCGTCCACACTCTCTCTCTCCATTTTCATGCACTCAAAACTTCTTACTCTTCGGATAACCACTTCCCCCCCACCCCTCCCTCTCCTCTTTATCCTCTCCTGTCTTGGTTCGCATTTTCTCACTCAAATATTGACTTATTCTAAGAGAGATTGCTTAGCTATCATAGCGCCAGTGTATTCCGACGATATGACCATTAAGGCGGGAGATGGAAAGTTTTCTTATTCCGCGAGAAATGTTTTTTTTGTGCTGGCCACACACGCACACACACCCTTGGGTCGCTTACGCTAGTAAATTCCAATAGTTCGTGCCTTACTGTATTAATTCACAGTTTTCGCTCTTTTGAGAAAAAGTGTTAAAGTTTTTTTTTTTGAAGTTAGGATATGAATCCTTTTGGGTAATTCTTTTGCCTTTATATCTAGGGGTGTGCTGCAGTCGGCTCCGTCCGGCTCGTGCGAGCCGTTTGCCAACATTCTTTGATGCTCGGTTGTTGGACTGAACATTCCACATTATCCGGAGTTTAGCGACGCCAAAAGTGTATCGTGTTACGCAGCAATTTATTATTTGAAAGACGCCAAAATTGTGCATGGAATATGTTTATTTGAAGCAACCACCCTTGTCATTAATGATATTTAAAAATTTAAAATACAAATTAACCTTTATTTACAATATTATCTCGTTATTTTTATTGAAATCCCTTCTAATTCCCGTAAAGATCAGATGACGCGATCTCAGGGCTGCATAAAAAGGTCACATATTCGATGCTGGGTGGGATGCTTAACTTCCAGGGGAGGCGATAATGGCGAGCCGCTTGTTATATATTTGGCGGCACACCCCTGTTTATATCCTACATAAAAACTCTGAATCCAGTCATAAGGCGTATTAGATAAACATTATTAGAATTGATCCCATTCCTAAGACAGTGCTCTGGAGCACATATTAGAGTAGCTTCAATTACAGCTAGCTCTCATTTGCCATGAAATAAGTTTTACTTATATTAACGGAAGCATGGAAATTCATCTAGTAATTGAACTGCTATACTTGTAGCTTCTTGATATGAAAATATTTAGTTCATCGTTAATATATTTCCGGCTACATTTGCCGTTCACGTACTTCTTTCACTTAATTCTGACTGTTCTTCTAAGAATAGCCAAAGGATAATGTTATCCACATCAGTCATCTTTTCTTCGGTATATATCAAAATCCTTTCAGCTTCTCTCAAGATCCTTTCAACGTTCTCTCACATTCACTTGCTTTCATTCCCCGGAAACCGCTATCGTTTTTATAGCCCGTTTGCGTGTTAGAGTGACATTCGCCATTTCTTGCCGTATAAACCACGACTCGTGTTACGTGATCTCTTTTCACGTCACTCTTCACGCTCGCATTCACTCTACAGCCAGCCAGCTACCTCTTTCTTTTCTTTTTTACGATCCTACTATATAATCCTAAAGCGCCATGGCGGATCTCCACGCCATGTTCCCCCCCATCCCCGAACGTTTTTCTGATGGTTTAAGACGTTACGTTCCTCGCAGTTTAATTCCATCCGTCACATTCTTCTTCCTCTGCCACGAGTCTTCCTCTTTCAACCTCTCTCTATTCTCCATTATTATACACGTTCGCTATCTTCCCCCCCCCCCCCTCTCCTCCCCTCCCCTCCCCTACACCCCACTCCCCTCCTCTCCCACAGCCCGTAAGTTATGCCCAACCTGTCATGCTTCTTTCGTCAATTCTCCCTCTGAGAATTTTTCTTCCCATCCTGTCTTACGTACTCACGACCCGCCCTTCCCCTCCCTCCCCCCCCCTGCTCCTCCCTTTATCCCCCCTCCCCCCGAACAGCGTTTCTTATCTCAAATCCCTCCATTTCCTCAACCTTTCCACTACCTTCTCCTTTCTCCTACCTCGCTCTCTCTCCCTCCCTCCCTTCCTCTCCCCTCTTTCCTCTCAACTTCCCGTTCCTACTATAACTACTACGCTTCCCGCCCTTCATTTTTTTTCCTTACGCAGTGTGCCTCTCCTCTCTAGTACGCATACGCAACCACTCTCTCCCCTCCAGCCTCTCTCTCTCTCTCTTTCCCTCTCTCACTCCGTCTCACTCTCCTTTCCTCTCCCTCTCTCTCTCTTGATTTCTCCGTCTCTCTCTCTTCCTCTCCCCCTCTCATTCTCATCCTACTTTCTTCTCTCTCTCTCCCCCTCTCTCCCTCCCTTTCTCTCTCTCCCACCCTCTCATTCTCACCCTACTCTCTTCTCTCTCTACCTTCCTCTCCCTCTCTCTCCCTCTCCCTCCTTCCCCCTCTCTCTCTTCCCCTCCTCTCTCCCTCCGTCACTTACTCCCGTCTCTCCCTCTCTCTCACTCTCTCTCTCACTCTCTCTCTCACTCTCTCTCTCACTCTCTCTCACTCTCACTCTCTCTCTCCCTCTCTCTCTCTCCCTCTCCCTCCCTCTCTCTCTTTCTCTCCCTTCCTCTCTCTCCCACCCTCTCTCATTCTCACTCTACTCTCTTCTCTATCTCCCTCTCTCCCCCTTCCTCTCTCCCCCTTCCTCTCTCTCCATTCCTCCGTCTCTCACCCTCTCTCATTCTCACCCTACTCTCTCCCTCCCTCTCTCTCCCTCCCTTCCTGTCTCTCCCACCCTCTCTCATTCTCACCCTACTCTCTTCTCTCTCTCCCTCTCATTCTCACCCTACTCTCTTCTCTCTCTCCCTTCCTCTCCCTCTCTCCCTTCCTCTCTCTCTCTCACCCTCTCTCATTCTCACCCTACTCTCTCCCTCCCCCCTCTCTCCCTCCCCCTCTCTCTCTCCCTTCCTCTCCCTCTCTCTCTCCCTCTCTCTCCCTTCCCCTCTCTCACCCTCTCTCATTCTCACCCTACTCTCTCCCTCCCTCCCTCCCTCTCTCTCTCCCTTCCTCTCCCTCTCTCTCTCTCCCTCCCTTTCTCTTCCACCCTCCCTCATTCTCACTTTTCCTCTAGCTCCCTATCTCCCCCACTCTATCTCCATATCTCTTTCTCTCACCCTCTGTTTTCTTCCTCTCTCTTTCGCCTCTCCATCCCCCCTCTCTTCTTCGCCCCTCTTCCTCTCCCTTCTCTTCCTTTCTCCTCCTCTCCTCCCTTCCTTCCTCTCTCTCTCTCTCCTGTCACTATTCTCTCTTTAACTCTTTCTCCCCAAATCCCATTCCTACTCTGACACGCAAACGTACGTACAAGCACTCACGCTCTCCCACACGCCGCAAGTAAAGAGGTTTGTCTCTCTCTCTCGTTCTCTCTCTCTCGTTCTCTCTCTCTCTTGGTTGGAAAGAAGAGAGAGTAAACGAGAGAGAGAGAAGGGTGAAGTAGAGGGAGAGAGAGGGAGGGGGGAGGGAAAGGGAGAGAGAGAGAGAGAGGAATGGAAGAGGGTGCGTGCGTGACGTCATCGCGTCAATATTTCGGCCTGCGTTCCCTATACTCCTCTCCCCTCTTCCCTTTTCATTCCTCTTCTTCAGCTCCCCTCTATTTCCGCTTCTTTCTTCTTGGAATTCCTTTCTCGTAAAGTTCTCTCTCTCTCTCTTCCTTCCCTCTTCCTCACTCCTTCATCCCACTTCTGTCTTCCTTATTAACCTTCTACTTTCATGGCCTATTAATTTCTCGTCCTTTTTTTTTAGGCGCGTGTGAATTATTGCGATTAGATGATTAATCGCACTCAAGACTCCATTTCGGTTTGGTTTACTTTCTCGCGTCTCAGGTGGCGTTCCCGTGACAGGCGAGGATTCCATAAAAGGTTACGTAGTAACGACCCTGTTACGTAGATGGCGTCATGATTGATGTCGTCAAAATACGACGATATAACGAATTTACTATTCCGACCGCTAGCACTGCACACCCACGACACGTCTTGCTGCCTCCGAAAATTAAACAATTACATCGCCTAAATTACTGCATACGGATCTACGCCTTCCGTACTTTGGAATGTTCATAGCAAATATAACTCGACATCTGTATAATAAATAATCGTTTTATTATATATAAATGCGCTCGCATACATAATATTCATACTGCTTAAAATTTGGCTTTCCTGTTACGTTTCAATCGAAAAAAGATTTACAAAATTTCGCAGGAATGAATATTGTGTATTGGTGGTTTTGGCGATGGCACTGTTTCCCAAGCTCTGAATCCTTTCTCTCTCTCTCTCTTTAATTCTCCATCCCTCTATCTCCCTCCTTCCTTCCGTCTCTCTCCCTACATCCCTCTCTCTCTCTCCCCCTCACATTCTCTCTATCTCGCTCTCTCCCTCCCTCACTAACTCCCTCCCCCTCTAATCTACCCTTAAACGCTCGTGGCCCGCGTGCGTGAGGATGCTCTCCTGGTCTCGGTGCGTGACTCATCTTCCGCCTCGACATTATCGAGCCCCAGGGCCAACGCGGTCCTTCAGTTAACGCCGCCCTCTCCTACACCGAAAGTTGCGTCCTCTGCTCCATCCTCGCTCGATCACACGTGCGGACTTGGGTAGATGGCGACACTGGGCTCTCGTTGCGCCAAGGACGACTCCCTCGTTGCTGCACCCTTCCTCAGAAAGGGAGAGAGAGGAAACGAGGGATGGTTTTTTTCGCTTTTTTCCATCTTGCATCTTCAGAGGAGTTGTTTACAGACAGTCCGCAAGATAGTTACGCCTCCACCACTTTCGTGTGTAAGCTCCCATCGCGAGCAACAGCGCCTCGATAATTATTTTAAGATTGTTTTGAAAGGAAAACCAAGCGTTTCTGGATCCAATATTATAAATTGTTTGTCATGTCTCTCTGGTTGAATTTTTCCATCTTTATATTTCGGAAATCCGAACTGCAGTTCTTGTCAAAACGTTGTCACTAAATGTATCCACGTGGGTTAACGACCCGTCAGAAAATAATTTGTAAAAAAATGCCATAAATTAATGTACTCGGAACGTTAAATTCTAAAGTGTTCATTTACTCCAAATGCTGTATCTACAAAAAAACCGTTTACAGCAAATTTTAACGCTGACATGTAAAATTTGATGTCTTTGTGAAATTCGGAAGAAGAGGAGAGGGTGAATAATGAGGCAGGATTGGAGGCGGAATGTTTTATAGAATGTTCCACTATCTTTGCTGGGAATAGAGATATACGCTTCCCACAGCTTACTGCATTATATTTTCAGTTTTATTCACATCAATGTTGTTATCTACGTGAAATATTTTATGTGATGTACGTTTTGTTTTATACGTTAGCTATCCGTATTTTTTATGCAGCTACTCAACTACGGATTTAAGCGATGGGAGGCCATACGGCTAGCCAAATATTTCCAAAATTATTGTTTTTGAATCGAATAATTTTTATATATAATAGTGAGTGTGACTTCTTATCAGGAACCGAAGTAAATTACTATTTTTGAAGTTATAATAGCTTGTGAAGATATATTTAGGTTTTGTCCTTGACGTCAAATTTACTTGCTAAGGAACTACAAATCCTACACTAATTTCATCATTGAAATGCGTAATTCATTTTTCAATAACCATAATATCCCCATTTTTACTAAGGGTAAAAAGTTAACTGCTTAATAAAAATACAGTAAGAATACGAAAAACCAAATGTTGAGAACATTTCACTTTTAAAAACAAATTTAATCGTAAGCCATATATTACCCATAGAAGGCATTTAAAACAAATAAATGTACTTTCAATAATCGACAAAGAAAAAGAAGTCCTCGCCCGGGATCGAACCGGGGACCTTCTGCGTGTAAAGCAGATGTGATAACCACTACACCACGGGGACACACGGCTTGTAACCGTGAGGGTTGCGTAAAGAACGCCTTTTCCGTTCTCAGTAACAATTTTCTTTCCCGAGAACTTGATGTAGTAAAATTTTTCCATTTCAACGCTAACAGCCCTCTTGGCGCATTATCAATTTTGCCCTTTGTCGATTTTTTCTTTTTTTTTCTTTTAAGCTAGGGTAGAGTTACCTTCTCTGCGGTGGATTTGGTTCTTTTAAATAAGGCGAGGAAGTGCGCGTCAGGCGGTTTGAAATGTTGGTGAGCGATCGAATCCTTCTTTGGTGTGTGGTTCTCCCTCTCTCTCTCTCTCTCGAGGGAACCTCCTCCAGAAGAGCCCTCTCGCTTCTCCCTCATCCGCTTACGCAGACAGACCCGGCCACTAAGCTCTCCACTCCTCTCTCTCTTATTCCTCACAGTTCCCCCTCCCTCCCTCCCTCTCTGACTATCTCCTTTATTTGACCTCACCTGCGATATCTACGTCCCTCCCACTTTTTTCCCAAATCCCCTCCGATCTCCAGTCCATTCTCAACCCCCCCTCTCTCTTTCTTCCCCTCTCTCTCTTCCCCTCTCTCTCTTCCCCTCTCTCTCTTCCCCTCTCTCTCTCTTCCTCCCCCCCTCCCTCTCTCCCTCCCCCCTCTCTCTTTCTTCCCCCTCTCTTTCTTCCCCTCTCTCTTTTCCCCTTTCTCTCTCTTTCCCTCTCTATCTCTCTCTTCCTTCCCCTCCCCCTCTCTCTCCCTCCATCCTACTCCTTTTACGATTTCTCCTCTTTCCCTCTCCATCTCCCTTCTCAATCTTTCCCTCCTTTCATCTTCCCCCCTCCAATCATCAATCAATCCCCTTTTTCTAACCCACTTCTTCTATCTCCTGAATCTCCCGCTATTCTTTCCACGGCGTAATTCAAACCCTCCTCTCTCTCTCTCTATCTGTATCTCTCTCTCTTGCCGCACCCTCCAAACTCCGACCGCAATCCTTTCCTCCTTTATTCTATTATCCACTCCTTCGACACGTTGTCTTCCGCGTTATCACGTATCTTTCGTGAAAAGTGGCGAGAATTATCTACTACCCTCGCAGTTTCGTTATTTCAGGGGAACCTTTTGAGATCGTGCGCAATTCTTTTTACTTTCTCATATACGAAGTACGTATATCGAGTTAAGTACTGTTATCGCGAACAAATTCGACTTCGAGATTTTTACGGAAATATACGTATTAGATGTCGCTGAATCCGAAAAGGTGGTTTTTGCAATGCCGTCTGTCTGTCTGTTACTGGCTCTGGAGCCTAAACGGTAAAGCGAAAATGAAGGAAATCTCGTACTTAGGCATTTTATCATACAGAGAAGAGTATATGAAGAAATGGTTGACATTGCTCAATAATTAAGGGATGTTTATTCTACTCATTTTTAACAACAATTTGATTTTCTCAAAAACGGCTCTAACGATTTTCATCAAATTTCGTACAGCTACTTGAGTTTACGTCTTCAATAATACTGTATAGTTCATATATCTCAAAAAATGAATATAAGGCTAGTTTATTCCAGGCAACTTTAACAATTCGATTTTTTCAAAAACGGCTTGAACGATGTTGATCAAATTTTGTACAGTTACTTGAGTATACATCCACAGTAATACTACGTATTTCATTTTGCTTAATGAATGAATATAATGCTAGGCAACTTGAACAAAAATTGGATTTTCTAAAAATCGGCTGATACGATTTTCATTTTCTAAAGATAACTAAACGACGCATTAGTATATGGGAAAGTTTGTACAATGTATGTTGTACCGATTTTTTAATATGTGGTTGTTTTCTATAGAGTTTGCTCAATACCTTGAAATTTGGTTTCATGTTTATCGGATGTGTGCAGTATTAACAAAATTTTAAATTGCTATTCATTAGATCAGTGTTTTTCAACCTTTTTGTTTTAGCGACACACTTTCTAAATGATCCAGCTTTCTCGACACACCATGAAATAAAAAGCCAATTTTCTTGGTTAAAACGTAATACAAATACTTAAAATTCATCATTTAACAATAAAACATCATAATTATAACAAAAAATATAACAAAATATTTATGTTTATTAACATCAAATTAGTACAAGTATGACCGAGGTCATTTCAGAGTATGTACAACGAAATATATATATGTATTTATTTAACAAAATAAGCAAAAAGAAATACAAATCTGTCGAATAACAATTTTCGAAAAATTAATATGAAATTTTTAGCCTTTTTTCTAAATTTTCGCACCTGGACCTCGTCTACGACACATTAATGTGTCGTGACACACTGGTTGGGAACCACTGCATTATATTCAGAATAAACATACTATTGGGTTATTCGTGTGAAATTTTGCAAGATATATGATTTGACAAAATGTTATTCAGATATCAAATTCGAGATTTGAGAAAGGCGACTATGAAATATTTTACACGTTAATAAATTCCTGAATTTCGGCCTTGTGAAATATTTACTTCGTACTCCATTGGTGTTATTTTAATCGTGGATATAAGTGAACTTGGTTTGTTATTTACTACGAAAACTTCAGGCGAAAATCACCGGAAACCCGTGTCCTCTAAAAAAATAATAATAATTCAGATCGGTTCATCATTCACATCATCTGTCTTCCATTCATCCGCCAATCACATTCGTTTTTATCCCAATTTCTATCGAAAATTTACTCTCTCCTGTCTTTCTGTTCTTCTTCATCTTCCATGAATTGCATTTATCCTTCTCACCGCTTCTCGTCTCATCCTCTCCACCCGCAATCTCATACCTTTCCTCATTCTATACATCCCACACACTCCTCCCTATTTTCTCTCTCTCTCTACTCCTCCTAACTCCCTCCCCCCTCTCCATCCTCTCTCTCCCTCTTTTCTCTCCCTCCCCTCTCTCCCTCACCCCTCTCCCTCCCCTCTCTCCCTCACCCCTCTCTCTCTCACCCCTCTCCCTCTCTTCTCTTCTCTCCCTCCCCTCTCCTTCCTCCCTCCCTCTCCTCCCCCCTCTCCTCTCTCCCTCCCATCTCTCTCCCTCACCCCTCTCTCTTTCCCCCCTCTCCCCCTCTCTCTCCCCCTCTCTCTTTCCCTTTCATCTCTCCCTCTCCTCTCTCCTCTCCTCTCTCCTCTCCCTCTCCTCTCTCCCTCTCCTCTCTCCCTCTCCTCTCTCCCTCTCTCTCCCTTTCCTCTCTCCCTCACCCCTCTCTCCCTCCCCCCTCCTCTCTCCCTCCCATCTCTCTCTCTCTCCCCCCTCTCTCTCTCTTTCCTCTCTCCTCCTCCTCTTTTCTCCCTCTCTTTCCCTCCTTCCGCAGAACCCTTTACACCTTTTTCGAAATGAAATTTAAAAAAATAAAAACCCACACACCACCCCACTCATCCATTGGTGCCGAGAATTCGCACAAAAGATCCCATTGTATACTTTTAATTCCCTCGATTGTTCTTGGCATCCTATTTATTATCTCTCTCTCTCTCATTCCCCTTTCAAACTATCTATAGATATCTCTCTTTATATGTATCTATCCAGCTATATTTCTCTCTCTATCTATCTCTCTGTACCTATATTTCTCTATCGCTCTGCATCCATCTTCATTGCAATCATGGTAAGACTGTAGAGAACTCTTCTTCGTATTATTTTAGTTTTTATTTGCAGTCTATTGTAGATATTTTACATTGAAGCGCGAAGTTCTTTTTTGCGCGAAAGGATTAAAAATAAATTACAAGGAAGAACTTCTCTCGCGTTCCTGACTTTTTTCTCTAGATATGCACGTATTTTTATTTCCTTCACTTGCTTCATTTCGGAGAAAACATCTCATATCTCGCTGGAAAATTGATATTTTTGAAACATTTTAAGATTAATTTGAATCTGCATATGAATTATTGACATCCTTTTTTTTAAGTCGGATTCTGAAGTAACTTAAGCTGATTTGATATTTAACCATTTAAATAACCCCATCCGGTTGAATTGGACCTATACTCTTCATCTATTAAAAGGATTATTTTCGACGTGGTAAATGCTGAAGACGCAATGTTTGGTACCTTTAAAAGCTTTGTTGGCTTACTTGATCACTGATAAATGGGTGAAAATGCGAACCACTAACCCAGGGGTCCCCATTATTTCGCCTTTTAGGAAGATTGGAGTCGCCCGCGGAGGTAGCGAGCTGCTAGAAAAATATAAAAAACTGAATTCGAATGACGTTTTCTAGATTTTAAATCCTCCTATTGTAACACTTTTTCGCCGAAGTTGACACTGGAGAACAAAGTAGGAGATATGGTAAACGTGGATGCAACAGATCTGGAAAATGAAATGTTAATTATGTTGCAAAGTGATATAGAGTTGAGAGCAAGATGCAACGATTCAAATTTTTTGAAACTTGTTTCATCTGAAAATTTTTCAAATATAAAAAAAAACGCATTTATTTTAAAAGCATATTTTCATTCCGCTTAATTTTGTGAATCGTTATTTTTTTATATGAACCTAATTTAATCTAATTGTAAGACCGGAAATGCACTCGCGAATGAACATCTTCACGCCTCTCGGTTTCGAGTTACAAGTCCAATTACCAATCACTGGCTAAAGATATGCAATTTAAATAAATTTGGTAATTATTTATTTTATCAATTTTCTTAAACTGCGTAAAATAAATGGTTTCTTTAAGGTTATTTTTGCGTGTAAATTAAAGTTACAATAAAGTACATATTTAAAAAATTTAGTAGCACGCAGGACAATTTACGGAACGAAAGTAGCCCTTGGCATAAAAAAGTTTGGACCCCACTACACTAACCGATGGGTCGATAACAAAATGAGGCTAATAAAGCCACGAAAACGCATTTAACTAGAGTTCTGATCATTTTTATTTATCGGCGTGTTAAAATTTAAAGGCACATTCCTCTGATATCTACTTGACATGATTGTTTTAAAACATTTTCTTTCGTTTTTAAAGGATTCGCATTGTTAACCGATATTCGCAAGTCGTAAAGCTCGCTTACGAATTGATTCTCACGTTTTTTTTTGCGAAAATCCAAATCAATAATGATTATAAATCGATATTTGCATTTACAGTTTTGGCAATTACTTAACATATTTAATGTCAAGTCCCGATAGAACAAAAATAATTTGAACATGAGTATCCCAAGAAGTATGTATTGCTATAGAGAGTCTTTAAAGCTAGGCATGTTTTATCTCTCTCTCCTCTCCTCTGCTTATATCCGTTGTCAATCCCGTTAAGTAACCGTCGCATTTGCCCTTTACGCCCCTTTAGCCCCTCTGAGCGCCTGACGGCTTCTTCTACGACTACTACAATCCTCTTCCTACGCCCTCTTGTTACTCCTCCTTCCCTCCCTCCCTCCAATCTTTTTTCGCTTTAACGAGTGTGAATAACGACTCCTCGGAGTGTTTAAGCGCTTCGGAGCGCTTTTCTCTCTCTGTCTTTCTCTCTCTCTCTCTCTCTCTCTGTCTTTCTCTCTCTATCTGTCTTTCTCTCTCTATCTGTCTTTCTCTCTCTCTCTGTCTTTCTCTCTCTCTCTCACTACTCCCCATCGAGAAACGTTTGCTGCGATTCTTCCTCAAGGTCATTCACTCGAATATCTCTCTATCTTCTCCTTCCATTTTGCTTTCCTTAGGGCGCTCTCCTCTCTCTTTCTTGCCAATTTCCTTTCTCTCTCTCTCTTTATGTTTTCTATCTCTCTCTCTCTCACACTCTTCAGAATGGTTAAATTAGTTCTAGTGAAAGGCCACTCTCGAGTGGTTACTTCGACCGACATTTTTTTTAAAGAGAGAGAGAGACAAGAGAGTGGAAGAACGATGAGAGGTGGAAGGAGTGATCAGAGAGAGATAGAGAGAGAGAGAGGAGAAAAAAGAGGAAATAATCATGGATCAAAGCATTTGCGAAGCGGTTGGATGTCGCTTCGTTGCTTTTTGGTGTTGGAGGTAGTAGCAGTGAAGAAAAGCGAGAGGAAATAGGAGAGGAAAGGAAATGAGAAGAGGGAGGGAGGGAGGGAAAGGGAGGAAAGAGAGGAGGGGTGAAATGGGGGAGGGGAGAAAGGAGGGGGGAGCATATAGAGCTAAAAAGAGAGGGGAAGGGGAGAGAGAGTGAGGAAGGGGAAAAGCATGGGCGGGGAGAGAGAGAGAAATAAACCGAAGGCAGAAAAGTCAATAGATAAGACTTGGGAGAGGTTGAAACTAGGCACTCTCTTCTTCTAAGTAAACCACTGCCAATTACAAACAAGAATATAATGAAATAGAATAAAAAAATAAAATGAAAACAATACAAAATAACGTACTACATATAAATACAATGTCAAGTCAAGTTATCATTTTTGTTGGAAAAGGAAAAGAGATGGCGATGTGTTTGTGTGGAAAGACTCAAGGATAATTAAAATGATGTATCCTAGGAAATGGAGAGAGAGAGGGAGTGAGAGAGAGGGAGAAGTAGTAGTAATTAGGTTTTTTTAGGTGCGTCAACAGTTAAGGTTATTTTGCACCGTCAGATTCTCTTAGAGAAAATCAACATACATCACAGCATCCATGCCCGAAGCGGGATTCGAACCCGCGACCTTTGAAGAGAGAAGAAAAGAGGATGTAAGGAAGAGGAGAGAAGAAGAGAAGAAAAGTGAGAAAGAAAGGAAGAAAAAAGAGGTAGAAAGAGAGAGAGAGAGCGAATAGGGGAAGAGAAGAGAAATACTGAGAAAGAGAGAAAGAGGGAGGACGATGTCGAGAAGGATGTAGAGGAAAGAAAGGGAATGTAAAGGGAATTGACGGGGAAGGTGGGGGAAGGGGGGAGGGGAGGGGGGTAGGATGAGAGAGAGGAGTACGAGAGCCCCCGCGTAGGGATTGTGGGTAGGGAGTGAAAAGAAATGTCAAAAGAAAGGAAACGTTTATTTATCCCCTAGGAGATGAGAGGTTCCTGGTTTGAAGTAGGTTTAAAAGGGAAATAAATGGTGTTTCAATGGCTTTGAGAGTTCCTAGGGTTTCGAATCAGAGTGAGAGAGAGAGAGAGATAGAGGAGCTGGCAGTGTGCCTTTTTTTGGAATGAATGCTCGATTGAAATGGAAAGAAAGGAAACGAGAGAGGTTGAGAGTTTGGGAAGAGAAAAACTCGAGGAAATGAGCGAGTCTGGTTTTCAAAATGATTTTAATTGTCCCACGTTTGCTTTCGAGATTTAATGGCAATTCAGATAATTCCTCTTGCGAAACTGATTACCTTCAGATAAAATTTGTTGATGTGTTTTTTTTTTAATAAAATCTTTCGTTTTTGTGATGTTTTCTTTCCGTGAATCCGAAACGGTGGAAATGGAATTTCATCAAATGTCGATTTTAATAGAAATACGCGTATTAGTCGCAAACTGATCATTCTTTTAGTATCTTCGGTGCGGTTTGGATATTAGGTTTAATGAGAGTGATTTCAGCCGTCAAAATAAGAAAGAAAAATTTTTGTGTGTGTGTGCGATAAAATCTCTTTAACCGTCGACATCCTGCCTTGTTCATAACGTCTCATTGTATTCTCGAAGCGTTTCTCTCGACTGATGTGGGGTTCTCTTTGAGAAAATGTACCTCGTAGACGTCTGTCTGTCTTATCTTTCTTTACCTGTCTCGAAAAAGTTACCCGACGAGTCTCGCAAGGAAATATTTTTCGAGACATTTTGATCGAAGAATGGAATTTATGTAAAAAGTTACTAAAAAATTGACGCATAAAATTGGGATTCGTAAATTAGGGGAGCGAAACTCGCAAATGGCCCACGAAAATTAACCGGGAGATGGAGAAAAAAATAAAGCTTCGGGTTTTTATATTTTTCCCTTCAAATAACACCAATTTCCTTCCCGTGTCCCAAAGGAAACCCATCTATCCTTATAGCTTTTGCGTTCGATCGAAAAGCGACGGTCGTTTGGAATCACAAAGGGAGGTGTGGCAGCTAAGCGGAACTCATTCTCAGGGAGCATTCAGTCTTCAACGATCGCTTGGATTTGGTATTCAGGGCGAAGAATATTAAAGGAATTTTAAAGTTAATGCGATGCGCTTCGGCGAATAATGTAAGAGAAAAAATATTCCATTACAAACTAAAATACGATTCGTGAAATTTAATTTTTTAATTTTACAACTCTCATTTTGCGTTCATATTCCGAATATTGCGCACTTCTTATATCTTAATTTGAATATATACAAAATATATATTCCGTAACTGCTGTTACATCTTTTATCGTTTCTGAATGCCTTCCCTGGGTCTTTAAATTTTCCTATGACTTTTCCCTATATAAATTGACCGTGCGAATTTTCATAACATATCCTCCTCACCATGTGATTTTGAGACTTTTCTATTATTCCAGTGCATCTTGAATTTTGATCTGATCTCTGACGTTTAAAAATCGTCGCATTTTAATACATGGTTAAGACTGCTCTAACGTCCATGGTCCAATGCTTGACTTTGGCAGATTAAAATATACATAACAGTCTGGGGTCTTTTGGTTTTCTTTTGATGAAAACCGGGATTTTACTTTCTCTATACGTAGTATAGGGAAGGTATTGTTTTCATGAAAAAAATCGTATTAGAGATTTCCGTTGCGTGTAAGTTGAACTTTTCCTATCGCCGTATTTATTTGAATTTAGCTGACAACTTACGTATGGAGAAAGTCGTGTGTGGGACACATCAATTTATTTTCTAATACTAAGGTGTAATAATCAGGTAATTCCACAATTCCGGGATGTTCTTCTTCACGATGAAAAAAATCTGAATTATTACGTATCTGTTTTCTTACATTTTCCAGCTTCTTCTACGCATCTGACGTAATTTTAATAAATTCTATCGGAGTTCTCGTTTTTTTCATTAGTATTTCCATTGCGTGACTCGTAACTTTTTGAGCTATATATCAAGAAAATCCTCACTTCGCAAGATTATTTCCTCCCTTGATTTCATTTCACGAGTGTAAGGGATGCTTTTAATTCTGATATGCTTTTTCAATTTTAGTTTCTCGTGTCTTCCATTTTTAAATCAATGCCTTAGTCTGCCCTCTTGCCATTTTTATGATGTCAAAAATTGATTTTATCCGAGCCAATTAGGCTTCGTTTCGTGCATTTCTTGCTCCTATGTTTTGTGGTAGTTTTTCTTCGACTGTTTTTTTGTAACTTATCAATCAATTTATTTTTCGTATAAAAAATTTTTTTTGCGAGTAATTCCTGTTTCTCAAACATCCGTGCTCCTTTATCCTCCATCTTCCCGGATAATCTAACGCTGCATGAAGACTTTTGAAGGTTAAGAGTTTGAGCCAGATACGGTTACTTTCTCCTCATATAACCGTAGTAGTCTCGTTTTTCATTTTCTCCTCTTCGATCGCCGTATTCTCTCGCTATCTCTTGCGCAGTAATTTCGAATCCTTTTTCATCCGCCATAAAACCCTTTTACGCCGCGCTGGCGAATATAGGAAGAAGTTTATTTCTGCGTCGTAAAAAACGAAGCTTTTTTTTTTTGGAGCTTAGGGAGAAAATCAGAATTTGATTCATTTTTTTTGTCTCGAGACTTCTTCCGTTTATCAATTCTTGCCGAGCCCTTCCTTCTAAACTCTTTTCTCGAGAGTGGGTCGTTTGGATATATGCACATAAAAAAAACGAGAAAAAACTCTCAAATCCGGTAGAAAGTTTTCTCGTGCATCCTCTACCTACACACTCGCATTCATCTCTTTCAATTCGTCCGCCTCCACATATTCTCATAAACTCGAAATTCCGGCACATATTAAAAAAGAACATGTTATCCAAACTAGTTCGGAAACACGTCCGTGCGCGGCGCCACCGTTTGATAAATTTTCACGCAGCAATTTTATTTCGCTTATATCGGTGCCACCGAGCCGAAAAAAAGTTGTATGAGTTTAGCTTATTTGGGCGCAAGTGGAATGATTAAGGTATATACTTGATTCTGTTGGTAAAATGACAAAGTCTCTAAATAAAATGGTAGAAACGTGGATGTTTGTCTAAGATAAATTCGCCTCAGGGGAGTACGGACGTTTTTGTCTATTCTTACAGAATAGGAAAGCGAATGAGCTAGCAAGCGATGTTCGGCCAAATAAATACATGAGCACAACTGCATATCAAAGTCTCCCTGACAATTTAATTCCATGGAGAGGACACGGAATAGTGTTAATGCAGAAAGATTTTTTCTCTTTGGCCATAATTCGAACATATTTTCGTAATGTTTATCGTATCCCTTATCTAGTCACATTATGCAGGCGTAGTATATTTCATAAATACATCCGGATTCACGCGTTCTGAAATAAATGTTTCTGGAATAAGTCCTTGCGCGCACGTCCACAGAACGAAGCTACTTTCCGAGTTGTCTGGAGAAAATTAATAGTACTACTGTAATAGTACGCTGACGCGGGGCCGTCGCAAGGGAGGGGCGACAGCCCTGGGCGAAAAAACCCAGAAGCGGGCCATTTCTCTGATCATATTCTTTAAAAAAATAATCCCGGCAATAGTAGTAGTAGCCCTCGACCTTTTAGAAACCATGTGAGTCAACCAGGAAGGAAAAGGTGGGAGTATCAGTTATTCCAGGGTAAAATTTATCTGAGGACCCCTGCGATTCGCTTTCTTCTACTTTTCTCTCTCTCGAAAAAGGATGTGATAGAGGTGAACGAATATTTGTTAATTTTTTTCTCAAGAAATTAATTCTGAAAACAATCCCCAAATATGCTCCAAACGCATTAAATTTATCATATGTTGGGTTGGAGAGGGTGACACTATAGCCAAGCGACTACGGCCGTGCGTTTAAAGTTTTAAAAATTTATCAGATCGTGCCGCACGTCAAGCGAGCGCTTTAATCCGTACTCATTCCGTGCTCACCCACTTCAACGCGACATCCTGTTATTAATTCAGTCCGAAGCACTCGCTCGCCAGGACGACGAAGGACACGGACACGCAACGAATAACAATCACACTGCTCCGCGTTTCTATTAATGGTTTCGCGTCAGATCGCGTAGAGAGACACGTTTCCAGGGAGAGGTTGTGGTTGTGCGACGCGTGTTAGGAACTCGTTCTTCTTCCGATGCGAATAGCGTCACGTTAATCGCCGTGAGTTACGGAGAGATGCTGCGCAATTTTTAATCGGCTCGAGTCCTACGCATTACATTATAGACACCACTTCACAAGCGGTGTTTAATCAGCCCCTCTATATAATAATTATCTTGGTTATGCGTGATGGTGTAATGCTCAGTCGGCGTTTTCTTTGGTTGAACGGCAAGACAGTCAGGGTTCGGGACATCACTTACGTCAGTGACGCTCGACTGCGGCGCTGTTTCTAAGGCGTGAAATAAACGCGAACTAATAGAATATATGTGATGATATGATTCTAAGTTATTTTCCGGCAGAATTTAGAATAAATTTTTGATATTTGAGAAAAATATGAATAAATTGTTTATAAGAATAAAAAGTACGAGATTGTAAGTTAAATAATATATTCCTTCCCGTCATATCGCGGAACTTTAGGCTTGATCCTATCTAGGCAGTTTTGCTATTTGGTAGTAATAATCAACTTTCTTTCTTTATTGTAGAATTCTATATCTATTCTATATTAGATCTGTGCCCTTTCTATATTACCTTTCTATATCCTTTATTTTGGGGCGTCCTCTCTCTCTCTCTCCCTCTCACTATTTCACTTTTTATGTCCCATTATCATTTTAAAGGGACAAACACCCTCGTCGTCCGATAGAGTTTCTTTTGTTATTGCGCCGCAAATATCGATTTCAATTTTCTCCGCTCTGCGGATTCGGGAACAAATGTGGCAGCGCGCGTTTTTCATCCCTTAAATTCTGCCGAACGATACTGCGCCTAATACCGTTTCTCTCTCGCTTCTTTTTAGAGCCTTTTTCCTTTTGTTTCCTCCATTTTCTCTCTCTCTCTCTTCCTTAATTTTCCATCTCTCCCGTTTATTTCACAATCATTGATAACCGTTGTTGCGTAAACGTATGGCGAACGGATTTATCCGCAGAAATGCAGAAAAATTCTCTGTGAGAGGTACAAACTAAACCATATACCTTGTAAATGTAGAAGTTTCATGTGGCGATTTTCATATCCACTGCAATACAAGAACCAAGAATCTATGTAATCTTTATCACCTAAGGCAGTGGTTCTTTACCTTTTTCGTCTCGTGCCCCCCCCCCCTCCCCTTCTGATCTTCTAAGATTCCCACGCGCCCCCCTCCCCCAGAAATTTTTCTTTAATGTTCTTAAGGGTTTAACCAAAAAATATTTGTAATTTTTGTTTTATTAGTTTTTTTTTTACCGAGATCAACCGAACAAAAGAGTAGAATAATCTAAAACGAGTCATTTTTCTGAATTAGGAATATTTTTGTACCAACTTAACTTGCAAACACTTCCCAGCTTAAGGTAAAATAATAATATTTTGATAATTAGACACAGGATTATGACAGTAATCACTCGTGGCAACTTCTAAGTCCGCCAACTCGTGAGGCGGTCAGACAGACACGCCTCTTGCCACACAATATTATGCTTTCTCCTTAGGCACAAATTGCGTAAAGAATCCTTGCTGTTTTTACGAAAAAATCATTTTGGTCCAAAAAGCTTCACCACCCCCTCGTACGCCCCCCTCCACCCCCGGTTGAGAACCACTGACCTCAGGTTTTATAACAAGAATATTTTCATGTAAGTTGTACATGCTTATTTGCGAGTGAACACCTCGCGCGGAGATGTTTTTATCTAAGTCTTTTGGTGACGTTCGACGCAGTGCCATTTCGGTGGATTTTATGCGAAAAATACGTTGTAATTAAACATTTCATTTCCAGTGATTGACTTCATACTATTTTGCAATGGTACATACGTAATTATTATATGACAATTATTGCCATTAATAATATTCGCTGTAATCTTAAAATTATTTCTTCTAAGAAGATGTTAGAGAAACAATATATAAGGGGATATTTACAGAAATTAAAGCAAGTAAGTAATGATGTATCAGATATTTAAGGACAGTTTAGCTACATACCTTAGGCTGTCCCTTGAGTTTACAAATTTCATCAGCCGGAAGAACTTATGGCCAGGAACAATCCCTCAAAATTTTTGGTAGCTCTAACTTGAACGGTGTAGAAACGTTTCACCGGACATGGAAGCGTGACGGACAGAAAGATAGCATTAACGGATATTAAAATAAAAAATGCTAAAAAAGAAAAGACTTGGAGTGAGACGAGAGAGGCTTCATCGAAAACAAGAGCAGAACAACAAAAACCTTTTGAGGTGGCTAAAAGCTATGATTAGAGAGGCGAATTGGAAGAAGGAAAGGGACATGACGCCATCCACCAGGCAAGACACGTACCTACTAGATGGCTTGATTTGACTCGTCTTGTCCATAGTGATAATTTTACCGTAAAAATAAGTAACATTTAATAATCGTAATGTTCATTTCAGATCAAGAGCGCATTAATCGTCGTAATAAGGTTCTTTTTCGTGAGCACACATGTTAGAAACACGTTTGCCTAAAAAGTCTCGGGGTTCCTCGTGACGTTATCATTTTCTCGGATCAACCCATACGGCGCCATAAGGAATGCGAATTCAATTTCCCAATGATAGTGATTTACGGCCGTGACTCTTCTCGAAACACCGACAGGATCGAGAGATTCTTGCGCACGAAAGCGTCGAACGTTTCTGCGTGTGTGTGTGTATATATATAAGCGTCCGGATCGCGGCAGCCGGAGCGAATCGAGATCGATTCGCCTAGGCGACGGAATTCAGCAGCTGACTCCGCTCCTCATTTCGAGAGCTACTCAAAAACACAACGCTGAGCCGAACTTTTAAGTCCCGCCGAGGAGAGGCGCTCACGAAGCGGAACAATGAAACAACGAAATGTGTGAGAGAGGCTCGTGACTAAGGACGAGACAAAAAACGTGTTCCTCATCTCTCCCTCTCTCACTCCCATCTCTCTTGGTGGGAGGAAAGGGACGTGGAGAAAGGGAGAGAGGGAGTGAAAGGGTTCAGTGTTCTTGCGAGGGCACTTGGAGAGGAAAGATGGCGTGCAGAGAGGGGATGGGGAAGAGGGAGGGAAATAAGAGGGTGAGACAGGAAGAAACATTGTGTGTGAAAGGGAGAGAGAGAAGGGTGTTGAGGGTGCCAACAGGTCCGTAAAGGGAAAAATGGAAGAGACGGTAACGCTCCACGAAATGGGAGGGAGAGAGAGAAAGAAAGGAGAGAGAGAGGATAGGGGGAAGAGAGAGAGGAAGGTAGGGGTGAGAGAGAGGATAGGGGGGAGAGAGAAGAGCAGGTAGGAAGTGGGAGAGGAAAAGAAGGAATAGAGAAAGAGAGAGAGAGGAAAATGGGCGATAAAAAGTGGTTAAAAAAGAAAGGAAGTTGAAGGTGGAGGTTTCCGAAAAGGGGGAAGAGGAAAGTGAAAAAAATAGAGAGAGAGAGGATAGATTGTGTAGACTTTAAGGATGGATCGCTTTTGTTTGTTTATTCTCGTTCCACATGCGAATCTCTCTTGGCGCAGTTTTGCGCAGCGTGCATTAAGCGCGCAGTTAACAGCGCTCGACGCGTTTTTGGTTTTTTTATTCTTATTTTAAATTGGCTCTACGGAAGTTTTGGTTTTCATTTTGGTTATGTTTCGTGCGAATTTTGCGCCATTTCTTTTTTTTTGCGCGTTCTTTTTTTCTTCTTCTTCTTTCGATCGAGTCCGTGCGGTTTTTTTTAAAAATGGTCCTCGCGTTTGTCAGGTTGAATGTCCTCTTTTGAGAAACTTTTTTTTGCCAATTTCGAAAACGCTCGAATTTCCGAGGCGTGAGCTTAAAGATACGTCGAGGAGATCCGTTACGCAGTTTTTTATTCGAAGGAAATCGCATTATGATGAATTTATGGTCTGAAGCTATTTCGAATGGATGATCTAAGTACATAGGTTTACCCATTCCAATCGTCGCTCGCCTCAGAATTGATAAAAGCATTCGACGACTGACTCAGATTCGTCTTCTGGAATTTTACGAAAAGTTTTCTCTATTGCTTCTGGATCATGGAGATGCGGAAAGTATCGACGTTCCAAAAATATAGATTTTTAAACTTCCGATATGACAATTTGTTTTGCACCGATGCTTCGACGAAACGACATAATGTCTGTTTCCATCATGACGCAATTTGAGAGTTTCGCATGTAAGTAATATAAGCTACTAGCAGAAATGCCCGGCACTGCCCGGGGAAAGTTGGTTTAAATACGATCGGATACATGGTATTTAAGAATTCAATCGGCCGCCGTTATGAATAAAACGGGCAGAGAGTAACAAAAACCACATACGAATTATTCCTGGAAGCCCTCCACAACCGTACCAAATTTGATTCAAATCAATAATAACAGGACTCGGGAAAATACGCGTAGTTTAATGTTTGAATCGGCCGCCATTTTGAATCAAACAGACAGACGGACACTAAAACTCCGCGCTGATCTTTCCCTTAGTTTCCTCTACTATTATGCATAATTTGGTTGGAATCGGTTGATTGTGGTCGTGCATAAAGGAGCAGACAGAAAATGGTCCGCCAAACCCCGCGCCTCGCTTCGCGAAGCGTTTTCACCCGCGAATTTTATAATTTCGGATTATTTTCTTCGGTGTTCCTAAAAACCTACAATTCTGCCAAATTTCAAGTATGTAGCTTTTCAAGAAGTGCCTTAAAATATTACCTCCGATCGCTGAGGCGTAAGGTAGCTTCTAGTAATTTTCAATCGCGACGTTAGGGGGAACTACCTGTACTCTACATGCACGCTCATTACCGGAAGCTTAGAGAACGAACTCCACCTTGCAAAAAGCGTCACTTCACCTTATCTAATAATATAAAAGGATTTTGTAATGTAATATAATCAGAGATCTATATCTATTTTCAAACAATTGCGCGAGTGAGATAATACCATAGACAGAACTCTCTACGTTGCTCCGTTACTGTAGGCTCGTTCTTTTGTATCAATAGAGAAAATATGTCAAAGAAAATTTTTTTGTAATCGCACCTCGTAGCAATTCCACGTGACGCGGAACGCACAACCACGAGATCGCGGAAGGAAAGAAGATCTCTCGCGCATCATAGAAATCGCGCGCTTTTGTGCGAAATTCTCTCTCAAACAGAATCCGAGAGGAATGCACTCGTATAGAGATTCGGCGCAATTTTGCGTCGTCCGTCAAAGCCTCGCGAACCGAGTTTGTCAGACGGTTTCCCTCGGCCGTCTACTCGGCCATTCCGGTCCGGAATTCACTGCGCGAACGAAGGGAGACTTCCTAAACCATCAAACGCAATTTTAAAGCTCTCTCTCTTTTAAATCCACTTCCACCGGATTGAAAATATGCTAGCCTTGGCGTCTACCCTACTTCTCCATTCCGCGACAATGGATCGTTCGTTTTTCATTTAAACAGTGCAGTTTTGCCCGGCGTTGCCTTTTCCGCTGAAATTTAAGGTTTAAATAAAATATAAAATCATGCACCATTTAACGGAACTTGAAAAAGGAAATTGTGAACCCGTAACAATTATGGATTATAGGCTTTCATAGTTGTTGGATATCATGGCGGAATTCTCACTGGAATAAAGTGTGTACTATGATGTTCCTTCTGAAGAAAAAAATAGAAGATAATAAAAAACAGCGTATTTCAGAAACGACTCTTTCACGAGTGGTTTCTAGTGATTATTATAAACGACACATTTAAAAGGGAAAATTGCGGCTGAGATTTACTTTTCTTGAAAGTTCATTACTTCGTGTTCCCCCCTCTCTCTCTCCCCCCCCCCTCTCTCTCTTTAAGTGTAAGAAGGGACTTCACAGTCTCAATTTCGTCCTAAATAAAGTCTTCTGTCTGTCTGTCTCTCTCCCTCTCTCTTTTTCTTCTGTTTCGGTATTTTTGCATTTCCCCGAAATTGACATTCTCATCTCGCCTCTCTGTGCATGTCATCGACCTCTGAGCACCACGCCCGCCGCGCACCTCAAAACGCCTCACATGAGGCAGGGCGCGGATTGAAGGCTGAATGCCCCTCCCTCTCCCCCTTCTTCCTCCTTTCTCCATCCCCTCCCCCTCCCTTCTCCATCCCCTCCCCCTCCCTCCTCTTCCCTCCCCTCGGGCGAACGCCTTCTTTTTTTTACATCGTCTTTTGATTTCGTGAGGAGGTTTGGTGATAGTCATTTGTTCTCACGAAGACGAGTGTGTGGGATGTGAGACGGCGCTTATTGTGATGGAGTGGAGGCGAGAGGAGGGGGGGGTGAAGAGGGGGGAGGGTAGGAGAGGAGAGGGGAGGATGGAAAGAGGGATGTGGGATGATGGGTGGGGGGGAGGGGGAGGGGAAGGGATGGAGGAAGGACAGGAGGGAGAATGGGGAAATGTTGAGAAGACAAGGTTGGGAAGGCGACGATATCTATCCTTCTTTATACCTAAGTTATTTATAACAAATTTCTCCGTTATATTTTTCACTAATTAGGACTTAAGTAACTGACGTGGGAAGCGAATATCGCTACGAAGATAACGCGCGCGAATTTCATTCCACAGCGCAACATTCCAATAGTACGTTGTAGATGATGATGTCATCGTGCCGTTGCAATCTAGGTAACGTAAAGCGTTTTTCTACCAAACTGAAAATTTGTTAAATTTTCATTTCCCACCAAATCGAAGCATAATTCTTTGGTCTTAAGTTTCGTGTACTCCCGAATTTCGTGTTGTCGTAAAGGCAGATTAAGCGATTGATTTTCTGTATTCTGTATAACGAAAATTATATATGGTTGAAACGCTTGATGCAGTTTTTAGTGTTTATTTTAATGTGTTTTATGAAAAAACACCTTACTGAACGCATCTCCAGTTTTATATAATTCTTGCGTGTTTTCGATATCCTCGAAACTTTCCGGGGAGAGAAATATCTTGCGCAAAGAAGAGAAAATGTATGTGGAGTGAAAGGAGAGAGAGAGAGAGAGAGAGGGCGAGAGAGAAAGAGAGAGAGAAACTCCTCCAATCTCCCGTTTCGCATCAGTTAATTCCGTCACTCCTGCCTTGTTATTCCGATGGTTTATTAGCCATTACGTCACCGGCGACGACCATCTATGTAGGTATTATGAAACCCTCCTTTTCCATTTCTCAATCGTTGCATGCTCAAGAGGACGCCACTTCCTCCCATTCTTAAATTGCTTAACAATGAACATATGCCACATCGTGCTTAGCGTATTAAAAGGCAAAGACGCAATCTTCCGTGCTTTCTGTGACCTTGATATTGATCGGAAACATATTCCGTTTACGACGTGCTCCAATACAAATTATTTAGTGTAAAAGCTTTTCTCCAATATAAATAACCACACAAACTTAGCGCAATGAGAATTAAATTGCTGAAACAAACTGTAATTAATTATCTGAATAATCAAGCAAAGGAGTATGCAATAACGAAGTCGGAACGCGCCATTTTATTTGCGATTTGTTCATGTATTCTTTATCTGTCGATGTTTATGGGGCTTAATTTTTATTTCGACCGAGTTCTTCGGAAAAGCGTTCGTTCGTCTCACTTTATAACCACTAAAGCCGGTCGAGATTTCAGTACGTCAAACAACTATTCGCGGTAGTGAATTAGGTAAAAAAATCGTTGCGTGCGGTCTTTATTTAAGAGGCATTTAATATCTTCATTAAATACGTATAACATGACACTTAAATTTGGTAGATTTGAATTAACGTCAAAAGAATATTAATAAACGTTTCACTTACGATGCAGTCGGTGTTCTGTCCAACTTGACAATCTTCTAATTTCCATGAATTTTCCAATAATGTGATTTTCTGATATAAACTTTAAAACATTCTTCTAAACAAAATAAAACCACATCACGCTCGGGGAACAGAAATACTCTTTCCTTTAGCTGAACACATTTTACCTTTCTTCTGAGTATTTTCTCCTTTGGTGGTAACTTTCCGATGAAGTGCTTTTCGACTAAACGTCATTGTGACGGATTTAATGGTCGTTCGTCTGGCGCGTGGAAACTCAAACAGTATCTTCCGTATCTTTCAAAAAGCTGTTGCATTAATATAAGATGAAAACTCAGGTGGTCCGTCATGAATTGTTCTCAACGCGCCGAAACATTCTATAGGCTAACCGCCAGCACTGTCATCTTCGTTCTCGGGATCGTGAGGTAGAATTTGGGCTGCAAAATCAACTCCCTCTTCACCTGAACCGTCGTCGCCTGAATCATTGTAAATAGCGCCATCTTCTTATGTCAACTAGATATGTAATGCGTTCTTAAAAAAATGAAATAACTCCGTTGCCTTGCTTGCTGCTAGAGCCTGTTAGAATAAGGGTGCCTCCTCGACTTCTTCTCGCGAAAGAAATCTTTCGACTGAAGTTTTAACAGGCGGCATGTGATGCAGTGCACACTTAGCTGACTCAGAATTTAATAAAGAGTAGAGAAAACTAGATGCCAACCGATGATACACAGAGAGATAACGAAAAAAGAAACAATTCGAACTGA
Source organism: Uropetala carovei (assembly GCA_036926305.1). Classification (NCBI taxonomy): domain Eukaryota; kingdom Metazoa; phylum Arthropoda; class Insecta; order Odonata; family Petaluridae; genus Uropetala; species Uropetala carovei. Next base: position 4,582,675 of record JAXCHB010000212.1, read on the forward strand.
TGACCACGCAGGCCGACACAGATTGAAAAAAAGCATTAAAGCGTTGGTCCTGATAAAAAAAATGGCTGCCTCAGAATTTAATATACGGTAACATGAGTCAGAGAGCGTTAAAATATGACTTAATGGGAATCCTCCCTAAACTGGCGCATCTCGAAGTAACCGACATTAATTGACCCGCGGTTGTTCATCGGGCGCATTTTCAATGGCACATAACTTTATTGATTGGATAAGAGATTTTATAAAATTGAGTTTTATTTTAAATTAATTCGCGAAATTTGGACTGTGGTTAAATTTAATTCGCTTCGCTGCGGTCGCATGTTGATGCTTTATTCATATAGGTGGAAATGTCACGAGGGACGCATAACTACAAGGATACCAGCTCAAAACTCACTCACCACCTAGTTTTTTTTTCACTTCAACGTTGTGTAGAATTAATTTTTAAAGGGAATGTTCCTGATAATATTGGTCTGTTTTCGATATACCAATCGAGATGAATTCCATAAATTCATCGCAATTCAGCTTAACACTCGATTCTTCTGGATCAGTGGTGGGCATCCTTTTTACTTTCTCCATACGTAGTAATGGGAAAGTATTGTGATCACGAAAAAAATCGACTTCGAGATTTCAACGGAAATACATGTTTTGAGGTCCCTAGAACACGTTTAGACTATTTTCGGAATGATGTCTGTGTGTGTGTGTATGTGTATGTGTATGTTAGTGTGGGCGCTCTAACTCAAAAAGTACGTGCCATATCGTTACCAAACTTCATATATAACACTTTAATATTAGCATAAAGAACTGATTAGTTTTTCGACAATAACCGGTAACCGGAAGTCGAGGTTTATTCGAAACCCGATTCGGTTTTTGCGATATTTCTTTGTTAAAACATCATTATTGTATATACAATTCTGTACAAATGTCATAGAGAATGTAATTTCCTACAGTTTTCATTTGAAACAATTTTCTATGGGAGTTATTGTTTAGGAGTTATTTATAAATAACCGGTTTTTCGGTTTCCGTTAAATATCTCCTTAAAAACATCGTTATTGGTAATCTTCGTAAGGACCAAAGTTGTAGAGAATAATATTTCTTCCAAGTTTTGTTTGATACTAATTTTCGTAGAACCATCCCTTTCGGATATATTTCGCTTTATCTTAATACCAGTGTACAGCGCCAACACCATGTAGCGGTGAATTCTGTAAACATTCAAAATATACGTAATTTACGGCAACAAGGACGTGTCTTCATTTATGATACGAAATAATAATTTTGCCTAGTAATATTATTCATAATAATTTAAATATCTATACCCCAAATATGGAGAAAGTCATGTGTTGGCCACATCAGATTTTTTACTTTCTCATACGTAGTAATGGGAAAGTATTGTATTCATGAAAAAAATCGACTTCGAGATTTTAACGGAAATACATGTTTTGAGGTCCCTAGAACACGTTTAGACTATTTTCGGAATGATGTCTGTGTGTGTGTGTATGTTATTGTGGGCGCTCTAACTCAAAAAGTACATGCCATATCGTTACCAAACTTCATATATAACACTTGAACATGAGCACAAAGAACTGATTAGTTTTTGGACAATAACGGATAACCGGAAGTCGCGGTTTATTCGAAACCCGATTCGGTTTTTGCGATATTCCTTTGTTAAAACATCATTATTCTATATACAATTCTATAATAATGTTATAGAGAATGTAATTTCCTACAGTTTTAATTTGAAACAATTTTCTATGGGAGTTATTGTTTATGAGTTATTTATAAATAACCGGTTTTTCGGTTTCCGTTAAATATCTTAAAAACATCGTTATTGGTAATCTTCGTAAGGACCAAAGTTGTAGAGAATATTATTTCTTCCAAGTTTTGTTTGTAACTAATTTTCGTAGAACCATCCCTTTCGGATATATTTCGCTTTATCTTAATACCAGCCTACAGCGCCAACACCTTGTAGCGGTGAATCCTGTAAACATTCCAAATATACGTAATTTACGGCAAGGACGTGTCTTCTTTTACGATACGAAATAATAATTTTGCCTTATAATGCTACTCATAATAATTTAAATATCTATACCCTAAATATGGAGAAAGTCATGTGTTGGCCACATCAGATTTTTTACCTGGGAGCCGCAATGATGGCTGCGAGTTCCTCGGCGGGCCGCATTCCAAGTTGTCAGCGCTCCTGCGGGCCAAATTAGACTCTAAATCGGACGTTAACAAGAAATTCTGAGGTGTCACATCAGTGAAAATCAACCATAAATTACGTTTTTAGCGTTAACATTTCAATATAAAGTATTTAATTGTCACAGTATGAATGTATGTCATGTGAATTTGCGTCAAATCTCTTTTTAATCACATTCGCGGGCCGCATAAAACGCTCTCGAGGGCCGCGTGCCGTAGGTTACTCACCGCTGCCCTAGGTGGATTTTCTTCGCGAACTTTTAGCAATTTTCAGTCTTTGCTGTTTATCCAAAAAAAAATAACTTTATCCTAGGAAAATTAAACACTTTCTAGAAGAAAACAAAGACGCTGCGAATTACTTTCGATGCAAAAGATTTCTCAGCGCCTTTATTTTTTATTATATTTATGCAGTTGGAATAAAAATAATTTCGGCGGTTTTTTCACCTTAAAATATATACACGTGCAACGGAGAGTTGTTTCGGAATGGTTGGCTAAAATGAAAAATCATTCGGAAGTAATTCCACTGTCCTAAAGCGATTTTAGAATGTTTAATCGGATGACCTTTCCCACCATTTTAATTAGTGAGAAACAGCTGACAGAAGAATAAACACGCTAAAATTGGAAGGCTTTGAACCGGAACAGAAACTCGAGAACGTTTTGTATACTGTAACGTGGACGATGGCGTTTGGAAATTCAAGGAAAACGTCGAAACTCTTCCTTATGAATATCGAAACAAAAGAACAATCAAAGGCGCCATAAGTTGTATCGATGAAAGAAAAAAAAACACCGAAGGAGATATTTCAATGGAAATTTTTGTTGACCGACGCACTGACGGGTTAAACTCGACCTTCGAACGCGAGGTGAAGCACACGCAGAGGCACGGCAGCGATATCGATTGCTCCACGCTGCCCACGGCGAGCAGAGAGGGAGAGATAGAGAGAGAGAGATAGAGAGAGATAGAGAGAGAGAGAAAGGGAAAAAAAGATGAGGAGACGCGTATCATCGTTTTTCTCTTGTTCTTCGGCTGCTCGAAAGCAAAAACCATCGGAAATGCGGGAGCTTTTTATGCGCTGATATTATTTAACGCAGAGTGTAATCAATCGATCGTGCAACTGAGGTTTTTTAATTTGCATTCGAGACAATCGATATACCGAATTAAGCGATTCTTCGAGAGAGGGCTTTCTGCGAAATGCAGAGAGAAAAAGAGAGATGAAAATGAACTACGCACTTATGTGCGTAGTTCATTTTCCAACCCGTCGTCTACGAGAGAGAAAGAGTGAAAGAAAGAAAAAGAGCGATGTTTTTGTGTGTGTATTAGCGGAGAGTGCTTTTTTTTACTTCGATTTTCGGCCGCCAGAGGACGAGAAGCGAGCGTTCGTTCCGATTGCATTCCATTTCCACCAGCACACAGACTGCACTCAAGTTCCTTTCAACCAAAGCCGACTTCGCCTTTAATTCGACGGCCGATAGCGGTTTTTTTTCCTCGAGGTTAGGTAGAGAAAAATTTTCATGAACGAGTCTCCGTTTACATTCAGACTGTTGTATTTATATATTTTTTACATCGCGCGTGAGGTCATTTTGCTGCTTATAGACGTTAGAGCGTTCGTAATGGCGATTTATTCTCTCTTTTCTTATCAGTTTGCGTCTGATGAATCGAATGCATTGTTAGCGTTGATGTTCCTATGCAGGGGTTCTCGACCTTTATGCGTTCGCGAGCCCCTTATTAAGGAAGCCGACCTCATCGCGACTCCTTTATCTCTGTATATCCACCAATAAATGTAAAAGGTAACATTAATTTCAGAATATTATAAAGATTTATTTTATGTTTACAAAGATTGGTGATTTTTCTAAATATATTCGTGCAATGTATTCATTGTTTTTTATCTGATTTAGGCGAAATCTAATGTACTACAGTGCACTCCCTCAAATCCGGCATTCAGAGACAGGCTTCATCAGAAAGCCGGCAGTTTTTTGCACTTGAAATCGAAAATTTTCAGTCTTACCATTTCATTGTTTTGCGCTCTTAAGAGTCCATGCTCAGCTGATGCTGTTTATAGCACTGATTATAAATCGTTAATGAAATTCCCATTTTGGTAGCCCATTGTATCGATGTATGCAATTCGTATGCTTAGGATACGCGAAAAAACTCACAACGGATGCAATACACGTTGCATGGTATATTTTTTTAAATCTACAAAGAAAAGCGTTGATCCATCTACACCTGTATATTCACTCTTCGAAAATCCAGTGATTTGCTCCTTATCAGCATCGCCCCTCCCTCATCTCCTCCGATGCAAACATCTACCAGCAATACGTATGCATCTCACTTTGAGAGCAGAAACAGTAAAATGGTTTGGTAAATAAATAATAAATACTTTATTCTTTACTCCATTGCATGAGCATAAATCGTCATCCCTAGAATGCCAGCACCACTAGGCACATTCCTTCTGTGTGTAACGGAAAATCAGACCCTCTATACACGTGTGTGTGTATGCGTTTTTAAGAAAAATATCTAGATTAAAAAATCGCGTGCGTCCCGGATCTGTGAGATTAAACTGTACTCATAAATTGGAAAGCTTCACATTTGTTACACTACTGTAATCCTGAAGTATTCGCAAACTACGCTTTGTACGAGTTAGAATTTGAAATGGGAAATTGAACCTCTGTCAATATTAATTAATTTATTCACGTTGGAAAAATATATTTTTGGCAAATGTACACAAAATTGTTGGACATTTCATCTAGAAATGGAGTAGCATAGTAGCAATTATTTGGAGAGAGAGAGAGAGGAGATAATTGAGTGTTTAGGTTGTGATAGTTGTTTTGTGTTCTCTTTACCAACCTGCCTCTCTCAATGTATATAGATACTGCATTAAACCAAGAATTTAATATGATAGTTTTATAATGAAACTAATAATCAAATGATCCGAATGCAGACAAAGGTTTTTTATCCTACGTTAATAGCTGGTAAAATAAATCATGTGATTGCAATCATCAGTTAAGGTAGAATCTTTAATAATCTGTCTCGTTCAACGGAGAGATTTTAAAGTTAAACGTCAAATCGAGTCCTCCACAAAAAGCGCAGCCTTCTTCAGTTCTCCGCAACTTCCTTTCATAAACCCTTTCCTCTTTTGTTGCCAAGTTTTCCTTCAAACACGTCTTTAATCGCGGATCGTCTTCTCCAGATATGCCCATTCCAGTTCGCCTACCGATTTCTTAATAATTTATATCAACGCTCAATCCTCCCATTATCTTTCTGAATACTTCTCCATTTATTTTTCTCAATCCGTCCTTTATATCTTCAGCCTTCAACGCCGTTTAAACATTATTTGTCACGGCATAACTAATTATTTTAAGTTTTTGACGTGAGCACTTGTCTGAATAATGGTATACGCATTAATATTCAGTCCACGCAGGATTTTTTCGCACGTTTTCTTTCTCCGTGGGAGTTTTCCTGGGACCTATTTTTTTCTCGGATTACTAAATCAAACTTCCGACTTTCGACCATATTTTAGATCTGATGCTTTGTCCTTTATTCTTAAAAACGAGTTTGAGAATGTTCACCTGTCAACTCATCTTCATCTATTTACGGTAAGCATATTTAAATGTTAAATCGATATTATCATTTTGAGACGAATGATTAAATGTAGGAGGGTGTTAAATAATATTAAATTTGCACGAATAAAGACGTCCGTCTGTCTGTCTGTCTCTCTCTTTCTGTATTATGTCTCTTCCTCTCTCGCTTCTCCCTTTGGTCTCGCTCTCCTCCTGTTTCCCTCTTTTTTTATATATTATCCTTTTTTTCTACATCCGTTATCCTTTTATTTATTTCTTTCTCTCCCTTCTCTTTTATTTTCCTTTCTCCTTTTTTTGGCATTTTCCAACCCATTGTTGTCGTCGTGTTCGTCACATAGCGCAATGCGGACCTCGTTGATGGCTTGTGCCTCTCTCTCTTTTTCTCGCTTTCCCTGTCTCTCTCTCTCCCTGTCTCTCTCTCTCCCTGTCTCTCTCCCTCTCTCGCTCTCTCTCTTTCTCTCTCTTTCTCTTTTTCTCTCTCCCTCTCTCTCTCTCTCACGCTCTCTCTCACTCTCTGCCGGCCACTTACAACCGGAGAGGTCAAGAGGTCTCGTGAGAGAGAGAGAGAGAAGTCCATTCATTTGTTCGCATCCTTTTAACAAAAGAACTTCGAGAGGTCGCCGTCGCGTATGTTTTGCGGCGGTCGTTCGAATGACCGTAATGACGGGAACATCACCACGGAAGAGCTATCCCCGGTTTTATGGCGAATTCTCTCCTCCTGCGGCGTGCTACGTGCGAGGCCGCACGTTTTTGTGCGTGTGCGCGCGCGTATGTGCGTGTATGTGTGTGTGTCCCCTCCAATTTGTCCCTGGATTTATTTTTTCGAACCCTCGAGAATTAGTTAGCGAATGGACGCACTCTTCCCTCCGAATTTGAAAAAAAAATAAATAGGTAGGTCCGTCATTTAAATCTCTATAGAATCCGATCCGTCTGCTTCTGGCCGTTTTATGGTTTGGACATAAAAAAAGCGATTCAGATTTTATTATCAGTGGATATGTTCCCAATGTGGTGTTAAGATGTTCACGTAATGGAAATGGGATTTTTATAAAAATTTTTATGAAAATACAATATGCAAGAATCGTGACGTGTCTTGATAATTCTGTAAAATCTTCAATATTCAATGGGCGTATATGTTAATTTTTCACACGGAAACAATTAGCACTCGAGTTGAGCGCAGTGTTAGCCTGAATTTCCCAAATCTCAATGTTGTCATTCTTGTGCTTAGAGAGTGCTCGACTCTGTTATCTGACGGAATTGGAGAGAAATTGATTAAACGCGAATTAAACATTGCCGCGCTTGAATTTATATTATGGAGGTTTGACAGTGTTCCTGAATCGCAGCTGGAGGAGCTTTCAAGAGAATGCTAAAATCTAAAACAAGTTTCGTTTTCCTCGACACGAGCTCACCTGCTGGCCGTTCTTTCATCACATAATGTGGAATCAGGACACTTTTTCTACGTTTTTTTTTCCGGAAGTACCTACCTTTGAGACAACTTGATCCGATGTATGTTTTTCATAGACGTAGTTATTTCATGTACGCGCTTCCGCTGAAAAATTAAAGGAAGGTCGCCAAAAGTTGCCAAAAGACGCTCTCTTTAAGAGTACACGGTCGACCTTTATATATATATATATATATAGGGCGACTAGGTGTTGAAAGAACCCAGTGAGCACTTACCGGAAGGAGAGCCGCTGGGTGTCTCTCGTGTGCTGACGAAGGACGTCTAAAAATGTCTCTCCGACACCCCAGCGGCTCTCCTTCGTGTAAGTGCTCACTGGGCTTCCTTCAACACCTAGTCGCCCTAAATATTCTCATTTACCTTTCCTCTTCCGCAAGTGTGTGTGTGTGTATATATATATATGCATATATATATATACATATATACATACATACATATATATGCATATATATATATATATATATATATATATATATATATATATATATATATATATATATATATATATATATATATATATATATATAATCTCGAGACAAGAGGACGCAGCCATTACAATTTTACAACCACACTCGTATTCCCATTGGGTTTTCCCTTGGAGCTTTCATGTCGCTTTCCTTCTCCTTTCTTTCCATCCTTTACTCCAATTATTACACCTTATCCAACTTCTCTTTTTCCTCTTTATCTCTTTCTTTACCTACTAGTATTAAATCCTTCTTTACTCTTTTCGTCCGCCTCCTTTTCGTTATCTACCATTCTTCCTTCTCTCTCTCTCCCTATTCTCTCTCTCCCCCTATTCTCTCTCTCTCTCCATCCTCTCTCTCTCTCCATCCTCTCTCTCTCCATCCTCTCTCTCTCCATCCTCTCTTTCCCTCTCTCTCTCTCTCTCGCGTCCCGCAATTTCCTCCCGCCACACTAAAACCTCTCCTACTTTTCGCATTATTCGTGAATGATAGCGTGTATCCCATAATGCTCTCCTTCAGCCGTGATTACGAGTAATGGGCTTAACCGTTATTTGTGTGAGGCTTTTAAATATTACCTCCATTTCAAGGTTCCCATGGGCACCCTCTTTTCTCTCTCACTCTCGCATCCTCTCTCCCTCCCCTCTCTCCCCTTTCCTTCCCCCTCACCCCCCTCCTCTCTGCACGCGCTCTCTCCCGTCACGCGCGTGCTGCTCCCCTCCTTTTCGTCGGGTAAATCTCACGCGTGCTTTTATCTCGCCTCCTATGCATTAGGGAGACGAATCGTGTCGCCAAACGCGCGATTTTCGCGGCTTCCTCTTGTTTGCGTCGAGTTGACGGGGATTAAATCCATTATGAATCTGGAATACATACGTACTACGCATGGAAATGGAGACTGCCATATTAAAAGGGCCTTATGGCGTGACATGGGAAAAATATCAGCATGAAAAATCAATGTTTTAATCCTGAATTCGACGTATGTTAATATATATGTGTTTATACACACGCACGTATACAAGATGGCATCTTTCAAAAAACATTAACGATTGCGAAATTGAAGGTAAGTTACCTCAATTGCTTGCCCATTTTCGTACTTCTGAAAGCATTTACATCTCATTGCCTTTAATTTTGCTGAAAATCCTAATTTATTAATACATAATTCAGAGCTTAGAGTGCCGATTTAGACCAATTAGATGGCTGGAATAACGTTAAGTTGTCGTTTTAGCTAAGCGTAGTAACATATCTTTCAACAGGCCAAGTCTTTTTTTTTGGCGTTACCGAAACTGGTCCGCAAATGTCACATTTCCTCGGAAGGTGTATTCATCTGCGAACTCTTTCTTATCTTCCCTTATCGACTTTTATCGTAAATATTGCAGCTGTTTAGAATTTGCTTGATTCCGAGAGCAATTTTTTTAAAAGCTCTTTAAAAAAATGCAACAATAAAACGAGCCGTTGTTTAATATTAGTTCCGTGCAACCAAAGGGCGTAACGGAAGTCGCACGCATGAGAGGAATTCTTTTTTTTCCGGGAAAATATTTTCGCAGCGTTTGCTTCTCGCGCACGAAGCGTAACGTGGGGAGCAAACATTCGGCTGTTTATCTCCGTACCCGTCAAATCCGGAGGATTTTCGAGAAAAATATTTATTCTCGCGGTTACGTCGAATATGTTTGTGTTTTGGTGCAAGAATATTTTTTAGGTCCGAGATTAAAATGCTCCCACACTTAAAGTTAATGTATTTCCACGTCTTTAACGTTACGTGATTTTCAAGAGCCACTTAATGTAAATGCCTTTACATTATAGGTTCGTTATTTATTATTTATTATTTATTGTTATTATTATTTTTTCTCTTATTTTTACTTTTTCTTTGTTTTATGAAAGTATTTGTACCTATTGTGTAATGTGTTTTAAATGTGTATTTGCAGTTTTCGTAAAATCAGTCTGTGAGTAAATAAGTGTAAATGTGTTTTTTATAAAAGTATATATGCAGAGGTGTGTGTGTGTGTGTGTGTGTAAATTGCATGCATATACGATATGTATATACATGTGTATTTGTATGTATATGTGGATATTTGTATGTGCGTGCATGTGTGTATAACCACCATGTATTCGATTATGTACACGCATTATTATTTTTATTACTTATCTCTACGTTCCCATGTACAATGTGTAACTTATGTTTATTCCCCTCTCAACCTGTAAATAATACTATCTGTAGGTTTCGCAGGTTTTTCACCCCCCTCCCTTCTTTCTTATTTGGGTGTTTTCCTGCAGTGGGGGTTTTCCTAAGGTTTACTGTGTTAACTAAAAAACAACTATCTTTATATACTTAACTCGTTTTTGTACATATATAACAGACTGTCTAATGTGTATTTTGTTATCATTTGTGAATTTTATTTTATCTAAATTTTTTTGTAAATTATTAATTTTTGTAACTGACAATGGGTTAAGATGGCAGAAGGGACTGTCCAGTCTCAATCTTGGCAGAAATAAAGAAGATATTCTATTCTATTATGCGTATGTACGTATATTTGCGTGTATGCGTATTATCCATGCGCATAACTTTAGTCTCATTTTTGAAGGCCAAGTCTATGTATATATGAAATCCACATTGTTTCTTGCGGCTAAGAAATACCCTTAAACTGAACAATTTTTTCTCTTCCATCTGCAGGTGAGTTCGAGATACCATCCTTTATGCGCAGCCTAGATGAGGACCATTCTATCGTCTCCCGCCTCTTGCGAGAAGCGTAAGTTCCGAGGGAAAGCTTACCGGTTTCTTTTTTTTTTTGGGTTCCGTTGCCATGGAGACCGAACGAAAACACCATTTTTTTTCCTTTTCGGGGTGCTTGCTTCTGGTGAAAACGAAATGAGGAAAAATGGACGCAATTTTCCAGATGTGTTTTCCCTTTCAGGGAATGCCTCGGGAAGTGTATTTATACATCCCCTCCTCCTTCGATCGCTTTTCTATCCGATTCGGAGATGTTTAGATAAGCTTTTTTTTTTTGAGATTGCGTGTTTTTCTCCTCCTCTGCTCCCTTCGATGCTCAAATCCGCGAATGACGAAAGCAGTCGCATTCGCGCAGAAGCAAGCGTGAGCCAAAATTAATATCTTTAAATCTCGCGGGAAAGTCGGAGATCCATCGGCGTTCGTAGCTTTTCTTCTGTCGATTATCGTAAAAGTTGACGTGTTATTCGGTCGAATATGCGACTGCTGCCAATAGTTTGAAGTTATTCGTAAAAATATGCGCAATTCAACGGCCTGTTCCATTAAATCGCTATTCAACTGGGCAATACATCCAAAACGTTTTATCATTTGCCGTTTGTTTCTGAAGAGGAAGTGTTGTACATTCGTCGGTTACCTTTGTTTCCCTGTTAATTATATGGCGGTTAGAGACGGTATCGCCTATCCCATTTTGAGTCTTTCTCAACACACACGGAGATGGACATCCACTCATACTTCGCTCGAACCGTCATTCCAAAAAAAAAAAAAAAACGAAACAAATGACTTTACTACGCTCTGTACATGCGATAGATGTAAATGTTCTTCACGCGTTTCATTTTAGAAATGTATGTGTTATTTCATAGGCGCCAGTGAGAAGAACATTTTTTCAGACTCGGGAAGATTTTATGAAAAAACTGTATTTGACGGTCATTTCTATAATGTTTTTTGAAATTGTGTTCGCAGATCCGTTATGCTGAAGTAAAAAAATGTACAGAGTTGAGATTCTATTTTATGATGACACAATCTATTGAGTAAATTTCCATGTAAACACAACCCCTGCCCCCCCCCCCCCTCCCCTCTCCCTCATTTCCCTCCTCCTAGGCAATCTCAACCATGGATACTGCGTAAAAAAAAGCATCACACCCTCACATTGCTTTGCAATGGCTACCGCGCAAAGCCTTTATTTTATTATCATCGCTCAGATTTGGGCTGTTGGAACATCTAATATTTTGATAAGATACGAGTCGGAATCAATTCCAGGTGAGTTCTTCCACTTTCCTTTTCCTCTCCCACCTCTTCCTTCTCTCTCTCTCCCCTCTCTCTTCCTCTCTCATCGCCCTCCCACTACTGTCTCTCCCAATTACCGTCACTACTTTAACCCCCACACATTGCCTCGTATTCCCATCTCCTTCCCTCTCTCTCTCTCTCTCCCTCTCTTCCTCAGCTACTAAAGCGGCAAATCACCTCCTTCACTCCCCCTTCCTCCTTCCTACCGGTTTCACCCCTCCCAAGAAGTCAGCCTCAGCATTTACATTCCGTGCCAAACCGATATAAAACGGCGCGTAAATAACGCGAACGGAAGGCAAAGAGGGAGGGGAAGGGGAAAGAGGGGGAGAGGAGAAAGGAGGGGAAAGGGAGAAGCAACAACTAACTCAACAAACGCTGAGGCGAGGGTAAACATGACTTTTACGTGCATACGAGAACTATAGCGAGCGGCCAAGGAACAAATTGCCCCTCCGCGGGGCGTGTGCGTGTACGTATGTGTGGGATGAGGGGCGATCGGTTTGAAGGAGGAGCGGTGAGAGAGGGGGGGGGAGAGTGAAATGAGGGAGGGTTATTTATCGGCGCAAGGGGTTTACCGCAAGGCGGTAGGCAAGGGCATGAGGGTCAGGGGGTTGGGGGGTGGAAGGGGGTGGAAGGGGGGAGGGGGAGGGAGAGGAAGAAGGGGGAGCGGGCTTAAAGGTGGACGGAGGATCTCGTGGTGCGATGTTTTTTGTTGCCGCCCTTGTGGAAGAGCTGTCTGGAAGAATTCCGTTCCTCCCTCCTTCCCTTTAGACCTCCCTCGCACGTCTTCTCCTGTTAAGGCTGTGAGAGAGAGAGGGAGAGAGAGGGATAGAGAGAGAGAGGGGAGAGAGGGATAGAGAGAGGGGGGAGAGGGATAGAGGGATAGAGAGAAGGAGAGAGAGAGGGAGAGAGAGAGGGAGGGAGAGAGAGGGATAGAGAGAGAAAGAGAGAGGGAGAGAGGGAGGGAGGGAGAGAGAGGGATAGAGAGAGAAAGAGAGAGGGAGAGGGATAGAGAGAGAGGGATAGAGAGAGAGGGATAGAGAGAGAGGGATAGAGAGAGGGATAGAGAGAGGGATAGAGAGTGGGAGAGAGAGAGGGAGAGAGAGAGTGATAGAGAGAGAGGGATAGAGAGGGAGAGGGAGGGAGAGAGAGAGAGATGGAGAGGGAGAGAGAGAGGGAGAGAGAGAGGGATAGAAAGAGGGGGTGAGAGAGAGAGGGAGGGAGAGAGGGAGAGGGATAGAGAGAGAGAGGGATAGAGAGAGAGAGGTCGCAAAGAGAGAAGGAAATGTTGAACTTAAATTTAAAAAAGATAGGAAAACCTTTTTAATTATGTGATGGAGTTGAGACAGCATCAATTGATTAACTTTCTCTATACATTAAATCTGCTTTAAAAAAATAATAATTAGGATCGCAATCAATTAGCAAAAGTTTCCCGAGATGAAAGCGATGCAAATAAGTTTTATAAGAAGGCAAAGAAGAAGTTTTGTAGCCCTTTAGGTTAGTTCGGTCCAGTTGATAAAGAAAATAAACACTCTTTAGTGGAGAAGGGAATTAGGGGGAGTAGATAGAAGGAGAAAGCTCGTTTGCTAAAGAAGGGATTTGAGTGTAATGAGACGGCTTAACGTCCAACTCGCAACGAGAAATGGTCAGCTTTATTTTCTCCGGACTCTAAAACGGGTTACTATTATAAATCTTAAAAGAAACATCACTAAAAGGCTGGAAGATTAAATTTGTTGGAGATACGCAGCTTGAAAACATCGCCATAAAAAAGTCATTATCATTATTATTATTATTAATAGTATTTAGACAACAATTCTTAGCAAGTGATGTGCGTTATTCCAAAATGGTTACATTTTATAAAATTATTACTTTGATGAAAAACATTTTTAGCCGTTTAATGCGCGAATATTAAATAACTAGTGTAATGCCCGTTGAAATATCAACGGGAGTAAAGATTCGATCGTTCAAGCTATTTATGGAGATCAAATTGGCATCAGAAACATAAATTGTATTGAAAGTTCGTAGGACAATTCTTTCTAATTTTAATCTAAAAAAGAATGAAAGCCTGCGCGTCGAAAAGTTCATTTTTACGTGAAATTACGTGTTATCTTATTGGAAATGGAAATTATCCCCTGGAGTCGAACCCGGGTCTTTGATCTTTGATTTAGAACGTTTTGTTATTATATCTTAATGCTATCCTGAAAATTTCATTAAATTCGGTTCAGTCGTTTGCGAGATATTAAGCTTCAAAAAGCATTACTGACAAAGTGACACTGTCTTTTATATAGTTTAGCTAGGTTAATCGATAAGCACTATTTGCGACAGAATTTTTTAGCAGGTAGGTACCAAGGACTAGTTATACATTAACTCCTGATAGGAAGCTGGTGAAAGGGACTCAAGCATTTGAATTTGGCCGCGTTGACTATGATCGCCATTCGTCTTGAGATAATGAGAATGAGATACAGATGAGAGGGAATAAGTTTTATTCGATGGTTTTGACTTTCATCATTTTAACGTCAGAAACGGAGGCATGTTATTGTGAAAGGGTTTATTTTTCACGTTGAATTGTATCGAGTTTTGTTAATATTTGTTATTGTTATTCTTAGGCAATATATTGTGTGTGTCATGTCCCTGGAATGAAGTTGATAGCTCAGTGGTAGATGAGAATTTATTATCCAAAATTGTATACTTTCCTGCGAACATTTTAGGGTCAAAATTTTAAAATTTTCACGGTCGTCACGCAATAATACTTGTCGAGTATTCCATATTCCTAATATAAATATAAATAAATAATATAAAACGAATAACGCATAAATTAAAAATGGAGCTGATGACATATAAACGTATGTCTTTCTTGCATCTCCTCTGTTTTGCGCTACATTAATCGGTTTCTCAAATTTTATCCATTAAATGGACACTTCCCTCAATAAGGCCTATCAAACATTCTCTCCTCTCATAAGTATAATTGTTATGGACGTCGGGAAAATATTTACTTCGAGAAGGAAACTTTTCGCCATCTAAGTTTATGTCATTAAATAAAACCATCTGAATATTTAAATCATTTTCCGTCATATATCGTAAAGTATTGGTTATATCAAAATAGTTTTCAAATATAACTTGTAGAACTGGTAAATTAGAGTATTTATTTTCCTATACATTTTTATCGTAGGAGTAGCCGTTATCGAGAAAATCAAACAAGAAAATCCTAATTCGAATTGAAGTTAGAAAATTTCTTAAGTGGTTACTTCTTCATTGTTGCTAACATAAACAATCTCACAAAAATACGTTTAATTTCCTTACGTGTGCGTGCAATATTTTTAAATAGGAAGAAAAAGGATTATTTATGATGAAGAAAAAACTTTAAAACGCTATTTCCCTTACGTACATGTATATCGTATCTTTCGAATACTCCATTGCACGAAACGCGCCCGTTTGTGTTACGATGCAGACTTTCCTAACTTGTTAACTCTCTCTTCCTCTCTCATGATATCTTCTCTTCCGCACATCTCTCTCCCTCTCCTATCTTTCCCTAATCCTCTTCCCATCTCTTTCACCCTCTCCTCTCCCCTCCTCTCCTCCTTGACCCTTCTCTTTTTTTTTCCGCCCGTTTTTTTCTTCTTCGCGTGTTTCTCCTTCGACGGAAATGCACCACTATATATATAACGGCGTATTTTACCGCCTCTTCCCCTTTCGGGTGATTTCGATCGGATGGATGGCGGTCTGGACCGAGAGAGAGAGAGAGAGAGAGGTATTGCGGTTAGGGGAAGAGAGAGAGAGGGATGATGTGAGAGAGGGCAGAAAAGGGGAGGGGGGGCGTGCGAAAGAGAGAGAGAGAGAGAGATAGGAAGAGATTGCTTTAGAGAGGCACGAGACGACGCGTCGACCGTAACGGGCGTAAGGCGAGATCTCCCCTGGAGCAATGGCGAATGCTGTTTTGGTTTCCGTTGTCATGTCGACGGCAATGGTCGCGAAAAGCGAGCAAATGGAGACGAATCCAAGCGATTACTCTTAACAGGAAACGATGTTTTTTCATCTCGCAGAAAAGGATGCGTGTCTTTTAATTCGACCGTACCAAAGTTTGCTGACTTTACAAAAATTTAATAATAATCCGTCTTTATTAATAGCGATATTTAGACAAGCATATCCAATCTTACACATAACTGTGACGAACACAAACATCCATATCCTATTGCGGGACTCGAACCCGCGACCTTAGTATCCGTTGGCAGGTACTCTTAACCACCCGTCTACCTAAGGGCGGAAGAAGCCTAGACTAGGATTAGGTTAGGCGTTGTCACGTTAACCATTAGTTTAAAATTTGCAACAACAACACGGTTTCATATAACTTTGTGTTAATTCCACATAAAAATGTAAGCATTAGAAACATCTTCAGGTGATGATGATGACGATGCTAATACATCGAAACCGGTCGTACGTGTATATTGTTATGCGGAATTAAAACATAGTTATATAAAACTGCGTTGCGTATTTCTGTATATTTTAAAATAGTGTCTAATTTAGCAACGTCTAATCTTTCCCTATTTTAGTTTGGTAAAATTCTTTTTTAAACTATTTAAAGAACCTAACATAGGCGACTCGCCCCCAAACGACTACAGCTGCTTCGTGGCCGCCATTCCCATTTGCTTCGTCCAATCCAGCCATGGCTATTACAAATTTGGATTAAAGTTATTATCCGAATGAGACAATTGTTGTTTTTTTTGTTCCTAATAAAAAAGACACAATAATAATGTAAATGTTAGCGTCCAGTCTTCGGGTAAAAAAAATTATTCGAATTTTACTCTCTTCCACAAAAAAAGGATCTTTTTCAGTCCAGTATACTTTCTTTAATTTATATTCCTGCGAAAAAAAACTATTATAACCTTGGATTTGTTTTTACGACCTGCAGCCTGAGATCGTTCGCGCTGCGACCCTAGAAGAAAGTGACGTTTTCATCATCGCCACTCTTTTAACTACTCTAATGGCTCGGATGGACGCGGTTTAGATACATTTAAGGTCGCTTGTTATCGGGTTCTTTAAACTTTCGCTTTGCGGAAAAGACACGAACCACCTCGGGAGAAGAGGAAGCTCGGAATGACGAAGTTTATCTAAACTCGTCTCGGATGAGAGGGTGAGAGTGGAGTGTATTTTTTCATTTAGCAGTTTTTTTCCTTCTCTCCTCTCTCTTTCTCTCGCTACACACACACACACACACAGATATATATATATATATATATATATAAATACTACGGAAGAGGAAAGGTAAGGAAGGATATTTAGGGCAACTAGGTGTTGAAGGAAACCCAGTGAACACTTACCGGAAGTAGAGCCGCTGGGGTGTTGGAGAGACACACAAATGTGAAAGAAAGTCCTGTCATTTTTTAGTATGTACTAAAGTAAAAACAACAAAATATACTGACGTTTTAAGGAATCGATTAAATAAATTTCTTCTACTCACTGTATATTGTTTATATTTGAATTTTGTGTTTGTAGCAAGTATTATATAAATTTAAAAAATGAAAAGTCATGTCCTCGGTTATACCGCGATTGTCTTATAACGCGGGTCGCAGCTCCAACCCCTATACCCCGCGTTATAACCGGGGAGCGGTGTGTGTGTGTATATATATGTATATATATGTGTGTGTGTGTATATTATATATATATATAGAGAGAGAGAGGAAAGGTGGCAAGGAATTGAGAGAAGTAAAGCTGCTGAAACTATCCGAGTGGAAGTTGAGGAATTCAGAAATGCTTAAGAGTGCGAAATAAAAAAGAAACTTCTTGGAAGAAATCGAAAGGCAGTGTTGCGGAAGTATGAGTGGAAAGAAACCGATTTTTGCGCGAGAGGACAGAAGAGAATAGAGAGGGAGGTAGAGAGAGAGAGAGAGAGAGGAAAGGAGAGAGGGAGGTGGCTATAGCTTCTTCTGCTGCTGCCTCGCGGTAGGGAACTGATGCCCTTGTTTCCGCTCGGCGGGATATCCATGGCAACCGAGCGTCCGCAGAAGAAGAGTGGAATGAGAGAGGGAAGTGTTTTTCCCTCCTCCTCCCCCCCTCTTCTGCCCTCCCCCCCCAATTCCTCCCACCTTCCGAACCTCCCTTTAGAAGGGGAGGGAGTGGCGAGGAGCACCATCGGGCAAGAAAAGATTCGGAGTAATATATATATTTTCCAATTCTCGCCGAGTGAATTCCATTTTTTCGTGTTATTTTTTTTTCTTCTCCCCGAGACGAGGAGAAAATAAGATGGCCAAGGAGTTTGGAGGAAGAAAAAAATGACATTTAACGTCTCTCGGTCGCTGAGAGTGCCAAAGTCTCGAGGTGTTTGTGTGTGTGTGTGTGTGCTCGTTCGCCATATTTTAAGTCCCGCGAGCCTTGATAGAAAAATGCGAGACGGTTATTTTTTGTTTACATTTTTCTCCTCTCGGAAACATCTTATTCGATTCTCTGGCCACATCGCGTAATTAAAGCTCATAAACGTTTAATTTTTCTCCCACGAGGGTGTGATTATAGAGTCCAGTGGTTCTCAACCTTTTTTTGTCTGCGTCACCCTATGTTCAGTTCATTCATTTCGGCGTCACCCCGTTTTTCTTTAAGTCACCTTTAGAGAAAAATTGGGCCTTCCCTAACCATGTAATGATAAAATTCTGTCATTTAAATAAGCACGCGTGTTTATTCTCTTGGTTTTTTATTTATGTTTATAAGCCAGAATACTGTGAATTTATCAAATATTCGCGTCACCCCTCAATAACCGTCGCGTCACCCTGGGGTGTCATGTCACCCCGGTTGACAACCACTGTTATAGACGACTCGCTTCGACGCGCGATTCGGCAAAATAAAAAGGGTAGAAGTGCGCGTCATTAAGGATTAATTCAGTCTCTTTCTCTCTTTATCTCTCGCTACGAACATCTTGTCATCAGAACTTCACTTTATTCATCGCCTTCTGCCTCCTTGACGATGCATAAACGCCCGTAATTTAGAAAGAGGAAAAAACGCAGTCTAAACATTTGAAGCGATGAGGTAAAGGGATTTAAACCTCAAAACGTCTTATAGCTCGCTTTAAACTACAGTTCGTATAAATCCCTCGTATTACCAATGGGGGTCCATTTTGTACCCCACGCATCGTATTTTCGAATCATTTGCACAGTTTAAGTTCAAATTATTTCTCAATTTTTATATTCGTTTAAAACCAATTTAAAAGTAAGAATGTGAACAATTTTTTTTTCACTTCGTATTCAATAAATATAAAAATTAAGAAGCTGGGGTCCAAAATGTACCCCTATTTGTAAATATTGTAACGTAAACCAGAGCTTGCTCTCGGACTGACAATGTTCGATTGACATTTTGGACTGTTGCAAGGATCATTATAAGGTGATTATTTGGATGAGGACGAATATTTATTGAATAATGAGAGTGCCCCCCACCCTACAAAAGTGATTCAGATGAATGCATTAAAAAGGGAAATGAAAACCTAACTTGCATGCTATATTGTGAACACGTTCTTAAAGATCATATTTATATTCTAAAACAGTTTCAGATAATCAAATATTAAAGACAAATTTTACCAATTTGATTGGGGTACATTTTGTGTGCCCTCATTGGTAAAAAAAAGGAAGAAAAAAAGAAGATGTTCGGTAATCCGAGGAGAAGATATGTAAAGGTTATTTTGGACTGGGCAAATTGTTTTTTCCGTTTTCCTGCATCAGTACTCGCGCAAACCACCTGCGATCTCTGTTTCCCCTCCCTATCTCTCCTCTTTCTCTCTCTCTCTCTCCTCCCTTCAACTCCCTCTGCGCGTATCTCCCGCTCTATCACGTTGACTCCTCCGCTTATTTTTCTCCTTCTTCGAAAAACCTCCAAACCTCTCTCCTTCTCCTCTCTCTCTCTCTCCTCCGCCTTCTCCATTTCTTACATCTGCACAGTGTTTCTCTCTCTCTCTCTTCCCTCTCGTCTCGTCCTCTACACATAACCCTTAATGCCCCGGGGAGGAATATCAAGACGCTCCGAAAAAACCCCAAGGTATATATATGAGATAGGGAAAAAAAGAGCAAGGGAAAGGGAAGGACTGTAGGGGAGTAGGGAGAAACAGGACCATGTCACAAGATCCATACTTTTCTCTCTCTCTCTCCTTATTCCTCTCTTCCTCTCCGTCTTTATCTCCTTTTCTCCTTTCTTTGTTCCTTATTCTTTCTTTCTTACTTCATCTTCCTTCTCTCTTTTCCTATCTATTTTTATCCCTTTCTCTTTTTCCTCTATCTCTGCGTTCCTTCGGCAATTTATCTTCTCTCTCTCTCTCTCCATATATCTTGATTTGATCTTTCTTATCCTATTCCTGTCTCCTCCTGTCTCTTTCTTCCTTTTTCTCTCTGTGTCACTGTCTTCTACACCCTCCTCTGCCTCTTTTCTTCTGCCCCTATCCCTATTCTTTTTTACTCTCCCCATACGAAGTAATGGGAAAGTATTGTGATCACGAAAAAAATCGACTTCGAGATTTCAACGGAAATACACCTTTTGAGGTCCCTAGAACACGTTTAGACTGTTTTCGGAATGATGTCTTTGTGTGTGTATGTGGATGGATGTATGTGATTGTGGGGATTGTGGGCGCTCTAACTCAAAAGGTACTTGTCATATTAATACCAAATTTCATATATAACACTTTAGCATGAGCACAAAGAACTTATTAGTTTTTGGACAGTACCGGTTAACCGGAAGTCGAGGTTTATTCGAAACCCAATTCGGTTTTTGCGATATTTCTCCGTTAAAACATCAATATTGTGTATGCAATTCTATACAAGCGTAATAGAGAATGTAATTTTCTACAATTTTCATTTGAAACAATTTTTCATAGCAGTTATTGTTTAGGAATTATTTATAAATAATCGGTTTTTTCGGTTTCCGTCAAATATCTACTTAAAAACGTCGTAATCGGTCATCTTCGTGAAGACCAAAGTTGTAGAGAATAATATTTCTTCCAGGTTTTGTTTGAAACAAATTTTCGTAGAATCATCCATTTCGGAGATATTTTGCTTTTTCTTAATACCAGTACACAGTGCCAGTACCATGTAGCGGTGAATTCTGTAAACATATTCAAAATTACGTAATTTACGGCAATAAGTACGACTGTATTCTTTAACGATACGAAATAATAATTTTGCGTGATAACGCTATTCATAATAATTTAAATATCTACACCCCAAATATGGAGAAAGTCATGTGTTGGCCACATCAGATTTTTCTCCTTCTCCTCTACTTGATAGAGACGAAGTGTCAGCCTACTTGTAAACCGAGACACATTCCCTCTCTTATCTTGCTGACCTCTTTCTTCTCTTCTCCCTCTTTCGCCCTCTCTCTCTCTTCTCTCCTTCCTTCCCTTTTTCTTTCGCACGACTTCTTCCCTTCTCTCAATCTTCTTCCTTCAATTACTTATTCAGACATCCCATTGTATCCACTCCCTTAACCTCTCCCTTTCTTCCTCCCTCCTTCTCCTCTCCATCTTCCTCCGTCTCTCTTTTCTCTCTTCCTCTCCTCCCTCCTTCTACCTCCCCTTCTTTCTCTAATTTTGAATCTATCACCATCTCTTTTCACCTCTCCCACTCCCTCCCCTACATCCCCTTCCATCTCCCTCTCTTCCCCCCCATCACTTTCCCTTTCTCTCCTTTCTCCCTTTTTTTACCAGGTTGGCCATGCCAGGTCCTTCCTAAATCTTTTTTACCACAAATACTTAGTCTTCTCTTTTTAGAAGTTTCCGAATTTGTAATTGAATCTCTTAATTGCGTTTTTTTTGTTTTGTTATTTTTTCATTTGTTTAGTTTCCGGTATTTGTCTTCTGTTTGTATGTTGATACGTTATTATTCTTATTGTCATTTGTAATCCATAAGGTAGGGTTAAATGTAAGAAGGGACTATGTAGTCTCAATTTCGCCCTAAATAAAGTCGTTTGTCTGTCTGTCTTCCTTCTAACGTCCTCTCATCCTCCTTCATAATCAATGTCTTTTGTAAATTTGCGTCTTATGTCATACCTGGCCAAAGGGTTAAATGTAAGAAGGGCTATATACCTAGTCTCAAAATTACGCCCATAATAAAGTACTTTGTCTGTCTGTTTGTCTGTCCATCCCTATCCTTCCCACATCACTCTCCCTATCTCCTCTCTCTCTCTCTGTCTGTATTTAATTTAATTTTCTCTTTTCTCTTCCCTCACTCTCCCATCGCTCCATCTCTCTCCCTCTCTGACAGACCTTTACATTTTCGTTGTTTACCAGTTTGTAGATATTTCCAGACTGTCTCTGACATTTGTCTCTCTCTCACTTTTTTCTCCCTACAGATGGCTCTCTCTCTCTATCTCCATATCTCCTCCTGTTTTCCCTCAATCTAACACAATTCCCCTCACTCCCTTATGCCCTCTCCTTGGTCCATCCCAACCTCTCTCGTGGGAAATACATCCCATCTCAAGTCGTAAAAAAAACGCATAAATGTTTTAAAATCCGCATATATGACGTCAAGGACGTATTAATATTTTATTTTTGAACCAGAACTAGCGTTAAAAATAAAACTAATTTTTTCTCCTTTTTAATATTTGCTCGGTTTATTATGTTCTCACGGAGTGTCATTATGGGATTTCTATCGTGCTACGTTTGAGTTTCTGAATTGAGTCCCGTTGTTAGCTTTTTGCCGACTTCTTGTTAAATGGGACTTTGTGGTTCTTCGAGATGGAAAAGGGATTGAGCAATCGCCGGAAGATGTAATCTATTTATTATGTGTACCCATGTTTTATTCCTACCACTTGGTATTATTTTAGATCACGCTTTTCGAATTTGTAATTCTTTCGCCTTCGGTTTAGAATTATTACCATATTCCTGAGCACTTAATCAAGAATGCAATGGTTGTTATCCTTCTCACAATGCCTCCCATGGTGATGTAGTGCGTAATTTTAGGAAGATATTTTCCAATATCCCCCGTAATTTCAAAACAGAGATGGGTTCTGGGTTTATCGCGTAATGCTGTAAACAGGAACGTGTATACTGGATTTATTGGTCAGACTAAATCACTACAGAAGAATTATTTTGGTAGAAATTATTTACTCTAAAAAAAGGTCCAAAATATACATCAACCAGGTACTGTTACAGCTCATAAAACTTTCATTTATCTTCGCTTTCATCCGTAAGAATGGGCATTTTTCGATGCGTTCCGTACGCACGGCGAGTTTAATCGTTCACCTATTTAAATACTACATACAATCATCTGTTCGAATTAGCAAATCGCAGTGCTTTTTGCGCACGAAACGTATTTTCCGATCAGCTAACATCGGGTGAATAGACGCGGGCCGCTGGACGGCAATTAATTGAGGAGGAGGAGGATGAAGGGGGAGTGTCCGACGAGTCCTTTAAAACGCGCTGCGGTTTACGGACGTCCTTTGTCTCTTTTCCTCCCCTTCCCCCCCCTCTCTCTCCCTCCTCTCCCTCCCTCTCTTCTCCTCCTCTAATTAAACGTGTTAACGTATTAAAGGGGCTTTCATTAGCTTTTCATTTTGACTACGACACCTCGTACGAATCCCTTCAAATTCTCCAACCCTTAATTCTCCCCCATGCATCCACTTCTCCCTCTCTCTATCTCCCTTTTTCATCCATCTTCCTAACAGTCATTTCCTCCCATCATCTCTCTCTCCTCTCCTATCCCATTTTCTCCCTCTCTCTTCGTTCCGCTCTTTTTCTCCCTTTCCCACGCCCTCTCTCTCTCTCTCTCTCCTTCCCACTTAAAATTACCCCTTCTCCATTATTCCCTCCTCCCTCACTCCTCTTCTTCCCTGTTTCCCCCCTCCCATGTTCACCTTACTCCCTCCGAGCAATTTGGTTTCACTTTGCGCTAACTTTTGAAATAATAGGCTTTTACACCGAAACATTTCCTCTGTGATGTTTAGGCTTGCTATCATTCCACGCGTCTCTCATTTGCCTCCGGCTCTCTCTTTCTCTCTCCCTCTCGCAGGGGACTGCTATCATCATCTCGAGCCTTTCTCTCTTTAAAGGAGAAAGAAAGCCTTTCTCTCTTCTCTCTCTCTTACTCCTTTCATGAACTCGGCCTGCCAAAGAGTCCGACTCTCTTCTCGCCCAATTAGTAACTCTTATTCAACGACTTACAGAATATAAGCGGTGTAAGAGTTTAAGGTTTACAGTTTTCCCACATACTAGTACTCATCCTATGCTTAAGAATGGTAGCTCAACGATTCTAGATTAAGCAAAGAACAAGTAGACTCATTTCAAAACGTGTGCATTCACCTTTGGCAGAATGGAAGGAAACAAATTAATATTCTCCTTTATGCAATCCGAAAGCTGATTGAATTTCGGGTTAATAATTATGAATGTAATGAGAAATATTCTACATTCGTCCATCAGCCGCTTAAACAATTAGGATTTGTTAAACGTAGATGCTTTTTTCTAATCACAATAACAATTTAAGTTAGGTCATTTTGCGGCAGTCGCTTTCCTTTGTTTTTTTTTTTAATTCTGTTTTCAGAATGTGTCATATTTTCGTTTTGTCTACCAGTTTTCATCTCACCCGCTCGTTCTTTTGTTCAAACAGTCTAACCTGGGTTTTGTAAGCTTTTTTTGTGCTTGGTTAGTGATAAAAAAAATAGAAAGTCCAACGTTAGAAGCGATTGGAAAGAAGGTTGGATGTACCCGTGGTCTAGTAGAATGGTCGGTGGAAGGATTGATCCAGATAATAGATTCCAATCACAGAAATTTGGTTGCTATATTTTATTCTGGTCGGTGGTCCATGAATCCGGAAAGGTCGTGAACCCTTAGGTTTAAAGCTCCTCGATTCTTTTTTTTTCTGCCCTCTTCTCACGCCCTCCCACTCATCCCCCTCCCTCTCTCTCTCTCCTCTTCTCTCTCTCTCCTCTCCTCCTCTCTCTCTCCCTCTTCATCCCTCTCTCTCCGATTTTTTCAATCTCATTCTCCTTTCATCTTATCACCTCCTCAAATCGTCTCCGCGAGATGTCGCAACACTCTTGTGCACTCTCACCACTCCTCCTCGGTCTGTAGAACCTCCCTCTTTCGGTCAACCAACTCTCATCTCTGCCGCTCCTCCTCAAACTCTTTCCCCTTCCCTCCCCCTCCCCCCAAAAAAAACCCCCTCCATCCCCACTCTCTCCCCGTGTCCCTTATTCTTATTACACGTCGTAAAACTCGGGTGGAAATTTCCAAACAAAAGAGGATAAACTTTTTTCGTCCCCTTGTAAAAAATATATATTCCGGAGTTCTCATAAAGTTTTATCTCTCTTCCTCTCGCTCACCATTATGTATATATATATGCCAAAGCCTTCACGCCCAAATCATTCGCTTTGAAATTTTTTTCCCTCTTCCTTTCTTGCTCGCTCTATTTATTTATGATTGTAACTTAAACCATTTATTCAAGTTAGAATGAATACATATTTGCTCCTATTTACGATTTTTTTGCCAGGGATCGTATGTGGAATGTGTTGAACATCTTGTTAATGTCTTATGTCGGTTTGAAAATATCGCTTTCTTTTATTCACTTACCAACATAACGACCATATTTGCAGTCTCCGAGGCAACCGCTCCCCGGAACTTCATAGCCGCCGAATGTTAGGCATCGATCCATGAAGCGCACGGGCAAAATTAGCCGTTACCTTGTGATTATTTCCGCCGGATTGCCTTGCGACGAAATCGATTTAGATGGAGGAGCTTCGTAGGGAATATTTTAAATTTCGTTGCAATATTACTTGTAAGTTTTTTGGAAATGCTGTTTTAGATTTTTATGGAGCGCCCGATTTTGGGGTCATGCCTTCCTGAGGATACATACTGATTATGACTTATGACTCGCCCATTCTAAAACTATTCACACCCAAGTATTTAAAAAAGATTTATTACGGTAGCTATACTGTAAATAATATCATAATAGCAAATATGAAATATTCAAACATTCTTGATGGAACCTTCAATTCCTTTTATGGAATATTACAATATTATACATACATGTATTCGCAGTTTCCGAAAACAAATTGACCCATGAAAGTTAATCGTTGCATAGGCTCTTTAAAAAGCCTAAATTTATAATGACTCTCTTAAATTTGCGTGTATTTCAACGTTTGTGTCCATTTCTTATTCCACTTCGTTTGACGGGACTAGAGTGAAAAATTGTTACAGTCCAAAATCGATCTTTTTTTATAAAGACAGCTTTCGTTCTTACTTACTCGCAGTTTCGGTAAACCATCTCCCGCTTCCATTCTTCGCCGCTAAAAATCATATCAATCCCATTTCTCGGTCGATCATTAAATCTTAAAGTGAAAAGCCGCGTGTACGATGATAAGTTGACGCTACCGCCATCTGAAGCCAAGATTTTAGGTTTAAATGGGAGTAAAAATAAAGGTTATCGCGGCTCTCTCTCTCTTTTCATCTTCAGTGGCGCCCTTATGAAGGCCCCCAAGTTACCTAAAACTCGAGTCAAGTATTAAAGAACTGCAGTTCTCAAGTTTGCCGCGGAGCTCGAAATTTTCCGACGGTATCGTTACCGAAGATCCTCTTTGCCGCTTTATTCCACTCGGAGAAACTTATTCGTACGCATGACAGCTCCCAGCCTCCTCTCGTGAACACTTCCTTTTATTTTCATGAGAGATTTAATCGATCCAAGTGCCGAACACGTTCGTCGATAATCCTTTTTTTTATGTCTCGGAAAGTCAAAAAGACGTTGCTATATGCAGATTTCCTTCGTTGTAGAGTCCTCTCCATTATTGAGGTAATTTTAACCGGAAATCTCGCTCGTGTCTGTATTCCCCAATGTTATTTTTTACATTACAGGAAATTCTCCATTGAGAAATTTGCATTCGTAATAATTATGTTGCGTACTAAGTTAGCTCATATAAGAAATGTAGATGAAATAGTATTCCACGAATAGTATATAGTCTTCTTCTTTTCTCTGATAAATTATACCTAAATCTATGTGGTTTAAAATTATGTCGGTTTGAAAATATCGCTTTCTTTTGTTCACTTACCAACGTGACGACCATGCCTGCAGTCTCCGAGGCAACCACTCCCCGGAACTTCATAGCCGCCGAATGTTAGGCATCGATCCATGAAGCGCAAGGTGAAAATTAGCCGTTACCTTGTGATTATTTCCGCCGGATTGCCTTGCGACGAAATCGATTTAGATGGAGGAGCTTCGTCGTGCGACACGCCATGGAACAGCGAAACCAACTTGCAGAAACTATCACGGCCGAATCAAATCTATCAGAGAAACAGCGGACTTGAATAATAAGGTCCCTTACCCGGCAATCTATTAACGAGTTATTTGCAAATAAATAAACGTTGAATAGTGATGGATATTGCTGAATAAGCAGTCGAACATAACTTTTTCCAATCGTCATCGTTTGAGTTTGAATCGCTCGCTCAAAGGACCAATAAATTAATTTAAAATTTACGTTCGAAATTTCATCGTAAATGTAATGTGTGGTGATGGGAGCGTTCTTATGCACCATCATCATCATAGGTAGTCTGTCCGTTGACAGGTCCGTGATTATTCTAGGTTAAACTTTGTTCTCCGTATACTCCTATTTTCCGCAGTCTTCTTCATGTCTTGATAGCTCTCTTTCCCTTTCAAGTCGTTTATCAGCTGAAACCTTTTCCTACCTCTTTCTATTTTTCCATCCAGTTCTCCTTCTAGCACTTCTTTAATCATGCACTCTCTCCTCAGGTAATGCCCAATCCAGTTCGCCTTCCTCTTTCTGATAGTCTGTATAATCGCTCGCTTCTCTCCTATTCTTCGTAGTACTTCCTCGTTTTTCATCCTATCTGTCCATTTTATCTTCAGTATTCTCCTCCATGTCCACGTTCTTGTGCATCCATGGCCAAAATACCTCGGACTTGCCCCGAATATTTGTATAGTATCTTTCCCGAATTACTTTAGTAGTTTGGATAATCAGGGATTCGAGAAAAACTTTCTCGACGCATTAAAGAATTTCTCATGTCTTCCTTTTCGCTACGTGCTGCTCCCTTTTTATTCCCTGTTTATTCTTCCTTAACAATTCGAAAGAAAGACAGACAGAGAGAGATAGAGAGACGCGTCATTCACTCGCCGATCTCACAAACGACCTGAACCGATTTCTGATCGAGACATTTCGTTTAAAAAAAAGGATTCTTCATCCAGCGCTTCCTGTAGACATTCTAGGAATTGCTTTCTTCTCAAACTTTATTTTTTGTTATAAAAACCTCGGGTGCGTGTGTTTGCGCCTGTCGGCCTAAGAGCGAGTTTCTCGAGGCCTAAATATCAAAAGAGTTCACGTGCGAGCGAAGACAAAGACGAGATTCTTTGGCGCGAGAGTCTCGAAAACGGATTCGCAACCTTAAAAAAAAAAGTGTCTTGGGAATCGGTGTCAAGATGCGCCGAGACTCGTGAGGAAGTTTGCGGTTTCCTTTTTTTTTCGATTGTCTCTCGTTTCAAACTTGGGAGATTTGTTTTTGTTTATAATTACTTTGACACGATCAGGGTTTGCGGTGCGGATTGCAGTTGGTTTTTTTTTCTATGCAGTAAGTCTGAGAAAATAATGGGAAAAAAACAGTTGTTTCTGTTCTCTTAAATTCCGAACTCTTGACAAGTTATCCAAGCGGTAGTGAATCACGTGATTTATTACTTTCTCATATAAGAAGTACTAAGTATATTAAGAAAGTATTGTAATCGCAAAAAAATTCGATCTAGAGATTTTGATGGAA
Source organism: Uropetala carovei (assembly GCA_036926305.1). Classification (NCBI taxonomy): domain Eukaryota; kingdom Metazoa; phylum Arthropoda; class Insecta; order Odonata; family Petaluridae; genus Uropetala; species Uropetala carovei. The sequence goes on from JAXCHB010000212.1 coordinate 4,611,072, forward strand.
ATATACGGTTTAAGTGTACCTTAGTAAAAAAAAGTGATTTTCGCAATGCCGTCTGTCTGTCCATATGTCTGTTTGCGGTTCTAGAGCCTAAACCGTAGAACGAAAATGAATGAAATCTCGTACTTAGGCATTTTATCGTACAGAATATAAGCTAAGAAGAAGTGGTCGACATTGCACAATAATCAATTCAATTACAATTGCAAAGGTTTTATTTCCTGGTAGACCCATACATTTCATTTTTTTTACAGAGGAGTTTTACATTTTGTTTTCATTATACATGGGCCTGACCAAAGAAGCCCTGTTATAGGCAGATGGCCTCTTTAGGTTGCAAGATAATATATAATTGTTCAACCATGTGATAGTACCTTCTCATTTTGTTTCAGTAATTACAGGAAGTTTATTATATGCAATTTTAACAAAAATTTGATTTTCTCAAAAATTGCTACAACGATTTTGATCAAATTTCGTAGATACTTGAGTTTACGTCTGCAATAATATTTCATATTTCTCAAAAAATGAATATAAGGCTAGTTTATTCTTGGGCAGCTTTAATAACAATGGGATTTTCTACAAAACGGCTCCTAAGATTTTGATCAAATTTCGTATAGTTATTTAAATTGCTGTTCATAATGATTCTACATAGTTCATATTATTCTAAAGATAACTAAACGACGCATTATTATATGAGAAAGTCTGTACAATGTATATTGCACCGAATTTTTTTTTGTGGTTTGAACTTCATTAACGGGGATTGATAGTAAAGCTTTTGTCTTTTAAGGAAAATCCCTCCAAAAAAAACTGCTGAATTTTGTCACCTATTTTCCAACTTTTTAGTCTAAAATCCAAATTTGAAACTGTCCGATACAGCGACCGACCGCACGCGAATATTCCTAGCTGGTGAATAACCTCGGCTTTTTGCGGTTTTGTTATTTTTTCCCCTTTTTTTGTTTCGGTGGGATGCGAGGAATTGGAGATGTACAAAAAAAAACTCGAGTCACGAGGAGTCTTTTAGGAGGATTCGTGCATTCGTGCAGCGGGCGTTTCCCCCTCCTCCTCTCTCTGTCTCTTTCTCTCTCTCTCTCTCTCTGAGAAAGAGAATTTACTTTTCTCACGTACGGCGTCGAGGCAGTGGGAATTGGAAAGGCATGCGAGAGAGTTGAGTGAGGTAAAGAGAGAGAGTGAGAGGGGAGGGAAGGGGGAAAGGATGAGAAAGGGAAAGAAGGAATGCCCTCTTTCGGCCTAGATGGGCGTGTTTTGTGTGGATGAGGGTTGGGAAGGTATTTTTCCCCTCCGTCGTTCGGACGGTAAAGGGTTTCCCAAATAGAAAGGGCCGATGAGATATGGGTTGCGCCGAGGCGTCGTGAAGGAAGAGATGAGACGAAAGGTCGTCTGCCTCCTCCTCACCCCACCTCCTCCCCCCCCCCCCCCCCCATACCCCACGCCCCCTCCTCAACCTGCTTGGCTCTGGCAAAAATTCTCCCGCATTGCGTTATTAAACCCGCCGATGGCATAATGGTTCCGCACATCGGAATCTATAGCGTTACGTGAGATATTCCACAAGAGAATAATAGATTGTTATTATTAAGATCTTTCTGTCATAGGTGTTCGCATATAATGTTCAAGAAACGCTCTAATTTTTATGCAAAATAAATCCATTTTTAGAGCAGCGAAAAATGCGGAAAACCCTCGTTTTCTTCAGTTTGTAATATTGAAGAGGTTTCTGCGCTGTCAACTCGCCTTGAATTTTTGTTGAATATAATGCAGTGTTTTGGGTATACAACCATAGCTTCAAAGGGAAAGCTGAAAGTTTCAGGACTGAGCACAATTCAGTTTTCTTATGAAGCGAGCTCATTGGAATACAACCGAGGCTATTTCTGGAAGTCAAAAGCCATCGCGAATCGAATGCGTGTCTGAGCGGCGGCGAGTTGGGTCACCGCGTTGCATTATGGGGGCGGACACCGTTTAGATGGCGCCGTGTTAGAATACTCCGCAGGGACCAGAAGGGACGATCAAAGCGAACGGTTAACAAGCTGTGCGTTGCGATTTTGGTCCCAATAGGACAGTGGTTTACATGGCAACGGTCTGCTGAACATAAAAAAATGCGCCTCGATACATTTACATTTACATTTACATGAATACCCTGCAAGCCTACAGAAGCGTTTGGCAGGGGGTGTCACAGCACCAAATGAACTCTTTAACTAATGCCTCTGTTGGACTGTCTTATCGCATCTGGGAAAAAGGATCTGTAGTATTTCTCGGTTCTAGCGATTACAGTAACTGCCCAAGATATTTATTATGCCTCTCAATTTGTCCGAATGCCGTCAGCTCATAATGTGAAATTAAATCGAACCATTTACAGATTAACCTAAAATATTAATTAACATGAAACATGCCGGGAACCTAATTTTTATAAGGTATTTGCATTCCACACTCCGAAAAAATATTTTTTATTCTTTTTCGGTAGGATGCAGACAAAAGTTTTCTAAAAACCTATGCAGTAGGAGGTAGCCCTGGATAGGGAGTGAGAAAAGGGCGGTGGTGTTTATTGAGGGAGGCGGGGGAAAGATGGAATCTCGAAAGAGTTCTAAATTTGGAGTGGACGAGAGCGTGCTTCAACTGACGAAGAGTGTCTCTCTCTCCCACGCCATGCCTCCTCCTCCCCCCTTTTCCACAAACACTCTCTCTTTTCCTATCTCCTTCTCTTCCATCCTCTCCCATAGGGAATTCCTTATCTGCTCGCCGGGATTGTTCAGGTGCGATTCGAAACCATTCCCCAGATGCGATTCCTGCATCGTGTGACGTCATGTCTGGGTAGGGGGCGGGGTGGGGTGGGGTGGAGCTGGGAACAGGGAGAAGGGAGACATCGGGGAACGCATGTCAAGAAAGGGGGACGGCTATAAGGGCTGCGGAAGGGTGGGGTGGAGCGGGGCGATGTCTTCCTGTTAGGGAACTGACAGGCTGCAGAGTTTAGGGCGATCAAAAATAGCGCTTTTCTTTTTTTTTTTTGAAGCTCCGCGAGAAGGCGTCAGCGAGGCGTCTGCTAGGTGAAAATGTTTCCGTGGACACACGTTTGTGTCTTCCTTTCGTCTCTTTATCTATGCGTAGTTAGGCTAGAACTACGCGAAACTTGCAAGTTTTGGTCTCTTGGCAACGTTACGTAACGGTGCTAAGCAACTGAAGATATGCAAATATATATGTCTATTCGGCACGGCAGGTGAAGTATTTAAGTTTTTGTACATGGGAGCATACATCCGGTAATAGGTTCAACAGTGTGTGGGGTACGAATTGTGTACTCGACAGGGAATAGAACTCTGGCATTACGCTGGATTTAAAAAATATGGAATGGCTTGACAACTTAGTTTCCTCCTGGAAAGTGGAGGACCAACGTTCGATTATAGTACAGGTTTTTCTCCTTGAATTTTTACCAATCAGCATCCGATAAATCAAATTAATAATGGCAAATAACTGTGGAAACCCAAAGAAGGATCAAAACTAAATACCTACTACTATATTTGCTGATGCTTCTCCGTTATTGCTGTGAGCACGCAAATTAAAGGCTAACCCTTTTATAATAACTCTGTGAATTGTTATAAAAAGCTCATTTATTATTTGGTTGGTAATTAGCCTCAGGAGGGATCGAACGCCAAGGATATCGGGGCAGGATCCTTATTGAATGCTAGCTGAAAGTACCCGGCGATGCCTGGGTTATGCCAGACGTCTTTGGCGAATAAAATTATGTATTATATGGTAATACAATCATTTCTTCCTTTGCGCACCTCAAAACGTGTATTTCCGTTGAAATCTCGATTTCGAATTTTTTCATGAAAACAATACTTTCTCTATACTACGTATATTGGAGAAAGTAAAAACTAATTCTGAGATATCTCTGATACCTATGAATTGGGCCGGGGGGGTCCATGGAGGCCCGGAGAGAACGTGAACATACGTGAGAGTAATGGGATTTAGAGTTTAACAATGTAATCTGTTGGCAAGGCAACTTCACGTTAAAAACGCTAAATTTTGTCAAAATATGATATTAAAACGTTAAATTCGAAAGATTTAGATTCGAAAGCGATAAAAGACGAAAGAATAAGAAACCGCATTTATTTTTATTTAATACAATCCAAGTCCGAAAATCGTAGGTCAAATATGTGAATTTTAATAAGCAAAATAAAATAAGCTTGCAGGTCGAAATATCGATTTTTCTATGTTATCTTATGAGGAATGGAACTCATTCTCGGGAATCGAACCCAGGTCGATTCTTGAAATTTTTTTCGTAAATGTCTTCTACTTTAAGAACCTAACATTCCTACCAAATGTCAATCTTCTAGCTACTCGGAAAGTTTGTTAAAAATAGCATTACATATGTAGTTCCGATTTCCCACCCACGACGACGAAGTCAATTTTATATATTAGATGTATGTACTACATAAACTGCATTGGCTTGTGCCGACTGAATGGGACCACCTCAAAAACTGACCGCGCCGCGGACCCCTCGACCCTCATTGACTCGGATTAGAAGTCCGAACCTCGAGACTCAAGAGTTTTAAAAAAAAATCCGAGCTCAGGTACCTCTAGCCTCGAAGCAGGGGAGAACTGCATTTTTAAAAAGTATGCACTCGGTTTTCGGACCGTCGGGTTTTTGACCTTGTATCTGCGCTGATAATATCGGGGACTGTAGAGTCGATGGGAGGAAAATTTTCCTACGAATTTGCTGCTTCTTACTATCGCACACATATTTCGACATATTTTCGGTACAGAATTCCTTCGAAATTCTCATATTTCACCGAAAATTTTTATTTTCTTCGGCAGTTTCTCACAAGAGGTTGCGGTTTGGTGATAGATTGCGAGATGTTGGGAGGAGGAGGAGGAAGGGGGAGGGTGTATGTTAGGAGGGAGAAGGGGAGATCGTCAAGAGCGTTCGCCTCGAGCTAATTCGTCTTCCCCCACTGATCGGAGCTCGTCGAGCCGAACAAGAGTGTTGGAATCTTTTTGGGGGACGTCGTTTCCGTAGTGTCTCTCCTGCAGAGGGGGTTGAAGGCGGAGGGGTTTTGGTGTTGGGTGTTGAGGAGAAGGGAGGGTTTTGGGTGTTGAGGAGGGAAGGGGGCGTTGAACAAGAGTAAACAAAAGTTGTCCCGAGGCCTTTAGACATTCTTCTCGTTAAAAATTCATTATTTTCGAAACGAATCCTCGAAAATATGAAAGAAATATCCCTTAGAAACGGATAATTGCGCGTCTTTAAGCAAATAAATATTTATAGCCCCTCGCTCATTCCGTGCGCGTTTTTATTTATTTAAACGTGTGTTTATACGAGCAGCTTCGTCCCCCGAGCGGATTCCTTTGTGTATCTTTAACGAGCTTTTCCGCATGGTTGAGTCGAACTTTTTTATTTTCGCGATTCATCTGTCGGGGTTTAGTGTCAGTCAATTTGGAGTTCAAAAAATCGTGTTTCGGCAATAAAAACGTCTTTATCGACGGGAGGCATATTCAAATCAACGGTTTCTTCCTTCTGTGAATTTTGTTTTTGGTTGCAACCAGGTCATGTAATTTTCAGGTTAATCCTAATTTATAAGTACCGCGTAAATTCTCTGTAAAGAAGTTTTCTCAGGAATTTCATACTCATAATGTTGTCGTATTGAAATTTCGTCATTGCCATGCAAAATTATTACGATTATATTGTGGTACTGAAACCCGCGTTATGCAAATATTTTTCAGGAGATTTATATTTCTAACTTAGAGCACATTTGAGAGCTTTTGACAAGGAATAAATATAACTAGCTGCCCATTCAGCTCCGAAATCGGAGCTGTGTTAGGTGCCTATAGAGCTCTGTGAGACTGTAGCAAGGTCCTCCGCTGCCCAACCCGCAGCGCCAACCAGTCGGAGCGGTCGAGCCCTCTGGTCAGTGTTGCCACGCTCGGCCGTTATTGGTATTCCTTACTACGTACGTGACTTACAATTAGCCTTTTAAATATATAGATACCGCTCAGGTTCTGTCTAGAAATTGTTCTGTAACCTAAAATTATAGCAGCACTTAATGGGAAAATTTTGTGCATTTTATCATGTGTTGCAGCAAAGGTGCTCTTATAAAATTTATCTAATTGTAAGTTTATGTTATTTTCTTATTGCGAAAACAGCTTTCGATGCACGTAATGTCCACCTCAGAAATATTCTAGAACGCGTTTATTTTTGTAGGGAATATAAAGTTGAATGCAATGCATAATTGTATAATTCCTACAACCATGTTCCGTCTGAAAATTAAATCAACTCTCGCTACATTCCCAGGAAGATTTCATTAGTTTACACCTGATGGACGAACCAAATGAAATGAAAATTATCTCTTGTTCATAACTTTATTTTTAAAAAATAATTTTCGCTTCAATAAAGCTTGCTCATATTGTATGAAACTGCTCTTCTTGCATCTTTATTTTAATACTTGGGGAGACGGAAAATTATTTTTAACATTACCAAAGTGGATTTGGTATGGAAATATAAATTGACCCAAATTTTTGAAGATTTCCGCGATATAACGTAACCCCGTCTGGCGTAAGATATGTACTATGTAGGAACAAAAAGTAGCATTCGAAGCAACAAAAAAACCTTACCAATCGATTGCATATGCATTACGCTTTCGTTTTTTTGTAATATGCAAATTTCTTTTTTCGTTAAAAAGCTAGCGATAAGTTATAAATCCTTGTAAATATCGGTTCCTTAAAATTCCGAAGCGACATTTGAATTTGGAATACCTATATATATATATGTATGTATGTATGTATATATGTATATATATATAATAAATAGGAAGTTTACAATAAGGACCTCTCCCTGTATTCAGGAAAATACGGAACCTTAATGCTTCTTCGAAGACCCTCGCATTTTGGGAAGTTTATGCAGAAAAGGCATTTGCGAAAAAATGTGGCATTATTAAGGGATATATTGGAGGTTAAGGAGTGGTTGAGGGAAATAAGAGGACAGAGGCAAAGGAGAGAGAGAGAAAAGGAGAATGGAAAAATATGAAGGAAGGGGATTCCGTAGGAATTATTTTTAAGGAGATGTTTTTCCGTCTTTCCTTTTGTTTCCAAACTCTTACCGCATTTGTTTAGCATTTCATTTTTATGGACACGTGAACTTGGGCGATGGCGACGTCACGGAACGGAAACGAAGAGACGAGAAGATCGACTTGCATCGCGAATGGAAGTTTATTTTGTTATTTTTAACGACTCAGAAGGAAAAGAGAGAGAGACTAGATGGAGGAGGAGTGCGTTTGAGGAAGAGTATGCGGAGGAGTTGAGGGAAGGTAAGAGGAGAAGAGAAGGAGGGTGGCGGCTTTGGGGATCGGTCGCCAGGGTTACACCTTGGATTTGGGCGGTTGCTAAGACGTTTCTGGATGGGCGAGATGGAGGAACACCGTGGTGTTCGGGGACGGGAAGAAGGAGGGGGGGGGGGGGGATAGTGCTTTCTTTATTTTTTACGTATTTTTTTTAAGGAAAAAGGAGCTCCATCGCGGAGTTGGCGCGCTCGCGCGCGGGGAAGGCGATTTCCATGGAGTGAGTCTGCATAACGTATTCATGGATTCCTTTGTACCCTTCGGGAGAAGCGAGAAGTTGCGTTCCTTCTCCTCGACGGTAAAAATGTGCAAGATGAGGATGGGGAAGAGAGAGAAAGAAAAGTAGAAAAGGAGAGAGAGAGAGAATGGGAGGAGGTCGCTAGGATAAATGAATAGGAGAGGCCGCGGCCATACAGTGCTGCCCTCTTCATCCATCTCTTTTTATTCCTATCCTTTATTTCCATTCACGACAGTATTCGCTTGTTTCATGTGTCCTTTATTTCTCTCCTCCATTCATTCACCACCTCCTTCGCCATCCAAAAATAAAAAAACGTAAAACTTCGTTCCTCTCTCTCTTTCTTATGGCGCATTTCAAACGGAGACTTTCACGTCAAAGACTCCTGACGATGTTCATGCGTGTGTGCGTGTGTTTGCTGTCAGTCATCGTCGTTACGTTACGTGGCTTTATTTATTTGATATCATCGACTTGTTTAAAATTTTAAGTCGCCTAATAATGCTTATATGAAATGTATCCGCTGCTTTATTCATTCACGGTGAATTCGTCGTTTCGGAATTGAATTAGTACGTCTTCGCACGAAATGTCGCTCGTCAGCTAAATAAATTACTGGGATAAGAAAAAGTTAAAAATTAATCAAATCGTCAGGTATTTCGCTTTACGTTCCGATAAATCTTTAATGCTTTAAAATTTTTTCGAGGTTACTGTCGTTGCTTCTTCAAATTCTCTTGTGTTCGCAGAGGTTAAGCAAATAATCCGATTTACATACATATAATAATAGAAACATAGTAAAAAAAATATTTTGCGAAGAGGGCATCTCGTCATATTTTAGCATCTGCCTGCAGCGCTCTAAGTATGCTTAAACAAATGTCTTGAGGGAGGAGTCTTTGGATTATTAAAGAAGGTAGATTTAATCATGTTTACACGGAAGATACCGTCGACGAAGGACAATTACGAAAAATTTGGCATATTGCCGTGTAACGTTTACTCTCTTCTTCTCCTGCTTTCATTAAAAAAAAAACAATTTCCCGCTCTAACGATATTATTTATTCATGTATTTTAAGCAAACGACTCTTCTTATATGCGAGTAAGCGTGATTGTGGATAGATTTTTACTTTTACGTAGTATAGAGAAACTATTGCTTTCATGAAAAAAATCGAATTCGAGATTTCAACGGAAATGAGGTCCCCTGAACTCTTTTTGAACGTTTTCTCGATGATGTCTGTGTGTCCGTATGTGTGTGACAAATATTTCGTGCGCTGTAACTCAAAATCTATCCATCAAATCAGCATAAAATTCTATATTTGTGATTTTATATATGTTCTTAAGATTTGAGTAGATTTTGATAATGATCGGTCAGCCAGAAGTAGCGGTTTACTCCTGAAGAATTTTAGTTTTTCTTAAATATTTCGCTTAAAAATGAATTTTTGTTAACATATATGTATATAAAAGTTGTAGATATTATTTCTTTCTACAACTTTTGTTTTAACTAAATTTTCATATGAGGAATATTTGAAGAGATATTCAATTTTCTTCGAAATTGACGGTTAATGGGCAGCTCGCGCGCGTGGTAGTGACAACAATTGAATCGTTCAGCGCTGAAGCATGTAAGTTGAACTGTTCCTTTCGCCGTATTTATTTGAGTTTAGTTGACAACTTACGTATGGAGAAAGTCATGTGTTGGACACATCAATTTATTTAAAAATCCATTCCACTTCTCCATCTTTAAGCGCATGATCACCAAATCGTAAAAAAATACTGACATTTTGTCTATAATGCCACCATTTATCTGAGTTGAAGATGAATAATAATTTGTAGATACTGATTCTTCTTCTTTACCATAAAAATATAGGTCGAAGACCCCTTCCGGCTTCAAAGGTTTCCACCCATCTCTTTCTTAGTCCTCCATTCGGTTGATATTTTAGTTGATGCTGTAAAATATGTTTACGCATCTTATGCGAGGGCATTCGTTAAAGATACTGGTTAATTTTTAAAGAAACTTCCCCGAACGGAAGTTTTTACGGTCGGACAAAGAAGCTTCGTTTTATTCGGAATCGAGACGATTCGCTTTAGCGATATTACGCGGTCGTAAAACACGCAACAGATGGATACTTCACGTTATGAATCAAATCGAATCGAAAAGACGACGCTAACAACTTTAATGCCAATAAAGTTGCCTTTATCTGGTATTAACTCTTCCGCTTTTATCTTGATTTATGTGATATTTTAAGAAACAACTCGATTATATAGCGCCGTCTGTCTGTCGAAGTTGGCGTCACTGTCGAGAAGCGTCTTCGTAAATCGTTTCTCTTTTTTTTCTCTCTCTCTCTCTGTAATCTCCTTCTCTCCTCCTGCCTTCCCTCATCCTTCCTCCCTCCTCGGGTGATCCAGGGAGCAAACAAAATGTTGGGATAAAGAGAAAAGGGTCGATTCGCGTTTCTTATGTCAGCTTAGTCGCGCGATTCGGACTAGTGTCTCTCTCTCTCTTGCCTTTGTTTTTATTTGTATCCCCGGAGACGTGGCAGCTAATAGAGTGGCAGCGTGCGTGTGTGAAGGAGAGACAGGAAGAGACGGGAAAGAATGACAAAGTTTCGATCCTTTAAGACGACCGACAAAACATATTGCCAAATGGAATTGTCTTTGTGAAACGGCCGTTCGAATTTGATTTCATCGAATAACTACGAAGTGCCCTTAAATGTACGCTATACTTAGGTAAATGTAATCTATCACTGTGTGACCTATAGGAATCATTCGTTTATGTGCGATAACACGATGAATTCCAGTCGAAATGAATTTTAATATTGCAGATCGTCAAAGTGATTTAATATAGCCGAGTTTGTTTCCAAAACCTTAAATTTTGAATGTCTAAAAAATTCATCGCTAAAGGTAGAGGAAAAGTGTAGATAAACTTTAAGGATTAACTAAATAATTCCAGCACCGCGGAGGTATGTCTACGAGTTGATTTCTGGGAAAATTCATGGCTTAGAGGGCTTAGGGAGAGAAAGAGAGAGAGAGAGGAAGATAAAGAAAGACAAACGACTTTATTGAGGGCCAAATTGAGTGTATAATCCCTTCTTACATTTAAGAGAGAGAGAGGAAAAGAAGAGAGACAGACAAACGACATTATTGAGGGCGAAATTGAGACTGTGAAGTTCCTTCTTACATTAAAACCCTTTCGTCAGGTTTGAATATTATAAACAAGTTAATTACAAAATTTCTCATACAGACAAACGACTTTATTGAGGGCGAAATTGAGCTTATATAGTCTCTTCTTACATTTAAGAGAGAGAGAGGAAGAGAAAGAGAGAGAGAGAGGAAGAGAGAGAGAGGGGGAGAATAAAAGGTGAGTGGTGCAGGTGAGATTTGAGACGGCATTGGAAATCGATGCTAACGATCTTCTTTTGTTCGCAAATAAATGTTCCAAATCGACTCACACCTGGACGCGACGTGCTTACGCGACGAAACATTTGTGGATGAGAGGAAAAGGAGAAGAAAGTAAATAGAGAGAGAGAGAGAGAGAGAGAAAGGCTCTGGGAAACGCGAAAAAGGAGAGAAAGCTTTGGGAAGGAATGGCGAGACGGAAATGAGTAACGTCCAATTTGAATAGAATATTTTTTTTTATTATTTCTTTTTCATTTGCAGGTCTTCGTCCATTTTTAAAAAGGCACATTTTTGTGGAGAGAGAGAGAGAGAGAGAGAGAAATCCGCGAAAGTGGACGAGAGAGTCTCGGAGGGAAAAGGGGGGGAGAATAAAATAAAGCGAAAGGTCCAATTTCCGGGCGAGGCTATTTGTATTTCTGAGATACAGTAGGTAATTCAGCGTCGAGGGAAGGAAAAGATTTGAATTTGTCTCATTTTTGTCTACGGAGCAGAAATGGGACTTATTTTAATTTACGCTGAGAAATGAACTCAAGACGTCGTCGAGAGAGCGCTCTCAACGTATGTGCTAATACTTATAAGGAATACAAATTTGGACACTCAATTTAATAGATTAGTCGTTATATTTCGCAGTAAATGGTATATTCCTAATGAATCGTCACAGCGAAATATATGTTTCTACAGACTGTCCCGTGTATATATGTTACATTTGTACATTCTGTCATCCTCCGTCACCTTGGCAACTTTTTATTTCTTTCAAGACAACTTTTCCCTTCATCTTCTTCTTTTGCCTTCAAACTTATTTTCAATCACATCCATTTTGATCATGGTGACTCTTCCAAAGGAAACTTTCTATCCAGTTTTCCTTCCTCTTCCTCATCATTTATGCTATCGATCTCATTTCTCCCATTTTTTAAATTATGTATTTCCTCATTTGTTTTATAAAATCCGTTCACTTCATCTTCAGCATTCTTCTTACCCGCCCACACTTAAAATACAACTGGCGTACTTCATTTTTTTCGTCTAAGATACCGCTTCATGCACAGAATATAATCGCGATTTTATTTTATCATCCCAACTCTTATCCCTTAAGGGACTAATAAGAAATCCTTCAAACTGCTTCTCGTGTCGTATCGCCAGGTGGCGTTGTAACCCGCCCGTGACTCTCACCGCGGTCGTCCAACTCTCGTGTGATCCATCCATCCATCGGTGAATCTTCTTCCTGGTTTCCTCTCTCTCCTCCCCACCTCTCTCCCCTCCACACCTCTCTCCTCCTCCCCCTCTCTCTCCCTCCCCCTCCCTCTCTTTCTCCTCCCCCGCGTTGACTCAGGTCGCGTCGCCGTAATGAAAAGAAGACGCCGTCGCGTTACACGAGTGGGCATTCGTTTTGCTCCCATAGCGAAGGTCGTTTACATCTCCCGGAGAGTTCGTGCAGATGTTTTTATTTTTTTTTAAAAGTCGGAGCGGGATGTGTTTCCGCGCCACTAAATGGACCAGACTCTGATAAAGTATATAAATTTTTTGAATCCGCGTTAGGTCGGCGAACTTCAACCAAGCAGTCCCCGTGTAATTAACGCAGGAGGACTTCCGTCCGGAGACTTTGTATTTCCTAGAAGAAAAAGAAACATGACTAAGGAGAGAGAGAGGGAAAGGGGGGGGGGGGAGTCTTTTTAAAATTGGCGTCACAACGCAGCTAGACTGTTTAAATCTCACGTATAGGATTCGTTTGCGAGAGCGTCGCTTTCGAAATGGGTAATTTTTTTCACGTCGAGGGTTAAAATGCATAGAAAATACTTCCCCCTAGGACAGCGACGGCAAACCTTCTATTGCCCGCGTGCCAACATTAATGAAATTGTCGAATCTTTTCCGCCTCGCGTGCCACAAAAAAGTCCTTCATGTTATTTGCGTGCCAACTAAATTAAATTCGTGATCAAGACGTAAGAGACTGAAATTTATAAACATGAAACTAACGTTTACAATAGTTGGCTGAATAACATAAATGTTTTTGCGGCACTAAATCAGTACGATACATACGTATATGCTTTGATTGGTTTTCGCCTTTCGTCTTGCGTGCCAATCAAAATCGTCTTGCGTGCCACTTATGGCATGCGTGCCATGGGTTCGCCATCACTGCCCTAGGACTCAAAATGAGAGTGATGGAAGTGCGTTGACAGGATGAAGGGCGTTCGTCATCGGGAAACCGACCAGGCGCACGTTAGGGGTCGATGTACCTTCTTCTGCATGAAAAAATGGATTATTTTTTTTTTGTACTCCGATACCGGATGAGGTTACAGTTAAATTATCGAGCACATATTAATTTCACTTTATTAACGAGGCCGCACCTAGCGCCTCCAGAGTTAAAGGTAAGATACTGATTAAACTTTTAAGAGAAAAATTATAATTTGAACTCCAAGAACATCGGTATTATATTGGCTCCTTTTCATGCGGTTTCTTTTATAGCGACGAGATTAATAATGCAAAAAAATTAATCTCACACACCCCCTTACTCTGGACGTGATGGCGATAGTAGAAGTTCCGACGTCGCGTTGCAAACTTAAACCGTCGGCGGATTCGTGCGCTTTCAGTCACTTTTCCACGGAGAATCTGGAATAGCGAAGCGGATCTGAATCTTTCCCACAATCCCCCACGTTCACACAATATACATCCGCGCTTACATCCAGCAAATTAATACATACGAAAAATAAAAACCCGCGGAACTCGTTAAGGGATGCGACCGAAGCGCGATTTGTATTTAAGGCGATTAAAAATGGCGGTAATAAATCAGTCTATGTGGCAGCACTCGTTATTATCAACCGACTAAGACGGAATTTCGCGCCCGGATTGACCCCCCCGGCCATTTTCTTCCACCCTCTCCACCTTTATTTAGCGCATTTACGCATTGCGACGAATTCCTGCAGATGTTTGCGACCCATTAAAGGGCCCTTAGGGGCGTGGCGGGAGAGTGTTATCCGCGATGGCGTCTATCGCGTATCCATCAATCAATGCAATGGCCATTCCCGAACACACCTCTTTCCCTTCCTAAAGCGTCTATCTTCTCCCGCCTATTTGCAAAAGGGAAATGGCCTATTTTCCAAAGACCGTCTTTCCAATTCATTTTTTTTTTAAATCGGCCAACGTCCTTGTTAATCGACGTTCGCATTTATCTTCCATTGCATTTTTTTAAAAAACCGTTCCATCAAAAAAAAAATAAATAAATCTATCATTAACTACCGAATCATCCCAAGGTTCTTCTTCACCATCGAAATTTTTTACTCTTATTTATCTGAAACGGACGCGCAATCGCAGTGACGTCATTACTACTGAAACGAACGGAGATTGACTTTTTTTTACCGTCGATTCGGAGGTAGTTTTATTTTTAATTTTTAAAATCTTTTTTAAGAGGTCAAAAAAGACAGGCCACGAAAACAAATACACGCGTTCAAAAAGTTAGGAGTAGGACTATTTCAAACTGAAGAATTTCGAACCAGAGTGATGTTTTCAGAGGAAATTGTCTCAAAAAATTATAATAATAATATTCGGGAGGTGTGACGTAACGGATGTGACGGCGGCGACGGGAGAAAAGGTGAAGAAATAACACGAAAAGGCGAAATGAAAAATTAACACATTCCGTCGAAATCCATTTTCCCTACGAAAAAAAATCAAGTATCTCCCCCCCCTTTCGACTTCTCCACTTTTCGTTTCATATCTCGTTCCATCAACGAAGCTCCATAATTGCTTTCGCGATTAGGGAGAAAAGCTATCCTTTAAAAAAAATAAAAGTAGAAAAAAGAAACAAAGAATCTTGTCAAGCAAAAGCGCGAATCTCGTTCGCATCCTCGTCGTCCAAATACCTTCGCAATGGTTTGCGGTTTTTAAAAAAATTATTTTGTCCTCCATTAAACTTTTTTTCTGCCTCTTAAGAACACTGTACCAAAACGTCCGCGCGACTACGAGAAAGACGTTTTTCCTTTTTTTTAAAAAATCCTTGCTCGACTCGGCACACTTGTGACCTCGCGAGAGAGAGAGAGTGTGAAAGAGAGAGAGAGAGTGAGAGAGTAATTATGCGTGTTTATGCTCCCGCGCGAGAACAAAGGTGGCAGAACAAAAAGGACGGAGTGTGAAAAAAAAAAAGAATAGCGAATTGCGTCGAGGGACGTTGGGAAGAGTAACAGGAAGGAAAGGGGAAAGGAAAGAGATGCTGATCAGTTTAAGAGTTAGAAAGGAAACGATGGGCGTTTAAGAAGAGAAAAGTGGAGAGAGAGAGGGAGAGAGATGGAGGGAGAGGGAGAAAGAGAGAGCGAGATGGAGATTGAAGCGGAAAAGGTCGCAATGAGAATGGAATAATAATAATAATGAGGAAGAGGAGGAGGGGAGGTAAAGGGAGGGAGGGAGAGAAGGGAAAAGCGGTGGAGTTTCGTAGGTGCCGAGGAGGATGGAGTAAGAGGCAGGGCCAGGTGTGGGTGCATGTATTTGATGCGAGGGAGGGCAAAAGGGATGAATGGGAGTTAGAGAGAGGGAGAGAGGGAGCCGGGTGTCGCAGCTGCTGGAGCAGAATTAGAGGGATTATGGAAGAGGTAAGGGAGAGGGGAGAGAGGGGTCACAAGGGGGAGAAAGAATTAGTAGGAAGACCTTAGGACACGCTCATTAGGAACAACATCTCATGCTGCTTCTCTTTCCATCTGTTTCTCCTCACTCTCCCGATAACAACCTCCACTCGCGATTCTTCCTCTCATCTCTGTCCTCTACTGCTCCTTACTTTCCTCTCTCTCTCCTTCCTCCCTTTATCTCCCTACGCTTCTCCTTTCCTCTCCTATTCTCCTTTTTTATCGCTCTCCCTCGTATTCTTCTTCTCTCTCTCCTCTTCGACTTCCCTCTCCTCTCTTCCATCCTATCCTCCCTCTCCTTTCTCTCTCCCTCCTATTTCCTCCTCTTTCTCTATATCTCTCTCTTCCTCTCCCTCTATTCCTCTCTCTCTCTCTCTCTATTCCCTTCTCTCTCTCTTCCTCTCCATATTCCCCTCTCTTCCTCTCTCTCCCTTCCTCTCTTTCTCCCTCTCTCTCTATTCCCCTCTCTCTCTAATCCCCTCTCTCTTCCTATTCTTTTTTCTCCCCTTTCTCTCTCCTTTTCGACTTCCTTCCCCTCTCTTCCATTCTATCCTCCTTCTTTCCCTCTCTCATATTCTCTTTCCTCCCGTTTCTCTCTCTCCCATAATTCTCTTTCTCTCTCCTCCCTGTTTTCCTCCCCTCTCTCCCTTCCATTCTCTTTCCTCACCCAACTTTCCCCTCCCTCTCTTCTTCTCATTCCCTCTTCCCCTTCCTTCCTCCTTCCATTCTCTTCCTTTATAATTCCGCCTCTTCCTTTCCTCACCTTGACTCTTCCCTTGTCTCTCTCTCTCCAATTAACTCCACCCTTACACTTTTGCCTTCCAATTCCTTTCTCTTTCTCTGTCTTTTTTCTTTCTTTCTCTATCTTTTTTCTTTCTTTCTCTACTCGAACTCTCGATTTTCTCCTTCTTTCATCATCCGTTTCCATTTCGAGATCCTCGGTGCAATTTCTTTTATTCTTTATCTGTCAATTTATTGGGACATTAAGTG
This sequence comes from Uropetala carovei, assembly GCA_036926305.1. Classification (NCBI taxonomy): domain Eukaryota; kingdom Metazoa; phylum Arthropoda; class Insecta; order Odonata; family Petaluridae; genus Uropetala; species Uropetala carovei. Next base: position 4,627,604 of record JAXCHB010000212.1, read on the forward strand.
CGTTACTCTGTTTTGGCGTCGCTTCGTCTCGTCTTCGTTCTCTCTTACTCCCTTATCCCATCCATTACTGTCACATTTTGTTGACGAGGGACGAAAATCCCGAAATTTTGTTGCCAGGACCATTCTGGGTTCTGAAATTGTCCGGTTTCCAATTACCTTATCTCCCATTATTTCTTTTTAAATAGAATTTCAACTTAATTTAATTACTTATAAGTATTAAAACGTAAACACACTCCGTAATTAAAATTAGTGCGGTCTATATTTGAAATTTAAGGCAAAAGTTAAATTATTTCATAGATTTAGTTGTAGACATTTGCACAGCGATGTTGTGTTCGGATATAAATGCATGTGGAATATAAAATGCATTAAGATCAAATAATACCAGTGTAATCTGTTCGAAAATATTATTACGGATATCTTATGAACCTCGGAAGCGACAGAAGCTGTCGCTTTTTGGATTTTCAGCGCTTGACGTTAGATGTTAATTTCCAATTTAATCATATTTAAGGAATTTCTCTGTCTGTCAAAAATTTTTCATGTGGAAAAAACTCCATTAAATCGAAGCCAGAGAATTATTGTCTAGTTTCAAATTTCTAGATTTCGCCAAATGTGTATATCTCTTCCCCCGACGATTGGGTTTATTAAAAGTGCATCGCGAATATTTCTTATGGTCCGTCCCACTATGAGACTTAATGTTGAAATTAATTTCTCTGGCGAAACATGTTTATAAGTCATTAAAAGGGTTTTTGCGCACCTGCAGAGATTAAAAAAAACGTGGCGAGAGGAAATATTTGGATCGATTAGACTCGGGAACCGTATCGGTTGGAGGATTGCTTTCAGCCTCTAAAAAAAAGCGGCGGAGCAGTGCATCGAGAGAGTTCGAATTTCGTAATTATGGGTAAAGGAACTCGTTATGCGATCTAATGGCGCGTTTTCAAATCGTGAGCCTTCCTCAGACATTTAATACGCCCCAGAGGACAGAAACCGAACTGGGTTTGAAGCCACTACCGTTTGTTCCATAACTGACGTTGGCGCCAAAGCGAGGATTGGGGTAAATGCAATCGTAAGACGGAAGTTCAGTTAATAAAGATTCGTGGGCGGTATGCGGGGGTGAGACTATATAGGAGTCGGGCTCTGTCTGTAGTATGTTAAATTAATGATGAAGATAACTATAATAGTTAACAACGCGACCGGAAAAAACAAAACGTTCTTTCTTAAAATGAACTATCTGTGCGGAATGAAACTGAGGGGGGTGTCTTCCCAACCGTTTCGTGGCTATTTGAGCTAGTATATTCATCATTATTTGGATTCCACTCACACAGTTAAGGTGGGTCATTCAATTTTGGAACATCATGTTAACGTATAGCAGGATACATCGTTTGGTGCCATTCTACCGAGATTAAAATGTTAACAAGAAATATAATATCCCTCTCCACTGCCGTAGGGCAGGGGCGGATCCAGAAACTTCTCAAGGGGGGGGGGGGGGGGCGATCGCTTTCCACCTAGCGAATCCGCCTCTGCCAACTGCCCTATATTTTGAAAACCCCTACCCCTAACAGAATCCTTCTTTCCCTTGCAATACAGACTTAATCTGCGGCGTATAAATGAGGATTTTTGCGCGGAATGAATTTAAGAAAGCACCCAGTGGAGTGCAATGGGGTTATCTAAGGAGGGGGCGATCCCCCCCTCCCCTCCCCCCGTGGATCCGCCCCTGTCGTAGGGATGTTGATGTTATGAACAGTGAACGTCTCAAGGGCCCAAAATTCCGTTAACGCGTCGAATTAAAAAAAAAGCATCTTCGATGGGAATTTTTTTTTGTTAACTCCACGAGCGGGAATTTTGTGATTCGGCCTCTGTGAGATGATAATAGGTGAATTAAACTATCGGTGGTTACTTGAAGGGAAATTCGATCGTCTTTTGTGCAGCATACTTTTCGTCGACTTATTGGAGAAGATTTATATAAACAGCATACTAAATTATGAACATAGGTGTTCCACTTTTTTTTAGAGCACTACGGAAGCTTAAGTTATTAACAAGTCCCTCCGTTTGTAATAAGGACATAGGTATTATCTCATGCGAGAAAAAATTATCGGAATAATTCGTGAGGAAGTGAGACTTGAATTCGAACAAATGTTTTATGTACATTAAGAACGTGATAGAAGTTCGTATCCTGAAATAATTTTTCTAAAACAAAAACTTTATCGCTTTTTTTTATGTACAAATTTAAAACGGCGGTGCGTTGGAGTTGTTTATCTCCCTCGGAGTCCCGATGACTACTGCTGCTAAAAAAAACTAATAAGGTACACACAAAAGGGGTTAACGTGAGCAATCGAGAAGGATTTCCAAGGCCTTTCTCGTTCGTCGAGATCGAGGCTTAAGGAACGAAAGTGGAGAAAGGTGATTCCGGTTCCAGTTCACGTGCTGCTCTCTTGTACTCCGGCATGCTATTATCGGTCAAGTGAACGCTGAAAGGGTATTGAGGCGTAGATGCGTGGGCGAGGAGATAGAGAGATAGAGAAAGGAAGAGAGAGAGAGGTATTTCCTCGTCTAATCCAAGAAGACCAATTCCCTTGTCGAGACACGCGCCAAACCCCTAAGGAGACGTGGTGGAATCTTGGATATCGTGCAGGACATACGCGATGGAGAGCGAGCGTCAGCTCTCTCTGTCGGCAAGATTGAGCCAGTGGACGCTTGGTCTTTTTCTTAATTGGGAAAATGCACGTGACGCGAGACGCACGCGGGAATTAAGGTCGCTAATGGTCTTTGGGGGGGAGATAAAAAGGAGAGACTGGAGGGCTGTTTAAAAACTCGACATAGGTCGACTGCGTGTGTGTGTGTGTGAGTGAGAGAGGAAGAGAGAGAAAGAGAGATGCAAATGTGCGCCAAGAGATGGCGGTGGAAGTGGCGCTAATGGAAATTTGTACTTTGCGGCGTCACATTTTTTTTTACGTTTTATTTACAAGCATGAATATTTATCCTTACTAGGCTTGAAATATGTACTTAAGCTTTTTGCAGCGGTATTCCGAAGATGCAGTGCCATTTAGCACCGAATTAATTAGAGCGTTCGTTTTATGTAAAATTAAAAGCTGTTCGTGATTAGCACTTAATTAAGGCATTCGATGTTTAGCGCAACGGTTTTTTATTTTTAATAAAGTGCGAAAGTTTAATTCTAAAGTACGCTGTTTCTTTGTCACCCGAGCACTTCCCACAAACAAGTCTGCAAATTTCAGTTTTCGCATGTCATTTGTTATCTTCCTTTTCATCCCTTTTTTTGTCCAAGAACGAGAAGGGACCAGATTGTCTCCTGCGCACTCCTCTAAAGGCGAATTCCCTTCATATTTCTCCTTTATATATATTTTCTCTCTCTCTCTCTCTCGTATTCACTTTCCAATCAACATCTCCTCCATCTCCATTCCCCCTCCATTTCCCACCCTCCGTCTACCAAATCCCCTTGGATTGGCATAACCGCCTTCCTTCCTAAAGGTCGCCCCTTCGAACCTCGACCGCGGCGCTCGAGCCCGTTACTCTTTTTAACACGCCCGTCCCCCTTTGATCATCACTTTCCTTCCTTCCCTTAACAGAAGGGCCAGGGAGGGGGAGGGAAAGAGGGGACAAGGGGTGTTTTCGGGGGTTCAAACTTTTGGCTCAGGGATAAACAACAATGGAGGTCTCTCTTCCATTTCGGCCACATCTGCCTCGCTTCCGTAATTTCCATCTTTATCTCTCTCCCCCCCCTCCTCCTCCCCCCTCTCCTTCTCCTTCCCACCTTCCCCTCCTCCTCCATCTTTTCTTCCCCTCCTTCCTCCCCTCCCTCCACGGCATTCTCATTCCTCTCCTTTTCCATTCGGCATCTCTTTCTCTCTCTCATCCATCCTCGTTTATTTCTCTGTTCACCTTTTGGTGCCTTCCTCCCGCTCTTCTCCATGACCTCTCTCTACCTTGCTGTGAAACTCGGGGTAAAAAAATCGCGCCTCTTACTCCATTTTAGGCTTCGCTATCTTTATAAAAGGTGAGAGCAAACAATTTAAAGGGGGGCGTTGTTTTACAGCGAAATTTTTAGAGGTGAAAATTCGAAATTTGTTTTAGAGTACCTAAGTTGGCAGCAACGACAGAGGTACGATTCAAAATGAGCTATTATTTCATTGCATCTTTTCCAAAATGCAAAATTTAATGAAGATCCGTCATAGGATTGAAGGAATTAAAAATTATTAATTCCGTTGGCACGGATAACCCGTGATAATAGAGTGAAATGACTCGAGTGTGTCATTTTCGCTCGGAATTTTAATATAAGTGAAAACCGGAAGTCCTGATTGAGTATTATGGCCTTCATCTTCTTGTATTTTAATAAAAGTCAAAAATAAAAACTTCCAACAGAGCGTCAATATGACACGTCCGCGACAGAAAAATCTGATGGCCGATTTCTCATAGACTGGGCCTCTTTTCATAAGCGTAAATGAAAAGATGTGCTTTTTTGTTTTGTTACACTTCTTTAAAGAAATTTTTCTATACGAGTTATTTTAAATACCAAATATCTTCGATATACCTACACCGATCGAGCAGCTGATATGTGCGTTTAGAGACAAATCGAATACATTACACGAGTTTTCTTTTTAAGAATTTTTTAAAAATATACCCACAGTCTCACCGATAGGATTGACTCCAGCTGCATCTTCCACGATGTTTACGAGGAATAATTCTCGATTAAAATGTCTTCATTAAATCTCCCTCTCTTCTTTGCCGTACTCTTTTTGTTTTATGCTGTTGGCATCATTGTTTATTTCACGTTAGTTACAAGGGTTTACATAGAATAACCTCCAAATCCGTAATGACAGCCTTATTTTCGGAAGGTATCGACATTATTCGTCACATGCCCATGAAATATGTTTTACAACGCTTGGAAAAGCAGATGCGCATTTCGGTTTTTAAAAAATCAGCTGCTAATCTCTTATGTCTAGCCCACAGGCAATCCTTTCTGATTATTATTTTCTGATTTACTATCGGTGAATCGCTACTGACGGCGACTATTATATAACCTAAATATGCTACAGATTTTCCCTGTTTTTAATGGCTGTTAAATGTACATGAGTTGTACATTGGATCCTAACCACGAAGCGAGCGATAAGTTCTTCCTTGAAAATTTCGAATACTGTACTAAATCCTTCCTCGTTCTTATCAAACCCTGCTGAAATGTTTTGAAAAATCTCGCAGTTCTGTTGGTTATATTTAATGATTGCAATCTGATTCGCAGTTCTCGGTCGCAAAAATTTCTCGAGGGGGAAAACTTTCCTCTTTTTTTCTTCTTCTATCCCGTGATGCATCGCGCCCACAGGAATAAGGCCGTCCACCGGACATCAATGATGAATCATTATGATAAATTCCTCTCCGTCGCTTCAAAATTCCTCTCCTTTTATCGGTTCGCTCGCTTCATGTTCCTTATTTTTCCGGTTAAATAAACGTCGAGATGAATTATTAACTAAAGAAATTGGATCCAAAATTTATGTGCTGGCTCTGAGATATGAAATGGAGATTTTTATTTTGCCAGAAAAAAAAATACTCCCGTAATCTCTGCGTCCAGGTAAATAATGCCCCAAACCCTTATCTAGCCCTGTACCTCTCTCCCTTCTTTTCTCTCTCTCTCCCTCTCTCTCTCCCTCTCTCTCTCTCTCCCTCTCTCTCCCTCTCTCTCCCTCTCTCTCTCTCTCTCTCTCCCTCCTCCTCTCCCTCCTTCCTTCCTCTCTCTCTCTCCCTCTCTCCATCTGTACCTCCATCTCCCTCCTATCCTCCCTGTATTTATTATTGCAATTCCACTATTGTTCTTTCATGTATCTAGGGTTTTCGCAGGTTTTTTTTCCCACCCTCCCTTCTCTTCCCTTCGTGGGTGTTTTCCTGCTTGGTCTTTTACTAGGATGGCCAAGTCAGGCCTTTCTTAGGTTTTGTTTTTTTTTACCAAAATTACTTTGTCTTTCTATAGAAGTTTTCCGAATTTGTAATTTGCCTGTATATTTTCCTGTTTGTTTTATTTACTGGTTCATTTCTGTGAAATTATTATTACTATTTACATGTATTCTCATTTGCAATTGTTGACTCAGGGTTAAATGTAAGATGGGACTATATAGTCTCAATTTCGCTCTCAATAAAGTAGTTGTCTGTTTGTCTGTCTTCCTCCCTCCCTTCTTCCTTCACTCTCGCCCTATCTCCCCCTCTCCTCCACTCACTATCTCTCTCTCACACACACACGCGCACACGCACACACAAAGTCTTCTTCTCTAATCTCGCTTCCATTTATCCTTTCGCTTTTATCCCTCCTTTTTTTACAGTCTGTATCCTTCTTTCCTTTTCTCTAATCCTCGATATCTGTCCTTCCCTTTCCTTCCACACTCTTCCTCTCCCGCCCTAATTTCCTCCTCCTCCTCCTCCCCCTTTTTCTCTCTCTCTCTCCTTTCGACTTCTCCTCCTCCACGCGCCAACGAGCAAGGAGATTCTTTATTTCAACTTGTGAGATACCCTCGTATTAATCTCTATCCAAGAGGAGGAGAAAGATGTACGATACCCCCCTCTCCCTCCCCTCCTCCTCTTTACTTCCAACCTCTCGAACAAACCTCTCTCTCTCTCTCTCTTTCCCTTCATGCTCTACCTCCTCTCTCTTTCCCTTCTTCCCATATTCTTCTATAACTCATTCCCATTCCACCCCCCCCCCCCCCTCTCTCCCTCTTTTCAACTCCAAATCCTCTCTTTCTTCTTCTCTTTATCCCTCTCTCGTTTTCCTACCTTCTATTGTTATCCAACGGGGGGCCTTAAACCCTCTCCCCCATCTCTATCTCCCTCCCTCCCTCTCCCTCCCACTCTCTCCCTCTCTGTATGTATGTATGTGTGTGTATGTATGTTTGTGTGTATGTGTGTGTATGTATGTATGTGTGTATGTATGTTTGTGTGTATGTGTGTGCATGTATGTATGTGTATGTATGTATGTGTGTATGTGTGTATGCATGTATGTATGTATGTATGTATGCATGTATGTATGTATGTATGCATGTATGTATGTATGTATATGCGTGTGTGTGTACATATACATATATAAATACACACACACACAAATCCATATAATCTCGCTGGGCACGTGTTTGTTCTTGCGAGCGTGGGCAGTCCTTTGTTTTCAGCAACGTGGAGGAAGAGAGAGAGAGAGAAAGTGGAAGTGGGGGGGGGGGGGGGAAGGGAAGATGAAGGAGGTAAAAAGAGGGGAGAGGAGGGAGGAAAGGTGATAGAGGTTTTTTTGAAGAAGGGGGAGGAGCGACGCGTGCGAGAGAAGGATCGGAGTCGCGGTGAAGGGGGAGAATGCGAGGGATGAAAAGGGAGAGAGAGAGAGAGAGAGAGAAGAATAAGGAGGAGAAGAGGGAGGGGGAGAGTGAGAGAAGGAAGTATGTACTTGGGAAAGGGGGGGGGGGGAAGGATTCGTATATTTGGATGGAGGGTGGAGGAGAGAGAGAAAAAGGGAGAGAGAGAGAGCTGGCATCCAGTGGCGCCATCTCGTAACCGAGCCCACAAATACGACTCTTCCCACCTGCCACCGCGCCGCAGGGTAGGTATGGTTTTGAGATGGGGCGGAGAAGGGTGTTAGGGGTGGTAGGGGAAATTGAAGGATGGCGAGGGCAGAGTGGGGTGGAAAGGGAAATTGAATGGGGTCGGTGGTGGGAGGGGAGAAAGGTGTGGATAGAGGGAGAGGGAAGGAGAGAGAGAGAGAGGTTGCGGTCTTGGAAATGGGTTGGTTTTATGAGGGGGAGGAAGTTGACAGTTGTGAGGGAGAGAAGTTAGCAGTAGCAGAGAGAGAGAGAGGATTGCCCACGTAGTCCTGTTTTTGAGAGCGTACCCTTTGGCCTAGATCATACGTTCCAAGCTCTGCGGACCCACTCAAAAAAAAAACAGTAGAAATCGCATTATTCCACTGAAATTTAACTTCAAGTTAAGTATAGTACATTAGTAAATTTATTCTTGAAAAACCTAGTACAATTAATCAAATAGAGGTCTTTGGCTACTTTGAAAAGTCCCGTCGACCTTTCATAATAAATTGTCCTGTACGGCATTTTACCCCAACTCTAGTAAAAATTGAAAGATAAGCATAAAAAAATTTAAATAACAATTATTTTTACACGCACTTCCAATTGCCACAACGAGGTTGTGGAAAACCTAGATACGCATCAGCTGCAACGCAGCCATATTGTGATCCTTTTTAGATTAAATTTTCGGTGAGTCGGCACTGAATACGGCTGCATGCAGACGAAACTGACGTATAGTTTTTCTTAATCTTGTTATGGTTATTGGAGATGCATAAGGAAAACACTAATTTTTTTTAAAATTCTTGTTATCGAAGTGCTTATTGTTGAATCTGTTTTCACCCGCAATACGAGCTCGATAATTCTCTAGTGGTCCCGACTAGAGTGGCAAAATGTCTTTTTGCCGGCCATATATACTATATAGGTACATGCTCATTTTCAACTTACGACGAATCACCTTTTGTAATTCACGGCTTGGTTTGATCCTATACAATTTGCATGGGTACATTTCTTTTATTAAACTCCTATCTCAAAACACGTTATTCCCGGTTTCTGACTATGTTGCTCAGAGCCGAGACAAATTTTCGATTTCAGAACGATCGAAGATTAAATTAAAGCCAAGTTTATATAATACTCTTGGCAAAAATATACACGAGGAATTTTTATTAATATTAATTTTACAAAAATTAAAACTTTCCCTTTAAAAATTCTTGAAATTTCATTCTCGTCTTTCATTGACTATTTCGTGTGTTGTGAATGTGTGTGTGTGTGTATATATATATATATCGCCCGGAGCATTTTTTATTTGACCAAAAAATTGGAGTATTACTAAAATTCGGGCATTTGCTTTGTTCATCTGGAGCGAGTTTTTATGTCAGATAAACTTCTCCGAATGAGTATCGCTTTTATGCGTAAAGCGATTGAGTTAATCTAAAATGAGCATTCAGCCATAAAATTTTAGAAAGAAGATTCAGCGAGCGGATCAATATTATTACTGAGCGTACCATCCGCTGTAAACATATTTTCTTTTTTTTTTCTGGAGATTTTCGCATCGCTAACCCTTTTATTTGGACGGTGAGGTTCGAGTATTCCGAAATGGCAGTTGAGAGAAGAGGGAAGAAGCGTCGTATCTCGTGCTATAACAGATGATTTTCTCCGCCTCTTCAACCGCAGCTATCATCAACCCACTTAGGCGTTCGACTCAGCGACGAACCCAGAGAACGTCGTGAACATAACACTTCTGAATGACTTTATTTGCTATATATCAACAACCATCTTCATCGATTATCTCTGTCGATGGAGAAAGAAGTTTTATAATCAGGGTAGAATGTGACTTTATTCTTTATTTTGCGTGCTAAAATGTTCAGAAAATATAATTCTAAAGTGATTTCATGTTCTTGATTTCCTTCTGTCCGTAACAGCTTTTAATAAGACACACGCACAGCGCAAAATGAACGGAAAACTTGATTATCTGTTACTCAGTTCCCTATTAAATCTTTCATTATAAGAAAATTCAGTTCGTAAAATGATAACATAACGTTGGCACTTATTGTGCGATGTGTTTGATAGCATCTCTCTCTCTCTTGGTGATCGCCTATTTAAGCTATAATGCCCAAATAATTTTTTTTTAATTTTTAGGAAAAGAACCGAACCCTTGCATCGATAGTCAATCCAGGAAACGAAGCATAAGATTTTTTTCTTATTCTCAGCCAAGTTTTTTCGGCCGCAGATTGTATTTTTTTTAAAGGATCCTACGATTTGACCGTTTTGAAGGCTCGTTTTTTGGCAATAAAAGTTCGTTAAATAAACGTAGAGGCAATGTGGCGCTTTGAAACACTTCTCCGACGTTCAAAAAAAAAAACATTAAAAGCCAATGAAGGGGAGCAAGGGAAATGAGTGTATAAAGGAAGAGGAGGTCGTTGTAGATTGTCGCACGGAGGCAATCCAAATGACGATTATGACGACAGCGATGACAGCGACGCTTTGGCGGCGGTGGCGGAGTGCGGAGACAATGACGGCGTCATTATAGAGAGAGATAAGAGAGGCCACGCCGTGTCTTTTTTAAGAAAGAGTCGGAGAAATGCCAGACACGTGCCCTGATGGGAATTCGATAATGGGACGACAACTTTCATTCCCGAATTAGAGTGGAGATGGGAAGAAATTAGGTGGGAGGAAGGTGAGTTAGTGAAGGGGGAGGGTGGCAAGTGTCGGAGAGATTAAGAATTCTAGGCTTCAGACAAATTGCTTTAAGAGTTTCCATTGTGTAGTTTGGTTTATACCAAATTCCGAGGTAACTCTTAATTTAAAAAAATCTGTTTTCAATTATTAAAAGTTTTTAAAAATATACAAAAAAAAGCTGGTGGACAAAAATTTACCTCTTAAAAAAAGTATCAAAATGCATGTTTATTTAGTATTCAAATTTGCTTTCGTTTATACGGAAAAATTATATATATACTGATAAAAGGGTTTTCAGTTTGTGTTAAGTGTTCCTATACTTTTGCGCAATCAACCCCTCTATATATAATTTGTTTGGTTATGCGTCATGGTGTAATGCTCGGTCGGTGTTTTCATTGGTTGAATGGCACGTCATTAAGGGTTCGGGACATCACTTACGTCCGTGACGCTCGACTGCAGCGCCGTTTCTAAGGCGTGGAAGCAACTCGAACTAATGGACTACATGTGATGATATAATTCGAAGTTATTTGCCGCTAGAATTTTGAATACATTTTTGATATTTGAAAAAGGTATGAATAAATTGGTTATAAGAATAATATATTCCTTCCCGTCACGTCGACGGGTTCGCGTTTTAGTAATATCACATTTACTTTCTTTTGCACGCGTTTGAATATTTACGCATGTAAGAATTTTCACTGGAGAAAATTACGAAACTCTAGGACACGACAGCGATCAGCAATGAAGCCGCAACATTCCTCTTTATTTGCAAATGCGGAATCGAAACGCTGAAAGGAAAGGGAATTACGAAATGATCAGCGGGAGAGATAGGAATGATGGAAATTGTGGCTGCCGAGGGAAATTTTTTGAGTGGATGAGGGAGAGTGAGAGAGGAGAGGGGGGTGGGTGGAAGAGAGTAGGGGAGAGAGGGAGAAAGAAAGAGATAGGGGAGGGAGGGAGGGGGGAAGAAAGAGACGGAAATATACACGAGACGAAGAGTGATTCGTGGGCGAGTGACAGGAAAAGCGGAGGTCGGAAAGAGAGAGAGAGAGATAAGAGCGGGGAATTAATGAGAGAGTCTCTCTCTCCAGCGAAAGAATATTCGATTTGCGTTCAAGAGATGGTCCAATTTCATCGCCATGGAAACGCTTCGTACTGACACACACACTCTCTGTCTATCTCTCTCTCTCTTCGAAAAACAAAAAAAATCTTTTCTGCTCGAATTTCTTTTTTTTTATCGCGAATCAACAAAAAAGTATACTATTAAAGTCCTCCAGTGTCTGACGCAAAGGAAAGTTAATGAGAGAGTCTTACATGGAGAGAAGACTTGGATGAATTTGGTTCTCGCTTAGAATTTCCTTCCTCTTCTTTTCTCTCTCTCTCCCCCTCTCCCTAGACACACAAAAGATCTAAGATCGCAGCACTCATTTAAAATAAGAAATCGAGACTTGCTTTAAAGGAAAAATTCGTTCTGCTTAAATTCCTCAGTCGCGCACAGATTGTCACTTTTCCTAATTTTCGTTATGCAGTCAGACCTCGTCGTCTGAGACCCAGTTTTATGCGGATTCCTTATTGTGCGAATTTTTTAACGGAGTACAGGAGACGCCCGAGATTCAACCGGGATGCTTTCCTGAAAAAGGCGATCGAATCTAGACCAGTCGAATGTCACCAATTTGATAAAAGAAAACTCACAAAAGTCCTTCGAAAACAATCGGCAGAATGATACGCAGAATTCTAACAAAGCGACTCCAAACTCTGAACTGAAAGATTTCGTTAGTCCCTCTATTTGTATGTTTATAATTACTATATACATATTAACAAACATTGTTATTAATATTTAGTGTTTTGTACTAATTTAACGTTTTTTTCGGGTTAACTGTGTATTCGCATTGGTTTCATTTTAATTTTCACGTCATTGATATAATGCAGGGTTTTCCAAACTGTGTTCCGCGGAACCCAAGGGTTCCGCAGAAGCTAAATGGGGTTCCGTGATAGACAGAGAAAGAGACTCGATACGCTCTTTCTTCTCTTGTTTACAACAGGAAACATGAGCCTCGCTTGTAAACTGCATACTGTAGATACATCAACCATGTAAATAAAAACTACAATGGTTATACTATAATTAATTTTATTTTGATTTGGCTTGTCACCTCTTAGTTAGGGTTCCGCGAGAAAAAATATTTGAATATAAGGGTTCCGTGGCTTAAGAAAGTTTGGAAACCCTGATATAATGTATTTACGACCCCGTATTGTGTGAATTTCGCTTAGTGCGAGACATTTTCGGAAACTATCTGTCGCACAAAGCGAGGTATCACTGTATTTGACAATAAGTAATCCTGGAAAATTTTATATACTCGGATTTCTGTCAGTCGTTGTCAATTCCTCTTCCCTGTATCATCAAAAGCGAAATCTTCCTTCTGAACGCCACCGACATTTTATTAAATTCTACGATCTCATATATATATATATATATGGGAATTTTTTTAACGCGTTCTCGGTATGCGAGGCACATTTTAGTGTTTCTCACCGGCCAAATGATATGATACATAGGTACCTCTCTGACGAAGATTTACCAGCGAAACGACTAATTTATTTCCGTAGTTTAATATATTCAGGGTATTCGTTGCTGTTTGCGTGCTCACGAATCTACTAACTTGGACACGTTGCAAAACATACATTTAAATGTTTTTCACTCAGCCTTCCGTATTTTTGTAATACTTTATTTTTTTCAAAAAAGTGCATTTGGCGAAATGATATGAAGAGAATTTGTTAGTAGGAGCTGTGGCCCAACTGTGGCACACCATGAAGAGACCAATCATTTCGTTGTCACATGTTTATATAAATGCCGCAAAAATATTCGAATCCAAACTTTGTAGGATGATAAAAATGCCGTATTTTGTATTCTGCCACCTACTCGACTGAAATGTCATTTTGAACTTCTTCTTTACGATAAATGGTTTTTATTATTGATACTTTGTTATATTGACTGCAATTGATTTTTTCATGAAATGGCTGTTAGGAATGTGTTATGAATTACTTAAATGCTTCCGTGTCTTTTATAACATTTCCTTTATCGTTTATTCTCTATCATTTTCTGTGAATTTATAAATGACAGTCTTTTGTTTGTTTATTTTATGTCATTGTTAGTTCATTGGGAGATATTGTCCCACATTTTAAACACAGATTCCAACGCACAAAAATATAACTCAGGAGTATTCAGCATTAACTAATTATGCATTTTTAATAACAAAACGTCTTGTTCGACCTAAAGCACTTTTCAATAATAATTTGGCAAATGAGAGGTTTTTTTTAAATACATAATATAATTCCAAAAAAATACCGTCAAATATATAGAACTCCGCGGCTCCTTATTTTTTTAAAAAAATTTCGTTCCATTAAAATAATAGAATTTCGATTCGTCTTCGACCTGTCTTCTGTCCGTCGCCGCCGCGGCGCCTTGGCGTTCAAAAAATGCGACTCCTTAAAAACGAGAAAAACGTAATTTTAATTTTCTCGAGAGTGAGATAGCGTGTACCGGAATACTAACTCTCCAGGTGTCTTGCTCATATAGACCATAAGAAAAGGAATAATCGTGATGAATGCAAGAGAAGTTCCGCTTTGTATCTCTTTAACACTTTGAGAGATAGATCGAGGCGACGCTTTTTCAAAGTACATAGTTGTGTGTGTGTGTGTGTCGGGGTCAAAGGGTGTACAGTCTCCAACTCTCTATACCTAGGAAAAAAAACCCTTCTCCTTATTGTACGCCACACCCTTCCCTCTCACACCCCTCCCTCCCAGAGTCTCTCTCTCTCTCCCCTTCTCCCTACTGTACGCCACATCCCTCCCCCTCTCTCTCACACCCCCTCCCCACCTCACCCCCAGATTCTCTCTCTCCCTCGCCTCATCAACGCCGTACCTCAGTACATTTCTCTGACCTTCCATCTCCCCACTTCACTTCCCCTTCTCCTTTTCATATACCCTTTATTTCGCCACACCCTCTCTAACCCTTCCTCCCACCCCCTCCCTCCCTCCCTACTCCCTCCTCTATTCCTCCCTCTTTCCACGGCTTCCATTCTTATCATCCCTCTCTCTCTCTCTCGAGAACACTTTGGCGCCTTGTGCCACGCACGGGTTGGCAGAGAGGGAGAGAAGTGTCTGAGAGTGAGTCTCTCTCTCTTCTGCTGCTGCTGCAAAGGGGAGAAGAAGACATCGCCAATGTCTCTCACCCTTTCTATCTTTTCCACCCACTCACATCTCTCCCCCTCCACTTCAATCTGCTCGCTCCTTTCATCATCACCTCTCAAACATCCCCCCCCTATATAACTCCCTCCCCCTTCCTTCATCCCTCTCTCTCCCCCCCCCCCTTCCCTCTCTCTCCATCTATATTTCTCTCCCTGTATCGTTTTTACCGACAGAGTGGCGGATAGTTCAAATAGACAGAAGAAAAAAACCGGGACAGAATTCTTGTGTAAGTAATCTTTTGTATTTTCGGGATGATAAACATTTCTAATAGACGTAAGAAACAACCGTAGTTTTATTTTATTGCTCCCTTTTCTTCGTACAATAGCAGAGGGGTCGGCAACCCTTCCCATATGGAAAGGCCACATTCGTCGTCGTGAATTTTTCAGAGGGCCGCATTGGAAACCACGATAGCTTCGGCGGGCCGGATGGGTGTTTAAAGTTGCCTAGAGATTTTTGTGGTCTCTTATTAGTGAAAATCAATTAGTTTACTAGCGTTAAAACTCCACCGGAAAAAGTTTTGAGGCCATAATTTCACCGAAAAAATGTGGAATTGACTGTGTTAAATTATGCCGATCGCTTTTTCCATCATCGCTTCAGCGGGCCGCATAAAACGTACTAGGGGGGCCGCATGAGCTTGCCGATCCCTGCAATAAGACGTCCACGTGTCTCACAGTCCATCTTAAGTCGTATCGAGGTTTATATCAAGGTAACCACATGTAATTCCACACGTTGGCGTTTAATATGCGCATGTGTGCAATTCTTACGCCTGACATCAGAATATTGTCTTTATGTATTATCCCAAATTCGGTATCAATTGCGACCGCTTTGCGTTTTACTTGCCCCAGTTGCAAGTACGTGAAGGTACATACGTCCGGTGATTCCGAAATGTTTAATTGTCATTCCTCAGAGGAAGTAAAGGTTTATCTTCTCGAAAAAATCCCGGCCAAGTTCAGAATTTTTCTCCTTCACAATTTGTGATCAGTCTTATGCACTTACGCGTATTATAAGTTAAATTTCCATCAGTCAGTGTTTCTCAAACTGTAGGTCGTGGCCGCAAAATTATTTTACATGACAGGCGAAATGCCAAAACAAAACATTCACGAATAATAAAATTTCATCGGGAGATTTTGGAAAATACGATTCGATGAAAATTATTGGCAGTTAAATAAAAATAAAGGAATTCGTATTAAAGTTTATCATTTTTACTACTGTTTTTCGATTAAAAAGGGGGCCGCATGATATTCAAGGGGGCAGCTACAGTTGAAAGTTTGAGAACCACTATTCTATGTAGGTAAGCTTTCAAAGCCTTCTCCTTCTTTATCCTACTCATCGTGCGAGCCTTAATAAAACGTGTGATTCTCTTTAAATCCCTTGGTGGGTGGACATCCAATTACACCATGAGAGCGTGGGGGATTTTGGTCTAGGTCATCCGAAAATACCTCCCTTGTTTGGTTTTTTTTTTTGGCAAGGACGTAGTTTTTACAATCATCGAAAAAGTTGCTCCCTCTGGAATAAAGTAGCTATTACGAAACGAGGAAAAGTTGACTTGGTTTTTTTTAACGTTCTTGTATTTTTTAAAAATAACAAATCACTCTTAGATAATAGAGAGATAGATGGGTACTTCAATTATTTTTACGTTCCCTTAGACAAAATTCAAACGGAGTTTTAACAGCCTTTGAAGCCGTGTAGCTGTTAAATTCGTCAGTGTGATGGATGGGGCAATTTAATCTGATTATCTATTCTGCACCTACGAAATAAAACAGCTCCCGTGCCGCCTCCTCGGCAAAATTCAATTTGGAAAGAAATTTAAGTTTAAATAGGACAAGGGGATTTTGTGATATATATATATATATATATATATATATATATATATATATATATATATATATATATATTCGGAAATGAGAAAAGAAGGTCCGAAATAATTGTGGGATTATTCCTTGCTCGTCTCCAGGAAATAGAGAAAAATTCTTGCGATGGATGAAAAGAGAGAGAGAGAGCCTTTGCAGTTTTTCCATTAGGACGATCTGAACACTAATCACGCATTAAAAATTGGATTTCGAGGAGGAGAGGGGAGGGGGAGGTAGGGAGGAGGGGGCGGGAGAAAGGGGCGAGAGTGCAATGCGAAAGAGACTCTCATTCGAGGACCGCTAAAGGAACGTAGCGAGTTAAGCCCTGAGGACTCTCATTAAAATCTACTCTGTGAGAGTGAATAAAGTACAAGGCAGTCCGCGAGAAGACCTAGGAGCAAAACGGCCGTCCGTGGAACTAAAACATATCAGCCCCTCCTCTTCTCAATGTATTTCTCGAGAACACCTGCGCCAAGATTTGCATGGATCCTTTTCGGATATTATTTATATATATATATATATATATATATATATATATATATATATAAATACTTAAGGAAAAGGAAAGGTAATAATAAGGGTAGCAACAAGGTGTTGGAGGAAGCCCAGTGGACACTTACCTAGAATGAAGAGCCGCTGGGGGTGCTGACCCCCAGCGGCTCTTCATTCTAGGTAAGTGTCCACTGGGCTTCCTCCAACACCTTGTTGCTACCCTTATATATATATATATATATATATATATATATATATATATATATATATATATATATATAATAAAGTGTTTTTATGTAATTTTATAGCTCTGCAACTACAGCATGTAGCAACAAGAGAAAAGTATCATTTTAACCGGAATAACGAGTACGGGTGTGTAGTAAGGTTTTTATGTCGATTTGATTGACCTGTCTAATTGTAAAAAATATTTTCTTTTTTCGTTTTCTCCATTTTAATAACATAGGGACGAGTGCAGCTTATTTTTCATTTGAATTTTAAAACTACTTAGAAACATGGTACGGACTTGAAACTTGAATGGTTCTATGAAGAAAAGAACAAAGTTTATTTTTATATTGAAGACAGAATCCGAATCCTGATCGAATTAGCGTAAAAATGCATTTAGAATCAGTAATATACGTGATTTTATCAGTTTTATTAGAATACCTATTATAAGCTACCATGACAACTCCCACTGTCGCCGAAATTGAGAGTCCAATGCATTTATATTGGAAATTTTTTAACGTAATATCGTTTTTCAATTTCTGTGTGCGGGTTTGCTTTGTTTACATGACAACCTCATATTTTTTATTATAATTGAAATATTACTAATAAATAGTTTTAAATGATATTTTCGTGTGGCGTAGAGTTTTTAAAACTAAGTAAGTAACTTAAATAGTTAGACGTAGATTTTCCACAAATTGTGATTGGATAAATCGTTTCATTGTCTCCAAAGCATTGTTGATATAAACAATTTTCTTGTAACAGAACTCGTGGATGAGAGAAACGAGCTAATGGTCTGAGGGTAATATTCACTCTGTGATTCTTAAACGTTCTCTATTTACTTTTTTGTCTTTCGTTTAATTAAATCATTTCGTAAGTTCCTTTGTTCATTTATTTTTTGTTGATTATTGTGGTCTTTCTGGTTTTACTTTCAGTTTTCGTTTTGAAGAAATCGTCACGAAACTTCGCATAGGTATATAATTTTACCCTGCAGGTAACATAGGCTATATGGATGGCGATAAAAATCTTTGGGCGAGGGAGAGCTTAAATCAATAATTATTTTCCCATAAGTTTACACGTAATTTTCGATTTTTCACAGTGCAAGATTTTCTTCCTACATTCATCTAAATAGGTAAATGTGGAGCAGTTTTCTTTATTTTTAGGCGGGTTGCGCTTCCAGCGTGAGCGCCTATTATCGTCGGTCTGTCCGTCCGTCCGTATGTTCGTTCTCGGCTTCTACTGAACGGATTTTCATGAAATTTGATATTAAGGACTTTCAATCAAATAGAATAAGAAAATCGCAAAAATGAATCACGTAAGCCAATCAGGGGTACCTTTTTACTGGTGACAAAAAATTAAATTTTCATCATATCTCTTAAAGTATTAGTCATATCAAAATATCTTTCAAATAAAAGTTGTAGAACTAGTAAATAGGAGTATTTCCTTTCCTACACATTTTTATCGAGAAAATCAAACAAAAATATCTTAATTCGAGTTGAACTTGGAAAGTTTCTTGCATGGTTACTTCTTCATTGTTGCTAACATAAACAATCTCACAAATAAACGTTTAATTTCCTTACGTGTGCATGAAATATTTTTAAATGGGAAGAAAATGGGTTATTTATGAACTTTAAAACGCTATTTCCCTTACGTACAAGTATATAATTTCTTTCTAATTCTCCATTGCACGAAATGCGCCCATTTGTGATACGTTGTACTTTCCTAACTTGTTGCTTTACTGCGTACTATGTTATTCTTGCGTTGTTTACGTTACACGGTCGAAGTTTTAGATTCACTAAATCCGTTGAAATTCAACGGGCACTTCAGCTAGTATGTATATATTTCGAACCACTCAAGCATTTTTTTCTCCGGAGGTCATACGTTTCTCTGAGATGCGACCCTTTTGGGCGCAATTTATTCATCTTCCCTTCATTTTTAGGCGCTTTTCGCTTCCAGCATAACCGCCTATTAGCGTCGGTCTGTCCGTCCCTCTGTCCGTCCGTCCGTTCGCATATTCGTTCTCGGCTTCTACCGATCGGATTTTCATGAAATTTTATAATGACTTTCAGTCAGAGATAATAAGAAAATCGCATAAATGAATCACGTAAGCCAATCAGGGGTACCACTTTAATGGTTAAAAAATGAACTTTCCGTCATATCTCGTAAAGTATTGATCATATCAAAATAGTTTTCAAATAAACTTTTAGTACGCCTTGAAAAATTTTCTCGTCTCCTCGAACCAATTCCGTTTGAGCAAAATAAGCTAGCTTCCGAACAAAACATCGATTTCTTTCCTTGAATATGTTCCGTGATATAAGATTTGCATGCTTATGACTGGCGGTGTTTACGCAACACCGGATAGAAAACAGCCGTATCCGAAGTGATACACGAAAATCTTGTACGTGTGTACCTCATTCCCAGCGCAAGATTTCTCCTCTGAAGTTTGAAAATTACAAATGTAGATGTCTCTGCCGTAAAACTTGACGCAGATCTTAAGCTTTAAACATAGAATTTTATTTTTTTCTTGCGTAGATTTCTGTATTTTTTCAATTGTCTTCAGATCTAAACATCGGCTCTAGCACGAGTTTGGGCCGTGTATTAATAACTGGCATCGCGTGGCCCCATCAGGCCTATTGATACATTTTTTAGGGAACATTACTAAGTCGCTTGTCTTTTTATATGTAGGCGATGCTAATTTTTTTCAGTTTATACAATTCTTGTTACAATATTTTTCCATAAAATAAATTTTGGCAAAGCTTAATGAAGTTCATCGAATCCAGCAAAATGTCCCACGTCTGATAATTTATATGTGTATAGTGACTAGACGTCACTATACATATATAAATGTCCCGCATCGTACATATAAAGTGTCTCAATCCTATTAGAATAGAATTTCAAGTCTTTCTACACGACCACTGATAAGCGGAACTGCTAATGTAGCTAAAATGCGGATTGGTTACTTTAATCGACAAACGCTGAAACCCTATAATTTACACGTTTTGATTAAATTGTTAGGAAATTGGATCGGAATTTGGTTACATTGTTAAAACTACTCGAGCATAATATCGGACGTAGTTAAAACGTTTTGATGTTTCGTTCCTCGTTACTTTATAATTTGGTGCGGTAGTTGGCAAGCTCTGGAACAACACGTGAGTTTGTAACTATTTCCAAAAGGCGATTGTCACATTTCTTTTCACAAATCGTCGAAGGTGATGATAATCGTTTTTCGTAATCCTTTGTTGTATTTTCATTATTTGAACGTTTTACATGTAGGCTGATTCGAAATCGATTCCAATATTAATTGTACTTTTATGCCCGTAAACGGAAAGATAAACTTAAAGTTTTTTTTTAACTCCGCAAAGACTGAATCTGAATTCGCGATTTCCTGTAGCATTCGCCGATCCGAAATCTGGTCACTACTACGTATAGGATAACCACCATTTATATCCATGCGCAATTCTTATATCCTATTTATAATTTCGTTTCAACGGCTCTACTCTGAGAAAGCAATCACTTAATTTTACTGCCATTCTGTTCCATTCTCAAACTGTAGCCTGGTATTGATACAAAAACAATGGCTATGCAGCACCTGCCAACTTCCTCCATTGTTGTCTCTTGACAATGGAACGTATTCGAGATATGGTATGCAGGAAAGAGGGGAGGATAGTTAGCCGTCGACCGTGTTTCGTGGAGGTCAAAGCGTCGTGGGAATGTCGTTGGCCGGACTTGGGCGTGATCGGGTTGCGTGTCGCGTGCTAAGTGCTTAACGGAGTCTATCCATCTGGTGTTATAGGGCTCCACAGACATTCCGAGACGACAATGAGAGGGGTGAAAGGGGAGGGGGGCGTAGAGAGAGAGAGAGAAGGGGAAGTGTTGAGAGGTTCGATATATATCGCTTGTTCGCTCTTATAATCACTTTCGATTCTTTCACACATCGAAGGGTAGGGTTACAATGCGATATTCCCACCTGCGTCTTTCTTCCCTTCTCGTCTCTCCGATTAGTGTAAACAACGGCTCCATTAAAAGTGGAACTCGTTTTCTTTAGCATTTTTGAGCCGTTTTTAAGCGCGTTTCGCTTCCAGCGTGAGCGCCAATTAGCGTCGGCCTGCCCCTTCGGATGTTCGTTCTCGGCTTCTACCGAACGGGTTTTAATGAAATTTTATATTAAGAACTTACAATCAAAGATAATGAGAAATTCGCGTAAATGAATCACGTAAACCAATCAGGGGTACCACTGTACTGCTGACGAAGAAAATGAACTTTCCGTCATATCTCGTAAATATTAATCATATGAAAATAGTTTTCAAATAAAACTTGTAGAACTATTAAAGAAGAGTGTTTCTTTTTCTGTACATTTTTAACGTAGGAGTCGCAGTTATCAAGAAAATCAAACAAGAATGTCACCTTTCTTGCATGGTTACTTCTTCGTTGTTGCTAACATAAACAATCTCACAAACAAACGTTTAATTTCCTTACGTGTGCATGCGATATTTTCAATAAATAGGAAGAAAATGGATCACCTATGAAGAAGAAAATAACTTTAAAACGCTATTTCCCTTACGTACACGTATATCATTTCTTTCAACTATTCCATTGCACGAAACGCGCCCGTTTGTGATACGCTGTACACTTTCCTAACTTGTTTTTGTCTTTATTTGATTATAATGACAGGTAATATTTTGTCTTTTTTTAATTTTTCCTCGCTGGTGAGTTAACTAACCATAGTGGATGCCCAAACGTCGGTTATATGTTGGTATTACGAAAAATATGTCGCCCCAGGCGAGGAAGCACTTCAGAGCCCTCGTGCGTGAACTTTTCTTAAAATGAATCTATTATAATTTCTTTTCTCCATAAAAAATACTGACAGTGAAAACAAAAACAAAGGGAATGCCATAAATATTCCAGCCCGATCCGCAATATAAACTGCCATCCAAAATTTATTCGCTTTCAAACAACGCGTAAATTTAAAAGGATTTGGATATTGCCCGTGGCGACCGTCTGTCTCGCCCGTGCCACTGACCGCCCCCGTGGACAGGGCCGGATTTAAGTTTTTGGCGCCCACGGGCACTCTTTTTTGATGAGCCTTTTCTGATTAAATTAAATTTTGTAACAAAATCGCATGCATTGCGTAAGTTATCAAAGATGTTACCACGCAACACAAGGTCAACTCAACATAAACATATAAAATACGGGTTTTTGCAACATTGTTTAAAAAGGAACAAACGATATCGAAAACAATTATGACTATTTTTTGGATAGATTTTCACTGCGGTCAAATTCTGGCGCCCCTTTATAGAGGCGACTGAGGTGGTGCTTATTCCACACGGAAAATAATGATCGATTGAACCGCCATCGAATAAGAAAATTACTTATATGAAAGGTTTATTCTGTGTGTATTCTTAGGATTTTCGCCTTAGTACTAAAGTTAATATAATTTGAAATATGAAATTTGAAATTTGTGCACTTTTTCGAAGAATCCCGTAATTATTGGCGGACATTACGCTAGTGTAGAGCGGCTACATTTGTGAAGGGAGAATATCATCATGACGCGAGTGTATCAGAGATCTTGAGGGACCTAAAACGGCAGACGTTGTAGAGTAGTAGAATTGAGTAAAAAAGGAAACTATTTGAAAAGTTCAAAAGCTCCGAATTCGTTGAAGACGTAACGCGGCATAGTTGTTGTACCTATCGGTGTTAGCGAACGCAATGTTAGATCAGAGTGTACGAGAAAATATGTCGAAACAATCGCTAGGACCGAGAAATACTACAGATATTTTTTTTTTCCCAGACGCGAAAAGACAGTCCAACAGAGGAATTAGTTAAGAGTCCATTGGTGTTGTGACACCCCCTGCCCAAACGCTTCTGGCGGCTGGCAGGGTATTAATGTAAATGAGGCGATATAATTCAAAATTTGTTTACTATTTAAAGAAAACTTCGACGTTCATATTTCATAATTTGGTGCCTTACAGTATTCGGTGCCTTTCATAATTTGGCGCCGTAGGCAGTTGCCCTATGTTTTTTCCCGTGCGTAAATACGGCGCGCTGCCCGTGGATACGAATTCCACGTAGCGTGCGCCTCCGTCTCAAAACTGTTTATTTCAAAGGGAGACGAAGATAAGAGAATGAAATGGAGCATATCACGACCGAATGAAGGAGATATAGAGAAAGAGAGAGAGGAGAGGGGAGAGAGAGGGAGAGATTGGAAGGAAATTGGAAGAGCAGGAGTGACGTGCTGAAGAAGAAGGAGACGAGGAAGATATGACGTAAAAGGGGTAAAGGGAAGTTGAGGGGAGGGGATATTGAGAAGAGGGGATATAAAATGGCGAAAAGGAATGAGATGAAGTGATGACGGGAGGAAAATCCGTTTGGTGAAACGTTGGGATAAGAGAGAAGCGAGGAGGGCGGGAAATGGTTGTCATGGTGAGAGACGTCAGGGAAACGGATGAAAGGGAAGGTAAAAGGGGATTAAGAGGAGATTGGACGGAAGGTTTCGTCCGCAGTTTGTTTTTTTTTCCCTTTCTTCTTCTTCTTGCGGCGAGAAATGAATTCATCAGAGGAACCACGGTTGGAATCATACCTTTTGAGGAGCTGTTAACACCTTCCTAAAGGCTGGCGTGTCAGACTAGAAGAGGCATCCTCCTTGAAAAGAGCGATGGATGTCGTAGAGAGGGCCGCATTGCAGCTGTTTAACGGGGGTTGTCAAAACAGACTTGATATAGGGTATTTAGGGCAGCTAGATGTTTAAGGAAACCCAGTGAGTTGTCTCTCTCTTGTGCTGACGCAGGGATCGTCCCGAAAGCTCCAACAACTTCTACAAATGTGTCTCTCCGACATCCCAGCGGCTCTCTCCTTCCGGTTAAGTGCTCACTGGGTTTCCTACAACGCCCAGTTGCCCTAAATATCCTGATTTACCTTTCCTCTTCCGTAAGTATTTATACCAGACTTCATCTAGAATTTACGTAAGATTGGACGTCTGTTTTGCCTTTTAAAAAAACAATAATTTCTATTATACTTTAATAACTATAAAAAATCTCCTCTTATTTTTTACAAAAATAAAGTACAGGTAGTCTTCGCTTAACACGAGTTCGCTCAACACGAGTTCGCTTAACATAAAATTCACTTTAGCACGATTTACCAATTTGGAGAACCTGTTCACTTTACACGAAGAAGCTTCCGTTTTAACACGAGTTGCAGCACGATCCATTACGTGAAAAAAAAATGAAAAAATAATGCCATGAATGGAACGTATATATTAATTTATGGTTATTCGTAAAATATTAGATAATTTATAGTAGTATTTAGATTCTAAATGACCTGCGGCGTGTTTATACCTTATTTACGTCTTATGTGTATTGTTTGTGCATTGTATTGTATTTACACTGTATTGGTTGTTACATTTGATATGTATAAAAACCTAAGTAAAATGCATATTAATGCTTGTAGTCCATTCAACCTCTGCTTTCTCGCACACTCACTCTCTTACCCTAACCTTTTACGTGGTTTCTTATGGCATTTACGCGTTCGCTTAGCGCGAATTCGCTTAACACGACACTTTTTAGGAACGTATCTCTCGTGTTAAGCGGGGACTACCTGCATGTAGTATATAAAATCTCGAACGATTTAAGTTGAGGCAAAAATTAGCATTAGGGCCGCAGCAAGACAAAGAAAGAGCCGCAATTTTGTGCTCCAGTTTGACCAGCTCGTCCTAATGGAAATTAGGAGTCCTGAAATAATGCAAGGTAAGGTGGCGTTGTCATAGAACGTGACGCGATATCGTTTCGTGGGCTCGAATTTCTTCGGTGCCATATACTTCAGCAAATGGCGACCGCAGCTTGAGTGAATACTTTAGGCAAAAAATGTGATACGATAGAGTGGATAGATTCTTTTTTCTCAGCCTCTTTACGTCCAATGTCTTTTCGTACCCTCGAGAGCCTAG
Source organism: Uropetala carovei (assembly GCA_036926305.1). Lineage (NCBI taxonomy): Eukaryota > Metazoa > Arthropoda > Insecta > Odonata > Petaluridae > Uropetala > Uropetala carovei. The sequence goes on from JAXCHB010000212.1 coordinate 4,652,563, forward strand.
GTTATTCCCCCCCCCTCCCTAGGAGATAGCTATTCCACTTATTAAAAATTTTCCTGTATTTATTGTCCCACCCCCCCAAAAAAATAATGCATCTAACCGTCAAATGGCTCGTCTAATGGCATCTCGTCAATACTGTAGCGTATTCCATCTTCTTTTCGAGTGAGGCTTTACTCGATTACCTATTTCATCGAGTAAGCTAATGCGAAACGAAGCGCAAAAAATTTTTCCCTCCGCTTCGCACGGCATCGCAGCTCATATATACCACCGCGCTTTTTTATTTAATTTTTTTTTCGTCATCTCCTCCTCCTCCATCATTACGCCGTACTTAAATTGGCACATATTGCATCCCTTCGAAGGGAAATGTCATTTACGCGAAAATAAATATAATGCTTCACGTTTAAAAATAAAATTTTTCCTCTCTCTCTCTCTTCAACCTACGGCTTGGGAGTTGCCTCCACCCGTCAGAGTATCCATCCCTATCGCTAATTACGGAGCGTGTGTCGCGTCTCCCCTCTCTCTCTCTCTTTCTCTCTCTCTCTCCGTCTAGACGTGCTCGCCACTCAATGGACCTAGAGTGTCACGGTCGCATAGAGGGAGGGAGGCGCAGCGGAAGTGACGGGGGGGATGGGGGAGGGGTTTGGAGGGAGGGAAAGGGGGTAGGAAGGAGGGGAATAGGTGCTGACGAAGGGGTTAGGCTGATTCTGAGGGGTATTTTTTGTTAAAGAGAAGGGAAAGGAAGGAAATCGCCCCATTCCATCCTCTCTCTCTCTGTTTCCCCTTGCCGCACAACCTTTCACCCGCCAAAGGTCTGCTGCTTTCCTCTTCAATTTGTGTTTACTTTTCTAATTTGTCTTTCTTCTGCCCTCAGCCTATCTTTCCCTTCCATCTCCATCATCTCTTCTCTCTCTCCTTTCTCCTCGCCTTCATCTGCCCGTTCTTCTCACCCGCCTTTTCCTGTTGCCTAGACGGGAGGGGGAAAACAACCCGTGCTCCCCCCCCCCCCCCACCCGGAACACTCTTGAGCACGGCAATGTGAGAGAGGGCGTGTTTGAATAGAGGGAGGGTTGGATCTGTGTGGGAGAGAGGAGTTTGGATCCCCCCCCCCCACAGAGGTAGGGAAGGAATAGGGAGAGAGATACAGACAGACAGACAAACGACTTTATTGAGGGCGGAATTGAGACTATATATAGTCCCTTCTTACAATTACAGTTGAGAATAAAAATAGTAATAATAATTTCACGGAAAAGAACCAGAAAATAAAAAATAAAAAGAAAAACAAGCAAAATTACAAATTCGGAAAATTTCTATAAAAAGACAGAGTAATTGTGGTAAAAAAAACTAGGAAAGACCTGACTTGACCATCCTAGTAAATGTAAAAGAGAGAGAGAGAGAGAAAGAGAGAGGTAGAGAGAGAGAAAGCGAGAGAGAGAAAGGGACGCGAGAAGGATGGAGTTGGTCTGATGATACGAGCGCCGTAGAAATGGCGTCTAATGCGATGGTCTGATGACGCTACCTTGAAAGCTTACGCGGTTTTGCGGATCAATCCCGAAAATGCCTTCCGTCGCGAGCAAACTCTACATCTCGTTTTATCTTTGCCGGAAGATGTTTAAGAATTCAGGTTTATCTCTGTAATCCTTCCTTGCTGCACGATTCATCCTAGTTTCAAAACGTTTCAAGGTTTATACGGACGATTGATTTTCTCCGCATTATATATCAGAGGCAATTATTTAACTCTTTGCATTTTAATACAGTTTTGTTGTCCAAATATGTTATTTTTACCGTTCTGAAAAATCGAACCGTTTCACATAAAATTAGGCTCCATTTTGTGGATTTTACTCGCTATAATCACAGGAAAAATAATCCCGTGACTTCCAGGAAAAGGCTTTTATTAAAAACGCGGTCGTTTTTCGCTAAATTCGTAGCATTGTCAGGTGTTTAGAGAAGTTCAACAAATATCATGGAAGAAGAATGCAAGGTACTAGCAGTTCTTTTTACCCAGATATTCCTCCATTGTTACTTTCTCCATGTATTGTTTTCATGAAAAAAAATCGAATTCGATATTTCAACGGAAATACACGTTTTGAGGTCCCTAGAACACGATTAGACTATTTTTTGGTTCTGTCTGTGTGTGTGTCCGTATGTGTGACGAATTTTGTGGGCGCTCCAACTAAAAAAGTACCATTTGTCATTTCAGTACCAAATTTCAAATATAACAATTTCATAATGGTGGCAAGAGTTGATCAGTTTTTGGACAATATAGGGCAACCGGAAATGAACGTTTATTCTTCTCGTTTTTCAGTTTTTTTAAATCGCCTTTGAAACTCCATTTTCATAAATAGTTGTTATTATAAAAATGTAGACGATGTAATTTTCTGCAAGTTTTGTTCGAAACTTGTTTTCATAAAGTCGATAGTTTAAGAAATATTTTGATTTTTCTTCTAAATTTATGTTAAATACGTTGCCGAGTGATACCATTGTTTCCGCTGCTATGATATAACTTTCTAATTTTTTATAGTGGTGCGTAAACCTTCAAGGGTCATTTTAATTGCGCATCGAAATTTTGTTGTCCAAGTTAACAATTTTCTTTACTTACTATTGTTCTTTTTTAATAAACACTATTGAAAATGCTTAAAAATTATTCTCGAATGTAATCGCTGATAATTATTCCTGGGAACTCTGACGTCAAGAGAGCAATCTTATTCATTGCCACATCAGATTTTTTAAAATTTAAAGGTCGCAAATTCTTGAGCAGTTACAAATTGTCAATCTTAAATTAAAGGTTTCGTTACTCAATAACGAATCCGTCTTTCGAAACCGTTCTCCATTTTTACCTTTGCCCGACGATTTTTGTATGCAACTTATGTTAATTTTTCCTTCTTTTCCCGCCTTTGCTGACGAAAAATCGAACCGCCATCCAATCTCCTTGCTTCACTGCCTCCAAAGTTATATACATATAAACTGTGAACGCGCACCGGAAAATTAAGTGAGTGGTGTGCATTCGCTTCAATGCAGCGATGTTTGTATGCAACGTATGATATTTTAAATGATACCTACTGTTTAAAAATTTCATCTTTTATGTATGTTCACAAAACATTTCATCAAAATAAAAGGAAAAGATCAAAAGTTATGAATTTTTAAAAATTTTGCCAACTTTCGCGCGTTTCCGCATCTTTTTCGTGTTTTTTTTTTAAAAAACCTCATTCGGCGAAACAGGCGGGATTTACTAAATATCTTCCGGGCTTGAGGGGTTAACCTACTCTCCCCCTCTCTTCTTCCCTATTTATAGGAATGTTGGAATCTGTCTCTCACCTATTGATCGAAGCGAAACCGATAGCGCTCTTTATTAAACATTTCCATGGAAGCTACAGAATTTATTTCATGTGTGAATTTGGTTTGTTGAAAAATGGAGACCTATGCACCAAGCGAAATTTTTCCTTAAATGAGAAAATGCCCTCCATAAGCTGTTAATAAATTTGTCGCATATAATTATAAATTTCCATTTGGTTGCTCATTCTTGCCTGGCATGTCGTATATAGATAGTAAATTTTATTCCGTTAAAAACCATAGATCACTGAAAAAAGTATTTCTGTTGGAGTGGTTGGCTTGTCTGGCTCCAGATTGAAGTGCCGCGGGTTAGAATCCTTTCGAGAGCAATGGTCGTGTGTTTTTGTCATTTCACATGCAATTGGTGGAAGCCTGTGTTAAATGAATTAACACTCATCATCTTAACGGGTATGAAGGATTTTTTCAGCGTTTTATCACTGCCACGTTTATTCAGCAGAAATATAATTAGGTATATATAAATTGGATGAAAACCTCCTTTGATATTTATCCTTTTTTTTCGTCCGAGAGACAAGAATAGAATGGAGAAAACCTTGTATTTTCAACAGTCAAGGCTCCTAGGAAAACATTCTCTGAAATGCGTGTCGTTTAACTTAATATTGGTGAATAATAAGTATGCTTCCAATATTTTAAAGGATATCCAGAAATGGTTTAATTGTAAAATTGGCTAGACCGCGAATATACTTACCGCACTGCCATCTGTAGGCAATTTAATAAACCTGTTCTCGACTTGAGTGGAATTTCATTGTACATATTATACATATTTTACATCAATGGAAAACACGTTTCGAAACATTTTTTCCTTCTTAAACGCGTAAATTAGGGATGCGATGGAGAAAAACTAAGCTTATTTCCTCTAACCCCTTAACCTTCGAATGAAAAAATAAAATTAAAAACATTATTTTCATTTGATTAATTTTTCTCGACTGAGGATAACATTATTTTCGAAACGAGAAATCAGAAATTCTGACCGATTTTCAATCGATAAGAGGAAACAGACGACAATCGAATTACGCTATAACATAATTGGATCATAAACAGTTTTTTCTATCCCGCTAGGTCAAATAATCCGATTGCCTTCGTTCTGAGTTCGCCGTCAAAACGCCCGGTCCTATATTTATGAATCCGCTTTCTCCTAAATACGCATCGCCATCCCTCAAACTGTCCCCGATGTCTTTCCGCCACTCATCTCTCTCTCTCTCCTTCGCTCTAAAAAACAAAAACCGTCTCTTCCATGTTATATGGTGAGCCATATGGTTTAACGCACAGCGGAGGATTTACTCGCTCTTTGGACGAGCGGTCCAGCTTTAAATAGAAATAAACCTCGGAATGAAAAGCGGAGACTTTTGAGTCTCGGTCGTGACGTCACAGCTTCAACTGTGGAAAATAAATAATGGGCGGACGTAACAATCGCCCGTCCTCCCCTCAATTCCACTCCAACCCAACAAAACAAGTTACTCGCGGTAAAACCTCGCACGTCGACTCCTCGAAATTATGGCAAACAGAAATTTTTAGGCGCGTTTCGCTTCCAGCCTGAGCATCTATTAGCGTCGGTCCGTCCGTCCGTGCGTCCGTCCGCACGTTCGTTCTCGGTTTCTAACGAACTGATTTTCATGAAATTTGATACTAAGGACACAGTCACAGATAATAATAAAATCACATAAATGAATCACGTACGAAAATCAGGGGGACCACATTACTGGTGACAAAGACCGAAGATAAAATAATAGTCATATCTAAATAGTTTTCAAATAAAACTTGTAGGACTAATCAAGTAGAGTATTTCTTTTCCTATACATTTTTATCGTCGGAGTAGCCGTTATAAAGAAAACCGAACAAGAATGTCTTAATTCGAGTTGAACTTAACCATTGCGTACATTTAGGGAAAAGAGATTTTCTCCGTTTCCTTACCCCGAAAAGAGATTTTAAAAAATCAACACCGAAATTTCGGCGAATTTGAAGAAAAATATAATCTCATTAGAAAAATGTCTCCGTCTCGCTCGGAAATCCGGATTTTTAAAAAAAATCGCTCCTCTGGCGGTCGCGTCAAAACGTTCATCATCGATTAATCGCTTACGCAATCGCAAAGAAGGACCGATCGAGAGAGCGTCGCTGCTTTTATTTTTAAAAATAAAACCCATCGAAGTTTGGCCGCAAGAAAAAGATTCTCCTCTCTCCTCGGAGGAGATGATTAATTTAAGGATTCTCCTTTGACATTGGCGAACGGAAAGTGAGATGAAAGAGAAGCAAGAAGAGAGAGAGAGAGAGAGAGAAAGGAGAGAGAGAGAAAGGAGAGAGAGAGAGAAAGGGGTTCCTGGAATTATGGAGGATTCCTTGGGAGATGGAGATCCCTCTCTCTCTCTCTATGCCTTTCTCCCAAGAGAGCGGTTTCTCAGAGCTTTATGAGCCAGCGGCGAAATTGCACTCCTCTCCCACCCCCCCTCCCCCCGAATTCTCCACCTTTTTCCTCCCCTCCTCCTCCCCCCTCCCCTCTCTCGCTTCTCTCAAAAGGCGCTCACCGCATCTCAGTTGTTGAAGCGACCTCCTTAATTTTCACTCCTCCACGCACCCTTCCCCATTCCCCCCCCTCATTTTCCCTTCCCCTCCCTCTCCCTCTTTTCCCCTTCCCCTCCCTCCCCCTCCCACCCCTTCAAGATCCTCCTTCCATCTTTGACGTCCACACCTTCCACTCAGCTGCTTAAGAGAGCAAGCGAAAGAGACGCATTAGCGCCATTATCGACTCTGCGCTCTTTTTAAACGGCTCTCTATCTTTCTATTTCACTCTCTCTCTTTCTCTTTGGAGTGGATCGCGGAGAAAAGCACTGTCCCAGAAAAAAAAACGAAAAGAAATATAATTAGTTATAATTCGCATTAATTTGCCAATCCTTGTGTTGTTTTAGCTCGCCGTTTCATTTTCGAAAGCAGTTAAGAATTGAAAATTTAAAAAAGTTGTCCGTTTAAAATTGGAAAGGGTTATTAAGAGTTATGGGCTTTTTTGGAGCGTTTCGCAGTGGATATTTCGAAGAGTTGTTTTATTGAGTTCGGTTTGAAGAACGAACCACAAAAAAGTACAGTTTATTTCGTACATTTATAGCACTTGAGGAATAAAACGTCATTCATTCGCATACCAATGTCAATATTATGATTCATATATCTTGTAATAATATCAATGCTAAAAGAATCGGTTCAACGTACATTGTATAAACTTTCTCATATACTAATGCGTCGTTTAGTTATCTTTAGAAAACGAAAATCGCATGAGCCGGTGTTTAGAAAATCCAATTATCGTTAAAGTTGCCTAGAATAAACTAGCCTTATATTAATTTCTTGGGAAATACGAACTATTTGTTATTATTTAAGACGTAAACTTAAGTATCTGTACGAAATTTGATCAAAATCGTTAGAGCCGTTTTTGAGGAAATCACATTGTGGTAAAAAATGCGTAGAATAAACTTCCCTTAATTATTGAGCAATGTCAACCATTTCTTCGAAGTTTCTACTCCGTATGATAAAATGCCTAAGTACGAGATTTCATTCATTTTCGCTCTACCGTTTAGGCTCTAGATCCAATAACAGACGGTATTGCGAAAACCACTTTTTCGGACTCGGCTACACCTAAAACGTATATTTCCGTCAAAATATCGAGGTCGAATTTTTTCGCGATAACAGTACTTTCTCAATATACTTCGTATACGAGTATGAGAAAGTAAAAAGCCAAAGTTACTACGTGTGTCCCGCGACAATATTGAAACATTTCGAGTGAAACTTTGCACTTCTTCGGGTTATTCTTCGCAATAAAGATATTCTCCTTTTCTAAGAATTTGAATCTCCAAAAAAACAAAAACAATTCATGAGATTACCGTTTAAAATGCGATGCAAATGATTATAGGAGCATTAGCTGAAACAAGTCGTAGAGAATTTCGTATCTGATATTGGAAAGAGAAGGGTAAGAAAATTTTGTCCACACACGCGCGGCGTATTTGTTACTCTTGAGATACCGTTGTGTCTAAAATATCCACACGATGAATAAATGGTCGATGAAAGCATATTGGTACGGGGAAGATGATTGATGACAGCTCGTTGGGGGAGACGATAAGGGAGAAAGGGACTTGGATATAGAGGGGGGGGAGGGGAGGAGGGAGAGCGGAGGTGAGGAGAGAGGAGGGAGGGAAAGTGGCAGGGGAGAAAGGTCACAGGAGTGGAAACGGAGATGCGGAGATATCAGATGAGGAATTGAGGTGTGGAGGTTAAGGGAGAGAGAAGTTGGAAGCATATGTACGTAGAGAGGGAGAGAGGGAGAGAGAGAGGAGATGAATCGGTTTCGCTTGAGAATAGACGAAGGAAGCGATAAGGCAGAGGAGCAGTGCAGGAATTCGTTGTGTGTGCGTAATATCCCTTTCGCCCTTCTCCCCTATGCTTTCTCCCCCTCTTCCTCCTCCCTTTACCCCTTCCAACCCAACCCCACTTAGTGGAGCAGTCTCATCAACCCGATAAATGAACCGTGGCGGCTTCTGCCTCCTGTCCCACAACCTCTCCACCCGACTCTCACTCTCTCTCTCTTTCTCACTCTCTTTCTCACTCTCTTTCTCACCTGTCTATCTGTTTGTGTCTCTCTCACTCTTTCTCTCTCACTCACTCTTACTATCTCTCTCACTCTTACTATCTCTCTCTCTTACTATCTCTCTCACTCCCCCCTCACTTTCACTCTCTCTCTCTCATTCTCTCCCATTTCCTCCATCTCCTACTCTTCCCAATCTCTCACTCTCACACTCTCTAACTCTCGCTCTCTCTCTCACTCCCTCTCTCACTCTCCCATTTCCTCTATCTCCTACTCATCCCACTCTCTCCCTCACTCTCTCTCACTCACTCACTCTCTCCTACTCTCTCACTCTCTCTCTCACTCTTTCTCTCACTCTCTCACTCTCTCCCATTTCCTCCATCTCCTACTCTTCCCACTCTCTCACACACTCTCTCTCACACTCTGTCTCTCATTCTCTCTCTCTCACTATCTCTCTCCCACCCTCTCTCTCTTACTCCCATTTCCTCCATCTCCTACTCTTCCCACTCTCTCTCACTCTCTCTCTCACTATCTCTCTCCCACCCTCTCTCTCTCACTCTCTCCCATTTCCTCCATCACCTACTCTTCCCACTCTCTCTCACTCTCTCTCACTCTCTCTCTCACTATCTCCCACTCTCTCACTCTCTCCCATTTCCTCCATCTCCTACTCTTCCCACTCTCTCACTCTCTCTCATTCTCTCTCACACTCTCACTCTCTCTCACACACTCTCTCTCTCTCTCTCACTTTCTCTCACTCTCTCTATCACTATCTCTCTCCCACTCTCTCTCACTCTCCCCTTTCCTCCATCTCCTACTCTTCCCACTCTCTCTCTCTGTCTCTCTCCTTGTTTTCGCCTACCTTTAACCACATCTCTCACGTGTCATTCTCTCTCCTCCTCCCTTCTCTCCTCCATTAATTGTTCTTTCCCTCTTCTTTCTTCTTTCACCCTACTCTCTCCCGCTTTCATCTCCCTTTCTCTCTCCGCCACTTTCTTTCTTTATACCTGCGGAGCTTTTCCCCTCAACCTTTCTACCTCGCTCCTCGACGTCATGCATATTTAATTCGGGTTATAATGTAGTATGCATTCCGCACTTAAAAACTCGCCATGCATATTTCATAAGAGCAGCAACAGAAGTTTTCAGTTTCCAATTTATTTCAAGTGTTTCATTTCGTAATATTGCAATCGCGTTCTGGTATATTTTTAATACATTTTTATGTTTTTAGTTTAAAATTCCGCTTTTGCCGTTACGGAATAGAGCACCCGTTTCGCTTCTATCTAAATCGTAAAAAAAAGAGTTCTCCAAGGTATTCATGGCGTTGTGTGTGTGTTTTTTTTTAGTTTCAGAAGTGGCCGCGAGGGAACGGTGCAGGACCGTCATCTTGTTGTACAGGGTTCGTATGAATGGCGTTCAATGGAGCGATGAATATGGAGCCCAATGGGGCGTGAGGATCGTGTAATGCGTGCTGAAAAAAAAAACAGCGCAGAGAGCGCATAGTGGGAGGCGGTGGAGAAATGATTTGCTTGTCGCATTATAGCAGAATACTACGGGGAAATTTTAATGCATGCGAAAATGAGCAGCAATCAGAAAATGCCGTAGGTTGAGATGGTTCTAGCCTTTTTAAAAACCTGTGCGAATCATGTGCAGTACTGCTCGTTAAAATATAAATTGACGATTAATCGGTGACGGGAAATCTAACAGATCGATTCTTGTGGTATAATACATGTGTATACGTTGCTCATCCTCGATGTTAATTCGACAAAATATTCTATGGATTTAGTTTTTAGGAGAGATATAGACAAACAAAAGCGTAGCAAAGAGTTTCAGTAATTCAGTTAAAGTGTGTAGGCATGTCGTGTCAGAGTCGTTTAAGGGCTTGCAACATGTATCTAATCTGACCTGGAAAATTGAGATATTAGCAAAAATCTCGAATTGTATTTGTCACCCAAATCCATAAAAACGTATCCCCTCTTCCTTAAAAACGAATGTTTCCCTTGCATTAAATTTGAATGTTTACAACTTTAATAAAACTTCACCGTTTACTCATTACAGAGTAATTCGAAATAGAATTACACACCTCGCCTAATGCCTGCAATCCGGAAGTGAGCAACGTTTACGCGGCCTGCGAAACTACGATGAAAAATCTATCCCTGAAATTTAACACACAAATGCGTCTTCCCTTGCTGAAATTATCTTAACAAAACCTAAAATGTTGACGTTTTGACCCTAAAAGTCGTAATTTAGACTATTTTTTATATTAATGGGTGCCAGTTGCAGCATTGCGGCAATTAAGTTGCGGCAAGTTATGGGTTCTCGTTGTAAAAGAAAAATGATTTCTCGCTGCTCCGGAATAAACGTAGCCCGTCGCCAAACGTTCTTTGCCATATAACAAGAATCTTCGGCTGCGGTCGCTGACAGTATCATTTTCTCGTTCCATATAGATTGGTAGGAAAAGTGTTTATTATTTACTATTATATAAATCGGAAAAGAAATATTGCTATTATTAATTTTTGAAGTCTAACTGTAATAAATTTATCTTAAATACAGCGGAAATGATACCTTATTTTAATTAATTTTTATGCTTATAATTTTCTTTTCTATAGAGCAATCACTGCGACTATTTATTCAGATTATCTACGATGAGAAGGCAATATTTTTATACAAAACATCTACCTTCATCGCAGGCAATTTACCCATAATAGATACAAAAAAATATTAATTTGTGGCAAAGATGTATGTACACCAGGTCTCCTAAACTTTTTTTTTTTTGCGGTCACTTGAGTAACATAGTTATCGGTCGTTGTCTATGAGAAAAGATTTCTTTAAAAAAAATGAAGATAATATCAATCGTTTTAAAGGGCATGGCCCGCAAGAGGTCGCTTAAACTTGTTGAGTCGAACTCCAACAGTCCATACAATCGTTTCCCAATGATAGTGTCCGACCCGAGAAAATGCTCACTTCATTGGCACGCATTTGCGATGTCCGACACGCAGATGAGAGAGAGAGAGAGAGCTTATGCTCTTTGCCACGTGCGAGAGCTGTGCGCAAGGGTTAAAAGGGGGGGGGGGGGGAGGGGGGAAGGAGGGGAGGAGAAGAAGTGGGGGAAGGGGGAAAAGGGCGATGCACGGATCCCATGTGGCGCACGAATGAACGCGAGGTAATCCCGGTATCGCGATGAGGATTATGGCGGCTCTTAGCCGGCGGCGGAGGCAGCGGGGGACCGCTCGCCGTGATTCGATTTAAAACCCAATTTAGAGTTCGGAGGCGAGGCAGATCCTCATCATCAGGCGCTCCATTGCCCCTTCTCCCTCCTAACCCCCTCCCCCCCTTCCTCTCTCTCCCTCTATCTCCTCTCAATCATCCCTCAAATCCAACCCTATCCCATCCCTCTTTTGCGGAAACGAGTTGGTTTTTTTTAAAACATACCAAAATGTCGGCGTGATGTTATATTATTATTATTATTAAGGGGATAAATGAAACTAAAATATAACACTTTTTTCATTAAAAAGGTACGCAACCGTGTGTATTCGCCCTAATTAATCCCCGCCGCAATCTGGGGGGGAAGGGTGATGGGGCAGGGGGTGGGGGGACTCAATCTGGGGAAATATTGTACAACGTTAAACACTTCGGTCGAGTTAGAAATTGAGGGAGTATTAAGATTAGAGGAGAGAGAGAGAGGGTGGGGAGAAGGGAATGGGGTGGGGAAAGGAGGGATGGAGAAAGTTTTGGAAGGGATGGAATGGAAATGATAATATTAATTGGTGTTTGTTAATGAAGATTGAGAATGTAGCGTAGGTACCTTATCTAACCTGAATAAGCAGTTGCAACTTGGAAACAGTTGGCAGTCCAGAAAATTATTTTTTTGATCTTTTAAAACGCACTTATATAAACGCATACAAAATCTGAAAATTCCATTTTCCCGAAAACGTTTCAATCTATTCTAATAACGAGCTTATTCTGTAAAGTGTGTAACACACTTAAGTGTGTGATGCGAAAAGCCTTGCTGTTGTGGTTGCATAAGATTACGGGTGAGGATTGCATATTGCCTATACTCAAGGATGAACACGGATATTTTTTTAATGAAAGAAAATTGAAAATGGAAATTTATAACAAAGCAAACTTTTTGGTTTAAAAAACTTTTTTGAGTTGATTCGCAAAAATGTTTTATTAATGCTCAGCCATAATTTTGTTGTTTATAAGTGTTGTATAAGAATGGCAACGAGAGAGGTAGGATAATGAGAGCGAGGAGGAGAGGAATGAATGGAAAGTGGCTTAATTTTAATATTTCATTTATGTATACCCGTAATTTGTTACGGGCAGTCACAATCGCACCAATATAAAACTGCGTAAATAAAGAGGAAATTTATAAACAGTGAAATCCCACACAGTTTATAAATACCAAGTGGATTTAATTAATTTCTTAATGACTTTTTCATGAATTTAGGAGTTCTAAATAACCACGGTAGAGGGTAAAAGGCCGATAACGAGAAAGCGAACGAGAGATTGGAATAAGGAGATATGTAGTGTATGGCAAGAAAGGGTGGAAATGGAGATAAGAATACTGAAGGTGAAAATCGGAGGTAAATGGGGAATGAGGAAGAGGTGGTTGAAGAGGAGAGAGCGAGGAAAGAGAGGAAAGAGGAAATAAGAGGTAGGTAGAGGGAAGCGGAAGGTGATTGTGAGAGAAGAGAGAGGGTGAAGAGAGAGAGAGGAGAGAAAGAGAGGGTGAAGAGGAAGAGAGAGAGGGTGAAGAGGAAGAGAGAGAGGGTGAAGAGAGAGAGAGAGAGAGGGTGAAGAGGGAGAGAGGGTGAGGAGAGAGAGGGTGAAGAGAGGGAAAGTGCGGAGAAAAGTGAAAATGAGAGGAGAGGGGGGGGGGGGATGATGGAATTAAGCAAAATTCGAGGGACGGAGGCAGAAAAGGGATGAGGAAAAGGGGATTTGGAACAATAATTTCGAGTGGAAAGTTTGAACCAGACGGACGCTCGAGTTAAGGATTAGGAGGTGATAATCTCTGGAGAAATGCCTCGAATCACGTCTCTTGCCGAAATTTTCTATGATAAATATTCAGGTCGATATTCGGTCGTTTATCAAAAAAAAATACTGGAGTTTTCCGCGGAAGATACGGCCGAGTAGGCTCGTGGGAGGTTTTGCATCCATTTCGGGTTATTTTGTTTGGTGCTTTCAATTGCTAGGCGACCAACTTCAGAGCAAGTTCCGCTTGTGATATTCCTCACGAGTCATACAAAAATGCGTCCAAGATCATTACCCGCTTATCTAGTAAACATTATTTTTAAATTTATGGCTTCAAACTTAAGACCTCTGCACGTGACCTACGAAACGAATTTGCGTGCGCACGCAAAAAAGTCAGTCCAAATGTCGACGGAGATTCGTCGAATAAGGACAGCAAGGTTTTGAAAACCAGCTCGCTCGCACGTCCGTATTCTCCTGCACGCGACATAACTTGGATTTCCTGGGCTGATGATGCACCACATAGTGCGCGTGTGTGTGTGTCTCATGCGCTATTCTCCCAGATTTCCTCCATTCCCTGCGATGCCACGATTTAACTCATTCGCAGAATCCATGTTCAATCCCCCCTTTGCATCCTTATCCCCTTTCAACGGCCATTCCCCTCCTTCTACTGCGGAAACGGATATAGGTATATATACATAAGACCGCCAACATTACCGCAACCCCATAGCACCGTAATTTCAAGCACCTCCTTTGAATCCCTTTCCTCTGGAATACACCCTTCCGATGTTCCGTCCTTAACCCCATTACCATTCTCCTTTTACCGCTCCCTCCCTTTCCCTATCTCTCTTCCTCCTTTCTCATTCCTTTTCCTTCTCTCTCCCTTTCTCTATCTCTCTCCCTTCTCTCTCTCCCTTTCTCCTCTCTCTCCCTTTCTCCTCTCTCCCTTCCTTCTCTCCCTCCCTTTATCTCTCTTCCTCCTTTCTCACTCCTTTTCTCTTCCTTCTCTCTTCCTTCTCTCTTCCTTCTCTCTCCCTTTCTCCTCTCTCTCCCTTTCTCCTCTCTCTCCCTTTCTCCTCTCTGTCCCTTTCTCCTCTCTGTCCCTTTCTCCTCTCTGTCCCTTTCTCCTCTCTGTCCCTTTCTCCTCTCTCTCTCCCTTCCTTCTCTCTCTCCCCCTTCCTTCTCTCTCTCCCTTTCTCTCTCTCTCTCTGTCTCTCATTCCCTCTTTTCAGTATCTACTTTCCTCCTCTCTCTCCCCCTCTTCCTTACTTTTTCCATTCTCCTACTTTCTCTCTCCCTCCCTTCCTCCTCTCTCTCTCCCCCCCCCCACTTTACCTCCAAATTCATCCCAGCCGAGGCTCCTTCACCTCAGCGCACAACTCCCCCCCTCCCCCTCCCCTCTCATCTCGTCGAAGTCCTCAACCAACGCCTGATTTGCCTCCTCTTCCTTTCCCTATCCTTAATCTCCGCCCTTTTCGCTCCAATAACCATCAACCTCTCTCTCTCTGTCTCCAGAACCTCGTCTTCCATCTTTCTCCCTTTTAGATGGAATAGGAGATTCCGAAAATCCCAATGTTTCCGTAATAATAATAATAATAATATATAATATAATGGTTACAACTACGTTATCCTCCTCGATTATTTCTTTTCTTATACCTCTCCATCTTATTCTTTTTACAATCTAATTCCGGTTTTATAACTCTCTTTCCCTATTGCTTCCCCTTTTCCTTCTTAACGCTTCAAATAGATTCCCTTAATTCCAAAGTGAACCTACCGAAAATAATCTTTGTCTACCTATTTACTTAGGATAATTCCTTTCTTCTGTGATTTTATCTTTCTCTTCCCAACTCCCCACAGAATTCCTTTAGGAATTACAGTTTTCTCAATCCTCTTTTCAGTTTTTATCCTTTTCTTCTCTCTCTCTCTTTCCCCCTCTCCAATTTCTTTAGCTATTCTCTTCACATCCCATGAAATCCAACATATCATTCCTTCATTTTTCTTTCTCTGTATTTATTTTCCTATTCCGGGCCTTTATTTCCCCACTTTGATGCCGATTCCGAATCGTTTTCCCCACTTGCGCGATCCTATACGAAACAAAATTGGCAAATTACCAGAAAACTGAAATTTTAGGAAATCATATGAAAAAAAATCTTCTCCTTTTGGAATTCGAATGGATTTCGGTTAAGTTATGAAAGAGAAATGCTATTTTTATATTTATTTATTTTTTAGGCACGATCCTCCATCTATTTCTTATGCCTACTGAATCGCTAGATCAAACCTCGCTGCTAGAATTTCCGTTTTTGAATATGTATCGATGCGAGATATGTCTACAAGAATAGAAAGCGGCTTTTGCTTTTGTTACTCTAGTCCTGATTGCTGTCGATACATTTTGCTTCTCTCGTTATGGTGCTTCCAAGGTATTTATAATCTGAAACTTGTTCTAATGGCTTTCCTCCAATAGTTGTGTTCACATTTTTTTCTTCTTTACTTGATATTCGCAAGACCTTGGATTTTTCTGTATTAATTTCCATACCGTATTTTTTACCTGTTATCACTAGTCCATTTCTCATTTTCTGGAGTTCCTTTTCCTTTCTTGCTAGAAGTACTTGATCATCCGCGTATTTCACTGTTCTTATAATCCTTCCTTTGATTTTGAATTCTCCCGTGCCTTATAATGCTTCCTTCATTAGCCTCTCTCCATATATATTGAATAGAATCGGCGATAGACAACAGCCCTGTCTTACTCCTCTACCGATATGTACTCCGCTGGTGTCCGCATTCTCCAACCTGATCTTTACAACTTGATTCACATATAGATTCCTGATCGGTCTCCTGTCTTTCCAGTCTACACCTGTATCCTTTAATATCCTCATCAGCAGTACACAATTTACTCTATCGAAGGCTTTCTGCCAGTCGACGAAACATACGCAGCAATCTTGGTTGTACTCTATTGTCCTTTCTGATATGAGTCTCACTACACCGATGGCATCTCTGGTTCCATGTCCTTTTCTGAAGCCGAATTGATCTTCCCCTAGCATTTCTTCGACCTTTTTCTCTAGTCTTTTATTAAGAATCCTCCTGATGATCTTCGAAGTGTGTGACAGTAGGGATATCGTTCTGTAGTCTTTACACTGCATTGCCTTTGGCTTCTTCTTTAGAGGGATCATTGTTACATCTAAGAAATCCTGAGGACACTCTCCCGAGTCGTAAATCTTGTTAGTTAGTTTCGTAATCACTTTTAGTCCTTCCGATCCCATACCTCTGCCGGTATTCCATCGCTGCCTGTAGCTTTTCCTTTCTTTAGTTCCAATATCGCCTTTTCTACTTCGCTTTTCATAATACTTGGTCCCAAGTTGTCTTCTTCGATGCTATTCTCTTCTTCCAGTTCCATTTGTACCGATCCTGCATGCTTTATATATATATATATATATATGAAGGTGTTGGAGGAAGACCAGTGGACACTTACCTAGATTGAAGAGCTGCTGGGGGTGCTGTGTCCTCAGCACCCCCAGCGGCTCTTCAGACTAGGTAAGTGTCCACTGGGCTTCCTCCAACACCTTGTTGCCACCTTTCCTTTTCTTTAAGCATTTATATATATATATATATATATATATATATATATATATATATAAAGTAATATGAGATTACTAGACTGAGAGAGGATCCCAACTTATTTGACTTATCTGCTTTTCAAATACGCAAAAATATGTGCATATGCGTTCGTGTGTGTTTAAAAATATATTTTCAGAAGGGAAAAGCGTATCGGGATCAGTATAAATACACATTCCCTTGGGTCTATCGGTCCAAAGAGAATCTTCCAAACCAATTTATTTTCCTCCTTGTTCTGCACAGCCTTGCGTTACCCCTAATATTTAAAGTCCTCGCTCGCTGCAATTTTTAACGTAATTGCGAAACTGGAATCCACGCTCCAAGTTAAGCTCGATTTCTTTTTCTAAACGAGTCAATTACGCGAATTGGAGGAGTTTAAAACAAATTGCGCAAAAAAAAGAAGAGAACTGGCCCCTCCAGGGCCCTCTTGTGCCTCTTTTTCCCATCCCTTTCTTCTTAACCTCCCTCGGCTCCCTATTTCAAGGGTCAGCGAGCATTTCCTGTCCCTCAGGTGGCGATTCGTAACCCTTTTCTCCCTCAGGGTTCGGCGGTGGGAACGCCTCGTGTTATGAGACGGAGGGAAGGGAATGAGAGAGAGAGGTGGGTTGAAGAGGGAGTTGGAGGTCGGGAAGGAGAGAGAGAGAGAGGGGGAGGGAGAGAGAGAGAAGAGGGAGAGAGAGGGAGGGAGAAAGAGAGGAGAAAGAAGGTGGGAGAGAGGGAGGGAGGGAGAAAGAGAGGAGGGAGAGAGAGAGTGAAGGAGAGAGAGAGGGAGGGAAGGAGAGAGAGAGGGAGAAAGAGTGGAGAAAGAAGGTGGGAGAGAGGGAGGGAGAAAGAGAGCAGAGAGGAGGGAGAGAGGGAGGGAGGGAGAAAGAGAGGAGAGAGGAGGGAGAAAGAGAGGAGAGAGGAGGGAGAGAGAGGGAAGGAGAGAAGAAATGAGGGAGAGAGAGGGAAGGAGAGAGACGGAGGGAGAGAGGGAGAAAGAGAGGTGAGAGACGGAGGGAGAGAGAGGGGGTGAGGGAGAGAGAGGGGGTGAGAAAGAGAGGTGAGAGGAGGGAGAGAGAGGGAAGGAGAGAAGAAATGAGGGAGAGAGAGGGAAGGAGAGAGGAGGAGAAAGAGGGAGGAAAGGAGAGAGGAGGGAGAGAGAGAGAGATAGAGGGAGAGAGAGGGAAGGAGAGAAGAGGATGGAGGGAGAGAGAGAGAGAGGGAAGAAGAGAGGAAGGAGAAAAATGGAGGGAGGGAGAGAGGGAAGGTGGGTGATGGAGGAAGAGAGAGAGAGAGGGAAAAAGAGTGAAAGGGATGGATGGAGAGGGGTGGAAGGCAGGTACGACATTTGGGATGAGATTATTTTTCCCCCTAATTTTAGCACTGTCTCCTTTAGACGAATGTTTGGTTGTCCTATCACTTTTTCTATTACTTCCCTTCTTACCTGTTACTGTCCATTCAACTTTTTAAGTTAATTTTAAGTAGTTATGGGACACATTTTATGTGAATTGGAAAAAACCATTAACTCTACTGTAATGGAGGAAAGGCAGGCGGTTCTTCACGTTTTTTGAGCATATTTTTAAAAAAGTCGTTTTGATGCATCTGTTGCAGGAAATTATTAATTTACATTTATAAGGATATTCCACATAGTTCAAAGAAAACATGACACCACGTCAAACTACTTTTAATGCCGCTCTTAAGCGTTTTCCTTTACATTGCGTGCTTTCACGGCGCGATTCACTCAGCAAATATTTATTTCGTTATTAATTTTTTTTAGTTTGCTTTTCACCTGATGCCTGCTTACAGGTTATATTAATACGTCTGAGTTCCAGCGTTGATAAATAGACCGTGAGGTTTATGCCTTTGCGCATGCATAGCGTTAACAGAGACGTGTTTCAAAGAACACAAACAGATTCAAATGAGCAAAGAGACGAGGGTAAGTCGAAACAGATCGATTTTGTCGCAACAGTCCTCATTTTCCGTTTGCCTTATTTTACATGCGTATTTCCCTAAATAAATCATTTTCGTGTAAAATATGCTTTACTGGTCAATTTGTGTGCTGATGATCGCCAATGAGTTTTTTTTAGGTTTGGAAATTACAATTTAAAATAAATAATTTATTTAAAAATATTTTTCATATATAATAGTCATAGGAAATTGTAATTCGTCCTAAAGTTTGTGTATTTTTCAGCGATAATGACCGAATAATTTGAGAAGAAAATGCGATAACAGTGAAGCTTAATGTATTCAGAAAATTGGTTAAGTAGACCAGTGTATAAAAAACCATGCGTGCGGCTATGTCAGTGGCATTTATTGACAGCAACTTGCCTAAAGAGCAATCCGATGGATGTGGACATGAAGGAGATGAAAATAAATTTAGTTTTGAGACAATATTTTAGATATAAATACATAACTTCGCAGGTGGAAGCACAACTTACATCGTAGGACGTAGGTCTAATGTTATATGGTGAGCGTATTGCTTGTACATATATCTCAGAGTTTGTAACATCTTCCCATCAAATATGGTCAGGTTGCTATTGAAATCACTCCTGCGAACAGAATTACCCGTTCCGATGTAATATTCTTCACAATTTTTTCCTTTCATGCCACGCTTAGTAATGGATCTAAAAAATAAATAACGCAAGTAAATTTATATACCTATTAGAACAAACATTACGCATGTTTTGTTGATGGTTTCTTTTTATTGAAGTAGCAGCCTAATCATTTCTCATTTCGCTATCTTTTGAGTCTAGTCTGGTGCGAAGTGAAAGTGCAAATGGAATCGACTTCCTGGAGCCTTTCGACTACATTTAACTGTTGAGTGGAGGATATGCAGAGGATTACAGCTCTCTCCTTCATACATTTTAATTCCTCGAGTGCTTTAAAAAGGGAAAGAGCTAGCTTAAAGCGGGCAGGATGCTGCCTCCTCTCAAATCCTTCCTAACATTATTTTTTTAAAGACTCGCGCATGCGCAGTGATAGACTCCAGATATACATACATACAAACAAACATACATACATACATACATACACACACACATACATACATACAGACACACACCTCATAAATGGCCGCGGATGATCCTTCTTTTGTGAGACGAGAGAAAAAGAAAGGAGAGATACCGAAGAGGGTTCTTCATCTTTTTCTCTCCCTCTCTCTTTCTATCTCCATTCTCTTCCTCATCTCATCGCTTCCTTTAGGCGCCGTCATTCTCATGGGAACGGACATTTGGGCCAATGGAGACGAAGATACGTGCCTACGAGAGACTGTCTATTATTCTGCTCACGCCCTTAGCGTCACTATAAGCGGGCCTTCGAGGAGGAAGGAGATTGCGTGTGTGTGGAGGGAAGGGAGGGGGGAGGGAGAGGGCTAAGGGGACGAAGGAGGGCACTGAGGGAGCGGGTTGAAGGCGGCCCCGACGGAGATGCATCATCATCACCATTTGCAATACGTCCTTTTTTCCCCGGAGTAGGTTTTTTTCCGGTCGTTATCCGCCGGAGGAGTGTGTGTCCTTATTGGCGCCGCGGAGGAAGAGAGAGAGAGGGAGAGAAAGTGAAGGATAAAGTACAGGATATTGGGGGTGAATAGCATAGGGAAGGAAAGGGCGAGGGCTAAAATTGGCAGATTCTTTTTTTTCATATTTTTTCTTGACGCGTACCTTACCTTTGCTTTAATCGTTAGCATGTTTAAAGATAAAATACATTTTTAATTCTGGTTTGTTCTAATATAGTTTTCCTAATACATAGTTTCTTCATACTTTAAATATTTTAAAAGTTTTAGTCCGTTCGGTTCGCGTTGATAAATTAAAATTTTCACTCGAATTTATGCAAAGTAATTCAATTTATGGACGTTTGTTTGTAGATAGATTTCATGTACTTTCTATCGCATTAAATACAGTATTAGTTTCGTGGTGGTGGTGTACGTAAAGCTCGCTGCGAGCGTGAAAATATTGGCAAATATAAGTGAATGTTCCGAGAGAGAAATGGCTGCGTATTTCGGAATTTTCTATAATGTATCCTCCATTTTCCCCATGAGATGTGATCTAAATTTCTGTCTCCTTTCCATTTTGTCCGAAACGGCTTCTTCCATCCTCCCTAACGTCTCGGAATCGCATACTTAATTATTAACAGACCCTTTTTTCCCGTTTTCGCAACATTCAACTCATTCCTCCATCTTGCCTCTCTCTCACTTCCTCTCTCTCTCTCTCTCTCACTTCCTCTCTCTCTCTCTCTCTATCTTCCCTCCTTGAGACTTTTTCCAGCACTTCTTATCGCCTTGACCTCTCTCTCCCTTCCTCTCTCTCTCATCTTCAGATCCCTAAAGGTGCTTCTGTCAGCCAGAGCCATCTCGCGCCAAGCACCTTAATACATTATTTTTTCCTCCCATTTATTCCACTTGCTCTGCAAAACTCAGAAGAGATGTGTCATTGAAACCTTATTTTTAAACATGTCCTCTTTTCGTGCGGAATTGCGTTTATTTTTCGTTTAGAACACTTTGGAACGACTTCCAACCGATCTAATAAGAAAAAAATGCAGTCGAATCCACTGTGTTTTTTTCTTACATTCCACAAGTAAAATAAAATGGCTGTATTTTAAACATTTTTTATTTGAAGTTTTCGGGAAAATATTTCGTTTCGCTTACATAGCTCGGGTCATAATGAAAATGTAATTATAAGTCAACAGCAGTTAAAGCAGAATGCAATTTGATTAGCCACCTAAATAGATTTAGAATATATGAACCTATATCGTCACTTCAGAAGGGAAGATTTAGTCATCCCTTATATTTTTATAGGCAAGTGTTCGTTGGTTGGTGATCATATAAAAATGCAAATAACTCGATAAAGTAATCATGTATAAACCCTAAATTCGTCAGGAATGCTCGATTCACATATTTTAAGGTTATGGCGGAAATAAATCTCGAAAAAATTCCCGGGTTCGACTCCGAGGAAGGCATTTCCATTTCCCTTAAGGTAACACGTAAAAATCGGCTTTTCGACGTGCAGGCTTTCATTCTTTTTTAGATTAAAATTAGAAAGAATTGACCTACAATCTTCGGATATGAACCATTTTTAAGAAAACATTACAGAGTTTCTTATTCTTTTCATGTTTTTTCCGACTACAGCTTGAAATCGCTCAATTTAAACGTTTAATTCACACAGGTTGACGAAATCTAGCCATTTTAAGTGGATGTTGCCTTGCCTACCAATTGCATTTTTAGACCTCGATATCATATTGTTATTTCAATCCTTATGGATGTAAGCGAGCTTTGAATACTTTTAAACGAGAGAGGGGGGAGCGATAGGGAGGGGAGAGAGGGAAGTAGGGGGGGAGGGAAATGCTTCTCAAGACAATTGATGTTTCTTATGTCAATTTGATCTCCATAAATAGCTTAAACAATTGAATCTTTCCTCCCGTCATTTTTTACGGGCTATACACTAGTTACTTAATAATATATTAGCCGGAATTACAGGAGAGTTTTCCATTTTATGAGACTTATCTCACGTCATCACAAATTCTTTCTATAAAATATTTAAAATGGCATTATGCCTGATTATCTTTAGGATATTATTAACATCGCATGCGGTGGGTTTAAGGAAAGAGAAAATTTAGCGAATCTAAAATATGTCGTTTTTTTAAAAAAAAAAAAAGAAAAGGCCATTTGGTTTTTGATTCTCTGGAATCACTCTGTCCCTTAAAGGAATTCCAAGAACCTTTTTCGTTTTTTGTTTCCCTGCGAATTTTCATCATTCTCTTCTACTCTCGGTGTGAAAAAAGCCATCTCATAACATCCGATGATACGACTCACTCTCTTCTCTCCCTCTTTCCTCCTCCCCCCCTCTCTCTCTCTCTATCTCTTTCTCTCTCTATCTCTTTCTCTCTCTATCTCTCTTTCTCTCTCTCCCTCTCTCTCGAACTCTCGTCAGCGTAAAATGAGTGGGAGGGAGCGCCTTATTACCTCCTCCTCCTATAACACTCAGAACCCTCCCTTTCTCTCTCTCTCTCTCTCTCTCTCTCTCTCTCTCTCTCTCTCTCTCTCTCTCTTCCTCACTTTCTCTCACTCGGTAGTTTGCGCTGCTAAAGTGGTCACGCGGTAAGTGGCGTAAGGGACGCGGTACTTTTCGTAGCTCGCCTGTTTTTAGCTTAGCAACTCGCTCCTTTTTTTGCCGTTTCCCTTTATTTCTTTTGCGCGGACGCCTGCGCGTTTCTCATTTGTTTGCTGGGTTGGAGCGTGACGGAAGAAGAGATGTAAAGAAGGGATGGGAGAGAAAGAGGGAGGCAGAAAAGTGTAATAAAGAGATGGTCTAAGAAGAGAAAGAGGGAGAGAGAGAGAGAGAGTCTCAAGGAAGGAATTATGGATGCCCACAGGCCCGCCCCAGTAGAGGTGCGGAGCCCAGGGCAAATCGACCTCTGCGGGGCCCCGTTATCATTAAACCGCCAAATTAAATTTAGACTTTCCTCGAGGTAATATAGAAGCGCGGGGCCCCGGGGCGGTCGCTCCGATTCGCCATGCCTTAGGGACGGCCCCTGGACGCACATTAAGAGTTAAAGCCTATATTCCCTTAATGGCAGGGATACCCAACCAAGTCGTATCCTAGAACATCAAGCGAGCACAAAGTTGTATCCTAGAATATCGAAAGAGCCCGACTACGCTTGCGCGAGAGTAGTAATGATAATGAATAAAATCAAACCAACCAATCGAAGTTGTTCTTAATGATCTTGAATACGTTTAGAAAGAAATAAACCGAGCGAATTAAATGCTTGGTCCTAAGAAATTGAACATTAAGCGCCGTAGATGAGCACAGCTAAAGGGCATTATCAGGTTTCCAAAGAGCACAGCGGTGCTCGCGAGCGCCAGGTCGGGGAAACCCCCGCCTTATGGCCCGAGAAATTCTGGAATATTTGTTTCGACGCTTTTTCTTTTTAGTCGTTCACCGCGTTAGGTTGCACGCTCGAATGAATCCGACACGGAAGCAGGTGTTTCAATTTTGTCCGCAGAGCAATTAGTCCAATTCGCGCATTCCACTGAAGTCGTTGAAGTTATATTTGTCTTTACGATTAAAGTTTAATCAATCAATGAACGTTTTACACAATTCGAAATGTAATCAGTTTTTGAATTATTCTTCGAATTTAAAAATTTTTTGAATTCCTCGAATTTTTGAAAATTTCCAAATTTATACTAATCGAGTATGGAAAATGAAATTACAATCATCGATCACGACGTTGCTCTGTTTGTCTTTTCTTTATAAAATCACTACTAATGGAAACGAAATCTACGTAATATTAATTTGATTGATTTTTTTGCGACGTGAATTTTTCACACGTCTTTAGAGTTCCTAAAAAGTCTTTAGCGCTTCCGAGACGCAAACCTTGGAAGAAAGATCCTTACTTTAAGACATGAATTAAATATTGAGAGATCACCAAATTGTTGAGGCAACAGCTAGGAAACTTATTCCTCAATTGATCCGTTCTTTATACATAAATCTTCGTTTAGAGTTGCATAAGGTGCAGGATAAAGAAAATTCAAAATAGCTCAATTCTAGAATGAAGAGATTAAGGGATCCTTATAATAATCATTTCCTTTTATCAATGCACGTCACAATATTTGCTCTTGGTTCACGTTGAAACATTGCAAATTTACACCGAAAAATCTTGGCATTTTATTTTTTTAATTATTTTTTAGTTACTTTTCCAATTTCAGACTTTCAGAATTGTTGTCAATAAACAAAGAATGCTCATGCAAAAATCTAAATCTATGAAAAATGACGGATCCGAAACGAGAAATAAAACGGCAAAAAGAGTACGTAAAATTGACGAAAAAGTGAGAGAGAGAAAGTGAATCTTAAAGAACCTAATGAGAGGTATTTGGGAAATGAACAATGCGAGGCAGAGATTGCCGATGGATTGTCCCGTCAAAAAAAAAAAAAAATACGCAACCTTGAAAAAAAGAAAAACACAACAATGACGTGCTGCGAATTCATCTCCTCCCATCCTCCTACTCCACCCCGCACTCCTATAATTTCGAACGCAATAACTCCGAATTTACGACCGAAATAGCGCTCTCTCAAAAAAGGGCGGTCCTCCCATTCGACATCATTCCCCTCTTGCGGTCAAAAAAAGAAAAAAGTTCCATTCATTGCTCGTGTGCGTTTACAAGCGAATCATCCCCCCTCCCCTCCCCCCGCCTTTCCTTCCTTCCATCATACCGTATACCCTATAATCCCCCCTCCCCCTCCCCCAACACCCATAACTGACACCGCACTAAAAGGGGCTCGCCAGGAAGGGAGGGGGGTGGGGAGGAGGAGGGGTGAATGAGGGAGGGAGGGAGGGAGAGGGTGAAGGTGAAACTCTACTCGGATCAATCGTGGATGACGGCCCCAATAAAGGCGTTAAACGCATTCTCCCTCTCTCTTCAATGGTCTCGATGATTCCCTAGGGTACAATTAAAAAATTCCCTGCGTTCCCCTTTTACATAGGTGCGCTTAATCTTACTGGGTTGTCGCGGTTGATTTACGAGGCGAGAATGACAAAGACTGTGTGACTCAACAAATGTTGTTGATAGGTTTTCAGGGTAAAAAAATTCATCGAAATGTTTTCGCAATCTTGAAAACGCGTTTCCATATTTGAGGTTCGCGTAATTTGCTGAGATTTTACTCGCAGTTTTCGGTTGATGGTTATTCTCGACATTTAAAAAAATCGGTACAACATACATCGTACAAACTTCCTCATATACTAATGCGTCGTTTAGTTATCTTTATAAAATGAAAATCGTATGAGCCTGTTTTTAGAAAATTCGATTTTTGTTAAAGTTGCCCAAGAATAAACTAGCCTTATATTCATTCATTGAGAAAAATGTAATACGTAATATTGTTGTAAATGTATACTCAAGTAACTGTACGAAATTTGATCAAAATCGTTAGAACCGTTTTTGAGAAAATCGGATTGTTGTTAAAGATGCGTAGAATAAACTACTCTTAATTATTGAGTAATGTCAACCATTTCTATGTATACTCTGCTCAGTATGATAAGATATCTATTTACGAGATTTCATTCATTTTCGCTCTACCGTCTAGGCTCCAGAGCCAGTAACAGACAGACCACTTTTTCGGATTCAGCGACACCTAAAACGTATATTTCCGTAAAAATCTCGAGGTCGAATTTTTTTGCGATAACAATACTTTCTCGATACTTCGTATGAGAAATTAAAAACGATGAAAATACGAAAGCAAAAGTACGACAAGTGAATATCCACGGAGGATAAAAATTTCCCTCTTTTTTCTCCATCTCTGTTTAGATCGAATGTACCTTTAACGCAGTTAATGGTGTTGTATACGAACCAAATTAATTGTTCATGTAATTAATATTGAGTACGCCACATTATATAATAATTTTTTGCATATAATTTTGTTGTAGTTTCGATGTTATGTGTGGTTTTTGTTTTACGGAATAACTTCCAAGTCATTGATCAGTAAACTAACGACGACACCGTCAGCTGGAATTCTTATTTCTCCGATTAATTTTTTCTTATCGATTCCCTCATTTTTTTTTGCATAAAACAAAATCTATCGTACGAGCGATGACGGTAAAGCAACACTTGACAATACCGAATTCTTTTGTTTCTTTATTTCCAGTTTGAAGAAGAGGCGGCAGAGGGAAGGACTGTCGTTTTCCGGCGGAAGGACGAAGGGGGAGGAAGAAGAAGGCGAGGAGGAGGAGGGGAGGAGGAGAGGTGGTGAGGCAGGAGGGGGGAGGCGTGGGGGAGGGGAAGAAGGGAAGGGTGGGGGGGAGGGAGAGAGGGGCGGAACCCCCTCCCCTCCTCCGCCCGGGGCCATGGCCCGCGCGGGGATGGCCAAGTGGAGGCAAGGGGGAGGAGGCGGGAGGGCGCCCTCTTCGCTGACTGAGTGAGTCACTCTTTCATTTGTTTTTCCTTTTTTTATATATTAATTTTTTATAATAATAATATATTTAAATTTTGACCCGAGACATTTTCTTATACAAATTATGGTTGTATGGGTCAAAAATATTTTCTTCCGAGTTTTTACCATGTTTATGAAAATTGAGGTAATTCTTACATTTAATTGTCTTGGTGAGACTCGTTTGATTTTCTGTTTTTACCGGTTTCATATAAATATTACTTGCTGTAAGTTTTCTTTAAAAAATCGGTACAACATACATTGTACAAACTTTCTCATATACGTACTAATGCGTCGTTTAGTTATCTTTAGAAAATGAAAATCGTATGAGCCTGTTTTTAGAAAATCCAATTTTTGTTGAGCCCAAGAATAAACTTATATTCATTCTTTGAGAAAAATAAAATACGTAGTATTATTGTAGATGTATACTCAAGTGACTGTACGAAATTTTATCAAAATCGTTAAAGCCGTTTTTGAGAAAATCGAATTATTTTTAAAGTTGCCTAGAATAAACTAGCCTTATATTCATTTTTTGAGAAATATGAACTATAGGGTATTATTGAAGACGTAAACTCAAGTAACTGTACGAAATTTGATCAAAATCGTTAGAGCCGTTTTCGAGAAAATCGGATTGTTGTTAAAAATGCGTAGAATAAACTACTCTTAATTATCGATCAATGTCAACCATTTCTATGTATACTCTGCTCAGTATGATAAAATGCCTAAGTACGAGATTTCGTTCATTTTTGTTCTTCCGTCTAGGCTCCAGAGCCAGTAACAGACAGACAGACAGACGGCATTGAGAAAACCACTTTTTCGGATTCAGCGACACCTAAAACGTGTATTTCCGTAAAAATCTCGAAGTCGAATTTTTTCGCGAAAACAATACTTTCTCGATACTTCGTATGAGAAAGGAGGGCTATTAGGAAGTACCTATTCGTAAATATGATTATAGTGATGAAATTAAGGAAATATCTCTTTTGAAAATACGCAGAGTTCGTCTGGGATGCTGAAATGCGTTTCACATTGCATCTTTACGATGGAATGCCTCGTGTGTTCTTGCAGAAATAAAACGACTAGCGATATGAATGAAATCAATGCTCACAACGTTTGTACATAAATACTAAAGCTGCCGTTATTTTCATAAAAACACGTAAGCCTCGGGCCTACCTGCACAGAGGGTAGGCGCACGGATCCTCATAAAATAAATTGATTTGACTGCAAAATAACAATAGAATCCTTAGAAAAACTCACCGAATGGACATACAAGTACAAATATCCTGTCAAACAATACTACAGAAGGGTAAAATTTGATTTAAAAAAGTTTTTAAAAATTTTACATTTTCATTGTGGAATTCTTCAAGGGTTCATCGAATAACAAATGGCAGCACACATTTTATTAATTTTAATAAGCGTTTATATTGTTAACTAGTGCAACGCCCGTTGAAATATCAACGGAAGAATTATAGATATATTTGCATTTAAAATAATTATTAGCACACTTTTACATATGAAATATTTCGTCATATATTACATTTCTAGTTAATATTCTGTTGTCGTTTAGTAAATGCCTTTGGTTTTTATTTTCGGCTATAAAATTCTGTTATTCTTCTCCCACAGGGCCGTGCCCAGACATTTTGCCGCCTGAGGCGAGATATAATATAGCGCCCCCTGGCCTCGCTGGCCTTATGAATTTATTTTGATAGGTTTACATTTTTGTCAAATTTTGGGGCCCCCTTCAAGAGGAGCCTGAGGCGGTTGCCTCGCCGCCTCACCCATCGGCACGGCCCTATATATATATATATATATATATATATATATATATATATATATTGTCGCTTAGATAAAAAAATATCAAAACGGTTATCATATATAGATTTTAATGATTTATATGAAAGAGGGATAAATTAAGGGCTCTGTGAGTGAGATAAGAAGATCAGGAGGGCAGCAGATACCCTTAGAAAGGAGAGTTAGAGAGAGAGAGAAAAGGAGAGTTAGAATGAGATTAGATATCACGTGACTGAAGGAAAGAGAGGCGCTGCTAGCGGATGGCGCTAGTGTACAGCAAGGAAAAAAGGATTGGCGTGGAAACGATGCCAGTTGTGCCTGGAAGATAAGAGGCTGGAAGGAGAGAGCGCGGTGGAAGGCTCTTACTCTATTTTACCCTTTAGTTTTTAACATTTCCATGTAAAAAAAAATAATTCTCCATTTGGCTCATTGCGGGATTGATTCTCCCATAGTTCCACCTTTTCCCGCATCTCTTTCGAAAATTTATCTTTTTTCATTCACAGATGGAAGGAACTTGGAAGCGCCACCTGGCATATACATATTTATGCGACATCACGGTGCCTACTTTACAGGCGGCCGCAGAATCAGATGAGGAAATAAAACGGGACAGGGAATAGAAATTTCAAACGGGCCTCTTCTTATTGTGTGGCCGAAAAAGATATTGCCAAGAGCGGAACTTAGAGAAAATTATAGTTGCGACCAACGAAAACTATCTATCTATACATCATGTAGGTACTTTCAAGTTAATAAATATCGGATGCCGAATGATGTCGCGGAACAGGCGAGAATCTAGATGGAATTATTTACTTTTAATTTTCATGATAAATTATTTTGCAGAGAAGAGAATTTTCGGAGGGAGGCGGTGGAGCGGTTATTTTCCCGGGGCACCAAAATACCTCGGGCCGCTCCATTATAGGGTCGCGCACCTTGTTGACAAGGAGGCCAAAATACTACTCAGATACAAATGATATGCGTGTGAAAACAACGACTAGAGACACGGAATTTAATTTGATTTGAAGTACCTAACATTGTTTTCACAAAAAATAGTGGCGTAGTAAAATTAATACTCTGAGATTGCAGAAATTCGATCGCTATTGGGGAATTAAGAAAACTAGACAGCGTTTCAGATGGGCAATAATTTTCGCAGTAGGTACCTTTAACTTTAGGCCCATCAGCGTGATATTGTATTAGGTAGTTCCATTTGAAGTATTACTGAGCTTCAGTCCTCAGTCAGAATTTAGGTTAAAAAATACAGGAATACAGTAAAATTTTAATCTTAAACTGTGCGTCATATATTACCCGACACCTCGCTCTCTTTCGTGAGAATATCTTTCACGTATATCAATACTAAACGTTTTATGCCGGACAGTTCGTGATTTGAAAAGAACACAAGTAAAGCAATAGCCGTTCCTTTTTTTCTCGTTTTTTCTTCGGAGATGTGATTTTGAATTTTAAAGAGGATGATTCCAAGAGAGCGTAATCAGAGAGAAAAGAGAAACTTTGAATGGAATGGGAATACAACAAGAGAGGCTTAAAGAGAGAGAGAGGGCGTGACGGTCGGATGGAGGCGGTGATTCTATGAACCGGGGACGGGGGGGGGGGGGTCATAAAAAAGGACCGAATTCGCGAGGGGGGCGTCGTAGGGCGGGGCGGAGACTGTTTTGGAGGGGCGTGGGAGGAATTCGAGGTCCGGGCGAGGCGCATTTTTTCTTCTCTTTCTCTCTCTAAAGAGGGGTAAAGCGATTGAGGCGCCGCCCCTCGGAGGAAGAGAAGAAAGACGGTTTCGAAGATGACTGGGGTGGGGTCGAAATTGAAAGAATTCCGAACGAGAGAGAAAGTAGCGGAGGGAAGGGGAGGGGAGGGGGGGGGAAGATAAGAGCTTTCCTTTTTTGGCACATTGCTCCTTTCCTTTTCTTCGGCGTCTCCGAATGGAGAAACTTGCATTTGTTATCTTGTGTATTACACTACGATGGAAATTTTCGACTTTGAAATTTTATATCGTACGAAAATCTCATCTCGAACGAAAAGTTTTTAATGACTACATCGCGATAAAGTTTTTGCTATTTCGTTCTTTTTTTTTTAACTCCCGTTAAAATTTCAAATCTTTTTAGACTTGCCTTTCCGTGTTGTTGTTCTGTCTGGAGAAGAATTTTTTTCTATCGAGAACGCCGCCTCAAGGTCATTTTAATTTCGCACAGGAAAATGTTTCATCTTTCATCCATCTTTCAAAGTTAGAACGAGATTCTCATTCATTTGAAACTGTGAATGCGGTTGAATGACGAAGGTCACAATAATAATGAGTGTAAAATAAATTAAACGAGTAAGGAAAGAAATGATGAATCAGACGTTAATGGCAGTTCTTTTATATTAAAGAAAATACAAACTAAACCCTTTATGCTGCTCCTGGAGTCTCCAAATTTCAACCGCGGTGTAAGAGCTTATGGCCATGGACATTCCTTCAAAAACGTGGTTGCTTAAAATGGAACGGTATAGAAGCAGTTCGACGGATACGCAAGTGTGACAGACTGACGGACAAAACGATTACATTAGCGGATTAAAAAAAAAAAGAACCGCTGAAAACCCCATCACCTCCATACGCCATTTGATCGTTCCAAATTGATATTAACGAAATGCGGCCTATTTAACCTAAGGCAAAAATCTCCACTCAAATTGAGAGCAGATTAATAGGCGAATCTTTCAGCAAATCTTGCGTGCCAAGGCGTGCGGTTTAAGCGACGCTTGTTAGCGCCTCGGTGAAAGCAAATAATGAAACGAGCTCTGACTAAACTCTGGGTGAACGTGAACTCAATCAGTTCACACGTTTTCCTCCTCGCCCTTAAGTCACGGTCAGTGATTTCGAAATTTTCCGATCATCCGCGTTTGCTCGTCCACTTTCGTGCATAATGATCGATGATGTCAGTCGTTTGAAAACCTTCGCGACGCCCTCGGGTTCGGTCGTCTTAAATTGGATGACACAGTCAGAGCCAATAAACAGATTTACGCTTCCAAAAAAAAACAATCTTTCGAATCTCTTTTTTAAAAAATCTGATGTGGCCAACACATGACTTTCTCCATACGGAGCAATGAATATGATTACTCTCTGTACGTAAGCGTTTTCAGAAATAATTATCAGCGATTACACTCGAGAATAATTTTAAAACATTTTCGATAGTCTTTATTTTAAAAAAGACAATAAGTAACGAAAATAGTTAGCTGTTTCTATGGATAACAAAATATCTATGAGCAATTAATATCACCCTTGGAGGCGTGCGCACCGCTGTCAACAATGAGAAAGTTTTTCCATAGCAGCGGAAACAATGGTAGGTACCTATCACTTAGCGACGTATTCTACATAAATTTACAAGAAAAATCAAAATATCTCTTAAACTATCGGCTTATTATAGTCAAATAGTCAAAACGTGTTCTAGGGAACCCAAAACGTGTATTTCCATTGAAATCTCGAAATCGATTTTGTTTTCATGAAAACAATACTTTCCCCATGCTACTTATGTGGAGAAAGTAAAAACATGAACTGACAATTACTTCCCTTCATCCAATGCTCGACCGAGTGTTTACACTCCGAAATTGTAAGCGATAAAACGTCAAAAAAAAGTTTTTAGTCTCTAAAAACATTTGCTCGTTAATGTTTTCCTGTTTATGGCGCCAGTGTGCATCGCCGAAGGTCGCTTCTTCATTAATTAACACTCCCCTATAGCCAAGGCGCCACGCCAGTATGTATACGGCGCGTAGTCGTTTGCGTGTTTTACGACACCCCT
This sequence comes from Uropetala carovei, assembly GCA_036926305.1. Classification (NCBI taxonomy): domain Eukaryota; kingdom Metazoa; phylum Arthropoda; class Insecta; order Odonata; family Petaluridae; genus Uropetala; species Uropetala carovei. The sequence goes on from JAXCHB010000212.1 coordinate 4,684,497, forward strand.
CTTTTAATTCCCCCTCGCGTTGTACACTCTTAAGCTCAAAAGTTAGAAGATATAGGCATAACTATAGTAGACGAGACGTAAGTTGGCATATGAGGAAGTGGAGGGTGGGAGCATTAGAGGGGTACTTTTCAGATTTGGGCCTATCAGAGCCTTGCGACGTTGCCATACTGTGCCTTAGTAGCGTCGCTCCGTTTTTTCATTCAGTAGCCTTTGGGTTGTAAGCGTAAATCCGACAACGTAGCTCCCCCTCTACTTTGTGGGCGTAGACATCCGGGAGGCCAACTTATTTCTCGTGAAGTATAGGCGTAGAGGTAAATAAACTAAGATCGGCAGCGCTTCAAACGGCGAGCGCGGGAACTAACGTCCGATGCGGTTGTGTCGATTAAATGGTTTTTAAAGCGATCCCCTAAAAAAAAAGGCCATCGATGGATTTTTGTGAGGGGGAAGCGTGGGAGAGTTTAAAGGTGAGACGGGGGCACCCGGGGGTTGATTAGCCCTGCCTTTGTCCGGACGACGGGGGAGAGGAGATGGACGTATTGTATGGGGGTTGTTGTTCTCTCTCTCTCTCTCTCATTTACCCTCCGAGTCAGGACAAGGCGCGTGGAATGGAGTAGCCACTACACGGCCTAGCTACGCTCCGATGGATATTTGCTTCATCCTGCGCGTAATGGAATAAAACGGGGAAAACTAATATAAAAAAATCTGATTATGATTAAAAGGATTTTCGAGTTAATCCGGTTTCGAATTGAATTATTCTGTTTTAATTTTTCGATAATATTTCGATGTTATTAGCTCTGTTCTTTTCATTTTCGTTGATAGAGATTGTTATAATCCACGTTTGACTGTTAAACGAACCAAAACTGTGACTTGTTACCATGGAGGCAGGGAATGCAGGGAACTAAAAGGTTTCCTGTTGTTATTAAACTTCGCAGAATAATCGAAAGGGATGAATTGTTTGCATCTCCTCACAACACAAAACTTAGAAGTGGAGCAAATTGTTTAAATTAACTTGATAAAACATTATTACATTCATTTAAATGGCATATCAACATTTGTTCCACTTTCAGACGCGTAACGCACATTTGCGAAATGTTTTACCTGAAATCGCCTTTGTAAACCGCACGGCTCTTTAAAAAAACTCCCGTTTTGAGAGAACCGCATTAAATAAGAATTTTCGTCTTAGGAGCGACTTCCGCCGACGCAAAAATCGAGTGAAAATTCATAAATTAAGAAATTAAAAAAAAAACTGTTTTTTAAAAAAAAAATCTCGTAACGAGTTCTCTCGCTTGTGCGATTCTCACCACGCAATTTAAAATTCCTTAGAATCCGAACGTAATAACCTCGATTTTTACGTGTATTCGTGCGCATTCGAGTGCCTTAGCGTTTGGATAATGTTCTTGTTTCATGCGGTGTGCGCGAGCGAGAGAGCGGGGTGCGTGTTTTACAAGAAACGCGGCCGTTTTGAGAGAGGGCGCTGTGCTCGGTTTTTGAGGCGAGCTGTGTGTGTGTGTGTGTGAGAGGGGGCGTGGAGGAGAGTGCGTGAGGAGAGAGAGGGAGAGATGAAGAGAGAGAGGGAGGGAGGGAGAGAGGACCCGCCCACTTTGAGTGGTGCGTGTTGGCTCGAGATTGGGGTGGCTTTTTTTTTTTTTAAAAGAAGCGAGTTGCTCTGGTACTGGTGCTGCTGCGGGGGTGCAGACAAAGGAGAGACCCAAAACGGCAAGGGTTGAGGGAGGGAGAGAAAGGAGAGAGAGAGAGGGAGGGAGAGAGAGAGAGAAAGGAGAGAGAGGGAGGGTGGTAGAGGAAGAGCAAAGGGCGGAGGACCATGTTCAGTAGGGGAAGCGGGAAAAGCAGAGGAAGTAGGTAGCTGTTGGAGGCTTAGAGAGTGAAGAGGAAGGTTTTACCTCTTTTATGAAGCGAGAGAAGTCGAGGGAATAGGAATATAGGAATTCTAATACATACATAAATACATACATACATATATATATATACATATATATATATATATATATATATATATATATATATATACACACACATATATATATACATATATATATATATATACATATATATATATATATATATATACACACATATATATATACACACACATATATATACATATATATACATATATATATATATATATATATATATATATATATATATATATACATATACATATATACATATATATATATACATATACATAGAGAGAGGAGGAGAAGATGTCGCTATTCCTCCAAGAAATATTCCCACCTGTCCCTACTTTTTCACATGTATTTTATGTATTTTGTACACTGTACTTCTGTGTTCGATTGCTGTTGATTCGGTTTTATATTTGATCCGATATTGTAGTTGCTTTGACAGACATCTTAATAGCTAAGAATTATAAATTTTAGAATAAAAAATATTTTGTCTGGAACGGAAAAATCACGATCGTTCAACGAATTTCCGTTTTAACGAACGCTTTTCGGGAACGCTTGTCGTTCGTTGAACGAGAATTGCCCGTATATACATTCTCCCGTCGTGTTGATTATTTCGTCTTATTTACTTTTGTATTTTTTATTTTTTGTTTATTTTTTATACCTTTTATTATAACACATTTTACTTGTATGTGTTAAATAAATTATCTATCTGTATCTTTGCGACAGTGCAAATTGGTCCTATTGATCTGTTAAATGTCTCCCACAGCCATTATTAAATTTGGTTACGTCTTGTTGGATCTTGTTACACGCCGTTGATTAGTTTAGGGAGGCGATTACAAGAGGGTCGTGCAAGTAGCAGAGGTTGCGTGGAAACTCTTAAAACTCGAATAAATGGCAGATCAGAGGCTCTGAAAGTTGGGTTCGGGTAGAGAGAAGACGAGATCCGTACACGTGTACTCTCTTGGGATTAACGCGGTCTCGTAATATTTTCATCTCGCAAAACAACCTAAAGGGTTTCGTGCGCTCAAATGAGCGGCCTCGCCTTTTTTTTTTTTAAAAATACTTTTGTTGAGATTCTTAAAACTCGCCACTTTCGCATGAACACTCCTTTGATCTCCAAGTGGCGAACAAACAAAAACATAATAAGGTCCAAGAGACTAAACAAAGCTTTCGTTTTGAAAAAAAAGAAGAACGGGCGTTTAAATTTCATCGGCTCTCGCCTTTCATATTTAATCTTTGCTTTGCTGACCTTGCTTCCCTTTTCGTCCCAACTAAAACAATAACCTTTTTTACGTACTTCCGAACGGTTCTCGGAATTTTCTCCTCATTATCAAGCGGCTCCTTCCTTCCTTCCTACGACGCAGCAGCAGCCGCGAATCGCCAACCTTCAGCGCCCTCTGGCTCGTTTTCCATCCCGAGAGGGCGCTCGTTTTATGCGCGCGAAGAGGAAGAGGGTAGAACCGGTTTTTCTAAACCCCCCTCCTGGGGGCAATATTTTCAGCCGCGGTTCTCCCCGTGTGCCGATGCGAACAGCCACTCAGCCCCTCTTTCGTCTCTCTCTCTCTTACGCCCATTTTCCAACCCCCCCTCCCCTCCCAACCCCCCTCCCCTCCCAACCCCCCCTCCCCTCCAACCCCCCCCTCCCAACCCCCCCGCGAGGCAAGGAGGGTGCTTTCCTAATACGGAGCGAGGCCCTTTTTTTCCCCTTCAAATCCGAGGGAGGCGAGAGTCTGGATTGTCGGAGGGCGGCGCGCGTAGTGTGTTCGGGGGTTGTTTCACAGCCGTCCGGAAGAGGGAGAGGAGGGGAGGGGGGGGGAGGGCTGCGAGCCGTGTTTGCGCAAGCCGTGATCCAGCGGGTAAAGGATAGCGTGAAGAGAGAAAGAAAGGGAGGCAGTAAGTTAGAGAGGAGGGTTTTTTTTTCGACGGGGGCTGTCTGATAAGGAATGCAAGGGCGAAGGGTGTAAAAAGGGGATGTTGGAGGAGGGAGGGTTTCCCGGAGGCGGGGGAGGAAGAGGGGGGTCAAAGAGAGAAGGGGACAAAGGATCGCCTTCAATTATTAATTTTTGCCCGTGTACGAGGGCGACAAAGAGGCGGGTGGTGAATTAATGGCTGATGATGCCCCGAAGAGATTTCGCCCTCTCTCACCCTCGGAGTTCGGTCAATTGTTTCAACGAATCGACTTCTCCTAGTTGGAAAACTTCCTTTTCCGTGTTCGTTGGAAGATCGACGGAGAATTGGTTATTTTATTTCTGCTACGAAGTATTACATATTTTTTTTGCGAGCGACTTCTCTTATGCGATATAAATCTGGAAAAAGTCCTTTTAGACATCATCCATGCTTTTTCCAATCCTGATATTTACTGCACTGTAACATTTCAACGTTTTTTCTGACCCCATTTTTTTTATCGCTTTCCAATATAAATAATTGCTATCGTATATATGGTGTTTACGAAAACGGAGAGCAATTCGCGTATAGAAGACGACACTGAATGGAAATGTGGAAACAGGTGAAAAAATCTGCTGCGACCGGGAATCGAACTCGGGTCTTCCACTTGCCGTGCGGATATTCCTAAGAAAATATTCCCGTTCTGAAACAGGAGAATTTGTCTGTTAAGGTAGTTCAGTGGCAGAATACAGCAGATTTTTTCACCCGTTTCCACATTTCCCATCAATACAGCTTATGCCTGTCGCATAAGGATCTTCGGGTCATTCATTCCATCAATTTATTGTGATACTAAAGGCAAGAACGAGCGACCCCATTGAGAATTTCTCCCTAGAAATGCTGCAGTGCAGTCTGTATCGGAAAACGTTCTTCGGTGAACACGTTCATGTATCCAGCGCGGTCAGGTGGTCGATTTTAGCATTCAATTTAAGATTTTTTTGAAAATGAACATCAAAGTTGATTCATAAAAAAATTCACATTCACCTCTAATTCACGCCTTGAAATAGAGATGTTTTTCATGGTCCTCAAAAAAATAATGATATTCTGTATAAGTGAAAAACTATTCCGTAAAGCAGTATTATTTATGTCCATCCATTTAAAGCGATTTGATAGAATTGAAAGTCGACGTATCTTTTGCTTTTGAGAGTATTATTATTTGGTCTAATCTCATCAACTGTTAAATTCAGTAATCAAATCGGTGCATGATCTTTTGAGAGATTGCGAGTCTTCTCTGTTAAATTATCTTTTGATTCAACAAATTATTAAACCATAACAGTAATAGTAGTATATTGTTGATGGTTACATCAATCGCTATAATTTATGCTTTGGTAGTCGCCGAGTTAAGACCTCGTTATGAAACGTCTGAAACGTTTCCGTAATAAATTTCACGTCAATCCATTATTTCGCTTGGATTGGATCTTTACCTTTTCTTACGCAAGACGTTAGGTGATCGTTTAAAATGATGGATGCGGCTGAAACTCTTTTAAGAGTCGGCACCCCAATTCCCAGAATCGTTCCGCAAGATCGAATCTTTCATCCGGAACCAATCCCCCTCCCCCCCCCCCCCCCCCCCCTTCCCCTCCAGCTATACTATGTCTTTCGGCGTTTTCCCCGTTAGCCCCTCCCCCCCTATCTATCTATTTTCATCATAAACCTTCTTCTATCTCATATGTTTCCTTCTCTCTCCTCTATTTTCTTTCTCTCTCTCTTTCTCTCTCTCTTTCATGTTTTAAGAGTGAATGTGGTTCTCACGAAAATCTCCCCAAATCCACGCGAACGGTTGGTGCTGCTCACACAACCTTCCGCGGATCTCACACGTTCATTTCTGCCGACATTATTCCGCATTTTACCCCTTGAAAATGTCACGTTATTTTCAAAATTTCGTCAGCTAATGTTTCATCTGCCTTAACAGGTAGGAAATATGAAATTAAGTTCAACATGGTTGAAAGAAAGAACAAAAAAAAACTCAAAAATTTATAGTCAAGCAGATGGTAGCCATGACACGCAGTTAAATTGCGTTGGAAACTCTGAGCACGTTGGATCTAATTATGCGATTATGTTAGCACTCGATTTTTATCAGTCTCCAAAATCGAAAAGGTGACTAGGTTGAAGAACCTTAGATTCTATATCGAATAATGTATTTTTTTAAATAAAATAAACTAATGAAAAGCATTTAAATGATTTCTAGACAACTTCGGCTGTTTTCACAAGAAATTCAAAATTCAAAAGATGCGTAAAAACACATTTTAAGATCTTAATGATTGTAAATGTTGCAGGTTACTTTAAGTTATATCACAATTTACCTGCCTTTAATTAACCGATATCACTCTTTCGCGTCTCTTGATTATCTGACTTCTCTCTCCTAGTTTACTGTTTCATATTTTACCATCTAACTTCTCCTTCAAAGCGAGGAATCTTCCTTTTCTCGGTATCGCTGTAATGTAGACATTTTGTATCTCTCTCTGTAAACATCTTTCAGCTCCGACGACTACATCTCATTATGGAGGCCTCCTCCCTCTCTCTGCCTGTTTAATTCATTTGCCTTTTCTCTCTCTCTCTCTGACATTCTATCCTTTCTCGCGATATTTCCCTCTTCCAAAAGCCTCTTTCTTACAGTTGACGACGTTCATTCAGCTTAGTTAAATGGATAGGCGGTATTCAATCGGAAGTAGATTTAGTAGAGAAGTTTGTTTTATTTGAAGGAGTACGCGATACAATTATTAAATCTGCCTTGTTCACCTCGTGTTAACGTTCATTATCGACTTCATATTCAGAATCTTCTCAGTTAAAGATAACAAATGGGTTAGAATGAAAAAACTTCGTGATACATATTTTTCGGAAAATAATGAATAAAATAAAACCTCTTTATCATTTTATTTCTCTTATATTTTCAAACCAGTGTGTGATAGTATCTTATCTCAAAACTTGCAAAGACATTCTGGCAGTGTTAAAAAAAAATAAAGCTAGGAGGTGTTCAATCCTTGCTCAAATATTTTTATTGCCGAAAACGAACGCGGATGGAAGAAAAAATTGAAGGAATCGAGAGAGAGAGGGAGAGAGAGATTGAGAAATGGAGCGAAGAGATGCTAATTATATCTTGGACGAACCTCGCGACAAATCGCTAAATAACCGCGAAAAATTATTCATGAAATGCACGACCGACACGCGTCCCAATTTCATTGATTGTGAGACGGAAGATTGAAGTTGAACGGATTCTCTGCACTCGTCTTTCCTCTATGAACGGATTTTGAAATCCTTTTTGGCAATGGGCCTTCGATATTATCCTGAAATAGTGCCCGCGCGCGCCTGTTTATGTATGTATACACGAACTCTATAAACAGGCGCGCATCGGATGCGAGTAGGATTGATGGGCCGCGTGGTGTCTTGTATATTTTCTCTCTTTTCTCCATCCTTAGCATTTAGTCGGCGTATGAGAAGGGAATGAGGGGGAGGGAAGGGGGGAAGGAGGGGGGGAGAGAGGGAGGGGGTGGAAGGAAGGCGCCTGGGACATTCCCCCGCGGCGCTTTGATTTGTCTTAAGAGAAATCAGGCGTTCGGAGGTTATTGTAACTGAGCCAAAACAGATGTTTTCATACGCATATCTCCGATCCACGTACAACATTTCGCTCAAACGAGATGTATTTTTTTTTTCCAAAACCAGTAAATATTATCAAAAAAACAGCGAGAACTTTCGCATATTCAGCAAGAATTGGGGATTTTTCTCGTCGTTACGATGGGTTTCTACGGTTCGCTTGTAAACAATTAATGAAGTTTAAAATTATAGATTTGAAAAAGAAAGAGAGCTATCAAAGTCATGAAGAAGACTGCGGAAAATAGGAGCATATGGGGAACCGAGTTTAACCATGAATAATCACGGACTTGTCTACTGACAGGCTACCCATGATGATTATGAAATTATAGAGAGCTAGTCGTTTAATATTGGCTCGTAAATAGTGAAATTTCCATTTTCCTATTGAATTTTAATTGCGTGCTATCGAGCGTTACGTGTCTGCGTCACGTCCTATCAGCCAATGGCTATTACTATACCTTAGATATCTTCTCTCCCCTCCCCTCTCCTAGGGTTAAATGTAAGAAGGGACTATATAGTCTCAATTTCGCCCTCAATAATCTGTCTGTCTGTCTGTCTCTCCTTTCCTAACACTTTTTTGTTTTCCCCTCTTTCATTAGCTCACTCTTATCTTCTCCTTCTCCGCCTCTTTCTCTCCCTCTCCTCCCATCTCTCTAGCCACCGTTTCCTTACACGCCACGTCCCTATTTTCGCCTCAGTTATCGCATAATTCCGGAATTTCGGCCGGTTAAATCAACGGACTTTCCGTTTTTTTCCTCCAATTTTTCTCCTCCGGTAATTGAACCTGTTCCAGAGCGCTCTTAACTCTTTCTCATCGGCATAATATCTGGCTAATAAACGCGGGTTTTGCACCTTTGGCGCTCCCCAGCCTCGCGTCCTGATTCCTTCTCGTCCTAGATATCTTGAATGGAAAACGCCTCGTAATATCTCATCATGACTCTGTTCTCCCACGGCTACTACCTATTATAGTCTCCGGCATGTTTTTCAACCTTTATCTTATTTTACAAAGAAACGTCACCTGGAGTTTTCTTAATTACGTTTTTTCTGAGTACGATAATCCCGATTCCTTCTCGTCCTAGATATCTTGAATGGAAAACGCCTCGTAGTATCTCATCATGACTCTGCATCGTAAAAAATCTTCGAATTGAGGGGATTGGGTTGGTTTATTGCGGTGTTTCTCAACCTTTTCGCTTTGGCAGCACACTTTTCAAATGATCCAGCTCTCGAGACACACCATGAAATAAAAAGCCAATTTTATTGGTTAAAGCATAAAAGAATACTTAAATTTATTATTTAACAATAAAACATCATAAATATAACAAAAAATATAGAATGTTTATGTTTATTAAAATCAAATTACTACAAATACATCTGAGGTCATTTCAGAGAATGTACAACGAAATCTATCACGCATGAGAGAGGAAATTGTTGTATACTCTATCCGTCTGTAATGAAGACGTTTATCTGACAACTTTTAGCTCTCATCCACTTCCCTTACATTCTTATATATATATATATATATATATATATATATGTATGTATGTCTGTCTGTCTGTCTGTCTTTCCTAATTCTTATATCGCTCCATGCTTTTCACTGTCACTCTATCCAGCTCTCTCTCTCACCCTCCTATTTCCTTGCCATCCTTTCTCCCCTCCCTCCCTCTTTCTCCATATCTCTCTATCGACTCTTCCCCTTTTTTTTCTCTTTTCTTTTATTCGCTTCGTTGCCGAACATTTGGCGTTTGACATTTCCGAACTTTTCCAATCTCTCCAAATGGACAATATCGATATCGGACATCCGAGACGAACCCTTCCTTTTGGCTGCGTCTCAATCAATTGAAATGAGCGAGCAGATCTCTCGCTCTCTCTCTCTCCCTCTCTCTCTCTCTCTCCTCCGTACTATACTTTATTACCGCCTCACGCATTTCTGCGCACGTTTTTGGCGCGCGCGCATTTGGTTTCCTTTTTTCAACCTAAATTGCGACTCTCTTTTGATGAAAACGCTTTCTGGTCGTCAAGTTCCGACTTTCTTTTTTTTCGACTATTTCGATGTTTTTTCCCTCGGCGATAAAAAACTTTTGTTATGGAGCGAAATTGCGAAATGGAGAGATTGTTCAATTTTCCCGTCTTGGCGGCACGGACGAAAAACAAAACACTACGCTCCCAGAATGCTGCATTCCCCATATGTCCTGGATGTGGGTTAACGGGATGTTATCTTCGTAAGCGGATAGCTTATTGTAGTTGGCGATTATTTGCTCCTAAACTATCTGGACGAATTCCAGCTACGTCGCTTCAACGTTGCCGTCAATTTCTTGTTGGGTTCTGAAGGGTAGTGCGCAAAACAGCCGCAAGAGGCATTCCTTCGCGAACGATATTGTTTCGCTCGTTAAGTTATTTTTTTATGGCACGCCTTCGGTTATGATTTACGATTGTGTGATTATATATTTGAAATATATATTTCGTTGCGCTATTAAAAAGTCAGGAGTCTTAATACGAGCCTCAATTTTGGATAACAATAATTAGACGGCGATTTTTTTGTTTAATAAAAAAACTCATGCAAAAATACGATGTTTAATATGATAAAAATATGTAACATGCTTTCTACAACTTCGTTTCTCCGATTAGAAGGAATGTCTATTAAGGCCAAATGCGTTTGAGGAAAGGATGCCTCCAAAAAGGAAAACAAGGAAACAAAAAGCGATGCTCCAAACTCAGGTAGAATTTTAGGTACGATATTTCGGTTTTGAGAGAACCTCGTATGAAAATTTCTTTTAGGATTACTTAGGAAACATTCCTTAAATTAGTCGTAATTAATGACTGTTTCATTACTGTAATATATTCTGAGAAATTCTGAGGTAATATGAATAAGTGTATGAGAGAAGAGAATGATAACCCTATATTGATGAGAAAGAGGAAGGCGAACTGGATCGGACATTTCCTGAAGAAATTACGACATAGTTAAATGCGTGATTCGAGGAAAACCTTGAAGAGAAAGAAGAAAGCAAAGTTTTCAACCGATAGACGATTCGGAGAGGAAAGAGGCTTGACAAGAACACAGAACATAAGAATGTGTAGAAAAAGGTTTTATCCATAGCAATGCACCTTCTGCGGACAGGTCGCTATGATGATGATGATTTACAAATAAGCAGTTTGGGTTGCATACGCCGCAGGATGTCGCGCGCAATCTTTGACCAGACGCAATTTCTCGAAAATAAGATGAGTTTCGTATTTCAGCACGTTTTACGCGGGAAATATCGGACGGATTTCTGAAACGTATGACTCGTTTTATCGATGCCGTAACGGTAGTCGTTAGGGCGAACCCATCCCACGACATTTAAGTCTCGCGCCATTGATTCCCTATTTTCGCGTCGTAAAAATGTCACGGTTATTCCAGCGACTCGATAAAATCGGGTCTCGGAACGAAATGCGAGGTCCCGGAATAAATTCCTTTAATAATGGAGGACGTTTTTATACGCACTTCCTACTGCGTCATCCGTCTGCGGTCGGGAAGTGTCCCCCTCTAGTTCTCATTTCTTCGAAAGTCTGTGTAGGTGTACATATATATATATATATATATATATATATATATATATATATATATAATCACATATAATCATTATTATTATTATGTAAAAAGGAACTATATAGTCTCAGTTTCGCCCATAATAAAGTCGTTTTTCTGTCTGTCCATTCCTCTCACTCTCTTCCTCCAACTCCCTCTCACTTCCTCCCTCCCTCCCTCCCCCTCCCACACTCCCACTCCCTCCATTGCGCACACTCTTACAGGCACTTCCCACCCACCCCCTCTCCCCCGCTATCCCCCTCCTTTAAACTCCACCCCCATACACACCGCGCCTCGACCCCAGAGACTCCTCCTCGATACGTCAGCCGCTGCGCAATATCGCGTCATTTGCGTCTGTTTTGAGGATGCAAAACCCAGGAACCCGATCGCACCGCGCTGCTGCATTTCGTCCTTCTGTTTACTCACTCAATGGATCCCTTTCTTCCTGTAACCCGCACCTCTCTCTGTCTCCCGTCCTGTTTATTTCCATCTCTCTTTCTCTCTCTTAAGCCGCTTGTTCATATTATATATTTTTTATATTTATGTCATTTGTAAACGTTTTTTTATAACTCGGTCCTCCCAGTTATTTACCCAATTTTATTTGATATTGTTGTTTCCTTCCGTTTTGTTTGTTTTAAAATGATATTATGTAAAAAGAGTCGTTTGCCGTTTTGGACTGCTTTAGTAAATAAATAATTGAATATGGGATTTTTTGTCACGTATATTGAAGATGATCCGAACGAGGAAAGTTGTCTTTCTGTTCCAATAACAGATCAATGCATTTTTCATTCCGTAATAGCCGATAGGCTGACATTTCAACATTTGTTTGAGTGGCGTGGTTACATACATTAAGGGGTAAAATAGGCAAATTGTTTTTAGTTAAAGAGAAGAGAAAACATAACTCCAGATTCAGGATTATGTCTTGAGATATACACGAACCAACCTGGGCGCGGGTCACCTAAAAAAAGAAACGTCAAGTATGAACAATGAAAGCTGGACGCGCGGAATAAATTAAGATTCTTTTCTAACAGTAGTTTTGAAATTTAAAAATTTTCAGCTATGTTATGAATTCAAGTTAAATTTAAAAGCTAAAGCTTTCTTTTAAATAATCTGATCCCAGAATGACTCTTTCGACCTCTACTTTGATACAAATCCAAATGTTCGATAAAGTGCATCTAAACGGACATATTATTCTCACAGACGGACAAAACACGAAAGGCGCTATCTCTCTCTCTCTCTCGCTCTCTTTCTCTCTCTCTCTCTCGCTCTCTTTCTCTCTTTGAAAACCTACCGGAGACATATCATCATCCCTTCATCGCGCGAATTATTTTTAGATTATGCGTTCGTCAATGGACGTTTGAGAAGTTTTTTTCCTCCCTTCTTTCCTCTACTTGGCGGAGTAGACGAACCCGGAGTGCGGTCGCTGAAATGCAGATGTCGCGTCCTAAAAACGTGCCTCATTTTGCCTCTCCCCCCCCTTCTCCCTCCCTCTCTCTCCGCCTCCCTCCCTTTCTCCCCGCCTCCCTCCCTTTCTCCCCCCCTCTCTCTCTCCTCCCCATCGCAAACAGAGGGCGGGAGGGATAAACAAATGAGAAAGACTCGAGCGGGTTGGAAAGAATCACGGCGCTTTGCCACTCGTGGCGTGTTCCCTCCTCCCCCCACCCCTCCCCCCCCCGCCCTCGCGAATGACCTCTACCCAGCGCCCCCTTTCGCTCCTCCCCCCCTCCCCCTTCCTATATTCGCTCCACCCCCCCAAACACATCGCACGCTCCCATTCTGCCTCTGCAAACATCTATGCCCTATCCCCTTAACTCACTCCTTTCTCCTTGGGTTGTCGCGTTACGCGGTTGCATCCTGGAGGATAAATATAGAGGTGGTCGGGACGCGGAGTGGGAGTGAGCGGTGGGGGAGGGAGGGGAGGGAGGGGAGGGGAAAGGAGGAGATGGAGTTGGGGGAGGGGAAGGAAGGGGTAACGTAAGCATAACAGAGACGGGAAAAAAAGTCATTATCGACTGCGTAAACAGCTGAAAATCGTCTCATTTCTCTGCATGGGACCCCGAAAGAATGTTGTTTTTTCATTAAATTTCTAAATTTGGAATAATTTTTTGAATTACTACTTCGATTCTACCTGCTATTTTTGACATGAAGTCGTTTGTGTTGATTTTTCCATTTCAAGTTCTTTTCATTTCGGTCATAGTATCAATTCGACACGTGCGTTTAACGTGACTTTATTTTTTAAAACCGTTTGACGCGAAACAAATCAAATTTATAATAGTAATGCAACTCGTAAAGATAGATTTGATTATCGGCTTTAAATTCAGCGCGGTACATTACTGCGCTGCCATGGTTGCCTGCATCAAGACGCCCAATGAAATCCTGTCTCGACAGACGTTAATTTGAGGAAACGGTTAATACTTTATAATAACATTCTCATTCACGTGTTAATTTGATGATATTTTCGGTGGCGTCGATGACTCCGAACATTTAGTCAAAACCTTAAAAATGTCCGTTCGGTGGAAATTCTATCGTATTTTAGCAGTTTTTAGGTCTCTCTCTCTCTCTTTGGCCCGCAAATCCTCATCATTAACACGCCTCCTGTGTTCTTTCTCGCAGCGCCGCTGAGGGGCGCGTCGCCATGGCAGCCGCCTCTCCCTCTAAGATAATGAAAGACTCACGCCTGTGCGCTTAATTGCTTTCCGCTCAATTTCTAAATGAGCTCCGCTCCGATATTAGGATCTTTTACGTCGAGATCGAACTGAAAATTTACCTCAAAGAGATAACTTGCCTTAATTTTCCATTAATCCGGATCCGCTTAATCTTATATGTAGCTGTTAGGTGATGCGAAATAACGACCTTTTTCGCATTTCGTTCGTGCGTGCGTGGGTTTCAATTTGTCAGGCGTCGATATTATTTTCGTTATCTCTCGCAGTGTGGGGCAGGAAGGGGGAACGCGTGCGACGCTATCCGTGACTGTTCACGCGTGAATCTGTGCTCACCGGCCAGGGAGTTGGCTAATTCCCAGGAAAAACGGTTTCCTTCGAGAAGAATCGAAACTGATCGTTTAAAATCGGTTCGTTTTACGAAGATCGAGCAAGTCCGAGGTAAGCCATCTTAAACGATTTCACGGGAAACTTTCACTTTAAGTCGAGGGTTGCACATTTTTCTGAGAATCTATTTTTGCAAGACGTTCGCGAATTATTGCGTATCGCGGTATTAACTTCTCTGGGACGAAATAAGATGGGTAAGCGTGCGAGAGTCTTTGTTTACAATTCAGACATTTTTTTAATGCGAACCAATCATTGTTTCTTACTGGGTGTATGTTGGAAACTTCTTTGTAACTTTATTTTTTCATTTATTTCACTTGTTCTGTCATTCGAATGCGAACACACAAAAGGCGACTTTCAGTGCATTATGTGAGGAGGAATTCCAAAAAATATTTTCGTTAGAAGTTTGTGGGAAAATAAAATTATATCGCGCGAAAGGTTTCCACGATTCGCAGATTTAGTGATATCAGGGTTCGTTTTTCCCAAGGACCATACCGGATCATAACAGGAGGTTGATATCCGCGAGAGAAGTTATTAGGTAGGCTTTGGTGCGCTGCACCCCCTGCCGCCCACCAATCTGGCGATTTGCAGGGTATTGTCTAGATGTAGATTTGTTACTTTCTGATTCCAAGTGACAATTTAAACTAAGGGAAAAACTACAAATCAGAAACTTAACTTTAACAGCTTCTCCGACAAATTAATGGCATCTTTCTTCTTCGGCGTCGAGATGCGTCTAATGAAATTGGCATTTCTTATAACTTTCCCCCTGCCTACCGCATATAAACATTTGATTGTTTTCGAAAACCGTAGGCACCCCTGACTAATGCTGTAGGTTGCGTTTCCAAGATATTCCATTTCTCAGAGAAGTTTATTGCTCATGGCCTCTTCCCTCCAGGTTAGATGCATTTATAGTAGTACGGGACGCAGGAGATGGACGATAAATAAGGGATGATGGGAAGGAAAGGAATCGGAGGAGGAAGGGGGGGGGGGGATGATTGAGGACCGCTGGAGATGGATTTCCAGAGGATCTGGAAGAGGGCGCCATTGTGTTGGAGATATGGGTTTTTTGGGAGATTGAGAAGGGTATCATTCGAAAAGCTAGGGCACGTGGAGGCCACACACACACACACACAGAAACCTCTTTTTTGTTACTTCAAAATATTTTGAAGGAGGGAGCAGCGAAGTTGGGAAAATTGTCCACAAGATATTTGTAATTCGAACATTAAGGGTCACCGTGCCTTTTCGAATTCAGATACTATATTCTCTATAATAAAAACTTTGTTCTGTAAGGTACGCAAGATGGCCGACAGCGAAATGTAGTTCTCATTCTGCCCGATAGGTCGGCGCCACATGTACGTGAACAACTCACATTTCTTTCGGCGAAAACGACGGGAATATATAATAAACACTTATGTTTGTTTATGTAACGGTTTCTACTATAAACAATGTATTTTTTTGTCAATAAGGATCTCCAATACAATGATCCATTTAATCGTCAAGAGAACAGTTTACAATGTTGAAATAAATTGATTTGTTTTTGTTCAGATAGTATTCAAAGAAATTATTCCGCTGATTGATTAATTAGTTAGTTTTTAATTTAAATGTTTTAAAGAGTTTTACTTACATAACGACGGAGAACATTATTGAGGATTCGAGTAAGCTTTCTTTCTTCGTAAGTACAGAGTACATTTTCAAAACAATCATAACGTTAAGTGCACGAAATTTAATTATTATCCCTACGTTATATATATGTACACATATAATTATTTCCCTGTCTTTGCACACAGACAATTGTATGTAGCATTGACGAGAACAAGGTGGGAGAAGAATATCAGAATTTTATAGCCGAAAATACCAACCAAAGGCATTTACTAAACGACAACAGAATATTCACTAGAAATGTAGTATATGACGAAATATTTCATATGTAATAGTGTGCTATTAATTATTTTAAATATTAATTATTTTAAATATTAATTATAATTAATTATAATTAATTATAATTAAATATTAATAACCAATCTATCTATAATTCTTCCGTTGATATTTCAACGGGAATTACGCTAGTATTATACGTATTTAACCTCAAGCTTTGGAGGTTAATGTCCTTGAAACTTCATTTTCCCGCCTCACACTTCCTCCATGCGCGAGAGAGTGAGGGAGAGAGAGAGGGAGAGAGAGAGGGAGAGAGATAGGAGAGAGGGGGAGAGAGGGAGAGAGAGGGAGAGAGAGAGAGGGAGGGAGAGATTGAGAGAGAGGGAGAGAGAGAGAGAGGTAGAGAGAGAGAGACGCCTCCCAACCGCTCCAGACACTCTCAATCTCAACCCGTTTTTATGACTGATCCCTATTAATTCGTCAAGCACCAGATTGACGCGTAAGGACGTCATCGTATCCCATCATGCCATCTCTCTCTCTCGATATCTACCTTTCCGGGTCTCTTTCTTCCATCTCCCACTCTACTTCCATCTTCCTCTCTCTCTCTCGATATGTACCTTTCCGGGTCTCTTTCTTCCATCTCCCGCTCTACTTCCATCTTCCTCTCTCTCTCCATTCCTCTCGCTCTCTAAATCTTCTCATTTCTCTCCCTCTATCTCTCTCATTCTCTCTCGATACTTCTCTCTCTCTCTCTTTCCCTCATTTCCTCTCTCCATACTTCTCTCTCTCTCTTTCCCTCATTTTCTCTCTCTCTCTTCATGTTTTCCTGGCTATCGCTCTCATTCTGCCCTCTCTATCTCTCTCTCTCTCCTTCCCTCACTCCACCCTTCCTCTCTCCCTTTTCTCTTCCTCTCTCCTTAATTCCTCTTTCTTCCCCTTCTCTTTCTCTCTTCTCTTCCCTTACCTTTCCCCCTTCTATCAACCGTTATTCTCATTCTCTTCCTCTCTCTCTCGTTCATCGCTTCTCTTTCTTAGCTCTCTCCTTCCCTAACTCACACCTTCGCCCTGGGGCTGCTCCCTCCTCATATATATATATATATATATATATATTTTGGGCAACTAGGTGTTGAAGGAGTTGTGTCTCTCTTGTGCTGACGAAGGGATCATCCCGAAAGCTCTAACCTCTACAAATGTGTCTCTCCAACACCCCAGCGGCTCTACTTCCGGTAAGTGTTCACTGGGTTTCCTTCAACACCTAGTTGCCCAAAATATCCTTACTTACCTTTCCTCTTCCTTAGTATTTATATATATATATATATATATATATATATATATATATAATTCCAAGCGATGCGTTTCTCTAGCGCCTTGAGTGGATCCTCCGAAGGTATGTCTCGTCCAATTAACGGCCGCGTCGTAATCTCGCCATGCAATTCGGGAGGAAGATATGCGGGTTTCCCCACACGCACTAACTAATCTCGCTCCTTAAAGAAAAAAAACAAAAACAAAAACAAAAGTAAAGCTGGCTCCGACTGTGGCAAATCCACTCCCATCTCCTCACTTCCCTTTTGCCTTCCTGCAATTTCCTCTTCCCTACGTCATCGAAAAGCAGTTCCGGGAGCTTTTTAATCTGGGCCCTGAAATTTACTTTTCGTCCCAAAAAAAACTTTCATCTATACTGGACCAAGAGTAATTCCTTTAAAATGTTTATTGGCGCCGCTGGCGAACAGTGTGAAATACAATGCACGATTAAAAACGTCTTTTTTGTAACATTATGGTGATTCACCATTTTTACTTAATCCATATATACATACGTAGTATAGAGAAAGTGTTGTTTTCACTTGAAAATTCGAATTCGAGATTACAACGGAAATATAGGTTTTGAGGTCCCCTGAACACGTTTTGACCGTTTCTTCGATTATGTCTGTGTGAGTGCGTGTGCGTGCGCGCGTGTGGGTGTCCGTATGTGTGTGACAAATTTTGCGTGCGCTCTAACTCAAAAACTATTCATCAGATCAGCATGAAATTCTATATTTGTGATATTATGTATATTCTTAAGATTTGAAAAGCTTTTGATAACATTCGGTCAGCCGGAAATAGCGGTTTACTCCTGTCAAATTTTAGTTTTTCTTAAATATTTCGCTTAAAACTTAATTTTTGTTAACATTCATACATACATACACACACATACATACATATATATAAGTTGTAGATATTATTTTTTTCTACAACTCTTGTTTGAACTAAATTTTCATATGAGTAATATTTCAAGAGATATTCAATTTTCTTCGAAATTGACGGTTATCAGGCAGCTCGCGCGCGTGGTAGTGACGACAAAGGCGAATTTACAAAACAATTGAATCGCTAGCGCTGAAGCGTGTAAGTTGAACTTTTCTTATCGCCTTGTTTATTTGATTTTAGTTGACAACTTACCTATGGAGAAAGTCGTGTTTGACACATCAATTTCTTTATCTCAAATTATTTACGGTCACCAGAGCGTGGGAGCGTGAAAAAGCCTCGCCTAATGCTTGCAAGCGAAAAGAAAAAAAGTTTGCTCACCACTCACCCTCTCCTCATTTATCTATCGGCCTCTTCTTCCTCTTCTCCTTACTCTTCTTCCTCTCAATTCCCTGCCTCCTTTTTTTAAAAATCTCTTTCTCTCTTTAATATTTACTTTCTCTTCGCTTCTCTCTCTCTCTCTTTTCTCACTCCTCTTTCTCTCTCTTTTCCCGCCCCCATTTAATTGCCCTCGTTACTCGCGTCGCTAACGAAGCACTCTTGCCGGGTTGCCCGGAAACCAGCTATGCTGCCTCTCCCCCTCTCCCGCTCCTTTGCCCTTCAGGCCTATTTCCTCCCACCTTTCATTCCACACACACACACACCCCCTCTCCTCCTTCCCTCCCTCCCCTCCCTCTTTCAACCACACCTTCTCCCTATATAAATTCCTTATTGCGGAAACATTCCAGTCCTCGGGCCCTGACCTTCTTACCACCCACCCTTACCTGTTTGCGTCTAATCTAAAACTAAAGTAATCCGTTTAGCACGCAACCCGTTGCATTTGATTCAAAAATGTCGGAAATTCTTCTCTCTTTTAGATAATCTCTTTTGCCTTTACGATTCCGACTCGACATCGTGGGAGTCGTCGCCAAAATCATTTTTCTTATTCCAGACATCTTGGAATGCGATCGAAACCAATCAAAAGTTTAATTTCACTAATTTCCATACCAAGGTTGGGGAACCTTTTCCACATGGCGGGCCGCGTAAATGGTGGCGATTCCTTCTGGGGGGCCGCTTTGGAAGTTGCCAATGCTTTGGCGGGTCTGATTAGAATTTAAATTGAAGTTACTGGGAGATTATAAGTTATCATATAGGTAAGTGGAAATCAGTTCTAAAATTATAGTATTTTGGATTAACATTTCAGTATTAAAAGCTTTATTGTTATCATTATTATTTGGATTAAAAAATATGAGCTTATGGGTTGAACTTTACGGATCTCTTTTTCATCTCTGCTTCGCGGGCCACACAAAATGCTCTCGGAGGCCGCATGCGGCCCGCAGGTCGGAGGTTCCCCACCCATGTTTTATGCGTTTCCATATGTATATGCGTCACATCAGTAAACTTTTTTTGCGTGATTTTCGAAAGTAATAAAAGTAATTCCGTACAATTTTTAGCAGTTCCACAATGCTCAAATCAATGAAGCACTTGGAAGTCAGTATATCAATTGTAATCGCGTGTTCGCAGTATAGTTTGGAAATTCGTGGCGTTTTTCGAGAAGAATGCTCTGCAAAAACCAATTTTATAATTGAATATTTGACGGTTTTATTATATCCAATGTCTATTGATTCAGAATTTGCTAAATCACGAGTAAATCCGGTATTTAGCGTCATCTCCTGCCATTAGCTATTTTCAGTCTTGAAGAATACGGTGCTTTTGATGAAGGTTTTTAAGTTTGCATTTCAGTGGGAAGATGGCGATACCGAATCAACAACATTTCATTCATTTTATTTCGTTTTCTTTAAAGCCTTCCTTCGTTAATATTATAGAAAGGACGTAGTGCATAACTCGAATAAGTCTGCGTCCTCGTTTCTTTTTTTGGTGAGGAATTCGTCTCGAAAATATCCTTTAATCTTATTTCCACCATAATTGCATGAAAAATCAGATCCGCAATAAGCAGCAGCAGCACACACACACGCGCGCGCGGCGACGGATTACTTTATTTTTTTAATTAATGCGAAGTTCCGCGTTCCTCGTTAGGCGCCGCGCGCTGTCGTATCTCTGTTCCTCCTCCTGCATCTCCCCCTCCCTCCTCCTCATTCCCTCCCCCTCACTCCCTCCCCACTATCTTCTTTCCCTTTCTCTCCCTTATCAGTCTGTCCCATCTCCTCCCGCCATCTGCCTTCTTGAATCTTTTCACATCTGCAGATGCCGTGCCAATCACCTCTCTGTGATAATCCAGCCTTTTCAATCGAACTGAAAATGCATTTTAAACCGTGCAATATATATATATATATATATATATATATATATATATATATATATATATATATATATATATATATAAGCTTAAAGAAAAGGAAAGGTAATAATAAAGGTGGCAACAAGGTGTTGGAGGAAGCCCAGTGGACACTTACCTAGATTGGAGAGCCGCTGGGGGTGCTGAGGACACAGGAAAAACACAGAAACAACACAAATATGGAGCTTTCGGGCTGACGCCCTCCTTCAGAGACGGAGAGACGTACTCATGACATGTTTTTTGTGTTTTTCTTGTGTCCTCAGCACCCCCAGCGGCTCTCCAATCTAGGTAAGTGTCCCCTGGGCTTCCTCCAACACCTTGTTGTCACCTTTATACACACACACACACACTAGTAGAAATACCCGGCGTTGCCCTGAGAAATTTGGTTTAAATCCGATCGGAATTATAGATGTTACATGTTATTTAAGAATACAATCGGCCGCCATTTTGAATAAAACGCGCAGAGGGAAACAAAAAACACATATGAATTATTCCTGGAAGCCCTCCACAAACGTACCAAATTTGATGCAAATCATTATTGGGAGTAGGTAAAATGCGTGTAGTTTAATGTTTAAATTGGCCACCATTTTGAATCAAGCTAACAGACGTACACTAAAACATCCCGAAGACCTTCCTCTTAGTACCTCCTACTATCTTGCTAAATTCGGTAAGTATCGGTTGACAGATGTGGGCTTGCATAAAGGAAAAGGAAGACAATTGGCCGCCATTTTGAATCAAGCGGACAGACGGATATTAAAACCTCCCGTCTTGCCAAATTCGGTAGGAATCGGTTGAGAAACGTGGGCGCGCATAAAGCAACAGACAGACTTATTAAAATATAGTGGTGGAGATACATACACCCACATGTGGATACATAAGTGCTGAGAGAGTTGTTCAAAGAGATGGAAAGGAGCAGAGATTGCAGACTTCAACCTATGGCGTTGACTAGTTCTCTTGCGCTGGAATTCATTCAGCGTTTTTCTTTGATTCCTGGCAATCTGTTGTTCGTTTTGCTCCCTTCTTCCCACGAAGGACGAAAAATTATAATACATATTTGACATCACATAAATTTATTCCGTTTGGTGCAAAAAAAATGCTGTCATTTAAGTGTGCCAGGGATATTTCCTTTACCTATTCAAATGTCGAGAAAATTTATCATCAATATAAATTCTGCTAGGAAATTTATGCGGATGACGGCGATTTAAATTAGTCGTTTTTTTAAAACAATAATTTTTATCATTCAAATAAAAAGGTGATTTTTTTCGAGCAAGAAAAAGTGTAGTAAGTTTAACTTTCTCTCTTTTCCTTTTTTCTTCTCGATTCATTTTTACTTTCTCATATATACAAAGTATATATATTGAGAAAGTGTTGCAATCGTGAAAAAATTCGATCTCGAGATTTTTACGGAAATATACGTTTTAGGTGTACCTGAGTCCGAAAAAGTTGTTTTCCCAATGCCGTCTGTCTGTCTGTCCGTCTGTCCGTTCATGTCTCTAGAGCGTAAACGGTAGATCGAAAATTAATTAAATCTCGTACTTAGGGATTTTATCATACAGGGTAGAAGCTATGAAGAAATGGTTGACATTGCTCAATAATTAGGGGCAGTTTGTTCTAGGAAATTTTAACAACAATTTGATTTTCTCATACATATAGTTCAAATTTTTCAAAAGATAACTAAACGACGCATTAGTATATGAGAAAGTTTGTACAATGTATATTGTACCGATTTTTGTAATAAGCTTCACTCTTCAAGAAGTATTTCACATAAACCGCTCGGGTCCATTTCGTACGTTCGTTAGCATGTTCCTCTTCTTCGGCTGTGGGACATTGTTATGCAATGCCAGTTGCTAGGAAATGGTACGGTTTTAGTTCTTTATGTTTCATGTCAATAGGTAAATGTATATTGTAATGCGATCAAAGTTGCTGTACCATTTTCCGCTTTGAGTGTCATTTCAAAGAGAGTTTTGAGCTAAGAATACGTTTAAATTTCCGCTTAACTAATAACTCTAAGGTGGAAAAAATTAATGAGTGTCTCACCTGAAACGGGAATATATTTGCTTCGAGCAATACGTGCCATTAGCGAAGATCATTAATGTAATGCAGCCGTTGAAACGCCATTTGCGTATAACCTCGTTTGACCTCGGTCGCCCGCCGTCGGCGGATATTTTCGAAATTTTTTGAGATTCTTTCTTCGCAGTCACCACCAGCACCGATTTTTTCCAATTTATTTACGATTTTACTGCGTCAGAAATCGCTTTTTTTGTGAAGTTATTTTTTTTTAGCGCGTCTTCCCGTCGAGGAAATCGAATTTGGGAAAAAATTTGAGAGCATCGATTTTCTCATTAAGGAAACTTTTGCGTCCTCCATAATTAATCTTAGTCGAGAGAGAGAGGGAGAGAGAGAGAGAGAGAGAGAGAGAGAGGGAGAGAGAGAGAGAGAGAGAGGGAGGGAGAGAGAGAGAGAGAGCGAGCGTGAGTGAAAAGGGGGAGGGAGGAGGAACACACGCACCACATCCAATCAAAGAAATTGGAAAAAAGTTTGAGCGGGGAAAATAATAACAAAAGAAGACCACGTGAGAGAGAGAGAGGTATTTTTTATTCAGAAAGGACTGCGACGGAGAAGCGAGTGGAGAAAGAGGGACGAGAAAGATTGCAGAGAGAGAGTGGGAGAGAGAGAGGGAGAGAGAGTAGTGATAGGGACGGATAATGAGAGAGAGGAGAATGAGAGTTAGGTAGATAGATAGATAGATGTCTTTATTTTCAGGGCGAAATTGAGACCATAAAGTCCCCTCTTCCATTTAACCCTTCGTTATCGATTACAAAATAATAACATTAATAAGTGTGTATATATATATATATATATAGAGAGAGAGAGAGAGGGGGGGGAGATTGAGGAGAGAGAGATAGGGAGAGAAAGGGGGGAAATAGGAGAAAGAAGAAAGATAGAGTGGATAGAAAGGGAGATGAGAGGGAGAGAGAGAACGAGGGGAGGATGAGGAGAGAGGGGGGGGGGGGGGGTAGTACATTAAGAGAAATTGAGGCAAAGGATATACGGCAGAAAGTATGAAGGAAAGAAAGTGGAAGGTGGGGAGGATTAAAGTAAATTGTGATTAAAAAAGGATTTAAAACTTTCCCGGCGAATATCATTAGTGAATTGTTCTCGGGTTTCACACCGGGTGATGTCTTTAATAGAATTCGACGTTTCGGCTAACTAATAAATTGTGATTAATCTAATCAGCCTCTTCGGCTATTAATTATCGCAGTGTATTTACCTAGGCGACTCTAAAAAGAAGGGAGGGGAGGGCAATAAGACTAATATTTTTAAGAAGAGCACCAATGGGGGCAGAACTGCTTAACGTCCCTTCAGAAACTTCCGACCTCCGTGTGGTTTTTGAACCCGAGACCACTTAAGTGGAAGGCGGCCGAACGCTCCTAACCACTCCGCCATCCCAAAACCCTTAACGTAAATAAAAAACATTAATTATGAGCCCTGTGGTCAATCAATGAAGGTGGATGGAGGAACCTCCTAATAACCATGCAAATATTTTTTCTTGAAAAGGAAAATACTCGCACACACAGGGTAATTTACTCCACGCCAGTGACCAAACACACACGCAATCTCACGCACTCCGGGTTTATAGGGAATTACTCCAACGCCAGAGACCCTTTTTGTTTGTGTGTTTTTTTGCGGTTTAAAAAACACACACGAGTGCTTCCTTTCTAAAAAAAATTGCCTAAATACGCATTCCGGAATCAAAGATTGCATCGTCTCCCTTAAAGTAAATTGAGAAGGAAGATGGAAAATGTAATTTTTTCTGGTTAAAGGAAGAATAAAAAATCTGATTTCTACAAACACATGACCTTCTCCATACCTGTGGTATTCTTATTTGTTTAAATTACCTACATGTCTCAATACTTTGTTATCATAGATTCGCCGTGAGAAGAGTTCTCCTTGGCCGTGTTCGGCCCTCTGGCATATTCATTACGCATACGATCGTAATGTAGTTGGCGTTTAGAACTCGTGGAGGCGCGATCGAACAAGCTAGCGATATACTCTTCGATTTCTTTCTGAAACTATCTAGCTTATGAAAAAATGTTTCGAACAATACCTGTAGAAAATTTTCTTGTCTACAACTTTTGTAATAACCCATATTTAAGTATACCGATTTCTAAATGAGCTATTTGAAAAAAATCTGATGTGGCCAACACATGACTTTCTCCATATTTGGAGTATAGATATTTAAATTATTATGAATATCATTATAAGGTTAATTTTTATTTCGTATCGTAAAAGAATACAGTCGTCCTTATGGATGGTTGTACGAAAATTTGTTTCAAACAAAACTTGGAAGAAATATTATTCTCTACAACTTTGGTCCATACGAAGATTACGAATTACCACGTTTTTAAGGAGATATTTGACGGAAACAGAAAAAACCAATTATTTATAAATAATTCCTAAACAATAAATGCCATGGAAAATTGTTTCAAATAAAAGTTGTAGGAAATTACATTCTCTTTAATATTTGTGTCGAGTTGCATATACAATAATGATGTTTTAACGGAGAAATATCGCAAAAACCGAATCGGGTTTCGAATAAACCTCGACTTCCGGTTAACCGGTATTGTTAAAAAACTAATCAGTTCTTTGTGATCATACCGCCCCCAATCACATGCACACACATACATCATTCCGAAAATAGTCTAAACGTGTTTTAGGGACCTCAAAACGTGTATTTCCGTTGAAATCTCGAATTCGATTTTTTTCATGAACACGATACTTTCTCTATACTACGTATATGGAGAAAGTAAGAAACTGAAAAACGACAAGAATAAACATCCAGTTCCGGTGGACCAGTTTCAGCAAAAACGTTTTCAAATCTTCACTAAGAAATAAAAATCTTAAATAAAAAGTATTGTGATGATCCGATTGTTAGTTTTTGAGTTAGAGCGCCCACAAAATTATTATCTCATACACGCAGATCTCATCGAGAAAACAGAGTCAAAACGTGTATTTCCGTTGAAATCTCGAAATCGATCATTTTTCATGAGAACGATACTTTCTCTGCACTACGTATGTGGAGCGAGAGAGTAAAAAGGAGAGAGGAAATGGGAAGATAGGAAAAGAGGATGACAGAATGGGTGGGATACAGAAGTAGGAAGAAAGGAGAGAGAGATATGTGTGTGTGTGGGGGTGAGAGAGAGGGAGAGAGAGAAAGGGGGAGAAAGTGGTAGGAGAGTAGATATGGAAGGGGACGGAATCTTGGCATTGTGTTCTCTGTTTCGTGCGAGGAGGTGAGAAGAGGGATGGTGGACAGTTAAATGGAACACTAGGAGAAGCGTTGAAATCCCTTTGGCAACAAGAGGAAGCGAGTGAGTGGACAAAGAGAGATAGATATATAGATAGATAAGCGTCTTTATTCGGGAAAAATTTAGACCATAAGGTCCATTCTTACATTTAACCCATCGTCAATGTTACAGTAGTAGAGAACAGTATAAAATTATAACATAATAAGTAGTGGTAAGTACAGGACAGATTTAGATTCGTGGGGAAAACCTAGATAATAACGTACTTGTCCTAACTAGTCGAACCCACGCAGGAAAACACTCACTGAGAAGGGAAGTGTGAAAAACCTGCGAAACCCCTAGATTGTAAGCATGAAAGTAAAACATTAAATAGTATGTACAGTAGGAGAAAACTTGAATACATTCAGACTGTATACCGTCATCACATTATATAATATAAAGATATAGACATAATATTTACAATATATATACAAAAATCTGGCAGGATTAAAGGAAATATGCATGAAGCACATGCAGTGGAACAGAGAGAGAGAAATAGAGAATGGGAGAAGAAAAAACAAGATATAGAGAGTGTGTGAGAGAGATGAAAGGATAAAGAGAGGGAGAAACACGAAGGAAAAGCGATAAAGTTGAGGGGAGAGAGAGAAGTGAAGTTGAGGAAAAAGGAATTTTGGAGCAGTGTGAAAAAGGGTGTACGTTGAAGGGGAGAGAGGAATTAGGGAGGAGGGAGGGAGGGGGAGAGAATGTGCAGAGGGAGGAGGGGTAATGGATGGGGGAGGAGGAGGAAGGGGGGAAGAAAAGAGAGAGAGGGAGAGCGGGAGACCCATTTTCGCTTATCTCTTTTGAATGTTCTTTGAAGAACAATCGAGCAGGGATTACCCGCATCACCACTTAATTTTCTGAGCGAGGAATGTTCTTCCTTAGCCGCGTGAACAAGACGCGTTCAGAGCAAAACGATGCTCTATTTCGTCCGTGCAAAACTTTCATCTCCACGCGATGATATTTAATGACTCTCGCGGGAGGATTTGATTGCATTTCGTCCAAAAAATAATATTGATTGATACGAAAAGGTCAATTTAGCGCGAATAGAGACGAAAATGTTTTGACGCGGGGTTTTGTTTTCGTCGCTTTGACTAATTAATATCCGCACTCAACTGTTTTAATTCCCTGTTCCCTCGTGTGTGTGTGTTTGTGTGTGTGTGTGTGCACATAGAGACAGATGGCCTTAATCCTTGCACAAATATCGGTCGATGCTAGGAAAGGCGATGATTAGTCCATTAATTTTATCTCATTTTAAACGCGAACCGAGTAAACTCCGCCATATTTTTTAAAATATTTTTTTAACGAGCGAACGTCTCCCATTTACTGCGTTTTTCACTCTCTTCTTCAGAGGAAAACTCTTTTCCCTGAGCGAGCGATAAAATTGCATAGCCATGAATTTTTAATTAGAGCTTTAAACGTCGTTTCCGCTGTTCCTTGGGTTTCACCCACAATGCAGCGCACGTGATGCGCGAGGACGTTACTCTTTTTTTTCCCTCTCTCTCTCTCTTTCCTCGTGTCATCATCCTTGGTCCAAAAGTCCCGCGCCGTATCGACCGACGAAAGCGCCGTGCAGGGGAGAGAGAGAGACACTGGGTGCAAGGCTCCTCCGCTCTTCGTCCCTCGAGGGAGTGACAGGGGGAGGGAGGGTGGGGAAGGGAAGAGGGAGGAGGGGGTAAAGGGGAAAAGGAGAATGCTGCTACTGCTGCCGAAATAAGGGGTGAAAGGGAGACGAAAAGCAGCCCCATTTTGGACCTCGTACTACTAAATCCTATCCCCCCTCTCTCTCTGCCATCTAATTCCTTCCTCTGCCCTTTTCTTCCCTCTCTCTCTCTCTTCCTCTCTCTCTGTCTCTCTTTCTCTATCTCTCCTCAATCCACTTTCTCTCCATCCTTCTCTCTCTCTCACTCCCACTCTCCCTCCACCTCTCCCTCTCTCCCACTCTCTCTCCCCCTACCCCTCTCTCTCCCTCCCTTTCTCCCCTCTCTCTCACTCTCTCTCTCCTCTCCCTCTCCTGTCTCTTCACTCTCTCCATATCTCTCTCACCCTCCCTCCTCCCCCTCTCTCCTACCCCCTCTCTCCCCCCTCTCTCCCCCCTCCTCCCCTCTCTCCTACCCCCTCTCTCCCCCTCCCTCTCTATTTCCCCCCCTCTCTCTCTCCCTCTTTCTCCCCTTTTCTCTCTTTCTCTCCCTCCCTCTCCCTCTCTTCCCTCTCCTCCATCTCCATCCCCTTTTTCCTCGACTCATTACTTTTACCTATCCCTTTCTTCCAACTCCCTCAACCACCCGTTCCCTTTCACCTCATTGCCTTTATCTTCCTCTTCCTTAACCCCTCTCCCTCCCTCCCTCCCTCCCTTCCTATCTCTCTCTCTCTCCCTCTCTCCACCATCCATCTCTTCTTTCCTTTCCCTAATCTCATCCTCCACCCCATACATACATTCAATCCATTTCCTAGACCTTCCAAATCTCCCGATGCTTCTCCTCCTCCCCTTATCTCAGGACCCCATTAAAAATCTCCCTCCCCTTCCCTCCCTCCCTCTCTCCTCTTCCCTCCCTCCCTCTCTCTCTCTCTCCCTCATCGCCTCTCTCTCTCGCGCCCTCTCATACTCCTGTTTTTTTTTGTCGAAGTTTTTTAAGTGAACTCGAAAAATCTCGGAAAAAGTAAAGGTGTCGCCCATGTTTCAAATTACACGCTATTGTCCCGCGAAAATAACAAGTCTGGAGGCACGGAGGAGGAAAAAAGTTTTCCTTCGGCTCTGCGGAGCGTACTGCTGTGTTTTCGCAGAATTTCAAACACATCGGAGTAAGTTTTCTAAAATAATAATTAAAATGTTTTCGTTCTAAATTTTTTTTACGCTAAAAATTCGCGGATTTTCTTTTGTGATAACGCTGAAACCTCTCTCGCGCTCTCTCTCTTTCTCTCTCTCTCTCTCTCTCTCTCTCTCTCTCTCTCTCTCTCTCTCTCTCTCTCTCTCTCTCTCTCTTTCTCTCTCTCTTGGATTATCTCACCGAGGCCGTTGAGAGATTTCTAAACACCAAGGCTCGTTGAAGTGTAGGAGTGACAAATATTATGTCTCATTCTGCTCGAAAGACGGAACTGGCCTATCCTTACTTTCATCTTTTTCGCCGAGACAGCCCAAAAGAAAAGAACCTCTTCTCATAGCGGAGATTATTCGCTCCGTCGTCGTCTCTTTTAAGGCGCCGCTTTATTTTTTATCAGCGATATAAAAAGAAAAGAAAAAAAACGCTCGTTTAATTAAGCCCCGAGTTTTTAATTCCCAGGGCCAAGGTTTCTTTCCTTAGCTAGCGGGTGAGGCGATGGCCGCCGCTCCGGTGCTTTCTTTTGCGGCGTCGAACGCCAGAGAGCGTTGCTTTCCAGCTGCGAAACCTTTAAGTGCACTCTGGAGGGCATTTTCGGGGAGGCGTAGCCATGGAGACCATCCTAATGAAAGGAGAGTCTCATAAGGGCTGGGTGCCCAAGGTGTGTGTGTGTGCGGGTGTGTGGGTGGGGCGGGGAGCAGGGAGAGAGGGGGAAAGGGAGGAAGGAGGAGAGAAGGGAGGGAGTTTGAACAGCTATGCCAGTGCATTTAATGGCATTTTTCATACAAAAATGCGTCGCAGAAACGAAAAATTTACTAAAATTACATTGTCGGAAATGTCGTTTCGTAGCAACTGTTAGTGTCTTTAATGCTATAAAAACATACTTCTATTACCATTAATAGCAAAAACAGGACAGTTATCACTAGAAAGTGTATCACCGCACCGGTATGGATAATATTTCTATATGACACAACGTTTTCTGACGACGCAATCATAATTTTTTGCAGATGACGTGGCATGTTTTGCATTAACTAACAGTAAAGCTTATTTTTACCGATACTGAAGGATTAAAAAAAAACGTCTTTGACCCAAGTTCCCTTTAAGGATAGTCTTTAATGGACAAGTACACAATATTTTCCAATATCGTTCTATTTGAAAAATCGTTACAGTACAGCATGCGCCGGATAAATTAAGTATTTTTTTTAGACGAGCGAATGGGGAATTCTTTAGACACTA
This sequence comes from Uropetala carovei, assembly GCA_036926305.1. NCBI lineage: Eukaryota > Metazoa > Arthropoda > Insecta > Odonata > Petaluridae > Uropetala > Uropetala carovei. The sequence continues at coordinate 4,714,348 of JAXCHB010000212.1, forward strand.
ATGCGCTGCTAACTTTAACGGCAACCTTTAAGCAGCTCTTTAAATTATGTCGCGGTAATTCCTATCATAATATTTTTGTCTAGTACATGAAGTGCAGCTGATGTCGTAAATGTAACCGTTGTCGACATTATCCTCGTTCAGAGCGGTATTTCGATTGAGAGATAATAAAAGCGGCATTTAGTATTGTGCTGTTTTTTATTTAATTCGCATGCGTTAAATAATTCATATTCCCTTTGCATCGTTGTAAATCTGACATGCGACAGTTATAATGGCGATTTGAAAGATCACAGATAAAGGTCACTTTTTCGAATAATTTTTTTTTGTAATTTTGAGAATGGAGAAATTAAACGAGACAAATGATTTTGGGCAATCTATTTTTATGCCGTTAACATTTTCGCGTTTAATCATTTAATGAGTTTAATGTATTAAACCATTATTTTGGATTAGAAATTACATTTTAAAAATAATCTACAGTTTTTTATTTGCATGAACGCCTCCTCTTTGAGCGGTCGTTATTCGCCTTATTCTCACTGCTGTATAACTTACCCTTAAAAAAAAACTCAAGAGCTCAAAGCACTTTTAAAAAATACGTTAATTTCGGAATTTTTCGTTCAAAATTCTCAAAAATCATAACATTCCCAAACGGTTAAAATCAACACAATTAAACATACTTCCATAATTTTTTATATATTAATTGCAACATATCTCTACTCTCCTTTATATATTCCTAATAAAAATACATGCATTATTTTGGAGTTCATAGGAACACAATAATTGAAGAAGTAGTTTAGGAGAAAACGAACTCACCCAAGTTACGCGCGAAAAATCAATAAGTCGATGAGGCCGCTTTAAAAATCGAAAGGATGCAACCGCGCGTCAAAAACATTGGTTTACGCTTACAGATCATACAAAACTGTCAAAATTTTAAGTCAGTTAGAACGCGACCTTTGACATAATACAAGACGCAAAAGAATGTTTTAAAAATCCTACGTCTCCCAATAATCTTCCTCTCTCTCTCTCTCTCGGAGAGATTATTTCCTCGAAAATGCGACAGAGGGCGGATATTGCTTCCCTTCTCCCGTCGGAAAAGGAGGAGGAGGAGGGGGGGAGGAGAACGTCGCCTTCCGCCCCCGCATTTACCCCCTTCGATCCCCTCCGGATACATCTGTCTCCTCTTGTATGCATACTCTCTCTCTCTCTCTCTGTCGCGCTCGGAGGGGCGTGTATAAATCCCAATCTGCTGCTGCTCCTGGATTCCTCGCGGAAGGGAAAATTGCGGGAAGGCAGTGACCTTGCCAGTGAAGGCGTGTGTGTGTGCGCGCGCGACAGGATGGGAAGGAGGTGGTGAGGAGGGGGGGTGGGGGTGGAGGGAGGGGTGGGGGTAGAGGGCGAGGTGGGGGTGGAGGGATGAGGAGGGGGAAAGGGGAAAAAGGAAGTTGAAGAGACAGAAGCGGATCGACCAGGATTAAAGAGGGTCTGAAAGGAGAGAAAGAGAGAGAGAGAGGGAGAAAGAAAAAGACAGAAAGAGAGAGAGAAAGAGAGAGAGAGAAAAAGAGAGAGATAATGAGAGAGAGGTCACTACTCCACAAGTAGTGTGAGACTCATTCGGTGACGCTTATTCAGGGTTCGGTGGGAGGTCATGGCCCTAACATCCGAAATCTCTCTCACTCTTTCTCTCTCACCCTCTCTCTGTCTCTCTATCTTTCTCTCTGGTTCCTCCGACATCCACTTCCCTTAAATTAAACCTCTTGCCTTCTCTCTTACTTCTTCACCCTGTCTGTCCCACCTCTTTTCTCTCTCTCTCTTCCTCTTTTTCTCCTCTTCCTTTATAAATCCTTCGCCCTGCCCTGACATCTATCGCCGTCTCTTGGTAATTCTCCCCTATAGCATCCCCCATTCGAAAGAGGAATATCTAGGTTCGCTCCTTCGCCTCGCTTCGCCCTCTCTTAATGCATTTCCATTATTTAACAGTTCATAAAAGTTTCCTCGCGGCATCAACCGAGTCGGTCGCCTTGCTGTTCCTATCTTCTCTCTCTCTCTCTCGGCTTATTCCCGAGATTCCGTTGAGCTATGGGGGTCTCCTTTGCGATCGCAGCATCCAGAAGTGTCCTTCCCTCCAACGCGACAGTCAATTTTTTTTCTCGTCCGACGCCACGGAGGAAGAAGAGTTTGAAGGGCGGAAAAGAAAAAGGAAGAGAATCCTGATTTATTCGGTAACTTTTTATCAGGTCGCGCGGAGAAAACTTCTTATGTTTACGCTCTCGTCCAAAGATCGAATTCTTTTGTGTGTCACGCGTCATTTTTTTCTTCGTTCGACTGTTCCCTTTTTATATAGGAAGAAGGGATATTATGGGGGCCATGTTTAAGCGTCTCGGAAGTATCGGCCGATTCAAACTTTTTCCATTTTTATGCGAATGGGAAGAAAAAACTCGAATGTTTGCGTTCGCGCACGAAACCAATATTTCATGCGATTCGTTCGCATTTGTCATTTGAATGGTCGGCTGGGACGGAAGAAAGACATACGGACACAAATATTATAGGTCGAACTGAAGTTTTTTATCGCAGAAAAATTCTTTTTCTCGATGCCTCCTCTGCGAGTAATATCTACTGTAATAATGTTTTCACGGCGTGAATACTAGACGAGACTGTGGAATTGTAGAATGCGGAAAAATACTGAAGAGATTTTTTTTCGTACGTTAGGCGATATAATTGTGCTCTTTACTTAAATGGAAAGCGTTTTGACATGGATATGTGGTTACACCAGTGATACCCAAATTTTTACTTTCTCATACGAAGTATCGAGAAAGTAGTTTTCGCGAAAAAATTCGACCTCGAGATTTTTACGGAAATACACGTTTTAGGTGTCGCTGAATCCGAAAAAGTGGTTTTCGCAATGCCGTCTGTCTGTCTGTCTGTCCGTCTGTCTATCTGTCTGTTACTGGCGCTGGAGCCTAGACGGTCGAACGAAAATGAATGAAATCTCGTACTTAGGCATTTTATCATACTGAGCAGAGTATACTTAGAAATGGTTGACATTGATCAATAATTAAGAGTAGTTTATTCTACGCATTTTTAACAACAATGCGATTTTCTCAAAAACGGCTCTAACGATTTTGATCAAATTTCGTACAGTTACTTGAGTTTACGTCTTCAATAATACTGTATAGTTCATATTTCTCAAAAAATGAATATAAGGCTAGTTTATTCTAAGCAACTTTAACAACAATTGGATTTTCTCAAAAACGGCTATAACGATTTTGTTCAAATTTCGTACAGTTACTTGAGTGTACATCTACAATAATACTACGTATTTTATTTTTCTCAATGAATGAATATAAGTTTATTCTTGGGCAACTCAACAAAAATTGGATTTTCTAAAAACAGGCTCATACGATTTTCGTTTTCTAAAGATAACTAAACGACGCATTAGTATATGAGAATGTTTGTTGTACCGATTTTTTTTATCGTTCCAGTAAATCATGCATACAGTGGGAGCACGCGGGTATTTATATGCTCTTAAGGAACTGAGAAAATTCGATTCAATATTCTGTTATGTTTCGCACCATTTCTCTGTTTGTCCGTCTGTCTGCATTTTTTATAATATTATTTCAAACTAAACATGCTAGTAAACAAAGTTTAACATTCCGTATTATTAATACATTAAACACAGTCATTTACTGTTTGCTTCAGCAGTTTTCTCCTTACTTGTTGATTATATAAATTCACAGATGTTATTAAGTTCCAAATATAAGCATAACTTTTCTTGCAAATGTTCTTAAATTGAAAACCTCTTCTTCTAATAGCGTTTATAAAATTCAATAAGATTTTCCTCCTTAAAATAAATCATATTCTTCACGACGAATTGAACCTCAATAAACTCAATTTGGAGATCCTTCGGAGCCAAGCACGTTTGGAAGGAAATTGGATTCCCAATCACAACGATTTTATCGTCCATATAATCTGTGACGTAGAATTCCACAACCGTTGATGGCGATATGTAGGTATATATTTGCAGAATTTTTCTTTCACATAGAGTACTAGGTATATATCGCTTCAAAAAACCTTTACATTGGAGGTTTCTTCCACTTCAAAACGAGAGTCGTAGCGAAATGTGGTCCGCGATTAATTTTGGCCGAGGCGAGGAGTGGATTTTGGACGGAGGGCGTCTCGTGATGTTAGATGGGTTAGCCGTTCGTGTCGGTCGTGATAGAGTTCGGTGTTGATGTTCCGGAAGGGGCGGGGGTGTTTGGGAGGGGGGTGGGGGGAGGGAGAGGAAGGAGGCAAGGGTGAGTTCTTGAAAAAGTAGAAGACGTTCAACTCGTGAAGTGAAATAATCTCCATTTTCGTTCGTTTCCAGGCAAAATACCTTTAAGTCACACCCTCGAACAAAGATGCCCATGGCACAAGGTATAAATCTAATAATACAGTTTTCGTAGAATTTTCCAAAATATTAAAAAACCTTTTGATATTATAATTTAAACGACTTAATTTATCAGCACTTTTAAAGTCGATGGAGCATGTATGAATCAAGGAACTTGTTACTTACAATGTCACCATAATTTTAAAATAATAATAAATCAAGATTAATACATTTGCCTCCCAAAAATGGGAAAGTACTAAGTGATGATTCAAGCACTTAAAAAAAAACACTTGTCTTAGGTATTTCCAGTGGCCAAGGTCTCCGTTGAATTAGCATGTAGGTATATAACGGGTTAACACACTTTTAACATACCGATAAAAGAATCACACGAAGCAAATTCATGGTTTAACATCATGTACTATACTCATCATATAGTGCGAATGTTGTTTTTAAAAATAATTTCGGTACATACGTATTAACGGGGAGCCCAACTTAAAAATATAAATACGGAACAAATACCATTTAAATTGTGTTTTAATTTTTCATAACAACATTAACAGAAACTAATTAACATTTAAATGATTTGTTATAGACAGCAATTGAAAAAAACAATCACATTTTAATTTCTGGTGGCCAATATTTAGCACTTCCTTCTAAAATGGTATCAAAAGCGTCTCGATTGTTGTTTAAACCACATAAACTCTGCTAAATATGATTGTAGAGGGTGGCGTCCTGTTCCTCTTTGTTTCTTGTCGACTGATTGGCCTGCCTCGACATTTACAAACCCAATCACCGGCCAACGGGGAGGGATAGTTTGGTTCCGGGCGAGGCGAAGGGCGCGGTAGCCGAAGGCTCGCCAATATCCTCTCCATTTGCGGCACAGCAGTCTAACGAGATATAATTCCTCTGTAAACTACAGATATCTTGGTAGAAACCAATCGGTACTTACGTATTAAGTTGGGCTCCCCGTTAATACGTAAGTACCAGAGTTTCTGATGCTGAAATTTTCATTGTCAGAATGAAATGTAAATTTGAATATAGGTTTGAATTGCATAATCTTAAATCACCGCGGAGTTGAAAAATATATATTGCTTTTGAAATCTCCTTCTACCAGGCGTCTTTAGCCCCATTTTAAGCCTTTAGATTTCCACCTTCATTACTTGGGAAACACACACAGACACGGCATCGCCCGCATATCTTCTCCTGCGTCAACAAACATAAAGACTATAGCAACCAAAATGTATATATAGTACATGCATATTAAGTGAAGGTGACGGAGATAAATGCACGGGTTGGGTTGAGGGCGAGTGGAGCGGCGGATTGGAGAAGAGGGAGGGTTGCCGGAGGAGAAGAGGGATAGAGAGATTGGAAGAGGTATATAGTAGTGATTGGAGGGGAGCGTGACCTTTCTCAGGCCGCCTTGGAAATGGGTTGGGTTGGCAGGCCTGATGCCACCCACCGTTGCGTGTTCCTCATCTCTCTTTCCTTTATTTTTACCTTCCTCTCGACCTGCCGACGAAGTGGAAGAAGAGGCCCCCGGGGAGGAGGGGCTGCTATTGGGGGCGGAGGGGCTTCCTAGGAGGGAGGAGGGGTTTGCTTGGAGGGCGGAGGCGCTGAGGGAGGAGGGGTTGCTAGGTGAGCGGAGGGGGGTTCCTAGGAGGACGGAGGAGCTGCTATTAATAGGAGGCGGAGGGTCTACTAGAAGGGCGGAGGGGTTTGCCAGGAGTGGTTGCTAGGAGGGAGGAGGGGCTCGCTAGGAGGGATGAGGGGTTTCTAGGAGGGAGGAGAGGTTTGCTAGGAGGGTGGAGGGGCTTGCTTGGAGGGCGGAGGGGTTGCTAGGTGAGCGGAGGGGTTCGTAGGACGGAGGAGCTGCTAGGAGGCGGAGGGTCTACTAGTAGGGCGGAGGGGTTTGCCAGGAGGGAGGGGGGGTTTCTAGGAGGGAGGAGGGTTTCTAGGAGGGAGGAGGGGTATCTAGGAGGGAGGAGGGGCTCGCTAGGAGGGAGGGGGGGTTTCTAGGAGGGAGGAGTGGTTGCTAGGAGGTCGGAGGGGTTTGCTAGGAGGGAGGAGGGGCTGCTAGGAGGCGGAGGGGTTGCTAGGAGGGAGGAGGGGCTGCTAGGAGGCGGAGGGGTTGCTAGGAGGGAGGAGGGGCTGCTAGGAGGCTAAAGGGGGCGGGATCCGTGAATCGCGCTGTGAAATCGGAAGGGAGTGGTTGGGAAGGGGGAGAGAGGGAGACAAAGGAGGAGGAGGCTGAGGGAGAGAGAGAGAGAGACGAGAGGCCGTGGTCTGAAGAGCGTAAAGGACAAAGGGAAAGGTATTTTCAAGTGCGCAACTATTGTATACGAAACAAAGTATTTTTTTAAAAACTCTCCTTAGGACCGCCAATTGAAAAGACGTCACCCTCACAAGCGCCAGTGTTTTTTTTCATTTCAATTTTTTTTTAATTTCGATAAAAATCTTTCGCGATCGACTTCACTTCCAACATTGATGGAAAACAGTTTTGTGTGACGAGAAATTTTTATTCCCTGCGAAAGAGAGGATGTGCGTCGTAAAAATTCCTATATAATGCCAATGTTCGATTTGCAAATCATTTTGGTGTCATTAATCTTAGACCGGAAAGCATTTGGATACAGAATAATAATAATGAAAGGGTGCTTATTTACAGGGAACCCAATTTTCACGAAAAAGGAGTCGAAATTTTTTAAATAAAATAAATATCCTGACATTTTAAGCATTACCTTATGCTTCATCATTTGAAAGGCTATACAGATATGCATACCGACGAATTACGGTAAGCGATTAATTTATAAATAATATAGAATCTTTCTAGGATTTAAGCACGTGTGTGTTGTTGTCTAGGGCCTCTTTCATCGTGACGTTTTTAAAAAATAAACGGAGTTTGTATTATTATTTTTAGAGAGAATAGCTGCTAAGAAAGGTTTGTTCGAGGCATTTACTCGGTGGAGTTGTCTCAAGACGGTTGATCCACTTTATTCTCGCTCACAAAAAAAAACATTCACCGTTGCTAAGGTGCTCAAAAGATTCAATTGAAAATTTCGATGTTAATCCGTTTGAAAGGGAAAGGGAATAATATTTAAATGGAGTTTTTCTGGGAGATTAAAGATGGGAGATAATCCGGTGAAAGGATTGGAGGATAAACTTAAGTATTAAAATATTAGAAAAAGAGGTAAAAAAAATCGACGTTATACGTAAGGAGTGGAGACATCGATTTTCAGAATGAGGAGCGAAGAAAATAAGAGAAGGATGAGAATAGAATGCGACGCGAGAAAAGAGAGAGAGAGACACAGACAGACAGACGACTTCATTTAGGGCGAAATTGAGACTGTGAAGTCCCTTCTTACATTTAACCCTTTCGTCAGGTTTGAATATTATATACAAGTTAATTACAAAATTTCACATTAATATTGATTACAGATTTTGTTTGTTGAACATAAACAATTACCATAGAATAATGTTAGTTTGGGTGGGGTTGAAAAAAAAACTGTGTAATCGCTTTGTTTAGCACAGAAAAAAGTCCCACTGCGGAAAAACCCCTACGAAGAGGAGGGAGGTGTAAAAAAACCGCGAAAAATCCCCAAATGGATACAGAAGAAAATAAATTAAAGAAAGAAAGAATAAAGGATTTTAATACCAACAATTAAAAGGAAAGAAGTAACATAGACAGACATAGGACATATAAAAATATACATATAAAAAGAGAGAGAGAAAGAGGGAGAGAGAGAAAAAGATGGAGAGAGAGAAATGGAAAACATTAGGTGAGGCGTTCGCGGCAGGTTATTTAATAATGCATTAAGAAATGATCCTAAATAATGGACTGAATGAGAGGCCGACATTTCTCTTAAGATAAGCAAAATGCCGTTATTATTTTGGGGTGGGGTTATTATTTGGGACAGAGGTCTCAAACGCGAAGCGAACGGGCCGCATGCGGGCCCTACGTTTAAAAAAATAAATTTAAAAGAATGTTATTAGAAGTTCAATAATTAGGGCATTTCACTATAGTTTTATTTTTTCAGTAAAATATAATACGTAACGATTTCAAAAGTGCGTTTAATTTCCAACAGAAATAGGTTCTTGTTGCCGCAATTAAGTTTCAGCAAGTTCTCATTGTAAAACATTTTTTTCCGGAATAAACGTAGCCTGTCGTCTACCGTTCTTTGACATTTAACCGTAATCTACGGCTACGGTAACTGACAGTATGTTTTTATCGTTACATATAGATTGGTAGGAAAAGTGTTTATTATTAACTATTATATAAATCAGAAAAGAATATTAATAATAAAAAAATTTTAAATTTAATCTTAAATACAGCGGAAATTATACCTTATTTTAAATAATTGATCACGAATTTTCATGTTTTTAATTTTCTTCGTTTCTTTTTATTAAAATTTTCTCCTTTCATTTTTATAAAACAATCAATTTATTTAGATTATCCACGAAGAGAAGATAACCATGCAACTTTAAATATGTTTTTAAAAAATAACGTAGTACTACGTCCCTATTCTCATTTAATTTTAAATTCATGCGTGACACTATTTGCGTTAATAAGCATTATCAATCTATCTATCTATAGATATCTATAAAGAAAAGTATTTGTATGTATGTATGTAGGTATGTATGTTTTTTTATAGCTCAGCAACTACATCACGTAGAAACAGGAGGAAGGTGTCATTTTAATCGGAATAAAGTTATGTGGTGTAGTCAGGTTTTTATACCGATTTTATTTACCTTTATAATTTAACAATATATTTTCTTTTTTAATTTTCTCCATTTTAATAACATAGGGATGAGTGCAGCTTATTTTTCATTTGCATTTTAAAATTACTTAGAAACATGGTAATAGCTGATCGATTGTCGACATTAAAAGCAGATATCACGTTCTTTTTCGACGACGAAGATAATTTTCGTGGGAGTACATTGGTTGAACTCATTATATTTAGCGATATCGAATTGGAATATTTCCACCGTTTATTCCCCAGCTACTAAACCTAGACCCTCCAAATTTTTATCATAGGTAGTAGCTCTAACGTGGAATTGTAAATCCCAGAGTTTAGTTTTTGTAACTTACTTAAGTTTTGAGTTATTTTGCCCACGGACAGACAGACAGATGGACGGATGGATACTAATATGTAACCGATGTTTTTTTAAAGGAAAAAAAGTGCCAAAAAAGTGCAAGTGGATGGCGACGTAAGAATTTCTAACGCCCTATTCTACGTCATTCAGCACCCTGATTCCTATCCTTGTTTTCGTGCGATTTCGGATATCTGCCGACGAAGTAGGTGGGTGAGTTGGGTTGGGTTGGGAGGGGAAACGTAAGGGTCTGGAATCAAGACGGAAATGAGGGAAGTAGAAGGGCAGGGAAAGGGGGGGGAGGGAGGGGGAGGGAGGAAGGGTTTGATTCGGAGCGAAAGGGAATAAGAATCGGGAAAAAAAAGTGAAGGCGGCCACTGCGAAGAAGCTTTTGATGAGCAAAGCGTCGCCTCATCGGATTGGCCGCCCCGATTGCCTCGCTTCCCAATCTGTCTCCGTTCTTCTCCTTTCTCTCTCTCTCTCTCCTTTCTCCTTTCCCTTATTCCCTTCTTTCTCTCTTCCACTCTCCAATCCCTTTTCTCCGAATCGATGCGCCGTGCGTCTTTTCCGTCCCTCGAAAAAAGGCCTTCCTCTCTCTCTCTTTCAACAGTCCGAAAATGCTTTTCTCGACTTTAATTTTTTTTATCGCTGTTGAAACCTGTTTAAAGGCGTCGTTAACGCTCTCTCTCTCTCTCTCTCTCTCTCCGTCCCTCTAGCGCGAGAGGAAATTAAGCGAATATATCTTCTTTGCGGATGCTGTCGCCATATAGTTTAATTTGATCGTAATTCAGGTCGAATCGTTTTTAATGGGGTAAACCGGCCCATTCGAATAAATTCCTATTGAATTATGCTTCTTTTTTGCGGCGGCTTTTTGTTTTTACTAAATTTACTACTTCGCTAGTAATAGGGTCAAAGAAGCTGTAATTATATTATACAGCTTTTATTATAACTATTACATTTAGGGTCTTTCCATATAAGCTAGGAGTATGAAATTTTGTCTGTTTGTAGTTTATGGTATGACCCCAACGTAAAAATTCGCAAATCTCAGAAAAAAGTCCCGGGTTCGACTCCAGGGGATGATTTCCATTTCCCATAAGATAACACGCAAAAGGCTAATTTTAGAAGTCCAATCTTCTATTCATTTGCAAATTTAAAATGGAAGAAATTGTGTGCGACGTTAATTGTTAAAAGAGAAGCACTCCAATACTTTTCGTTACTTTTTTATTTAAGAACACGCGGTTTTTCCATATTTTCACCTGGATAATTGAACTTTATTTTTTTTTTTTTAGAACAACGGTTTACCCCGAATCGCAAAAGTGATCATTACGGGAAAAAGAGACCGTCGAACTGATTCAATCTGCAAACTGAAAAAAACGTCCCCACGTTGGCTTGTCTATTTCGTCAATTCAGTTTGCCCCGATTTTTCCAGTGATTCGTTAAACGTATTTTTCTATTGCTTAACTTGAATTTAGGAGAAAGAGTAACGATTTACGAAACATATCTCGTGTGTATAAAAGAATTTATTTCCTCCTAGGCAATTCATTCGGTGCAACACTAAAAGTGGAATATTTGACATGCGATGATGACATTAAACTTGGATAATGTAAAGCGTTTTATTATTCAAGAGAAGAAGTTTGTTTTCATTTTTTTAGAGCCAATAATGAAGTTTTAAGATACGGAATAATTTTCACCTGCACGTACGAATCCTTTTCTCTAATAGGAATACAAATAAGAATAATATTTGACGAAATTATGGGCGTTTTTCTATCAGTATTTGGCGCAAAAAATTATCCTCTTGTAGGGTTATCATCTTTTAATGTAATTTTTAGCATGTAGAAAAAGGTTTTGCTATGTAGATCATTCCTGTACGCTTACTACGTAGGCGCTTTTAGTAACCCTTCTGTTTCGCATGAAATTTGAGCTTAAATCGACGAATCAACCTTTTAAAAACCTCATTTAATCCCATTTTCCTTCCCCTCGCCTATTCTCCTTTAATTCCCTCTCTCCCAGCATCTTCTCCTTCTGCTAATCTGTTACCACAGTTCGTATCTCGCTTGAGCCCGTTCTTTCGGAATGGAATTTTCAATACCTCCTCCCTCATTCCCCCCCCCTCCCCCTTTCCCTCATCCTCTCTCTTTCTCTCATCCTTCTCCAGTCCACTGCTTCAAGCCGCAACACAGTCCTCCCTCCTTCAGACGACTGCTGCATTGACCCTTTCTCCGTGGGGGGAAGGATTCCTCCAGACGGCACCTCTCACTTCGCCCCACCACCCGTCTCTCTCTCCATCTGCACCTCTTCATATCCTTTCTCCGCTTCACCTTCCCTCGGCATTCTTCCGCGTCGCCTTCATCCCCGTCAACCGCTCCCTCTCTTCATCGCTCCATGGATTCTTCATTATCATCCACTTTCCTCGTGATGATGCATCGTAGATGGCTCTAATAACAAGATGGCGTCCGGATCGATTATCTTCGACCGCTTAAAAATTTCCACAGACAAAAATATTACATTGCATCGCATTCAAAACGACTAAAGTTTTTTTTTTCGAGCGTTTTGTAAGATATCGTTTTATTTGATGAGATCCATCATATCCGAGATTGTTAATTCAGCTTTTAATTCCTCTTTAATCCCTCTACCCTTTCTCTCTCTATTTCTTTTTTAAACTTTCGCATCAATCCCATAATTCCTCTTGCTCGTTCTTTTTCACCGCCGTTCTCCATTCCATTTAATTATCTCCTCCTACCGCTCTCTTCACCATCTATCTCTCTCTCTCCCCAACATTTCCAATCTCCCCTTGAATTACAATTCGGGATCGATCTTTTTAGCTTTCACCCATAATAACTCTCTTTCGGGCTATTTAAAGCGAAGAGATCTCAGTTCGCCAGCTTTAGGACATACGCGCGTACATACCTATTTGTTTGACATATTTTTTTTCAAAAATACGTATTTCTCATGTTAGTAAAGTACCTACTAGATTCAAATTGCAAATAATCTCTACGTGGGTTACGTATGTACATAGGAGTCAAGTTAAAACAATTTCAAAATGTGGGAATCTATTACTGCTAAAATGCCAGGGAAACTACGTTTAAAAGTTTTTTTTTAAAAGCCGAATGAAAAATTTTAGTTTTTGTTTTTACATTTCTTCAAAATTCTTTATGTGGCGTATTACTAGGAGAGAGGTAGACACCAATTCTGGGGTCGCGGGTTCGAATCCTGCCGAGAGCACGGTCGGCTGTAAAGGTTTTTAATTATCGTCTCTGCGCTCTTTTTTTTTTTTAAAAAAACATTAAAGGCAGTTTTAAAAAATTTAATATAATAATGGACCTCACGAACTTGGTTATGCAAGAGTAGGTAGTAACTTGGCTTGCCACGGATTACGTATTTATTTTGGGCTTATGGACTTATTCTTAGACCTGTTCTTTCGTGTAAATACTTCCGAAAATTGTAGAAAATGCGAAATTCTCCTTGTTAGTATTCTGCAGCACGCGTACGCGGTATTAATCTCGTCGAAGGAAAGGAACTCGGGAGCCTTTTTCGAATCTAGACAAACAAACCCTAAGGCTTAACGAATACACCAACTGGATTGGACCGAATCATATAAAATTGTTTTATTAAAAAATACCGTTTCCTCGAGCGCGATGATTCTTGGAGATTTTTTCGGAAACCTGTTGCCCGGAAGTAAAAAGATGACATTTTGATGGATGCGTTCTTGGAATTGCGGACGCCGACCATGCGAGAAAGACTCACGGCCTGGAGAAGAAAAAGAACGAAAAGCGGAGGACTCCGCATTTTAAGTTAAGTCTCGATCCCTTTCGCCGCGTGCTCCTGCATCAGAACTTCCCGGAATGAGGAAGGGACGATGTTGCGCCTTGGTAAGCTTTTCATCTGTTTCGTTCCACTTCCGGCGTTTCTTTTCCTTCCCGACGTTTCAATTTTCCGTCTTTTTTTCCCCCTCCGTCCGCATGCGCGAACGCAGACGCTTCGCGTTTGTGTGTTTTTTTTCCCGTTAATTCCACCCAAACCAGTTGTGTATGTCGGACCGTGCATTTTTTTAAAAGTGCTCCTTTTGGAGGGATGGAGTTTGCATACCATATCCGCGAGATAAATAATTCCAGGAGTGCGTTTGGAGGAAATACAATGTCGTCGCGGAACGAGGTTTTCTTTTGCGATTTCGATCGCGTGGACTGAAAAAGAAGCGTTCCTTTTTTTTTTATCGTGAATCTATTTCCTTTTTAATTAACGTGACTGCAGGTGCCAGCGGAGGAATCGCTCGGGAAATGAGACTTTCAAGTGGCCTAAAAGTCAACTGGAGCGTAACCCTTAAACAAAAGAAATGTTACTCAATTGTTTGCGCGGATTCGTCATTCCTTTGTCTCTCGAATTTCGGACATCCAAATGTCTTTTTATATAATAAAAAAGAGCTCTCTAATCCGGTCTGAGGACTCTTTCTAAATATGGAATTCGGCCATAGAATGGCACTGCAGGGACCGTGCCTTCGATAGAAACGGGAAGTTGGACGCTGTGTACATGAATAACCAGGATGTTTGAGGGGGGGAGGGGGGGGGGGGGGAACAAATGAACGTAGAGAAGGAGGAACAGAAAATATTCCAAAGGTAAAGTAAATGGGAAATAGGGCACAGTCGAAGAATACAGATAGCGTCCGCGAGGAAGTGATAGAGTCCAAAAAGCTTTGTGGCAATACGAGATAAGATTGTATTGAAAAATGGAAAGGAAAAGACTATATTGGACAATAATGAACTGTCTCTGGGTCGATAAGAGAGATGCTATATGTGGCTATACTAGTTGAATTTCCCGTTAAAATTTAACTGGAGAATTACGATCATCCGAATCATTGAGAAAGCGAAACGTTTCAAGTATAATACATCCGAATACTCTAAATAAGTATTCTATAAAGTCACTGTGATTTTCTGTGGTGATAAATTATGTCATCTATATATATATATATAATGTACTTTGTTCTTTTTCTGACGATGTGATTTGCCAGTCTCTTTCTTAGTTGTTCTTTTACTTCGTTTACCCAGTTATTTCTTAGCCTCGCGACTTGATCTGACAGCCCTTTAGTTCGTTGTTTATTGGTTTTAATCGAACGTTTTGGTCTTTTTCTTAGAGCTTCATCTAATGTTGTACAACTAGTTTCATAATCAGAATAATATTCAATTTTCATGCAACAATCCACGCGGTCAACAATACAGCGAATCGTAAATAAATATCGAAATCAGCGAAAGAATGAGATAATATAATGTTATGTAGTTTGTTTAATTATATAATTATTATAACGGATATCTTGTGACGTTAATGTCCGTAATACGAAGGGTATGAATATATTATTGATACTTTTAAGAATGATATTGATGTAATGTAGGTAAGATTTCAGTATTCAATAGAGGAAAGGAGTTTTAATTGCTTTCGTCAATCGTTATAAACACTCCCCACACGCAGTTTCCTGAATATTGATCAGTATCTATTTACGTTGCTATGTATAAAGATCGTTTCGCTGCTTAAAGAAAAGTGTGAAGCGATTAACGCTAAACTTTCATCTAGTTGTAAACTTCATTGAAGCTAATTGAATCGGAGGTAACAATGACGGCCGCCTTGGCAAAGCCCGGAAAGAGTATGAAAAATCCGCAAAATTTCGAAACGAATTGCGTATTTCTGAAAACTTCGACCGCGTAACAAGTAAACATCGCAGGAATAAGGTAGTATAGTTTTTATGTGTATACATATAAGATTGCTATATTATTTTGCAGACTGAAATGCATAAATTATGATTAAAACTTACAGAAATCAGAAGCACTGACTTTCCTGAGAAAATATACATTTTTTCTGTCTTTTGGGTTTCATTTTATCTTCGGAATTTACATATGACGCAAGTAACCACTTTTTTTTATCGACGCCATTAGAAATTCACATAAAAAATAAAATTTAACGTCAAGAAACTCGGAAATACCTTTATAAACACACTAGCAGCCCGCTGCAGCTACGCTTGCAAATAATCTAAATAGTTCGGCCCTAGGTTAGATCTTCTTTGTTCCCTATTCATTTGACGTGTTTCCCTATTTCTTTGTCTTTCTTGTACTCTCCGCTCCTCATCTACACGGGCAATCCTATGATCTTCCGCATCTCTTTCTCTCTCTTTCCTGCAATACTCTTCCTTTGATCTCTGGCTCCTCTTCCTTTCTCTGGCAGCTGTAGCTGGGCTAATAGCTCTCCTTTTTTAAATTTTCTGCGATTTTACAGCAATATATTAGTGCAATTACGTGATCACAATGTCACAGAGTTACTCAATCCTAGTTTAATATCGCGGTACATTCAAAGGGAAAAAATTTTTAATTCTACCTTGCCGTAGTTCCAATGATTATCGTTGCACCCTTATAGACGAACTCACAAACAGTTGCTTTCCTTCAAGTGTCTATCAACGACTGCTTTTAACTTCTTACAGGACCTACTATAAAGGCGACGTCAATGCAGGCGTTTATTTAGATTATCAATGAAGAGAAGATAACAATAACGCTTTCATTTCGTCTAGTGAAAGGTTTAATTGGCCTTAAATGAATCGGAGGCAGCAATGAGAGTCTCCTTGGCAACGTCCGGAAGGGGTACGAAAAATCCGTAAAATTTCGAAATTGAATGCCTATTTCTGTAAAATTCGACCATGTAACGTGTAAACATTGCAAGAATAAGATAGTATAGAGCTTTAGCTGTCGAATAAAGCAAAAAAGAAGAAAATCGGTCCATATTTACGAATTTTAATGAACGAAGGAAAAAAACCTTTGAAAAATCGAAAATCCCTTTTAAACTCCAGAGAAAATATAATTGTCTCCTGGATTCGACCCGGGACACTTTAGCAAACGAAAATATTTTTCCAGGGACCTCATAGCCAGTAGAAACAAAACGCCGTTTACCGCATATCTTTACGACGAACTGTTCTCGAGAAATACGCCGATACAATTACGCGAGGCTTCATACGCACGCCCGCAGTTTCGCTACATGCATAATATATAGGATGTGGATATATATATATATACTATTTTATGTTGCCTTCCTTCGAATTTAATCGCTCTCATGTCTGCGTAGGGCTAAATTTTCTCACGACTTTTACCGTCATTCTTGCTTTCACACAAACCAACTCTGTTTAACGATCAAAATTTTAAAGACTTCCTCGTCTTTCCCGAACTCCATCGAGATTTGCACCGGAATGCCGCCGGCGGCGAAGTTCCGAACTTCTCGTCGTAGGACCTTAAAAAAAAAAGTGGACGGGTTCCTTCGAAGTTCTTGTTCTCGCCGCTTACCCGCAAGGGCGGCGCTGCCTCCGTCGTCGGTCGGAATTCCGATTTCAGAATAGCATCGTTAATTCATACCAATTGGGCAGCTGTGCCGACCACTTATTAATCAAATCATCGTTCTCTCTCTCTCTCTCCAAACAAACGCCCTAACAGGCCATTCCGCTAATCGGAAATTTCTTCATTTTTTTAAATGTGACAGCGGTCGCTTTGTTGCTGGATAATGCGATTTGATGATTTTGGTCCTTCAGTCAATTCGGCGCGTTGCTTTGTTGTCCTCCGGAAATATTATAGTTCCGTCGATCGTATTTACAAAACGAAAGAGTTAATTTCCTCATTTCTTCGAGTATATTATAACGTGAGAAATCAAATACAAAGGAATATTTTTTACATTTAAAATATATTATCCATATATATATATATATATATATATTTATTTATTTATATTGAAATAAGAAAAGCATATTAAATCTTACACGAAAAAACTCGGGCGAAAAATATAATAGAGGAAAGTCACGAGTGTGTTCCACTTCTCTTAGCAACTACGATCGAAAATGAATCCTTTCTCGCTTCCATTGTTCGGACCGCCTCCGATACCGGAAAAGAGCCTTCGTCACTCACACAGAAGTCCTTCTCGCTAAATGGAGTGTGCATCATCATCTCCTCTTTCCATCAAGAGAGAGAGAGAGCGTGGCTCCCTTTTCTTTTTGCACATTTTTCTCGAAAAAATATTGACGGCAGTTTGTTTTCAAGGAAACCGCCCGTTGATAAACATTTTTCTTCGTCTGCGAGGCTATTTAAACCGTCCAATTTTGAGGGAACTCCGATCCTTACTGAAAATGTACACTTATTTCAGATTTCTTCTCTTTTTCGTAAATGTTACCCGTGAACATTAAATATGGCAAAAAAATGGTGTTTCTAATTAAAAAAGACCGGTTTTTAATTAATGAGCTTTAAATGTCGATACTCTTTCCGGAACTCAACTGAGACATTTTGACTCAAAAGTGCATGCATGCGTATTGGATAATATCAAGGTTTCATCACGAATTACTCCGAAAAAATGTCCTCCATAAGATTAGTGCTTAAACTCCGGATTACGGTCCCCATAACATGGATCGCAAAACATTTTCCCATCCACGACATTTTTTACAAAGAACTTTGTTTTTGTTTTAAAGAAACAGTATCAAAAGACAATCGTGGAAATCCGTTTCCGAAGCAGGATGCGAACCCGCGACCTTGAGTAACGGGAGGCAGGTAAGCTAGCCTCTCACTCGTCTTCTGACGTCAGCAAAAACCTTTCCGTTTGTATAATTTTGTAATTTTTCACATCATCTTTCGATTCTTATTTTGTATAATATATTTGTTGCCGTCTTCCCCCGAATAGATTTAGTTTCTATATTCTCCAAAGAGCTTGAAAATGGTACGTCGAATATATAGGTGGTTTGAAGCGATGCTTGTCACCATGTTTGTAATCATATAAGGAGTCACTTCCAAATTATTAAACGTTTTATATTAAAAAATCGGCATTATTTCACTCTATTTTTTACGTTAAATTGCGAAAATCTTAAATAACATTAATAATGCCTGTATAACGAATTTTTTTTACGGTGGTTATGATGAATCGGAAGACATTGATTAAGATACAAGTGGTATGTGCTGCCGACACTTGACTAAACATTTTACTAAGAAATAACGTAATAAATAAAAGTTACTGATTCACTTATTTGTGTATAGTATATATTACTTACTGCTTACTGAATTTTTTTAAACTAGGAAAGCATATAAAAAATTAGGAGACGGCCACAATTCGGGTAAATGCGGTACAGCTCGTGCGCACTAACTTGGCAGTGCGCAGTACGCACACTGACTGTAGGACGAGTCCATTCTCGACGCGGGACCGTCTATAGGGGAAGTTGTGTTTAGGTGTGGGCAGTAGATGCGCGTCGGAGAGGAAGAAGGAATGAGAATTCGTTTAATGCGCAGGTGCACTGACGTCAGCTCCCCCTTAAGGCTTCTCCTTCCACTTCTTTACATTCCCCTCTCACGCTTCTCCGACTGCCACGTTATGCCGCATGAGCTGTACATACATACATATATATATATATATATATATATATTCTTTAGTTTCGATCTTTCTCGCAACAAATTAGCTTTATCGCATTCAGCACAAAATCGAATCTGTTTTAATAAGGTGTCTCGACAAGGGAATCTGTTAAATTAGCTACACGAATGAGATTGCCGACACAAAATATCGAAAAATCCGTCGAATTTTCGAAACTACTCCCCTCTGACCTTATCCTCCATCATTCTTGCCAATTTGTTTACATTTACTTTTTTCCCTGTGTTGATACGTACCGTTGGAAAAAAACTCGGGTCGTACGATAGGAAACGCGCACTCCTCAAAAAAAAAATCGAACGAAATCCCCAGTACTGCTACTCCTTCCTTCCATCAGTATATAGTCCCGGAATCTTCCCTAGGGGATCGCGGGTTCGTATTCCCTTTTGGATTAAAGCTAATCCGCGCTCCATACGTCTGGTTGTTGGACGTTAATTCAACTATTTTCCCCATGGAAAGGAGAAACTCGATAGCGGAGGATGGATTTAAACCGCGTTGGTTCGTCGTTTCTTTTTTTTTTTTTGTAAATTAAAAGTGAGGGCGAATCCGCGTCTCTCTCTCTCTCTGTCAGGTAATTAGCGTAGAAAAAATATATACATAAATATGGCGAGACGAAAATGAGAGGATTATGACGGCGCGACCTCCATTGAGGGATGCTGAAGACTCCAGACCATCTCTTTTACCTCTTTTCGCATCCGGCTGAAGTGGATCTGGGCGGAGTGGTTGGCGGATATGGAGGAGATATCGGGTTTGGAGTGAGGAGAGGGAGAGAGGGAGAGGGAGAGAGAGGGAGAAAGAGGGAGAGAGAAAGAGGGAGAGAGAGAAAGATGGTAGCGATGAGGTGGTACTTTTGCCTCTACTCCTCCCTCTCCCCCTATAGAGGGCAGCAGCGTCGCACGCAGACGCGCGGAGTCACCGCGCGCGGGAGATCCGGTTTCCATGACTCCTTTTGTCCCCCCACCCCCTCCTCTCTCTCCCTCTCTCTCTCTCTCTACCTGTTCGCTCGCTTTTTTATATTTATATTCTGCGAAGCAGTCTGATGGATGTCCATAAGAGGTGCTTGCGGTCCATTGCATCGTCATGACCGTGGAGTCGGCGTTTTTTTAATTGTGTTTTTTCTCCATCTCTCCTCGCGATTCCTCTTTCGACGATAATGTAAACAAAAAAACGTGATGCGGAACGCGTTTTCCGTTTTTTTTAAAGGAGGCGGAAAATCGAGCGCGTTTCCGCTAATCGAAAATAATAATATTAATAATGATATATCCAGTCTCTCGAAAAATTGAATCTGAAAACCCCTGGCGTATGTAGTACGTACATTCGTAGAAAAGTTTGTATCCATTGGTAATGCCGTGTATTTTTTTATCCGATGTCTGCCATTTCAAGTTTTCATTCCCACTTGAACAAGACGTGGATTAATTTTTGAAAAGAAAAAATGGATTCTTCGTGGATGGAATAACGACGGATGATTTTTTTTGGGAACTACAAAAATTAAGAGAATTTTATACTACAGAAGCAGCTTACATCAGTGTCGATTCACCTATAGTAGGTTCTACGCGCGCGTGTGAGTGTTTGTATATATATATATATATATATATATATATACACACACACACAGGGCCGTGCCCAGACATTTTGCCGCCTGAGGTGAGATATAATATGGCGCCTCCTTAATTTTTTTACTAAGTAATTTTATTATATGTTAGTCGAAAACGATAGGAAATAATAAAAATCTATTTATTCAAATCCATAATCACTTATATTTATGAAAAATATCAACTATACATAGTTTAATTTTCATAGAATTTGAGTCAGAATCTATTTTTAAATTTTCTTAGGGATCAAGGAAAAAATTATTTATTCTAATTGCTTGTGCTTATGCCGTGTTCTTATTAGTATTTCTTCTGTAACAAACACTGGATCAATTTCTAGTTCTTCCGCGATTTTTTGTGCTGCTACTATTATGTCGTTGAATCGTGTCGTGCGATAATCTTTATAAAAAAAAATCAATAGTTTGATCATTGGCTTTAATACATTCTGAAAGGTCAAGTTTAGGGCTTTTTAGTAATTTTGAGACAATGTTTGTTTTAAAAAGTGGCCTTTTTTTTGTGATATTCAACACCAGATAATTTTTTATGGCCAACCATCGTCCGCTTTAAAAACTGTAAAATAGTAAGGTCTCTTAACTTTTTATGAGTAATATTGAAAATATACTAACACTAACAATTATTTATAGTATTAATTGATATTTGTACAACAGAATACATATACACCGTATTTTTGTGGACTGTCTTAATTAAAACGGGAAGCGATAATTTTGAAGTTATACAACTAATATATATTTCAATCTACTATTTTCAACAATAAAATAACATAAAATATTAACACGCAAAGGTTTCCAATTAGCCCATAATCAAGAAACCCGAAATGCAATTTAGCTCATAAAATAACGCAAGTTGACAGGACTCAGATCTTCTCTTCGATTTATAAACATAAAAAAACATGATGTTAGTCAGTCGCGCATTAAAAATTACTCTTTGCACCACCACCTATCAAGCAAAATTGTTTTATTTTTGTTTTTGTCGTGATTTTACCGAAAATAAAACTAATAAATATGGATTTAAACTATACATGACTTTACTGCAAAAATAAATGAAAATGGTTTTCCTACGTCTCTCAATAAATGTTTAATATAATATGAAATACTGACACCTTTGTAAACCCTGCTCCTTTCAGTAAAAGGTATTTCGTTGATCTGCTAGTAGAAAACGTAGAACGTATCACTTTCCTTCCTTCTTGGAATCGCGCAAAATATTTATATCGATCTAATTTAAGACACAGGCCAACAGAGTGTCACCTAGCTCTTTCGCATTACTAAGTGAGAATGGTGAGAATGCAGCATAGGGCGCGCTTCATAGCAGATTGATATTCCCCAGAATGGTTAATCATTTTGAATATTCCAAGAAAAAACAATGAAACAGAAATATAAGACACGGAGGGACGCGAAGCCCTGCCGGGGGTTTTTGCCGCTTTGATGAAAGTAGACCTATCCCTTTGCTGCAGTCAACACTCATTAGAGGTTTAATTTTTTGCCAGCTAAAATGTCAACAATGTCATTATTAACCAAAGATTTCCGCTTTTTAGAAGAAAGCCTAATACTCGTAAAAGCGATATCTCTGTGCAAAATCAACATGATCACGAAGAATACCTAATATTTTTGTAGGAAAAAGTTCAAGCATATATCAGATACTACAACTCGGACACCAATAGGTGTTAATATGTAATAGGTAAGTTTAACCTGTGTAACCGGTTAGAGTAACCAGCTGAGAGCAAAAGAAATACACTACGAAGCTTAAAAGCAGTTCACAATCATCCATTGAAAACACAGGTTGACGAGTATAAGCGGTCGACGCAGTTAAGAGGTAAAGTGTCCGTCAACCAGCATACTCCAAATAAAATGTCGCCGCACGAAACTGACTGTGAGTTGAATTCATTTAATTCGGTGCGGGGATATAGTTGGCGAATCGTCTTTTACTTGCTATAATAAAACCCATTCGTCCATATTTAACGAAAGGCTTACACTCACTCAACCCATTTATAATTACGTCATATCCAAATTGAAAATTCTGAGGACACTAATTTTCGTATCAATCGGATGCCTTTGCCTGCGACGACCTAAACGCCAGTCAACCAGACCTGAAATTAAAGGGAGATATGGAGGATTTTATTCCTTAGATGAGAGGTACGAACTTTCCTACCTTTGCTGTGTTGTCAACGTTCCAGCGGTGGAAGAAGAAATAAATCCCTTTTCTCCAGCGATGAGAAAAATTCCTCACACTCACATATACGCGGCACTTCCTCACAGAATGACCATTACACTACACAGGGACGTGCAAAAGGGGGTAAATGAAAAGCACTTTGGGGTTGACGAATGAATTGATAATATTGATATTGGTAATTGAAGAAATTGGTGGGAATCACAATTCCATATCACCTGTAATGGAAAGAGAAAAAAATCGTCACTTTGGACTGTTAAATAATCAATAATGAAGTGCTGGGAGGTGGGGGAAATGGGAAAAATGCCTTTGCTATGACCATAAAAGGTAAAATCTACGAATATGCTATTGTCCAACTCATGGTCAACTCAATATAAAAACGAGTTTTTGCAGCATTGTTTAAAAAGGAATAGACGATATCGAAAATATCATTAATATACATTGTCAGCTCGAGATATCATATTTTGACGCCCGGCCAATCAAACAAACATTTCACAAACACAAACACACCGTTAATTTTTATGTTCAACTATACGCTTTGTTGTAATAAATACGAAGTTGCCGCTTCGTTAATACGTGATTCACTTTGGAATACAAAAGAGAAATTTGCAATCATGGATAGATATATAAAAGTCGTTTAAACTCTCTAACTATATTGACGCCTCGGGCGTGGGCTGGCCTTATGAATTTATTTTGATAGGTTTTCAATTTTGTGAAATTTTGGCGCCCCCCTTCGAGAGGCGCCTGAGGAGGTTGGCTCACCGCCTCACCCATCGGCACGGCCCTGTATATATATATATGTATATAAAGGTGGCAACAAGGTGTTGGAGAGAGCCCGGTGGACACACCTAAATTGGAGAGCCTCTGGGGCTGCTGAAGACACACGAAAAACAACACAAATAAGAAGTTTTCGTGCTGACGCCCTTCCTCAGCGACGGAGAGACATGCAGGGGCGAGGAATCTTTTCCACATGGTGGGCCGCATAAGTGAGACGAATCTTTCGGGGGGCCGCATTTGAAGTTGCCGATGCTTTGACCGAACCGTATTAGAGCTTAAATCGAAGTTAATGAGAGATTATAATGAGTTATCATATAAGTGGAAATCAATCTAAATTTAGTGTGTTTAGGATTAACATTTCAGTATTAAATGCTTTATCATCATTATTATTTGGATGAAAAGATACGAGTTTATGCGTTAAATTTTAGGTATCCCTTCTTCGCGGGCCACACACAACACTCTCGGGGGCCGCATGTGGACCGCAGACAGGAGATTTTCCCGCCCCTGTTATGTAGAGTCCACTGTAGGAGAATCTCCACTGACGAGGCTCCTTTTTTCAGTCGAAATATTCCTGTCTGATTTTTCCCTAAGCATTCTACGACCATTGGAACCAGCGAAACCGACAAGATTAATTGCAGGAATTGATTTCAGTTCCAATTCATAGAGGAACAGTCTTACTGCCCGTTCTCATTGACAAGGACAGTCAATATCACACAGGAAATCTCATATTCGTGGCCCCTTGCCATTATGTACTGGTTTCAGAAGGGAGCAGTTCTTCCTATAGAGGGCAGCTGCGTCCTCCTCCTCTCTCTCTCTTTCTATCTCCTGACCATCACCATCCCTTGGTGCTGTACCGCTATCCGAACTCTTTTCTTCTTCCTTTCCTCCGCCGCGGAGACATAAAAATCCAAACTGGATTCGTTAGATACCGTTAAATATTTTTTCCCCTCCCGCTCTGTTCGATTTGCAATAAACTCGACTTCCTCGTAAAAAAACTATAATACCAAGAATATTGAATATTACGTGTTAATTTCGGCTCGAGGAAATCTTTTAAAATATTTACGTTTGATTGAAAATGTGCTCGTTTACGAGGTAGTATGTAGGTATATTGAATTAATGGGCTTAATGCCGTGAAATGGAGTTTTGCAGTGGTGCAGTTTTCTTTACCAAATATCTCCTTTAGGACTGAATTTATGTAAATGTATGTCATTATCAAAGTCATAGACAATGATATTTTCTACAAGTTTTGCTTGAAACATTTTTTCATAAACTCGTTTATTTAAGAAATGATTCGATTTTCCGTCTGAATTTATGTTAAGGACGTCGCTAATTGATATGTTTGTTTTCGTTGCTACGATAAAAATTTTCAATTGTTAGATAGCAATGTTTACGTTGCCAAGTGTAATTTTAATTGCACATCGATATCTTGTTATCTATATCAACAGCTAACAATTTTGTTTACTTGCTTTTTTTTCAATGTGAAAAGTGATTCAATGTTTTTTTGACTGTGATTGCAAATAATTATTCTTGACGACGCTGATGTCGAGAGGATTCGTATTCATTGCTTCATATGAAGAAAGTCATGTGCTGGACACAAAAGAATTTTTAGTTTCATAGCGATGCTCATGAGGTTTTATTGAAAATTATCAAAGGAAAATGAGAGCTCCATCTCCTTATGAAAACATTACTGCGTCACCGTGTAATTTATGTATTTTTTTAATTGTTGACTCTGTTTTCGATTTTATGAGAAATTTCTGCGTAATTCAGTACCCCATCTGCGAAGATCTGGCTCGCGTAAAAATAAATAAAAAAGTTCGCCCAGAGTTATATTCATCTGTATGTTATCACGTGGGTCATGCGTGCGTCATACCGTGACCAACGCGCGTGACGCATCTGTTCCCATTAACTTCGCTGTTTGTGTTTTCTCTTTCTCTTCGTTTTAGTGACGCAGTCCCGTCCGTCAAAATCACGACCGAAATCGATTGTCGAACAATAATAAAAAGTAAAACAATTTATTTTAAAATCGAATCACCGCAGGATAAAACTCCTCTCACAGCGTCGTCGAAAAGTGAAATTTCACACATTTCGACCAGAGTTTTAAAATCGACATTGGAATTACCGCGTGATATATCAAATCGAATTACGAATGTTTCGATTATCGTTCGAAACGTTTCGATTTCGAGCGACAAATGGATACATAAACCGTGATTGCGAAACGATAGGCGATTTGCGCGTATATCGAGAGAGAGAGAGAGAGAGAGAGAGAAATTCCGGATGCGATGAGAGGAGAAGAAAAATTAAAAAAAACGAAACTCCTCGCGATCACTTGGCCATTAACATTCAACTGATGGCGTTCTTGTCTATAATTCCGCTAAAAACACAAAAGTCTCCTATGAAATCCACGTTTTCAGCCCGTCTCACAGTTAATATCTCTGTTGCATCGCTATACTTATGTTAAAATCAGTCGTTGGCCTGATCAAGCGACGAAAACTGCTCACAACTCGAAAACTTTTTATACTTTTTTCGACCAAACTTTCGGGAATTGCTCGTCCCGACGCCTTTAAAATTTGCTCACCGTCTACGTTGGAGTCCGATTACAGGAGAGTTCGTTTTATCTATTAGATTAACACGGGGATTGGCGTAGCACAATTATCATTTGCATTTTAGAACCACTTACAATCGTAGTGGAATTTCTAGACCTGAAACAACTGACGCATAAAAGAACGAAGTGTTTCTAATTTTCCTGCCTTCGAACAAAGGAATACCAATAACGGCCGAGCGTGGAAGCACTGACCAGATTTCCCGATCGCACCGACTGGTTGGTGCTGCTGCTATCTTCGTCGTATCCGAACAACTGTCACGATCTTCTGTTAACGTTCTACACCCTAAAGATCGCTATGCGGTATTGCATTTCTCTTTTACTTAAATTACCAAATTAGACGATCAAAATTTGGGGTATCCCATCAACACAGCGTGTTTACACACTGCATACATACACAGCGTATATGCATTTTATTATTGTTGTTTTTTCTTTTATTTAGATTGTTTTTCTCGGAATGGAGGATGCCTGGATTGGGGAGGGAAGGGGGGAGGAGAGTTTGTGAGGGAGGGAGGGGAAGGAGTCTGTTTTAAACGGGTGAATTCTGATAGTTTATTGATATTGTGTTAACGAGTGTTCCCGAGTCAGATATAGAGATTAAAATTGAAGAAGTTTCAAAGATTTTCAGTACACTTTCAGGAGATGTGAATAAAGAAGGGAATTTTTTTCGTGGACTAAAACACAAAAAAAATAAAATTTATTTCAATTAAATCACGTTGTATATGATTTTAAAAGGTTAAAAACATTTATTATTCACATAAGTAAATGAAATATAGTTTTTGGCATATAAGAGTCGCATAATTGTTATGTGAAAAAAAATAAATATTTTAATCGACATTTCATTTTTCAGAAAGTTCACCCGCCTAGTACCCATTTCGTTTATTTTCCGTATATCTTTCGATACTTTTCAAAATAAATTTTGTGCTTTCTTTGACGGGAAGTTACACACACTAGTTCTAATACAGAAGGATACGAGGCGACATTTGTACTTTAAAATTCTCACGAATCATGATGTTAACTTCGACAGTTCTCTTTGTCTTCGAAAATTGCGCTTTTGCAATTGAGCAGCTTCTGAAAATAGGGAAAAAAATTTTATACACTTCAAAGCGAAGTGGTTGCCATCTAGCGGTCTCTTTTGAATTTATTCTCTCTCTCTTTCTCTCTCTACGGAGTAATTTCTTTTCTTCCATTTCTCTCTCTTCCTTCTCCTTTTATCACCGCCAACTCCTTTCCCTTCGTCCCTCTCCTTCCGCTTAAATCTTCTCAACCTCCGACAGAGCGTGACCAACATCCGAAATATCTTGGGTTCAGTCCCACCGAATCAATTTCCTTTCGCTCACATTTTTCAATATATATATAGGTATAGGTATAAATTTGTTTTTCCCTCCCTTTTTCTCAATAGCGGTAAACCGGGCGCCTGTTTTACGCTTCCTTACCCTTCCGTTTGAATTCTCTATTCTCTCTCTATCCCTATCTCTCCCTGTGCTTCGAATCGAATGGTCTCTCTCGAGTCGTTTCCCGAGAGGCGTCTGCTGACGAACAAAATTTATAAACACGCTCGTTAAAAAGCCTCTCGAATTTCCCTTTCTCCAATATTCTCATTCGACTATTTGGCGGGATATGCATAGGAGGAAGTAGTATTTGGATTTTAAAAAAAAATGCGTTTATCGTCAAATAAAAATGTTTTTCATTACGCATGCGCACGTGCATTTGCGCTCATAAATCGTTTGTCTCTATCCGTAGAAATGTTACCGACTGTGAGTTATCTACGGTATCTAGTATATTACAGCTGTCCTGTAATATCCTTCGTCTTTTTGCTGATCATTTATTTTTCACTTCAAGTCTTGCAAGATCAGTTTCATTCCTCTCTTTGCAAATTTTCCTTCGGTAACATCTTCAATGATTTTATGTTAAGTAATTGCTTGATCCGGTTGACGAATAATATCGTCATTTTTTTATTTACGGCAGTATTTTTCCGTCGCGTTTAATTTATCGAGATCCCCGTCCATCACTGTCGACGGTGGAGAAAAATTTTCCTCTGCTTATGGATAACCTGCGAACTTTTTTATAATCCTCGCACTCTGCAAATATCGAACTCAAAATGACGATTCCGTAATATCGGAAAATTATCTGAAATTATTGAGTGAGTCACAAAGTTTTATTTAAAGCCATTGTGTTCGGTCCGTAGAAATGGGTGGTCAATATGGAGATTGGAATTAGCGGATGAAGAAGACATCCACTTAGTACAAGAAAAGGTATTTTCTCTAATTAAATATTACCATAGACCGCACATTCTATGGGATTAATTTCCAAATGCAGCATTGGTAGAAAATTATTAATTGCCTAATAATCGTTTGCAAGCATGTCAAACGTCTTCGATTACTCGTGCGTCGCTAGCAGAATATATTTGTTAAAGAGTAATGAAACACTTCCTTTGCCCTTTCTAGGTGCTTTATAAATCTGCGCGTACAATGTAAATTAGTTAAAAATAAATTTTATCAGAAATAATAATATTTGGATCTGCATGTAGCATTACGGATGCAATATGTGCTTCACTATTTTTTAAAGGTTTTGTTTAACTGCAATTAGCTAAAGTTAATTAGTTGGCCATGACAAGATTAAATAGATCCGAAACATTTATTCTCGGCATTATTAGTAAAATAAATCGCCCGAGTTTAACGAGAGGCATTTCTGTTTGACTAATGAACCGAACAGACATTTATCCATCTGGCTGTCGTGTCATTCCATTTAGATTTTACATGGAGTAGTTGCTATTCCAAACTCAGCGCATGTAAAAAATTACTCGCTATTTCAGTAATCTCGCCCTATCCGAACTTATAATCGAGTTCCGCCGAATATTCGCCCTAGTTATTTAAATAATCATAATATTTTTTTTCGTGAAGCTAGTCGTTAAAAAGTTTTTCGACACCTTGTCACAAAAATTTTGTTTCGATTCGACGATTCGTAAATGTAAGAACAAAAGTGAAGTCTAAATTAAAAAATTAATCTTCGATATTCTGCGCACTTCACCGGGTTCAAAGTCCCGTCCGTGGATTTTATTTACTTTCTTTGGTGTCGACCCAAAAATCCGCCGTGCACTTAAAGAATGCACTTTTGCGCCTCCTTAAGCCTTTAAAAAGCATTGAAATCGCAATGATTTACTTCAGACATCTTAAAATCGGACGCCGTCTCAACATCCTAGCCCTCACCAAAATTGATTTTTAGTCTTTTTTATCGCAATGACCCATTGCGCCAAAATGTCTATTTAATAAATATATTCGGCCTTATAAGGATACGTACAATGTCTAATTTGTGCCATTTCTTATTCGTAGTTTGAGGGAATCGTCTTGCGATTCGCATCATTGTAGTCAGTGCTATTTCCTGCTATCTTAATCAAACAGAACAACAGCGCATTGCGAATTCTCATGGTTAAAATCGTACATTTAAGGAAAATAACGACGTCCACTCCTGAAGACCCTCTTACCGAACATTAACACTTTCGTGGATAAACTGAGCCGCGTTCACATTTCAAATTATCGCAACCGTTCCAAATTAAATTCGATTATTTTTTCGGACAGCACATCGATCAAATTTCGATCGAATTCTGTTTTAGTCTTAACAGGCGGATATGCCTCGATGTAACCTGTTCTCTCGGATGATGGATCGCTTAAAGCTCATTTTCTGCCAGTTTAAAAAAGCTCGTGTGATAATTGCGGGCGTGACGCGAACGCTGAGCAAACGCCGTGCAAGCGTCGTTTGTTTCGCAATTATCCACGGGTAAAACCTGTGGCGGCATGAAAATAAGGTCTTGAAAAGGTCGGAGCTAATCGGCCACTCACGTGCTGTCTGCTGTGCGAGCGTGTACGATATTCCTCCGCCGTTGTTGAAAGAAAACAGCGAAATTGAGCTTCAATATCTGTTAGGTAGGTACCTACTTTCGATACCGCTTCATCCGTGATTCTTCTTCGAGGTTCTTCAAAAAGAAAGTGGAATTCTAAGCGCCGCGGCGCGCCGCATTTATTCGGATAGGAGAGAACAAAAGGACCCTCAAATATGCTTGCATAAAAAGTTTTCAAAGAGAAACGAATTTCGGCGAAAAAATGTTGACGAAATTCTTTCGTGGAAAATTGATCGAGGCCAAAAAGAATTACCTATTAGTTATTTATCACGTGAGGACTAATGTCTAAAATATGACAGTACTTTTTCAAAAAAAAAAAAACGCAGGAAATACGAAAGAAAATAAATGCCAGGAGACATTTTTTCAATTCCAAAAAAGTCGAAAATGAATTGCCTTAGATTCAAGCACACGCGAAACTTTTTAGAAACGATGAGATTACATCCATGCGATTTTTTTTAAAATATGATCACATCAAATATTTAAAGTGAATTTAATAACCGTAAAAAGAAAGAGAAAAATCTTAGCACAAAAACGAACGACTATGCTCGTTCTAAAACGGAAAAAATCTCGGTTTCCGACGAGAAGCTTTTTTCATGCTCACGTACGGATTCCCTTTCTATTAGATTTCGTGTATCCAATTAGATCAGACGCGTTGCCTGGAAGCAGATTTAATGGTCGCCTATCACCATCGAAACACCAGAAGCGATCCTTACGTAATCTACGTAAGGAAAAAAAGATTTCTCCGTGTTGTGTCATTTGGGCGAATCCGATTTAAGCTTTTTTTTCCAGGAAATGTGGAAACAGGTGAAAAATCTGCTATGACAGGGAATCGAACCCGGTCATATAAGATATTTTCACCTGTTTCCACATTTCCTATCATTTTCAGCTTATGTCTGTCGCATAAGGATCTTCGGATCATTCGTTCCATCAATTTTTTTCTAGTTGAAGTCGCATTTCAAAAATATACCATCAAGTTTCCGTTCATAACAATAAGGCACTGATCTATATTCCTTCTCTATCCCTCTGAGAAACTATTTTTAACACTATGTACTTTTTAAGTTTAAGGGTTTGCGATAAAAACATTGCGAAGCATCTTTTTACCACATAGTTCATTTTATTTCATTCTGAATAACAATTCAAAACCGGTTTTCTTGTTTCAGAAAAGAAAAATGCAATTATCACGTATTCCAGGGACATCTTAAGGCCAAGTCCAATGACACGCTGCATCTTTGCTTGCGCTTATACATTTCATCGCTGCATCGATATCTCGATACATATCGCGTTGAGATTTATTACATAAATTCATATCATGGACATCCACCAAATACCGGCATATTCGTAGACGCGCCTACAGACACCCATTGCCTTTTCGTGATGCGTAAAAAGTATTCAGCCAAAGATATTCTAGCGCAACTTTCTTGAACGTTATAAATTTTCTATCCGTTATTTTATTTTTGAGGCGCGTTTCGCTTCCAGCTTGAGCGCCTATTAGCTTCTGACCGTCTGCATGTTAGTTCTCG
This sequence comes from Uropetala carovei, assembly GCA_036926305.1. Lineage (NCBI taxonomy): Eukaryota > Metazoa > Arthropoda > Insecta > Odonata > Petaluridae > Uropetala > Uropetala carovei. The sequence goes on from JAXCHB010000212.1 coordinate 4,745,774, forward strand.
GCTTCTACGGAACGGAATTTCATAAAATGTTATATTAAGGACTTAAAGTCAAAGCTAATAAGAAAAACGCATAAATAAATCACGTAAGCCAGTCAGGGGTGCCACTTTACCGGTGACAAAAAATGAAATTTCCGTCATATCTCTTAAAATATTGCTCATATAAAAATATTTTTCAAATGAAACTTGTAGTACTGGTAAATTATTGTATTTCTTTTTCTATACATTTTTATCGTAGGAGTAGCCGTTATCAAGAAAATCAAACAAGGTCTTAATTCGAGTTGAGAAAATTTCTTGCATGGTTACTTCTTCAATGTTGCTAACATAAACAATTTCACAAAAATACGTTTAATTTCCTTACGTGTACATGCAATATTATAAAATAGGAAGAAAATGTATTAGGTACCTATTTATGACGAAGAAAAAGAATTTTAAAACGCTATTTCCCTTACGTGCACGTATATAATTTCTTTCAAAAATACTCCATTGCACGAAACGCGCCCATTTGTGACACGCCGTGCACTTTCCTAACTTGTTTGTATTAACCGTGCTTCTATATGAATTCGGTCTACATTACAATTTTTATCGCAGAAATCTTCGTTCCTTCCGTCAAAGTTGGTAGCGCCGATTGAATCTCAGAACGTTTGTAAGCTTCGGCCGTCGCAGTCTCCACCCAACGTGACGGACGAACGCACGCACGACGGTTGCAGCAGTTTAAAAAAAATACGCCTTAAAGGAATCATTTCTTTGGCGTTTCCGATGCGTCAGAGAGAGCGAGTTAAGGCATTCAGTTGGGGAAGTAAGGCGAACAGGAGGAGATAGAGGCACTCTTCCCACCCCCTTTCATGTGAACCTGTGCCCGGAGACCTTCCCAAAGTTCGGCGGCGCCCTGAAAGCACAAGGGAACCACTGTGCACTTTTTTGTCTGAAGAGTGAGTCTGCGTGGGCGTAAGGGGAGCGTTGTTTGCGTGATGGAGGATGGTTGTTGAGGTGCTTGTTTGCGCGTTAAGGTTTGCGAGAAAGATATGAAATACCACTCTTTCGTACCGATAAGCAAAACCAAGAACCTTGAATGAGTTCGATGGCTGAATGAAACCGAATAACTTATCTCTTGGATACGGGTGAAATTTAGAAATTTTAACTTATGTCCGTCTCCATAGTAATCTTCTTATGATCCATTATTTCCGTCAAAAAATCTCCGGTATCCAAAAATAAATATAGAAAACTATATTCGCATAATTAACCTTAGTACGTTCTAATAAATTAGGGTCGTATTCTTCCTTTGGTCTCTCCGTGCGGTGATTTCTCTTCTAGGATGCGCGCGCGCCTTCAATGGCCATCTTTTCTAATGGAATTCGCTCCCTCCTCCAATCTACGTGTTCCCTCCAATCCCCGATGCGTAAGATAGCTCCTAGTAATTTTTAATCGGTACGATAGGGGGAATTACCTGTACTCTACATGCAGGCTCCCTACCGGAAGCTTAGAAAACGAAATCCACCTGGCAAAAAAGCGTCGCCTCACCTTGTCTAATAATATAAAACAATAGATACCAATGATATAGACAGCTATCGTAATTTACATTCGAATTTATCATTTTTTTTAATGGTTGTCGTCAAATAGACAGAGAAGCCAGTCGTTGATAGTCATTTTTTTACGGTTTCAACGGGACTTTTAGGTCGTCCCATATTATGTTTTTCTTTAATAATTCGCCTGCAATCTTCAGATATTCAAAGCGAAAAAGCGTTGCTTCTTGTGTCTGTCTCGGCGCGGAATTAAGTCGACAGTTTCCACTTGCGTTTAACCTACATGTCGAGGACGAGGGAAGCGAGAAGTGGATGTTTAGAGCGAGTGTGGCGGATCCTTGAAAGCTGCGAGGGAGAATGAAACGACGGAAGAGACCTCTGGCGGGGAAAAAAGGGAAGGAAGGCGTGGCACGAATAGGAGTACTTCCACTTCATCACTTCTATGCTTCGTCTTTCTCACACCCTCTCTTTCCTCTCTCTCTCTCTCCTCCTCACCCCAGCTATGCAAGTAGGTAACCTCTGTGCCTATCTTCCCTTTCTCGCTGAAGATGGAGCGAATTGAAGAGATGAGAGTGAAAGTGGACCTCTTTTAAGAGGGCGGTACGGTATGGCTAGAGCGTGGATTTAAAACTCTTTTTAACCTTCGCTGCAGAAAGGGGATTCTAACCCTCTGCATATATCGCGTTCCTCCTCGAGCTGTGGTGCAAGTTTTAATCCGAACCAAGCTGTTAACTATCCGGCGAATCGCAAGAAAGTGCAAGTGACGGTCGCCAAAACTTCAAAATGGCATCCGCTGTTCTTTTGTCATTTTTAATGCCGCCTTCCTGCTTTCCATCTAATGAAAAAAAGTTCATTGCCATGAATCAACCTACTTCGTTTTAGTTTTAGTCAGCGCCAAAGTATTCCCGTGACTCGAACTTTTAAGAGCGAAATTCGACGGCAATTGTTTCCACTAGCGACGATTCCAGCGCCCGAAGTGTTATTTGCGTGTGAACTGCGCATTTACCTCGTTTCATTTGTTATTTTATTTTCGTCTTTACAAATTAATTGTTTCGGATGAAATGTCCATCGAATCTAAGGTTCGCTTGTTAAAAAAAAACAATTTTTTAACTTGTTTGAAATCTGTCAAGGATATACAGTAACTCCCGAGTCGCATGCTCGCTGGTCGCGATAAGTATACGTCTGAAATGGCAGAATCAAGTATTCCCTCAAATCCAGAAAATAACTGTTGGACCAATTTAAAAATTTGACGCTGCCTACCGATTTGAATTGCCGTACTCCATGACGAATTTTGTAAAATCGAAGCAAAGTGCATTTCTTTAAATCAAACCTTAAAAGAGCGCTTTCTTATTGCACACTGACACATTCTCCTCCAGGTTTTACAGATCTTGCTGCCAGAATGGAAACCCAAAAGCCTTATAGTATAGATTATAGTCAACTGTAATCATCGTAGCTATATACTACACACAGGGCGTTTCCAAAAGAGTAGAAGCAGTGTTTATTTCTCTTTAATTGCAGTTTGGTGGTTTATTTTAAGTTCAGGCTGATCACCATTAACCCTTAATTCATTCATTCGAAACTCTGCGAGTAGAAATATAATCCCACAGATGGGTCACGAAGCCCATGCAAGTGAGTTGCGAAAATACTGTACTATGAATTTTTTTCCAACAAATTCCACATTAACAGGATTTTTAAATAAAATTTTTGCCTGGGTGCCTCTGGAAATTAATACGCAGTCTGCTGTTAAAAAGCACGGTACAGATGATTACCGAAGACAGAAGATCAAAAAATTATGTGACAATAAATCGATGATGTCGCCTTACCATGAAAACATGACTTCGTGGGTCGCCATGTCAAAAAGTTTGGAAACCTCTGCTATAAACCATTACATATTTGATCTCGTCTTACTTATAACTGACTAAGCCCGTCCGTCCTGTTTTGCCGCAAATGGACCCAGAAATACAAATTTCAGGCTTATTCTCCAAATTCCGAACCGATTCTTCTTGCCACCACATGAACATTTTCTTTCTAATACTAAAGATTTATAGGATATTCCTTCTAAAAGTCGCTGAGGTATTTGAAGCAAAAAATTACAAATAATAAGAATAGGTTCATGGAAGTGAATTCACGACCGCTTCATTTGAAGAAAAATTACACAGGTCATAAGCAATAACAGAACTTGGACCAAAAAAATCATCACCAGCAATAGGCATACAGTCGGCCCCAGATTTACGACGATCCGTTTTTACCTCAGTCACCCCATGGAACCAATAATACAGTTTTAATTCCGCAAATCCAGTTTTACGTCGCCAAGAAATATTTTGTACATTATGTAATTGTTTTTCATCTTTTTATATTTTTAATTTTTATCTTATTTTTAGATAGGTTTATAAATATTTTTATTACTTCTATAATGTCCACAGGCCCCAAAAATGATAGGTTCAGCTTTAAGTCAGAAGCCGCTTTACGACGGTGGCCTGGAACGTAACCTATCATAAAACAGGGGGCTGACTGTATATACATATATAAAACTAGTAGAATTGCCCGTTAAAATTTAACGGGAGATTTACGATCATTCGCGTCATTCAGAAAGCGAAACGCTTCAAATATAATATAATACATCCGAATACTCTAAATAAGTATTCTATAACGTCATTGTAATTTCCTGTGATGATAAATTATGGCATCTACGTATATAATGTACATTGTTCTTTTTCTTACGATGCGATCTGCCATTCCCTTTCTCAGTTGTTCTTTTACTTCGTTTACCCGATTACTTCTTAGCCTCACGACTTGATCTGACAGTCCTTTAGTTCGTTGTTTATTTGTTTTCATCGAACGTTTTGGTCTTTTTCTTATAGCTTCATCTAACGTTGTACAACTAGTTTCATAATCACAATAATATTCAATTTTCATACAACAATCCACGCGGTCAACAATACAGCGAATCGTCAATAAATATCGAAATCAGCGAAAGAATGAGATAATCTGTTACGTAGTTTGTTTAATTTTATAATTATTATAACGGATAGCTTCTGACGTTAATGTCCATAATACGAAGGATATGAATATATTATTGATACATATAAGAAAAATATTAGATACAGAATCTAAGATTGTATAAATTATACAACTCAAATGGTAAACAACACTGGCAGAAAAAAACAACGCAGTATTTACCTCTTCCCTAGTACCTACCTACTTAAGTTCGATATAAAAATTTGTTAATTTGAGATTTTTCGTTTAAAAAAATAAGATAAATTAACATACCTTTATGTTTACTTCGTTTTTACATTATCTTCCTATGAAACAAATGAAACGCGTTCTCTGTTAATCCCAAACTTCAGATGATTATCCTACGCGGTTCCGAATTCCAGCAAATTTGTCTACACTCGGTTTATGTTCTAGCCAAAGCATCATTGATTAAGTTATGATGCTTAAAAACACATATTATTAAGGGATGATTTGAATTCGGCGCCATCTCGCTCCATCTTTTTTTTAATTCCCAAGTATCAGATTTAATCAACTCCTATCAAAGGATTAAAAGAAGGTCGAAATTCCGAGTTTCATTTTGATTGTTATGCTGCAAGCCTCGATTCGCCGATACGAGCGTATTATGGCAAATATCTCCCTCGCATTTTAATACGAGTGACAACTGGCATTCCTAATCGAATGAAGCGATCCATTTTCGTCTTTCATTTCAATAAAAGCTTCGAAAATATTGAAACGGTCTAATCGAAGAGTCCATACGAACCGAAAATATTCTTATTTTTTTCTTCTTCTCCTCCTACTACTGCGATTCTCTCGAAAACTAGTCATTCCATTACAAACATTTAATTCTAAATGTTTTTATTTTGTTCCATCTATAGCACTTTAAAAAAAGCAAATTATTTGATATGAATATTTCGAATAAATCGAGGAAAAAAAACCTACATTTTTTTTGTTTGGAGTCGAAGCCCCGCTTAGATTATATGACCTGAGTTTTTCATTATGCTTGCATATAGACTAAAATACATTAAGCGATTTTTATTTTTATGAAACGCGCCAAAACAAATGAGTCGTTCTATTTATTCCGGCGTGATTGTTGCCGATAATCATCATGCGTATACTTAGCACCTCGTCGACTGCAACACTAATTTCGAATCCATTTTTAGGCGCGTTTCCCTTCCAGCGTGAGCGCCTATTATCGTCGGTCCGTCCGTCCGTCCGCATGTTCGTTCTCGGCTTCTACCGAACGGATTTTCATTAAATTTGATATTAAGGACGTAAAATCAAATATAATAAGAAAAACGCAAAATTGAATCACGTACGACGATCAGGGGTACCACTTTACAGGTGACAAAAAATTAAATTTTCGTCATATCTCGTAAAGTTTTGCTCATAAAATATTTTTCAAATAAAAGTTGTAGAACTAGTAAATAGGAGTATTTCCTTTCTTATACATTTTTATCGTAAGAGTAGCCGTTATCACGAAAATCAAACAAAAATGTCTTAAATCTAGTTGAACTTAGAAAATTTCTTGCACGGTTACTTCTTCATTGTTGCTAACATAAACAATCTCACTAACAAACGTTTAATTTCCTTACGTGTGCATGTAATATTATTAAATAGAAAGAAAATGGATTATTTATGATGAAGAAAGGAACTTTAAAATGCTATTTCTCTGACGTACATGTACCTGCAGGTATATCATTTCTTTCTAATGCCCTATTGCACGAAACGCGCCCATTTGTGATACGTTGTACACTTTCCTAACTTCTTAATCCTTGCAAATGGCAAATATCATTTGTTCCTGTTGTTCCACCACTCGCGTATTGCATTGCGCTGTATTGTATCGAATGGAGGACGTCATGCGTCGCTTCCGAGAATCCCAAGAGTGCCACACGCGTGATCGACGAGCGATTCGTACCGTTGGAAGGGGCGATTCGTGATCTCTCTCTCTCCCTCTCTCTCATAGCAGGTGGCGTGACTCGGCGCGAGTGGGCGGGGCAGGGGGCGTGTGAGATTGAGAGAGGTGGGGGAGAAAATGGAGGGAGAGGGGGAGTGAGAGAAAGATAGGGAGGTGGATGGAGAGAGGAGAGACGGAGAGATAGGAGATGGAAAAGTGGTGGGAAAGAGACAGACAGACAGACATACAAACGACTTCATTTAGGGCGAAATTGAGACTACAAGTCCCCTCTTACATTTAACCCTACCTTATGGATTACAAATGAAAATAAAAATAACAGCATACAAACAGAAGACAAATACCTGAAATTAAACAAATGAAAAGCGAACAAAAAAACAAACACAAATTAAGAGATTGAATTACAAATTCGGAAACTTCTAAAAAGAGAAGACTAAGTATTTGTGGTAAAAACCTAGGAAGGGCTTGACATGGCCGACCTAGTAAAAAACCACGCAGGAAAGACAGAGGAGATGGAAAATGGATGGAGAGAGAGAGAAATGAAGAGAGAGGGAGGGGGAGGGAGAAAATAGAGGGAGAATATGAAGGATGGAGGGAGGAGGTGAAGGGAAAGAGGGGGGTAGAGATGATTAGAGAAAAGGGAGGGAAAGAAAAGCCTTTCTCTCTCTCTCGCGCGCGGATACGCCTCTCTTGAACTGCGCCTCGCAAAACGCTCTGACATTCCCAAGGTTGACTCATTAGGTCATCTCCCCGAGCTCGCTACTGCCCAGAAAACGCAGTCGTTTCACGAATGCACGGAGGGCAGCGTTCCGATTAAAGTGATTCCATATCGTCAGTTAAATGAAACTCGAGATTCGTAGGCTGAAAAAAAACGTTTAATGCAACAATATTGGCAAACTATATTAAAGAAGCTACTTTTCTTCAAAAGCCATAAAAATGTTGGAAAAATCATATGCTCGTTTCGGTTACAAAGCAGCCGTAAGCAGTGGTAATTCGGTGTAGACTCGAAACAAGTTAGGAAAATGTACAACGGATCACAAATGGGCGCGTTTCGTGCAATGGAGTATTAGAAAGAAATTATACACCTGTAAGTAAGGGAAATTGCGTTCTAAAGTTCTTTCCTTCATCATCAATAATCCGTTTTCTTCCTATTTATCTACTATAAGAAAACGCTTGATGTCTTTGTCGGTGCCTGACCGGACGGTCTCATCAGTTAGTTATGCAAACTGGCTGGTAGATGGCAGCACTTTCCAGTACAATTAGTGCTGCCCCTCCACTGTAACTAATTGCGGCCGCACCTATATTCATTTACGTAAATTGGATGGATGGTAAATACATAATATAATAATAACAATACAATTTATTTCAGCGTTGGCATATACATTTGCATGGTTTCGTCACTTACGTACATATTAACGGGGAGCCCAACTTAAAAATATAAATACGAAACAAATACAATTTAAATCATGTTTTAAAATTTAAGAACATTAAAAGAAACCAATTAACATTTAAATGATTTGTTATAGATAACAATAGAAAAACAATCACATTTTAATTTCTGGTGGCCAATATTTAGCAATTTCTTCTAAAATTAATTGTTATTTTAATACGAGAACTAAATTAGATTAACATTTTGAACAAGTAACACAGTGAATTTCGAAAGATTTTATTTGAATAATACTTTTGTTGAACTTTATTATGTCTTCTGAACTAAAATTAAGAATTCGTGTCTGCGGTTCCATGGGTAAAATGTAAACACTACCGATACACTCACGTAATTAATTACGTTAGAAAAGTAAAACATTTTACTACATTATTTAAAATCGATTCGTTCGAATATCTCAATCTATTATTCAATTAATTACGATGGAAAACACAATTAAGATCAATAATTTTATATCTATTTAGAGTAATAATAGGTATTCTTATTTAGGTTCTCCTGTTATTATGTTGACATAAAAACTCATATTCCGCGTAATCAATATTTACTCATCACTACGACACGCTATTTTGTGATTGTTGGTTGTTTATTTAGCAACTGAATAGAAAGCGTCAGTCGCCATCATCAGAGACATTGAGCTTTAGGAGATTATTCGTTGGTTGGTTTTGGTTAGTTTGTTGTTTTCATTTGCTTTCGTTTCGTGTCCATTTTTTGTGTTCTTTGTTTGTTTTCTTTGTTTGTTTTCTTTGTTTTCGTTCTTAGTTGTTCATTTTGTAGTCTATGTTTATATTCTTTGGTTGTGCTCTTGATTTTTGTTCCTTGATTACCTATTTGTCGGTTTACACCTTTTATGCCGGCTATTGGTTACAGTTTAATTCATTTCTTTTTTCTTGGTGGTTTTTACATTGAACTTATATTCTTTGGTTGTACTCTTAATTTATGTTCCACGATTATTTATTTGTCGGTTTACATCCTTTTCTACCGGGTATTGGTTAGCGTTTAATTAATTTCTTTTTTCGTGGTGGTTTTTGTAGTTTTCGTATTGGTTCGTTTCGTGTTCTTTCCACTTTATTTCAAGACTCCTAATGTAGTTTACAGAAAGGAGAGGAGAAGTTTTAGTATGTATCATTTTCTCAAGCTGTCTTCTAAGCGGGAAAAAGTATAACTATTTGCAGTCCGAAATGCACCCGGGCGAAGCCGGGTACGAAAAGCTAGTGTAATAATATTGCACGCACACGTAAGGAAATTAAACGCTTGTTTGTTAGATTGTTTATGTTAGCAACAATGAAGAAGTAACCATGCAAGAAACTTTCCAAGTTCAACTCGAATTAAGATATTTTTGTTTGATTTTCTCGATAACGGCTACTCCCACGATAAAAATGTGTAGGAAAGGAAATACTCCTATTTACTAGTTCTACAACTTTTATTTGAAAGATATTTTGATATGTCTAATACTTTACGAGATATGATGAAAATTTCATTTTTTGTCACCAGTCAAGTGGTACCCCTGATTGGCGTACGTGATTCATTTTTGCGACTTTCTTATTATATTTTATTGTAAGTTTTCAATATCAAATTTCATGAAAATCCGTTCCGTATAAACAGAGAACGACGGACGTACGGACAGACCGACGATAATAGGCGCTCACGCTGGAAGCGAAACGCGCCTAAAAAAAGGAATACAAGGTGTTTCAGAATTTTTCTCCTTCTCAATCTTCACATTTAAGAAACAATTTCTTATCAGACTTTTTTTTAACAACTTCCAATTTCCTCTTTTGGAAAACAATATACTTCACGCATCAATGTGCAGTGATTGGAGATAAATTCCAAGAATATTACCGATTGTATTTGTGAACTGAATTTCTAGTTCGTTTCATTAATAAATCTCGCCATACAAGACTCAGTTTCTCATGAATCGACAAACGAAAGAAAACCCGTACCTATGCAATTCTGGGATGTTGTTCTGACGAAATTAACCTAGTTTCAAAATGATGTCGATTCGTCATTATGCCCGACTGGAACTGAATTAACAATGCCGTTAGTCATTCGTTTCCTTGGAAAACTCCATGCATTCACGACATGTCTGCTTCGCTACTTCTCCCACTGTTATTATCTCTGCTAAGTTCTTACCGAGGGGAAATGAGGTGTTTATTTCTTGGATTATATTTCGAAAAGATGTAAGATTTGAGATAACCGTAATGAAATAATTAATTTTTGTTAATTTTCACGAAGGTATACGTCATTTTTCATTGTTAATGGACATTCAAAAGCCATTTTGTTATTTAAATAATAATAATACGATACATCGCGATTGTTGATAAATACTTCAACATGTTCTAATAAAACTATGTGGTTAATTTTGCGTGATTTATAAAATGTGCCTCGAAAGGGTTAAGTTTTGACGGAAATAAAACTATTAAAAAAATTATCATAAGCTATTCCTTCCTTCTTACCACTTCGTCGCCACGGCAACGAATACACGTTAATCCGATATAGTAAAATCATGATATGGAAATCAGGAAAGTGTAGAAGTGGAAGTGAAAATAAATAATAGTAAGTAATATTCTAACATTTTAATCGCATTTTACTTTAGTGAATTGTATAATACATCAAAATGTATACCTAACTAAATCGTAATCATTTGTAATTTCATTTATTTTTCGATTTGTTTACGTAGCAACGAAAGCTCTTTCTCTCGCGGCAACGATCAAAACAATGACTGCTAACTGATTAGACTTAGCTACCTAAATGTCGGAATTCTCATTCTTAAGAACGTTTTATTCTCACTTTAGCCGCGTGCTTACTTGTCTAGCATAAGAAACAAATAGAAAAAATTCTTTTAGCCCATTCTTTCAAATGTAGTATATCTTCCATTTAATACAAATTCTTTTATTTTGTGTAACTGTTAATAATGTTTCCTAACATGTCCTGATGAAATTTTATTATTCGTCAATGTTTTATATTTTGGCATTTCGCCTAACATTTAAAATAATTTTGTGGCCCACAGCTTGATATACACTGCAATAGGGGTAGGGCATAACCCCGCTTAAAGTTCATTATTTTTAGTACTATTTTCAATACAAAGGGGTTCGCATAACATTCAAGGGGGCTGCGGCAGTTGAAAATTTAAGAACCATTGCTCTAGAGCAGGATTTTTCAAAGAAGATGGGCCGCAAAACGTTATATAAGGACCTAAAGGAAGGGTCGATCCGAAACATTTTGACGCATAATTTAGGCTAAATTGTTGCCAAGATAATCAAAATCAACTATTGGGAATTACGTGTTATTAAATTGTACCGTTTTCATTTTAAATGCAACCTTCTGAATTGACAATATTTTATAAGGGGTAATTTTGGTGGACCACATGCCATATTTTCTACTGTTATTGGGCCGTGGAGAAAAATGTTTGAAAACCCCAGCTCTATATATAGCAAGAACATGGAACGATCCGACAGCTTTGCAGCTTCCCCGCTAGAGGGGAGCTCCGTTCGGTGAAAGCCGTAGCGAATAAGGCGCGCCTTCTCCCGCGAACTTTTGCCGTATTGGATGTGAAAATGTCGTGTAGCGCGTTAACTTAAACATTTAAGCATGTATTTTTCTCCATTAATGACTTTAGAGGGAGTTAGTCTTATAGAAAATAGCCTATCTGTTGATTTTTTAGACAAAACACGCTACTGGCAGTGGAAATAATATATACTAGTAGAATTGCATGTTAAAAATTGTCAAATCCAAGCAAATATCTTCAGGCAGATGTTCAGGATCCATATGTGGTCGATGATAAAAGTGAAAAGAACAAATTTGTATAGCATCCAAAGCGGACCTCGAAAAGATTTCTGTATTCCGCAACAGGTGCGTTCGCACAGTTGCTAATCAAAGCCGATTAGTCCCCATTGCTGAAATTTTAACATACAGTTCCTCCCGTTATTTCAATTTCAACTCACATGCCAAGCGATTCCAAAAATCCCCTGTTGAACAAAATTTGCGATTACTCTACTCTTAAGAAATGCAAGTATAAAAAGCCCAAAGAAGCCATCAATGTAAGACTTTTTTATGGTCGATGCTAAGCTGTTATCCCTTTCGGTAAATAATTTATTTCTTTTATATTTAAAAAAAAAACGCTATCTTTCAACTGTACCTAGTTACAGCATTACATTCCTTGTAATTACAAAAAAATACTAACATTTAATGTCGAGGGCCCCTCCTACGCCCTACCTTGGAGATATTTTTCTGTTGGCAACCCTACGCTTTTTTATGTTATTTTTTATTATCTCATCATTAGCTAGTTATTGTTCCTTCGTACCTTTCCGTTGTCTTACTTGCTGTTACTAACCATGTTAAAAATTTTGGTTCTTATGCGCACTCCCCCTGCCAGGCTCGTGGCGCCGTCCTTCTGGTCAGAATGAGAACTACTGCCTGTGGCGACATTTACCCAACGGGTACTACTAGATTATCCCGGACCCATTTTGAAAAATAATTATTTAGGATAACCCTTTCCCGGAAAAAAACATTAAACGAACTAAGAAAATGAGAAATTGTCAAAAAATCTTTTTATTTTTAAGTAACCGAGGATATTGGCGAGCCTTCGGCTCGCTTTCTTTTTAGATTATAATGCCTTTCATATCGGATGTAGACGTCTCCGGGCGCTATCGCGCCTCTCTGGAAAGAAACTATCCCTCCAGGGTGGGTAAATGTTCCCACATGCAGATCACTCACAAATTGGGCTGTGTAGACGTATTATTTGTACCAAACTATTTAGTATTGTTTTTTTGTTATTTTGACAAGAGAGAAAAAACATTTATATATATTAAACAAGTTAGGAAAGTGTACAACTTATCACAAATAGGCGCGTTTCGTGCAATGGAGTATTAGAAAGAAATTATATACCTGTACGTAAGGGAAATAGCGTTTTAAAATTCTTATATTCTTCAAAAATAATCCATTTTCTTCCTATTTAATAATATTGCATGCACGCGTAAGAAAATTAAACGCTTGTTTGTTAGATTGTTTATGTTAGCAACAATGATGAAGTAACCATGCAAGAAAATTTCGGTTCAACTCGAATTAAGACATTTTTGTTTAATTCTCTCGATAACGGCTAAACGATAAAAATGTATAGGAAAGGAAATACTTTTCTTTACAAATTCTACAACTTTTATTTGAAATATATTTTGAAATGAGCAATACTTTACGAGATATGACGAAAATTTAATTTTTTGTCCCTAGTAAAGTGGACCCCTGATTGGCCTACGTGATTCATTTTTGCGACTTTCTTACTGTATCTGATTGAAAGTCTCTAATATCAAATTTCATGAAAATCCGTTCCGTATAAACAGAGAACGAACATGCGGACAGACGGACGTACGGACAGACCGACGATAATAGGCGCTCTCGCGGGAAGCGAAACGTGCCTAAAAACATTAATAATAATACTACTACTACTTAACAAATTAATACTAACATGGATGTGAAAGGCAAATTATTCATATAGTTTTAACAATTATTAATTCTAGACTAGTTAGTTCTTGTAAGAAATGTTTTTGCCAACATTGCCAATGCTGGAAGGGGGATAACTACCTCCAAACAGCACAACTTGTGCCCTAAAGCCGTTATCAACTTGCACGTGTGATGATAAATTATGTCATCTATATATATGTACCTTGTTCTTTTTCTTACGATGTGATTTGCCAGTCTCTTTCTCAGTTGTTCTTTTACTTCGTTTACCCAGTTATTTTTTAGCCTCGCGACTTGATCTGACAGCCCTTTAGTTCGTTGTTTATTTGTTTTCATCGAACGTTTTGGTCTTTTTCTTATTGTTAGAGCTTCATCTAACGTTGTACAGCTAGTTTCGTAATCAGAATAAAATTCAATTTTCATACAACAATTCACGCGGTCAACAATACAGCGAATCGTAAATAAATACTGAAATCAACGAAAGAATGAGATAATGTAATGTTATGTAGTTTGTTTAATTTTATAATTATTATAACGGATACCTTCTGACGTTAATGTCCATAATACGAAGGGTATGAATATATTATTGATACTTTTAAGAATGATATTGATGTAATGTAGGTAAGATTCCACTATTCAATAGACGAAAGAAGGTTCATTTACTTTCGTCAATCGTTATAAACGCTTCCCACACGCAGTTTCCTGAATAATGATCAGTATCTACAATACTTGCGTTGCTATGTGTAAAGATTGGCGTTGCTACATCGATTGTTTCGTTGCTTAAACAAAAGTGCGAAGCGAATAACGCTAAATTTTTGTCTATTTTCAAGCTTCATTGAAGGTAATGGAATCGAAGGTAACAATGACGGCCACATTGGCAACGCCCGGAAAGAGTATTAAAAATCCGAAAAATTTCGAAACGAATTGCGTATTTCTGAAAACTTCGACCATGTAACATTTAAACATCGCAGGAATGAGATAATATAGTTTAATTCGTCGAATAAAGAAAAAACGATAAAAATCGGTCCATATTTACGTATTTTGATGAATGAATGTTACTCCTTCATTGTTGCTAACATAAACAATCCCACAAAAATACGTTTTATTACCCTACGTGTGCATGGCATGCTTTTAAATAGGAAGAAAATGGATTATTATGACGAAGAAAACTGTAAAACGCTATTTCCCTTACGTGCACGTACATAATTTACTTTCAAAAATACTCCATTGCACGAAACGCGCCCATTTGTGATACGCTGAACACTTTCCTAGCCTGTTTTAGGATGGGCATCGGAAGAGAGAGTAATTCAAAGGAATGTATTCCCTCTTTTAAAACTATTTGAGCACTGGAAATTTCTTTTCATTCTACTGTGTTCTCAGGGACAGATAGGGACGTCAGTCCTCGGTTACGTGTCAAAATGGCGAATGGGGAAAAAATAGGCGAGCGTCAAAAATGTTAAAAGGCTCTCATGTGTGCATAGCGGTGGACCATCTCCAAAACTGACCGCACCCAGATACCTCACGACCGTGATACCATCGTCCTACGAAGCCGAAGCAATAGTAATTTTTAAATAAAGAATCGGTACAACATACGCTGTACAAACTTTCTCATATACTAATGCGTCGTTTAGTTATCTTTTGAAAAATATGAACTATGTAGAATCGTTATAAACATCAACTTGAATAACTATACGAAATTTGATGAAAATCGTATGAGCCGTTTTTTCGAGAATCCAATTGTTATTCAAGTTGCCCAAGAATAAACTAGCCTTATATTAATTTTTTGAGAAATATGAACTATGTAGTATAATTGCAACTCAAGTAACTGTACGAAATTTGATGAAAATCGTTTTAGCCGTTTTTAAGTCAATCACATTGTTGTTAAAGATGCCTAGAATAAACTAGCCTTATATTCATTTTTGAAAAGAAATACGAACTATGTAGTATTTTTTAAGACGTAAACTTAAGTAACTGTATGAAATTTGATCAAAATCGTTAATGCCTTTTTTTGAGAAAATCAAATTGTTGTTAAAAATGCGTAGAATAAACTTCCCTTAATTATTGAGCAATGTCGACCATTTATTCATAGCTTCTACTCTGTATGATAAAATGCCTTATTACGAGATTTCATACATTTTCGCTCTACCGTTTAGGCCGTAGAGACAATAACATACAGACAGACAGACGGCATTGCGAAAACTACTTTTTCGGACTCAGCTACACCTAAAACGTATTCATTTCATTCATGGTTTTCAATCCTAAGATTGGTTTGACATGACTGTAGAATAAACACATATTATGTGGTGGTTTCCCTTTGCCTTCCACATCAGACACACACATGAGTAATGAAAATATGAATTATGAGTACGAACACAAACATCCATGCCCTTGGCGGGATTCGAACCCGCGACCTCAGTGATGGTAGGCCAATGCGCCACCGGGCCGGCCTAAAACGTATATTTCCGTCAAAATCTCGAGGTCGAATTTTTTCGCGATAACAATACTTTCTCAATATACGCATATATGTACTTCGTATATGAGAAAGTAAAAAACATGCATTGAAAGGGTAACGAACGTCTTTATCATTTTTGACTTAAGAAAAGAAAATATCTTATCGGATTTTTCCATTAACGCGCACTAGTGTGCATCCCATTCACCACGACTAAAGAAAATAAATAATTTTGTTCGTGGAAAAAAATGGGATTTACCCATCAAAATGAATCGAGTCCCTAACTTAAAGTGCATGGAAATTTTCGGTAGCGATAGTGATTGTAGCCTCTATTTGTTTTTATTTAATGGACGATTTTCGTACACGCTCCACGTGTTCAGCAATTGCAAGATAAAACATTTCCAAGCAATTCTGACAACTCGCTCTTTGTATTAATATAAAATTCGCTAATTTTAGGCTTCATACGTTTCTTAACTAAAAAAATAACAGTTTACACTGATTATTCGAATAGAAATATAGAAACTATATCGTCGATGGAATCGTAATTTCAAAGGATAATGAACTCTTGGAAGAGTTTGAAGAATGTACTTTAGGAGGAAGACAAAAAGATACATTTTCTGCCAAGAATTTGACTGCTGACAAGCGTATTTACTTTTTCTGTTATCGTTTCCTAATTGCTACCTAATTCTAAAGGCGATATTTTTTATTAACGGCTAATTTAAATATAAACTCGTTTGTCATTCGATTTAAAAAACAATCGCTATTGACAGCCGAAATAGCAAGAAATTACGCAATATTCATTCAATCCCTTGAGTACACACAAGGGGGCGCGTTTGGGGTCCATATGAACCCGGCTTCTATTTTTCTCTCAATAATCAAGATGCTGTTTATTCTACTTATTTAATGAATTATACTGATGGTAAATATAGTAAAATTCCGTACGAGAGCAGCAAATTTATATTATTGAACAAAAATGACAAAAAATAAATAAAATCTTTCATGGTCTAATGCATGGGATCCCGAACTTTTTGAAGCCACGGAATCCTTGTATTAAAATATTTTTTCCCGCGGAACCATAACTAAGAGAAAGACATATCGCAATAAAATTAACTTTACGACCATCGTAATTGTTATTTACATAGTTTATGTATCTTACATTATACAGTTTACAAGCGAAGCTCATGTTTCCTGCTGTAAATAAGAGAAGGAAGAACTTATAGAGTCTCTTTCTCTGTCTATCGCGAAATCTAGTTTTAAGACCTACGGTCTAATGGATAATCGAATTTAGTGTGGTCACATAGACCCCACGCGCCTACTTAAGGTTAATTATTCTGCGATCAGAATAATTAACCTTTATATATATATATATATATATATATATATATATATATGCCAAGATTTATGTAATTACTGGCCCTATAAAATAAACGAAGAACGGATCAAATCAACTCACTCCGTCCGCTTCGACGCATCCTTCATTTCTGGTTCGGTTTGCTCCCGACAGAGGCGGAGACGAAGTGCAGCGATCTTTGGAGCTCCTGGACCGCGTCTTGTCCGAGTTCGACGACCTGGAGAACGGTAACGTGGAGGAGAGAGGCGGAGGAGTTCCGAAGGCGCATCCTCAGCCGCAGCAGCAGCAACCTTCTGCGGATTTGCAGCCGGCGGCCGCTCCCCCGCCCGCGGCGCCACCGTGCAACAGGCCGGGGGCGGCGGCGGCGGCGGCTGGGGGAGGCGTCGGAGGGGGGAGGGGAGGTGGAGGAGGGAAGGTAGTGGGAGGAGGAGGAGGGAGCACTCCCGAGGAGGAAGAAGAGGAGGAGGAAGAAGAAGAAAGGAGTCACCAGTCGGAAGACGACGGATACATGAGCATGAACGGAAGGAGGTTTGCCCAGAGGTACTTTTTTAATTAAGACGAAAAACCCCCAGTTTTGAAAGACACCCGAATAGGTTTACATCCGGACTGTTATGTTTAGCGTGGAAATGGAAGGAAACTCAAGATGACCTCCTGTTCCCTCGAGAAATTAAAGTGAATCGTATAGCCAGAGTCTTCACACAAACACGCGCGCGATGTAATTGATTTCAACAAACTTAAGATGACCTTCTGTTCCCTCGAGAAATTAAACCATAGTCTTCGCACACACACACACGCGCGCGCACGATATAAATGTTTTCGGAAAGAAAGCCATCCAAGTTATAGGAAATGTGGAAACAGGTGACCGGGAATCGAAAGCTAAGAAAATATTCCCGTTCTGAAACAGGAGAATTAGTCTGCTACGGCAGTCCAGTGGTAGAATATCATTCCGGCAAGTGGAAGTAAGCAGATTTTTTCCCGTTTCAACATTTCCCAAACATTACAGCATATGCCTGTCTTTGGATCATTCGTTCCATCAATTTATAAAATCCGAGTTATATTGACGGTTCCTTCTCTGCCCGTTTTCCGCAGTTTATGCTTATAAACGTGGTGTTATTTTTAATCCTAGACCAGGGGTTTTTCAACCTGTGGCACGCGTACCCTTAAAGGGTGCGTCAAGAGTTTTGAAGGGGTACGACGCAAAAGTGTTATAGATGTCCTTAAAAAATAAAAACATTTCTTTAAGATTTTCCTAAAATTGTTGAAGGGATATGGCAAAAAGACCTTCTAATTGCATTGTCTTTTTTAACTAATACAGCGGTATTTGACATATGTCTATACGGAATACCTATGTATGTTGTATCGAAATAAAATTGTTGTTTTTATTCATATTCATTTCCTGGGAGTGGAATTTTGTAGGCATAAATTACGACTAATCACATACGATCGCTATTGTAAACAGTTATTTCGTTGGTTTTTCTCTACCGTTTTCAAATCAATGATTCTGCCGAACAATACACAGCAGTATGTCCAATCTGATTTGGGACGCATTGGCACTCGGGTTTCGATCAAAATGAAACCAGCGTAATCATCTCTCCCGCGAAGGGAAGCCATTATACTTTGCAGTAAATTCCCTACGGTGGGATTTTTTTGGAACTAATAAATTCGTAACAAAAAAACGTTATGACCTTGATTTGAATGAAATGGAGCCTAGTTAATTTTTGTTTCCTCACTCAAAGAGAACCAGTCTTCGTTAATTTCGATCTGAACGATTCTTCGTAAATTCTGCTTCATAAAATATAGTCATGAAATTACTTTTTAACCGAAGTCCAGTGTTTCATATATTGCTTCAAATTAAATCATTCAAAAAAAATAGGAGGGTAACGGAAGAGAGCTTCGAATGAACGGAAGTCAATGGTAAAAATATAATATAAAACAAATAAATAAATATAACATCAATATCAAATAAGGTAAACTATCTGTTAAAGAAATTTCTGAGTTGCTTATTTCTTATTTCATGCATGCGTTTTACAACCTCGGACTCTGCCTGTGTCAGCGAAAAGTCTCAACTGCGCATTTTCAGATGGTTTCGCGAGAAATGCGACACCGACGGCAAATTCCGCTTAAGTAAGGAAATCTCGCACCCTAATGATCTGGTTTGACCTAACTTTCAAATTTATCGGAAGCGTCGCACGAAACAGTAGTAATGATGATCGTTATGTCAATGAGGCCAGTACAGGGCCGGATTAAGCGGTTCATGGGCCCCACGCAAAGCACACGTTCTGGGCCCCGGCCTAAAATTGGGCCGGATTAATTTAGAGACCCATTCATTCACAGCACGTGTGTTTTTTATCCGTCCTTTTTTATTTTTCTCCCCCCCCCCCTACCTTTCTCTCCCGCAGTTCCTTCCTCCACCATAATCTTTCCACGAAATCGTAGACAGTAAAAAATGAACTAAATTTCCGTATTATAAAATCCAATGCAATGTCTGCAATTTCGCTTAACAGCAACATAATGGTTGCCATTGACGACGGAAGGATTCCAGCTTAACAAACGTTAAATTTTCGCGCCAAAAACCAAATTGTAGACGGATTCGATCCATATTCAAAATCGACGATAAAAATTTTATTCATTTTCCAATGAAATAGTCCATAGGTGAATTTTTTTCCAATTTAAATTTGCAAAAGAACAAAAACTTGCACGTCGAAAAAACAATTTTTACGTCTTATGTTATGGGAAATATAAATTATCCTCTGGAATCAAACCCTGGACGTTACTTCACAGGTTAACTCTCCAAAATTGCCCAAATGCGTCACGATTACGAAACACTGAAAGTTTTTACGAGTAATTATTGTATCCCGATTAGAATAAAATGATTTGTCTAGTCTTTAATAAGTTATATTATGTTTATCTTTGCCTGAGTACAATATTATGGGTCATTTGATAAAAATATATTATCTGGCCGTTGGGACAGGAACGTAACCCAAATTTTTAACATTGCTATTATGGGAAAATATGCTTCAGGAACCAAATTATGTCGTAAGTGCGAGGGCCGCCTGTACTTGAAATTACTGATAAAGTAAGAAAGCGTTTTGCCAAGAAAAGCGTAGCATTTGATACAAAAGAATAAAGGGAAACAAGTAACGGATTTTTGTCCACTGTGGGCCTCCTTGTCCTCTGGGCCCCACGCACTTGCGTGTTTTGCGTGGTACCGCTTAATCCGGCCCTGGGCCAGTATGATGTTTATTCGAAGCGGCCAGGTCGAGAATATTTGGATCTTTATTCATGGATTTTTATATAGATCGGGAAATCACTGAAATTCATCTCTGCAAGGAATGCAGTGCAGTTCATGATCATGTTCCAGTGCAGGGCATTAAAAAGTTGCATATAAAAAAATAGGATATATGATGCGAACTTGGGAAACGCTAATGTAAAGTTTGAGAAGAAGAAAATATTTTAACTTGACCGGGAATCGAACCCTGCTCTCCTACTCTACGGTTAGCGTAAGGTTTTCTTTTTAACCATCTACGTTTTCAATCCTGTATAATTCTTAATTCTCAAAATCGTTAGCTTAATCGGTTGAAGAGTTTGTTTGTATGGGGTTCGCCCTAAACGCAAGGCAAAACCTTCCGTAGGCCGTTTGTCTGAAAGTAAACGTTTAAGTTTTTTAAAAAATATTTTAGACTTCGCTAACTCACACACCGGATAAGCCTTATCCATTAGTGCGTTCAGAAAAAATGTATTTTCTTGTCTTTAATAACAATAGGAAAATAAATTAACCATGCTAATGACATTCGTATGCAGTAGTCGAATTCGTCTGCCAACCATGACAGTACATTTTCACTTGCATTAATAACATCTATGAGCATATGCATCGATTTATAGGTGATATAATGAGGTTAACGTCGTGAATTTCCTAACTAACGAAAAAAATAAAGAAAGGGTTATTCTTGTGGATCTGTTTTTTTCTGAAATATTCAAAGTTAATTTGATCGCCTAATAAACGAAACTTTCACTCGAAATTAAACATTCCAGGCCCCCGCCGCCTCCACCCAGAGAGGAGGAGGAAGAGGCGGAAGGAGGCGAGGAGGAAGAAGAGGGAGGCACGATGGCGGAGACCCCTCCTCCCCCTATACCACCCCTTCCGGCGGCCGTTGTGGCCCCAAGGTCCCCTCCGCTGCCCCCTCTGCCCCCGGCGGCATCGGCGATGCAGCCCACGGCCAACGAAGAGGAAGACTTCCCTCCGCCTCCGGAAGAGGCTGAGAGGATCATATCTACGCTGTTGCCGCGGTGAGGGTTGTTATTCAATAAAGCGTCGCATGGTAACGCTCTCGAGGTTGATTCCTCCATCTCTCTCTCTCTCTCTATTGAAATAATGTTTTATTTTATGCAATTGCATTCTTAATTCTCAATACATTGGTAATTCCTTTACCAAATTGTTATGTCATAGGTCACTCATTTTCCAATATATTTTCTATCCACTATTATGTTTATGATAAGTAACTAGAAAAATTTTTAGACGCGGTGTGGAGCCTAAGGAATAGCTTTGTAATACAGTCATTTCCATTAAAGTTCACCGATCCTTGCGACATAGGGATTTCACACCGATCTGCTGCTGCCCTTAAGTGGCCGTGGAACTCGTGCAAATTTTTGCATGATTTTAAAAGTGGTATCTGGACAGGCTTTTCAGGAGTTTTCAAATTTTGTTTCAGCAGAATAGAATGCCTTATAGAATGCGAGGGTGGATACTTTAAAAAACAGTTCAATCGTTAAAAATAAATATATCATTACTATTCATACTCGTCTCAAAACTTTTCTAGTTATGTTATGTGCGTGAGAAGTTATTAAAATAACAAAATTGAATGCACACAAAACTAGAGTTTATTACTGAAAGTGTTAAGTAGCAACGGGCTCGTTTAAATCATGGGAAGATTGAATACAAATTATTTTACACCAGAAAAACTGTCGCCGAAATGAAATCCTTAAAAACAAACAATGATAAATTATTGATTTGGCACAAACATACAAATACACCTATCAGGTTTCAAAATATTTCCCGAAGGAATCACTTCTCCTGCTTAAAAAACATCATAGAATCTAAAGAGTCATTTTTAGCTTTATAAATCACAGAACAAAACTATGAAAACGTTTTTTTTCATTGTGTATTATAAATCATTCAAACTAACTTCAGCGGCCTTTCTCTCTGCATTTCCAAAGAGTTTCTCCGAGTGGCGGTTCGGGGCGAGCCAGGAACAGCGGGAGAGGTCGCTTAGCATGCGGATGGGGCAGTTTAGGCCCCCCCGTCGGGTCCCATAAAGTAGGAACAGGAATTGACCCGGAATTGGGCCCGGGCGGATGCTTAGTGACAACAGCGACACAGACAACTCTGGTAAGTCCAATGGACGAATTAAGGAGCCGCTATGGTAAGAGATATTTTTAAATAAGGGAAGTGATCGCGAGTCCTATTTCTCCCGCAGCCGCAGACACGGCATCAGAGACCTTACGGCTGGAACGCTCCCGTGCAGGGTTCGATCATTCCAGCGGCTACAGAAGCGAAAAAGCCCCGCAGGGGGCCAGGGGAAGGCAAACCTCCGCCTCCCCTTCCTCCTTTGAGATTCGGCAGCCTCCCTCTCGATTCCAGACCTCTCCTGCCGGCTCCCCTGCCTCCTAGGACTCTCCCGGGGGCGGGAGAGAGGCACAGAGTGGTACGCAGGAGGGACGAGGGGCGGGTGCTGCTGGTGACGGCGCCGGATCGCCATCAGGCGGCGGCGCTGCAGCATCACCACGGAGAAGAGGGGTCTTCGGACGGAGGGTCAAGGAGGTCTCCGGCGGTAGGTGGAGAAGAGGAGACGTTCTCGGACGATTCTTTGGAGGCGACGGAGGCGGCACCTAGGCCTCCGCCTTCGCCCTCATATTCGGCGTCGAGCACCTCGCCTCCGGGGAGCGAAGACGGCAAGAGGAGGAGCGTGGCGTGGGAAGTGTCGCTGGAGGAGTTGGATGCGTTGGCTGAAGAAGAGGGTGAAGACGCTGGGGAGGAAGGAGGTGGCGAGGGAGGATTGGGAAGCGGAGAGGTGGCGAGTATGCTGCCGGGATGCACCAGAGTGGTGCGCGGGAGGAGCTCGAGGAGCAGGAGGTCTTCATCCTCCGACAGATCTCTCGCGAGTAAGTGTTCTCAAAGACACTTTGATTTTGTTTTCGCGAAAGCTTAAACCTTCCTAAATGATGATAACGCCTGATATTTTGATTAATTAAAAAATACTCTGATTCATCTGAATAGTGCTCTATAAGTCAGGAGCGGATTTAAGGGGTGCTAGGCCCCGAGTCGATAGTGGTTTGCGAGACCCATTAACTAACATGTTAAATTTATGCAGGAAAACAGACTATCGAATCTTTAATCATTTATTTGCATATATGTCACTATAAAGTGGGTTTTCTTATGAAGTCGATGTCCATCGCAGCTGTAAGTCTTTCATAAGAAATAATTATTGCTTTGAAGATAACCGCCATATTGAGACTGGTTATCAGTATCCATGGTTTCCGTCATGGGTATATGACCGCATCTTTGTTTAGTTGATTTTAACACTCGATGTATGTATTTATTTTCTCTCTAAGCCCCTGATTCAGTTAACACTAACTCTTTAGTGGCCCTTAGGCCAGGGGTTCCCAAGCTTTTCGATGTGGCGAGCACCAAGTTGCATCCTAGAATATCAAGCGAGCGCCACTATATTTCTGAAAAAATAGTCATGATAATGAATAAAATCAAACCAACCAATCAAAGTTATTCTGAATGATCTTGAATACGTTTAGAAAGAAATAAACCGAGCGAGTTAAATCATTGGTCCTAAGAAATGGGATATTAAGCACCGGTGAAGAGCACAGTCAAAGAGCACCATCATTCTTCCAAAGAGCACAGCGATGCTCGCGAGCATCAGGTTGGGAACTCCTGCCCTAGGCGTTCGCCTCGGTTGCGTAGCCCTAATATGTCTCTGCTGTACGCTTAGTATATAGGAAATAAATCATTACCGCCCATTTTTAATTGAAATTAACAATGCAATTATCCTAAGCTTGTGCTTAATCTTGACTGACAGTAATAAACTTTTGGAATGCAGTACTAATTTTAGCAGTGTTTTCATGGTTTTTGGCGTATTATTTTTTGTTATCGATCCGGTCTTATCGAGATGAATTCGCTTTTTCATCAGGTTCGGAGCCTCGTTCTGTCGACGACCGCAGTGGGTCGTGGCGTGGCCGCAGATCCACCAGTTCTGCCTCCGTGGGCCTCCACCTCTCCTCCAACGGGGAAGAGGAGTTCTCAGGGAGTGGACTGGAAGGGGGCGGAGAGGCCGCCGCCGAACTGGACGAAATGGCCAACGCGGAGATGGCCATTTTGGGAGATGTGGACGTCCCCGTGACTTCCCAAGAAGTCAGGGGAGGCCCCAAGGGCACTTACGTCATTAGGAAGAGGAAGGGCCGCGCGGGAATAGCCAAAGGGAAAGAAGACGAGGCTAAGGTCCACAGAGGAGATGACGCGACTGCCCCGCACCTTCCTCCACTAGGAACTCCTCCCTCGGAAACCTCGTGGACCAGCTCTCCGGATAGCGACGAAAAACGGAACCCCAAAAATTCCGGAAATCGGACTCCGGAGAAGCAGGCAAACCGAACGCCTAAGTTATTCCACAATTCCAGGATTCCCATTTTCGAAAACTCCAGGATTCCGATTCCTGACAGCTCCAGGATTTTGGTGTTTGACGGTTCTAAGGCTAGAACACCTGAAAGGTCTTCTCCTTCGAAGAACGTCGTTTATCTATCGGGAAACAGCCCGAAGACTCCGGAGAAGACGCCCGCCGTGGAACCGCATCAAGTCGTAGTCAAGATAACCGATTCGGGAAGTGCCACGGTAGTAACAGGGGACCAGGATCCTCCGGCCACATCTCTAGCGGCCTCCTTTCCCAGACCCAACGAACTCCCGGAACTCAGGAAGACATCTCGACCTAACACTCCCCTGGACAAAACCCCGGAGAGAAGAAATACCTCAGGAAAAGTGCCTCCTGCGCCTCCCCCAAGGACGGTCACCGCTCACTCTCCGGCCGCCGCCAAGCCGCCCATGGTGTCGCCCACGACACCGGAAGTTGCCGGAAGAACATCTTCCGCTAATTCCTCCAACGTCCCGGAGTCTCCCGTTCGCGGGCTGCCCACTGAGTCTTCCTCTGTTCTCCCGGAAATTTCCGAAGGCACCTCTGACTCGAAATCCAACACTCCGGGTTCTCCGGTCTCGAAAATTTCCACAGGACCTGACCGCCTGCCAGTCACTCCGGAATCCAAGTTGTCTTCGGTGGATATCGGACCCCCGGAAGCCTCGTCGACGCCGATTCCCGTCCAGAATGGAGAGAAGAAGGAAGGGCGGGCGTTGAAGTCTCCGGCGCCACTGCCTCCCGTCCCACGGAAACAGCCCGCCCCACAGGCCCCGCCACGCCCACTGCCAAGGGTGCTGTCCATGCCTGCCATAGCGATAAATGCATTCCTGGAGGGGAGCGGAGGAGGAGGAGAGATGGAGAGAGGGAGAGGAGGGGGTCAAGGAGAGAAAGGTGGAGAAAGAACGGACAAAGTGGAAGGAGGAAAGGAGGTAAGCGCGTTTGATTGCACCTCTTAAAAAATTCTATTGCATACCATACCATACTACAAACTATTCTCATCTATTTCGTTTATAATTGCTTAATTATACAGGACGCCACTGAATAAAATGGCTTCTCTCAAAGTAATTAATTTACCGAATAGGTTGATATTAGATCAAACTCCATAATGGGGGAATGGGTGTAATTTGAAATATGAAATAAATAAAATTGCATACAATGTCATAAAACGTGTCCAATTTCAACAAACTTAAGTCACACGAGCAGCTTTCATGAATTATATCTTCGTCTTCAGGTATCGAATTTTCTCAATTTTCATACTAATGGATTTTGTTTTACTTTTTATTTCAAATTTTGCCCATTCCCTTATCTATTGCGACTGCACTAAGAAATCCAACCAACTCAGCATCTGAGGTACGTTTTATTATATTTTGAGTAACTTAACTATTACCTTATGACGCGTCTGATGCAGTTAGATTATGAATTGTGTTAAATATTGATACTTTAAGGCAGTAGTGCCCAAAATTTTCGGCTCTGGAGCACATAGTCCATTTCCGCATTGATCGCACTCCTCGCAGGCTACACGGAGTCAACATAGAGTTGAAGAATAATTTAATTTGGGAATCAGTATTAACTCATTTGTTTTAAAATTTTCAATTGTGGTTATAAGGAGGTAAATGCGAAAAATACTGCTTTTGTAATATAGATTTTAATTTTACGTGTGTCCTTTAATTGTCACCCTCACAGCGAGCCAGATGTGGCCATAGAGCCGTAGTTTAGGCACCATTTCTTTACCCTGTAACATTTATAGGTATCAAACTATGCGAGATATGCAAATTAAAAATGTTCCTCTTAATCTGAATAACTGTTTGCACAAATAAATCAACGTGACGACTGAATTTCAGGAGAGAGCCGAAGACGTAGAAAAAGAAGAGAAGAATCTAGAGGTTGAGGAAAGGAAAGACGAGAAGGAGCAGAAGATAGAGGTGGCGATGGAGAAGGAGGAAAATAGGGTGGAGAAGAATCTCGAGTTGGAGAATAGGGAGGAGGGAGAGAAGAGGGCGGTGGAGGAAGCGACGATCAAGGAGGAGGCCTCCAAGGAGGTGGCGATGGTGGCGGAGTTGAAGGAGAAGAAGATGGAGGAGGGAGGGAGGGAGAGCGTTGGAGAGGAGGAGAAAGGAGAGAGGGACGGCAGGGAGAGAGAGGTGGAGACCAAGGAACAGGTAATTAAACATTTCATCCTAAGGATCCTTAGATTTTTTCCTTTGGTAAGGTAATGAGAATTGATTTTTCCCATAATTTCACTTGCGAAAAATATTCTCGAGTACGTAATTCTCAAATAGAAAGAAACTTTTTAAATTTAAATCTGGATGCACGATAATTTTATGCTATAACAATTTTAGCAAATGATCAAAAAAGTTTACTTGGATGAAATTTGATGCAATACTATGTTAAGTTTCTCTGGGGGACAATATTCTAAAATAAACAGAAGTAGTTAGTAATCGTGTATCACGTAGCTCTTTGAAATAGCATATGTAACTATCAGCTCTATAAGTTGAGAATATGAATTTAGAAGTTTCATTTGTTGCTATTTTTCTGTTTTTTTAGTGTGACTAATATAATTTTTGCTTTACACGCCATTTTGTTGGAGTGAATTTATCATTATTATTTATTTTAAACACATTTGTCGGTTGAATGTATGCTTCAATCTACTCTCGGAATACACAGTTCGTCCGTCTAATATTCCATTAACATAAGCATGTTATTTATGTTGTTTTTTATTTTGCATACAATTTTAAATTTAAACACGTATCAGACACGGATTTTGAAATAAATAAATAAAAAAAATCCTCAACCTTTTGGGATATGAAAATGGCAACTGTATGATTCCCCCCCCCCCCCATTTAATTCATCGAAAGCCAAACTATTTCTAATTTTCGTAAACTGTACCTCTCCATGTGCCATTTACTGCATCAGCTAGTTTGACATCATCATCGCACAGAACCGTACATATCCTGAAATATATGCAACTCATTCAACAAAAGTAGGGCATTACGTGTTATCACCCTGAAACTCACTGTTATATTACTGTCTTGCATCCTTCCCTGCCTGAAAAACATTTTTGATCCAATGGTGAATGAACGGAGTCTGACGATGATGAAGTAAAAACATGCACAAACATAAGCGCACGCACACACACACAAATTCGACGAGTCTGCTTACGTCACTTCCGCATTGCTTCCGCTGTCCCCTACAGGTGACGGTGGTGACGAACGGGGGTTTGGTAGGAAACGGGGGATTGGAAGAGGAAGAGTTTGGGTGTTTCCTAGGAGACGCCATCTCCTTTCTGCCCCTGCAGAGGAGCAGCACCATGCCTGCGGTAGAGGAGTCCTCGCCCCAAGCGACCCCCATTGTCCCCTCGGCCTCAGCATCGTCTTTTCCGCCTCTGCCTCCGTCGCCCGTCGACGAGTACTCGGAAGTGTACGACACGATCTTCTTCATGAGGAAGCTGCCTCAGGTGCCTCGCATCCCGCCCCCGGACGGCCCCCTGCCCCCGAGTCCGCCCCCGGACACGCCGCCGCCTCCTCCGCCGCCTCACTCGATGGCCTTCCACCGTCCAAGGGAAGCCAGTCTCAAGTCCAGGTCCATGGACGGAGGTTTCCCTAGAGGTCAAAGGAGAGCGGGTTCCAATGGAAGGAGAGGGGGAGGAGAGGTAAGATCCCTTTCGCGCTTCCTTAATTATTATTATTATTGTTTTCATTATTATAACAAGAGTCGCGTTAGAATTAGTACTTGCTGCCTTAAAAGCAACATATAATCCCTCCACAGATATCCCAAAATAAAAGTAAATTTCAAAAAGAATAACATGCACTTCCTAAAACCGTTTAAGGAATAACGACAAATATAAAATTGGTATAAAATTACGTCGCGACACGGACATATTGGGCGGAATTGATTTTGCCGCTGATAATTCCACAATTTATCATGAGAATAAACGTCGCGATGTGATAAAATGTCTTTTTTCTTTATCCCGGAGAAGATTTATCCAACGCTTCGTTTCGTTCCTTCAAGGTCCCCGGCGAACGTCGAACCTTGCCCACCGAACTGCAAGGCGCTTCCGGCCGCAGGCGAAGAACGGGCGAGGGCGACCGCCCCTTGAGTCCGGTTCCGTCGCCTCCGCCTCACGCCCCCGCTCACCTACCGCCCCCGCGTCCGCAGATCCCCGCCCCTCCGACCGCCTCCCTCCCGGAAACTCCGGTCTTCAGCCCCCGGAAGGGAGCGCCGGCGGCGGACGTGCCTCGAAGGGGACACATGTACGCGCGGAGGGGAGAGTCGAACGGAGAGGCATGCAGCATGAGACACCCCAGTGGGGCGATGACAGCAGGTGAGTGGACTCGAGGGATCACTTATAAGGCGTCACCGTTAATCGGTGGTCGTAGTAAAAGTGACCTTGGTGACATTGGGCGCTGATTCGGAGAGGCGGTCGAGTTTTTATCGGTCATTATTCCAGTTAAGTAAAGGATTCGAGTTTCGATATATCGAACGTCGATATATCTAACATCGATATATCGACGCTCAACGAAGTACTATTCCCTTTCAAAAGCCTTATATCTTTAAGTGTGTTTTTTCACTCATATAAATTTTATTTTCAGTCTTAAATGTATCTTCCCATTTCATTTTATGGTATTGTATAACGGCGAAAAATTAGAAAACAACGTTGTGAATCAGAGATAAAACTTAAACTGAAAACGTACCCATTAAAATTGCATCTTATGAGAGTTCTATTAGTTTAATCAGGTACACAGATGCTATGATAAATAAATGGTTTTGTGTATTATGCCTTAAATATAATGATTGCCCTGCTACATATAAATAATGAACATTTCCCATCTGTTGTAACTCGTTTGCTTATTAATTTATTATTTCAAACAGTTGCTGAAGATGTATAGAAAATATAATTCTTTTGTGGACGATTTTTCTTGCAAATTTCTACAAGAGCACTAACCAAAACAAAGCAACTGAATTGAGTAAATTAATAGACGGAGTGAAATAATAGGAAAATCAGTCGTTAAATTAGAATAATTGACGTAATTTGCTTGAAATGGATTTGAATGGGCAATTTTTAGGTAATATGGTTAATCGTAAATTGATTTTATAAAACCATTCCTGTTATTGTTTTTCAGCGATGGAAATTCAAATTGCCTCCAAAGATAATTAAATTTCATTTAGCGTTTGAAAATTCATAAAAATGCCAACATATTAAAAACGCCGATTTATATACTTATGCTATATTTCTATCAAATCGATGTTGCACATAGTAATCCTAATTCACTGCAAGAAAATACCGGTGCCATTTTTTCTTTAAAGTGTCGGCATATTGCCTCCAGACTACTTCATTTTGAGCTTACTTCTCCTTCCCGACTTCCATCTCTCTTTCTCCGAAACATTTTCACCTCCTTTACCCCAACAGGACCCGGCTCCGGAGTCTGTTCCGGTTACAGCCTTTGCGGCACCGTGGTGTCGTCCACGTCCTCGACGGCCTCTTCCTCGCCCTTTCCGGGCGGACTGGGACCCGGAAGGGGCTGGTACCCTCGGCACCGGCACCACGGCGGCGTGCCACCCGCCTCGTCCGGGCACCACCACCACCTGCACCCGGCGCACAACAGGCCGCGTCCAGCCTCCACCGAGCACCTAGACCGCCTCGCCTCCGGTCCGGCGCCCACCTCGTGGGACCTCCACGGATACGGGCCTGCGAGGACCGTGGTCGGTGGGGGCACCGCGGTGGGAGGCATCTGTCCCGGAGGAGTGGGGGCGAGGAAACCTTTAACTCTGCCTCCGAATCTCACTCCCAAGTTCTTCCACCGGTCGCCGAGAGAGGCGCTGAGGAGAGTCACCAGTCTTCTCATCAGGAAGGGTGAGTTTTATTTCCTTCTGTAATGCGATGCAAGTGTATTTGGCGCCTTTTCAGACGATCCTTCAGCCTTTGCCCCTCCGAACAATGTATTCGTGTCAACGAATATCGTGCTTTATTGTGGATTCAAAATCTGTGATAACTGTCACGAATATTAGATCTAGAGCAGGGAGTCGTGAAGCTGCAGCACTTTGACGATCTCCAAACCAACTCATTTTCCCATAAAAAGCATCTGGAATATAAAATTTGCTCCTGACTTCGATTACCGAAAGTCAACGTTTACTTATGCTAATGTCCTGCAATAGGTATTATTATTTTTAAATAAGAGCCTTTCACAAGTACTGCGGTTCTTCCTGTGTCTCGTTTCATGCTGAATCGGAAAAGGGTGACTTTTCTGGTTGATTCGATTTCCGGTCTCTGATCTAGACCTTTTATTTACCATCACCGAAGCTTTTTTATTTTCTTACGTAATTTCGTAAATATTCGATTCAGTTTTTTTTGCCGCTTTGGGCGACCGCCTAGTTTGACAGGATGTAGATTCGCGACCCGTTCGTTTCATTACGAATCCGAACAGTTTGAAGAAAAGACATAACAGTGTCGTTGTACACGGATGAGTTATATCCGATCAGTTTTCCATAGCAGACGATTACCGTACGAAATGTCCACTATGTGCATAATTAAACAAGTTAGGAAAGTGTACAACGTATCACAAATGGGCGCGTTTCGTGCAATGGAGTATTAGAAAGAAATTATATACCTGTACGTGAGGGAAATAGCGTTTTAAAGTTCTTTTCTTCATCATAAATAATCCATTTTCTTTCTATTTAATAATATTGCATGCACGCGTAAGGAAATTAAACGTTTGTTTGTGAGATTGTTTATGATAGCAACAATGAAGAAGTAACCATGCAATAAATTTTCGGTTCAACTCGATTTAAGACATTCTCATTTGATTTTCTAGATAACGGCTACTCCTCCGATAAAAATGTATAGGAAAGAAAATACTCTTCTTTAGCAGTTCTTCAACTTTTATTTGAAAAATGTTTTGATATGAGCAATACTTTACGAGATATCACGAAAATTTAATTTTTTGTCACCAGTAAAGTGGTACCCCTGACTGACCTACGTGATTCATTTTTGCGATTTTCTTCTTATATTTGATTGTAAGTCCTTAATATCAAATTTCATGAAAACCCGTTAGGTAGAAGCCGAGAACGAACATGCGGACGGACGGACGGACAGACCGACGATAATAGGCGCTCACGCTGTAAGCGAAACGCGCCTATAAAGAACCAGAGAGAGAATATTTTTTGGCGGGACGTTATGGAGGCCATTTTGTTCCGTCTATCAAGAAGAAACTTAAAACGTTATAACGTAGCGATTACGTCGGAGCGATAATTTCGCACGCAGTCCGTTTCCGTGGAAACTCTTACGCATTCTTATTATTTGTTTTCGCAGAAATCGTCGCTCATTGAAAGTAATTAACTCGAATTTCTTTAATTAAAAGCGCACAATAAGAAATTATTGTGAGTAATAATTTATTTTTAATGCGACATCTCGGAAAATAAATTCTAGACGTGTTACTCAAAACTGTTTCTCCTTGGACTTGCTTTTAAAAAGGCTCCGATTTTTTCTTCGTCGCTATTCGTAATTACGACACTCAATTGTTGATTTCTCGAAATCGTTTCCTCGTTAAAGCATCGACAAATTTCAAACTAAACTCTAATTGCTTAGTCTCGACGGCTCGACGTGAAAACGCTTTGATTTTTTTTTCGTCTTCAAAACAACAGTTACAAGGATAAAATCTTCTTAGGAAATTAATAATTGAGTTTCCGGTCACTCATTTATCCATAGCTTAAGGAAAAAAACGGTTACGTTTTTTTTAATGAATTTGTGGTCGGCGCAAAATGGCGAGCTGCGAGATTCATTATTTCCGGCGAAACTAACTTCTTTTTTTTTAAATATCCGTCATCTCCACATCCCATCTTCCACACTTCCTTTTTTCTTTATCTTTCATTTGAACAGCCTCTGCCTTCTCGCCCTCTCTCTCTTCTCCTCTCTCTCTCTCTCTCTCTCTCTCACTGTCTCTCTCTCTCTCTTCTCCTCTCTCTCTCTCTATCTCACACTCAAAAGGTTAAATTTGCACGCAACATGGTCGATTCTCAATATCAAACGGCTTTGTTCAAGTTTGTTTAGGACGAAATACAAGAAAAGTTTATAATCTCAAAAAAATCCTAATTTAACAGAGAATTATCGAGCTCGTCCTGTGGCTGGGAAAATAATTCAAGTACAAGAGCACTTAAAAATGCTTTTGTAATCCATTTTCGGTGAATTTCCACCGAAGACAGCTGTTTTTGTAGCTTGCTTTGGTTTTTTTTATAACCTTGTTATATAGCTGAGTAAGGTATTTTAGTGCTTGTTCTTGATGTAGTCAAATCCGATTCGACTCTGAACGACTTCTTCAAGACGAAGACGACATAGCTAAAATATAAGATAATCGTGATTAAAGAACGAGTTTTGCCTTATGATATCAATTCCCTTAAAATGTAACCCGGTGACTCGCCTTAAGGTTTTGAATTCTTTTAAAACAAAGAGTAAAAAGCTTTCGAATCAGACCAAATCTCCCTCGCTCGAATAAACAAAAGAACTCGCTCTATTCTTCTGTCAGACAATACGACGTTCCGAATAATTCTCTCTTGATTGGTAAGTTTCTAGATCAATCGAAATTCGAGAAAAACCCCAAGAAGACGCCATCTTATCGATACCCTTCGTACT
Organism: Uropetala carovei; assembly: GCA_036926305.1. Classification (NCBI taxonomy): domain Eukaryota; kingdom Metazoa; phylum Arthropoda; class Insecta; order Odonata; family Petaluridae; genus Uropetala; species Uropetala carovei. The sequence continues at coordinate 4,779,203 of JAXCHB010000212.1, forward strand.
ATTTTTGAAACTCTTCGGACCTGGGAGGGAGGGGGGGGCGGGGGGGTAGTTAGAGATCCCAGTGTCGCGGATTCGACTCCTGCCGAGGGCATGGCCGTATATTACGCTCATCGTAGAAGGGTCTTCAAGGACTGTTTATGAGCTTGTGAAAAATAAATAAAACAAAATAAATATACAGAGAGAATTTCTTCGAAATAAGAATTTGATGGACAATTGGACAATGGTATGTACCTAGGAGTACAAATATTCTTTGTAAAGGACGTTAAATATTTTCGAGAGGTGCGAAAATACACCAAAAAATATATATTTATCCGCCTTTTATCGTTCATGCAGCTCAAAATTCTGAGTCTATAACACCAAATAGAATTAGAAGTCGCCCTAAACTTGGTTTTCCGTCAATTGTTTAGTTAGATTGAAAAATAACTGTGCATTTAATTCTCGGATACCTTATGGCTGGTGTATTTAGCAGCGACTCAGTCCCCAAGAGTTCACATGGTTGAAAATATTGGCGAAACAGAAAGATAGTACATTGCGTCTTATGCATTACATTTAAAGTTACTTATTTCCATGCAAATTTTACACAAAAGCGAATTTAAAATTTGCCAGTTGCGACGCGGGTTAAAAGCATTTTCTAGGGGTAGGTAAAGGAAAAAAAATTTACAAAATCATTAGAATAAGAGTCAGAGAAATTTATCATTTAATGAATATATCGCGAACCGCATTTCACAATATTGAGCATAATTATTTTTCCACTCTATAAAGCCATTAAGCATGGTAAATATTTCAATTAAAAGTAAGCCATTGCACAATTCCTTAATATTAAAAATTTTAGCGTTGTTCTGTGTCTCTATGTCATCGCATGATTATAATCAAAGAGGAGAGGACCGCGTTTTTTTGAGCTGGCGGGCCGCGTCTTTCAGATGCCTGCCTTATATATATACTATTGCGGAATTTTGAACTGCATTCTATAGACTAGTGTATGACAAATGGGTTTAAAAAAATAAGAGGGAAGTTGCTATCCTCAACCTCAGCCCAAATAAAGGCATTTATCTATCCATCTATCTTTCCTTGCTCACCCTCTCTTCCTGCCTCACCTCCTCCTCTATTTCCCTTTTCCATTTTACACCCCCACCCCTCCTCCCCTCTCTTTCCCATTCTCCATTTGGCCGTCTTTTATCCACGTGACGCATTATTGACGTGTGCTCATCGATAACGGCCTCCGCTCATGCTTTCTTCTTATTGTTATTGTCGTGAGAGAAATAACAGATAAAACCGGTCACCGATTCGGCATTCTCTCGCGTCTTCTCCCTCCCCTTAATTGCTAGATGCACCTAACCTCCCCTTCTCTTCTCCAACCTCTCTCTCTCTCCCTCCCTCCTATCTCTCTCTCTCTCTCTCTCTCACTTCCTTCGGAGGATTTCGAGGGAGGTATCTCACTGCAGAAGACGGAACGGCGTGAATCACTCGTTTGTTGCGTTTCGCGAGGGAACGCAGCTGCGTGGTGGTGTAGCGTCGGTCGTCTTTTGTCTCGCTTCTGGGACGGCCCTTTCTGGAGAGGAAATTCCTAAGTCGCCGTGGAAGTCGTGGGAATAAAAGTCCCTAGGTCGCATTCCGACGAGGGTCGGTCTCGCCCGGGAAAAAAATTGTCGTGATCCTTAACTATTCCGGGAGTTTATAAAGTGCGAACGTTCAAAATCGTTGGAATAGTTTCCTAACAATAGTGCAGAGGAGAGGAAGGGAGGGGGGGGGGCGCGGAAGACATTAAGAAATGGGCAGTTAATATATATTTTTTAAAATATTTTAAGGCACTTGCCTAAGTCTTTAATTTTTCCAAATGTATCAGTTTCTGCTTTCATTTTTAAAAAATATATCTGAACCAATATTTCTGCGTTAAGAAAATAGCAAATGGTTTTTGCGCGAGAAATCTTTCAATGTAATGAGGAACATTGCTTTAACAGTCTCTTTTTAAAAAACATTTATTAGAATGCATCTAAAGTGTCGTCGTAATTTCAACTTGAACAAATGTCGTTTAGTCTGATAAAACTAGATGCGAATCACGGCCACATAGCAGCCGTCATCCGTGATGATTCATCCGATAGCAGAATCTGATTTAGAATATACTATCGGTGAATCATTAGTGATGACGGCTGCTTCGTGGCTGAGATGCGCATCTGGTTTTCTCAGCCACTGTATTACCATTGGAACAAAATGACCTTTATCAAAGGATGACATATGTTTTAATGTTGCGACGTACCGCCCCTCGTCATTCGGCTATCAATTTCTTCAGTTCTTTCCTGTCAGTTTGCAAGACAAGATTTTACAGGTTCAATAAGATGAATTTTTATGGAATGAGCACCATTGCAAGTTAAACCCTTGTCCATATAAAATACATAATCATTATTACATTGTTCATATAAATGTTTTTGGAAAACCGTACTCAAATCAAACTTGTCGAATCTGTATGCAATTAAAAATCGACCTTTCTTCTATGACATTGACTTTCTAAATTGATTATAAATGCAGCCGGGGATGCATAAGAATAAGGATATTACTTTGAATATTCAATGGAGAATTCTTAATACTACTTTTTCATTTGGCAAATATTATATATTTCGCTGCTAAAAAGTTTTAGTTGCATTTTCGTGTTAGTTTTGAATATCAAAGACCTGTACTTTTTCTACAGGGAGTCGAACCTGGTTCTTCTATCCACAGCTCCTTTGCCTTGACCTACCCTGAAACCACGGCGTCATAAATCGAATCTATTTCTTTGATCCACCGCGCCACGATTTTACGAGCAAAAAAAAAATACGTACGCGATAAGCCAATGCGCGTAGTTCGAGCTTTCCCCGTGGCGGAGCCACCTTCCTCCCTCCGTCGCCGTCTTCCCTTCGGCACAAGGCGCCCTCTTGGGCTTTGCGATTGCAGCAGGACAAGAGAGAAAGAACGAGAGAAAATGAGGGGGGAAAGATGGAGGTGAAGGGAGAGGCGTTTTTTTTTAATTTTCCCGTAGTACCGCTGCCCCACTTTAAGCTCTATCCCTTTTATGGCCCAGCCGTGTCCACGTCGGCTATCCGTTGCTATTTACGGTGCGCCCGCAGTCCGTCACACAGTGATCTTACCATCGGAAGAAAGGGGTAGGAGAGAGAGAGAGAGAGGGGGGGAGACAAGACCCGCGCGAGATTTTCAAACCTTAAACGGAGTAGTTTCTCTTTCGGGTATTAACCGAACGGGACATCTGTTATCTCCGTGTTTGGAAGGATTTACGCTCTTTCTCCCATTGGCCACCACGACCGCTTCAGTAAATCAAAAAGCCGTTTAATTAAACAAGTAATTCTTTTTCTCCCCCCCCTCCCTCCTCCCATCCTTTTTCTAGGATGGCCAACTCAGGCCTTTCCTAGGTTTTTACCACAATTACTTTGTCTTTTTATAGAAATTTTCCGAATTTGTAATTTGATAGTTTGCTTGTATGTTTTTCTATTTATTTTATTTTATAGTTCTTTTCTGTGAAATTATTGTTACTATTTTTATTCTCATTTGTAATTGTTGACGCAGGTTTAAATGTAAGAAGGGACTATATAGTCTCAATTTCGCCCTAATAAAGTCGTTTGTCTGTCTGTCTGTCTGTCCTCCACCTCACAGTTTTATTCCTCCTCCTCCTATTAATATCTCCCCATTGTATCTCATTCTAATAGGCACCTGTTAAAGCGTCACGAACTACTTTTTCCTTGTCTAATAACAGTGTGGATGATCTTTCCACCTCTTGTCACGTGCTGTATATACGGTTTGAGCGGCGTTATCTGTTTTTGTTATTCTGGTTTCCAGCTCTTGTAATCTCTCGTCGATGCCCAAAACCGCTTCGGCCGTGTAATTCGATGCGCAAAATTAACAAACGTTTCCTCAAAAATAAAATAAAAGGTTGCCGTTTTGCGCCTCTGCGACGTGTTAAAGAATAATGTAAGATCCTTCCATAAGAGGCGTATTACTCATTAAATTAAAATTTTCCACGATTTAACCAGAAAAATAACGTGGCTTTGGAATAAATAATGAGATCCAACAGTGGCGTATAAAAAAATTTCCTTTCCCTTGGATAACGAAATCTTGCCGCTCCTTGGGCAACATGAAATGAAAGAGCAAAGAAAATTATTTCAGTCCTTGCTTACAAAACAAAAAAAATTGAGATAAGACCAACCGATATTAATACTAGTTACCTCTTTTAGAAAATCCCGTATGTTTTCATCGACAAGTTGAAAATATTCATAATATTCCGTGAAGACAAAGAGTTGGCACACTACTCCCATTCTTTCCCAGCATTCTCCAAAAATATCCCACGAATCGCCAAAGTCCGGTTTGCCGATATCTCTGCGGCATTTCTCTCTCCGTGAAGAATGAATGGAAACATTTTTCACGGGTGATATTTTTTCTTCAAATTTGAATGTTTTCCGGCACCTCGTTATATCCGCCGTGCCAAACAACGGCATTTGTCGTGGCTATTGTGATTCCACGAATTTCACGAATATATGGAAGACAATGTTATATTTAATGAAAAAAATCTGTACAGTATAGTACATTGTACAAATTTTCTCATATACTAATGCGCCGTTTAGCTATCTTTTGAAAAATATGAACTATGTAGTATCATTATAAACATCAACGTAAATAACTATACGAAATTTTATGAAAATCGTATTAACAGTTTTTTTGAAAATCCAATTGTTATTAAAGTTGCCCAAGAATAAACTAGCCTTATATTCATTTTTTGATAAATATAAACTATGTAGTGTTATTGAAGACGTAAACTCAAGTAACGGTACGAAATTTGATCAAAATCGTTAGAGCCGTTTTTGAGAAAATAAAATTATTGTTAAAGTTGCCTAGAATAAACTAGCCTTATATTAATTTTTTTCAGAAATATGAACTATTTGGTATTAATGAAGACGTAAACTCAAGCAATTTTACGAAATTTGATCATAATCGTCGGAGCAACTTTTAAAAAATTCTAATTGTTGTTAAAAATTGCTTAGAATAAACTGCCCTTTAATTATTGTGAAATTTCAACAATTTTTTCATAGCTTCTATTCTGTATGATAAAATGCTTAAGTTGAATTTTTCGCGATTACAATACTTTCTCATATATACTTCGTATATATGAGAAGTAAAAAGTGCAGGATAGCGAAAGGAATGAGAGGTCTGTGTAACGTGAAAATGTAAAGGATCGGCAAACCGCGAAGCTACGATGGAGAAGCGATCGGTGAAATGTAGCTGCGACAGATTCGATTTGAAAATTGTGGTCATAGAACCTTTAATGTTTAAATGCTTGTTCTGAAAGCGTTAAGATTTGATTTGAACTTATAAGATGTCACAGAGTCTCTAGGTTATTTTCCGATCTGAAATCCTGCCCGGCTTGCCGAAGCATTGGCAACTTTCAATTAGGCACGCCGCCGCCTAGAAAACATTTCTGAAATCGGATTTAAAGCAACAAGTCGCTCTTTGGCCGCCCGTGTGTAAGTCTTTCATTTACTGCCCTTTGTGAGCGTTCTTCACAAAAATGAAAAAAACGTCTTATGGTTTGATAAATTTCCGTAGCCAATAAATACGAGATACAGTGACATTTGAGTTGAACTTTACAGAAACAAGTAAAATCATCCCAGCAAATACGAACTTTCTTATTTCAGAAATTCTCGCGAATTGAAACATTCTCTATAAGAAAAGAATTTTCTATATTATACTTGAAAATATTTTCTTTCACGCTGAATAAAGATTCCGCACCAGTCACACTTGTCGCAGTATCGTTAAAGAAGCCGCATGCGACTCCCGAGAGCGTTTTGTGTGGCCCGAAATGCGATGATAGAAAAGATATCCGTAAAATTTAACACATAAACTCGTAGTTTTTAATCCAAATAATGAGAATAAAGCATTGAATACTGAAATATTAATTCCTAAACACTAATTTAAAATTATTGATTTCCACTTATGTGATACCTTATAATCTCTCAGTATCTTCGATTTAAACTCTAATCAGGCCCGCCAAAGCATTGGCAACTTCCAATGCGGCCTCCCGAAGGTTTCGCCACCAGTTATGCCGCCAGCCACGAGGAAAAGGTTCCCCACCCTCAACGGTTTCGCCAAAATATAATTTAATGTTTGAATTTCGTAGGAATCGCCTCTATTGAAACAAAAATGGCTGCTTAGAAATTCGAAAAAATAAAATAATTTTATATCTAAGCAAGAGAATTCTATAAATCCCTGAAAATGAGAACGTTGAATGAATTACTACGAGAGAACATGGTAAGAGACGATGCGGTTACGTCATTATGACTCGTTTTCGTGGAAATGTTTGAAGACGTCTGGAAAAAATGGCGCGAGAGAATTAGACGGAATCGTATGTATCAGCGCAAATGTGTCGGGCAAAAATAACGTGCGTTTTGACGGCGAGATTCGAACCAGTGGCCTCGAAATTTAGAGACGAGAAGGTCTAAATGCTCCGTGAGCAAGGTCGCCCGATTTAATCTTTACACAAAAAGTCGAAATTTTTAATTATATCGGCAATTACGGAGTTTATTTATGCGTTTCATAATCCGCTTCCCGTTTCTAAATATAATCAAGGCCTTAAATAAATATCTTTCTGATTTAATTTCCTTCGGCTATGTATTCCACAGGAAACCGTTTCCCGTATAACCGAGGCAAATATCTCGTTTATTCAAAGACACTGAAACCCGATCTCCCTATAGAAACGAACCTTTTTTAAAAATATATAATTCTTCCTTCACTTTTTCTTAGGGTCTTAATTGATTTCATTGAATAACAAGTTAGGAAAGCACTCCCGAAGCAGATATTATTAGGCGATTTTTTTTACAAGCTCCGCCCCTTTTGGTCCCGCCCATCCCCAGCAGCTGATCCCGGATCCACCAAATCCTTGTCAGACGTAGCTCTCATATGTAGCAACTCGCTTTTGAATTTGATACGGTTGAATTTGTATGCACAAGTGTATATATCACCGCTAAGAAATTAAAATTTCAATTGTAAATAGACGTCAGTCGGCCGTTGACAGTGATAGATAGGGATGTCGTTTGGTTGGTGAGAATGAGAATTGCAGTCCTTTTAAATTAGGAAGGAGCTCTCCTTCATAGGTCGTTAAAAGGAACATTTGGAGAAATCACCGGAATTGGAGCGTTTGGGCGATCGCGTGAGGATAGGAGAGGGAGGGGGAGGGAGGGGGGGGGGGGGTGCAAGACAGTGATGGGGCAGCGAGCGGTGCTCGGGGGTCAAGGTGCGTGCGGGCGGATTATAAGCCCCGCAGAGGACGAGGGCAAAACCTTAGCTTTATTCAAACGCGTGCGTATGTGCGATTCTAAAAATTCGATTGCACGGTGGCTTATTTGGGAATTCTTCGGCCGCCATCTTCACTCGGACAGATATAATCCTTTACTCTTCTGTTTCTGCCTCTTTTTTTCCTATTGAACGCGTCTTTTCTGTATATTTTTTCAAAGAAACCATTGATGGCTAAAGCGGCAGATTTTTATTTCGTTTTTTTTAATTTTTCAACTTTACCCAAAACCGCCGTCACTTTTCAACCGAGTTGCAAGTTGAAATCAGCAATTATAAATTATCTACGGCATTTACGACCCGATTAAATTCCAGCGTATTTGGGGCCGTGAAAGAGAAATTCAAAAACCCGCAAGCTGACATTTTGACGCATTTCACGCAGCGTAACAGTTTGGAGGATTGCAGGGGGTACCATTTAAATATTGATGTAGAAAAATATGCATTTGACCTTGGCCTAGTGTTGCTAAAGCGCGTCGTGTTATTTTAGGCGTATTCGAGCGTGCATTTCCTCCGCCTAGGCGTATGTATTCTTCCCGGCGACTAGATAAGCCGCGACACACATAATTGTCACATTCTTTCGACGTTTGTCCTTTGGGAAAATTTCGCCCAACTCCGCTCCACCTTTGCAAGTATTCCGAAACCCTGTAGGTAATACGTGTCCAGCTCTTTTGTAAGGTAACATTTTATTAGTGGCAATTAATAAAATTTGAACTGATCGACGAATTTTATCATCTTTGCTCACGCTCTCTATAACGCTGATTTTGTATCACATAAATTCATCTTATTACTTTATTGACCTTCTCTAATTACGGAGACTTGCTACTACTACATACTAAGAACTCAATTCGACTCCCATGCTTGCATGCTTAACTCGTGTAAAACACCGGATAAGGAATATTTTATGGCATCTCCAGTAATAAAAGAGTTTCATACTCGTGCACGGTAATTCACTTGTTGTTAGCGTGGCTCGGAGAGGCCGTTTCGCTGGCGCGTGGGATTCACGTTTCGCTGTTAAATGACTCGGAACATTTCGTTCTTCCAGGAATTTTCTGCATTTACTCTCGAATTTCCCACCTTACGCGAGATTCCAATTCGTTGAAATGGAGAGTGGCTATAGTTTTTTTCCTTCAATTTTTTTTCTTTATTCGATAAGTTGCTTGCCGATCACGCATCAAATTAAAGAATACACACATGCACACGCCTATTATGGTTCCGCGTAACCTTTACTTCCCACATTTAATCTCTCATATTCCTCCTTGCGTGAGTTTTGCAACTCATTCGTAGAGGAATTATTTTATTAAAATATTGTCCTCGCGTGATGTTTGTATTATGATTACATTAAATGTATTATAGTCAAAAGAAGTTACGCATAAAAAATTAATTGAATGCGCTGGTTCGATTGTTTGATCTTTGAGTCGCCCTCCAGCATTTATACACTTAAACAGTCGCTGGCGTCGTTCATTTGTTCGTTAAAAAATCCTCTTCGTTTTAATCGGCCAATTATTCCAATCGGCGCTCGTCCGACGGTAACTCCAGTTCGCGGTCTCTCCGCAAGGTGGTCGTCCGCTTTACGGCTCGTGTTTGTCTTGGGTTTGCTTTATCTGGCCGAGTGCTAGCGGACTATGACTAATTGGCAGCGCGTTCACTGGACTATGGCCAGCTCTGACCGCCGTCTAGCACGAGCCGGAGGGTTCTGGCAGGTGGTGGCGGGGGGGGCGGCGGCAAGAGGGGGCTGATTGGCATCCGTGGCCGCCGCCCTCCCTCGCTCCCACCTCTCCCCTACCCCTCCTTCCATTGTCCTAGAAACGAAAATAGGCCTTCCCCAAACTCTCACCCCGTCTGCCCGGCACTTTTGTCTTTTAATTCGCGAGCAAAGTTAACGCCTTCAACTTCTGTCGAGGGGGGAAAAAATAAAAAGAATGATTTCTGGCCATTCTTTCACTCTCGCGGCGAGTTTAAAAGCGTGCTCCATTACCAAATATTGACGGATCGGTCGGAATTTATAGACGAAAAGGTAAATCATTCGCAATTGGAGGACCGTCATTCGGCATATCTCGGGAGGCGAACGTTTTCGGGCGTTTCCGATAACTGCCGCTTGAACGATAACTACGAATATTTACGACTCGTTTAGCGCATTGCCGAAAGGAACTTGTTTTTGACGAAGGAGGGGTTTTTTTCGTCGTGGTCCCAAAAAAAGGCGAAAAAGAGGAAATACAACGAATTTCTTGGATAGTACGTAGGACCTCTTGTATGGTATGGAAACTACATATTTAAGAAACGGAATACAGTGTTTTTTGAGAGTTCTCTGAGAAATATGTGAAAACTTAACTTAGTTTTGAAGGTTGATTTCGCGTTATTATTTTTCCGTGAAATTTTTAATTCAAAAACCTATTACGGCATAAGTAAATTGACTGATATTTTTCCATAACCCAAATAATTCCCGAGCTATGTGACGAAGAACCTATTTCAACGGTCTTTTGAAACCATATCGGCCCTTTTTAATAAATAAAAATATATATTCTATCCTCACTAGTTAATTATTATCGTGTATCGTATGGCAATTATCGCACGGATTTGACAGATGACCTTATTTAAGCTTTCAAGTTCGTTGTGTTTTGGCAAATTATTGTACTTTATTAGTCTAAAATTGAGGAAATCGATTGTCCTACGATTTAGCAGGAGAAGTAGTTTTAAAATTTAATCTTATCGAATGACTGAAGAATTCAGTGAAATTCTAGGAAATGGTAAAAATCTTATCCGAGAATTGTTACTGTTTTACCGTTTTTTTTTTAATTTTCGTATTACAAATAAAAAAGGTAAAGCACAATTACGAGAAATTGGCGAAAGCTTCTCTTCCATCACTCAACGGGAAAAAGAAATCGATTTCAACAAGTGATCGCGATTTTTTCCGACACACACATAGGGATTCCTTTTCATATTCATCCTGCAAATCCCGATTCTGATATTTTTAAGCGAGCAAAATTTTCAAGAGAGCTTCTTCGTTTGAAATGCGATGGATGCGCCATGTTGGCTTTAAAGTGGACGTGATTTATCGTTGTATCCACATGTCTTAAAGGAATGTTTACAAGGCCACGACCGCGTTTGTCCATTCGACCACGAATGAGGAATTCTTTCAGAGTGATTTATCAATACTACTGCGTGACTTTTGTAGTATATGGACGCGAGCACGCAGAAGACACGGAGCAGCATATCTTTTTTTAACAAGATCGAGTCGAATAATAATAATGTGATGTCGCTGTACGACAGTAACGAGGGACAGAGAGATGAAATGGGTGAGTCAAAATTTAGAAAGGAAACGGTTTGCTGACATAAGTCGTGGAAGGAAGGGCGTTAGGAAAGAGGCTAAAGTGGTGAGAATGGAAGAAAGGCATATTGGATGCAATGGAATTTGGTATGAGAACTTGAAGAGAAAGCTTTTGGATGGCACAGATTTGGTAGTGCGTACCTATAACCTAACGGTGACGACTTAGAGGAATCTCATGAAAAATGTCTCTCCACGGGGTCCCCAAACTACGGGCCCCGGGCCACATCCGCCTCACTCCATCAATTTATTCAAGTTTTGTGCATTTACCTATAGGAGTTTTTTTTTATTAGACATTTTTTATATCCAAGCGATATTTTCCGAGTGCCTAGACGCAAAATACTTTTAATATAGGCGTATGACATATTACAGAATCAAACAAATTCGCGAAACATGCTTTTAGGAAATTCCACACGGCCCCGATCACTCATTTGAAAAGTGGTATGTGGTCCGCAGAGTCGTAAAAAGTTTGGTGACTCCTGCTGTGTATTAAAGTAAAACCGCGTTTTTTTAAGAGAAAATTACACGACTTTAATGTTACGACGCCAGGAGAAAACGTATGAGCATAGGTCGTACAGCGTATGACACAGTTATACCCTCCGCTACAGCACTGGAGATAAATACATTATCCTACGTCAGCATTCGAACTCTCGTCTCTAAGTAAATATTTATCGGCGCACCCTCATACAACGTCATCAGGCAAACCAAAGAAGTTCGACTTCCCTTGTGTTCGACTCCGCCTCGACGTTTGCCTTGACGTGGCGCCTAATCATCCCTTTTTCCGAGGAGCTCACCGATTCACCTGTAGGACATCGCATGCATTGCCATATTTTTCGACGACGAATTCGAATTTTCTACCCGGTGACTACTCCGGTGACGTCCGCATAGCGGCCGCGAGCGCCCTCTGACTAAGAGACGGAAAATAACTATGTACTCCCCTCCACAAGCGTTCCGCTGCTGGTTAGCCAATCTCCCGCCCGCGATCCGCTCTGAATGAGGAACGCGGAGAGGAGTCACACGCACGCTATTCTTCGGAAGCCCTTCCCGGAAACGTTCATTCCTCTCTCATTCTCCTCATTCATGCACCTCATTCTCTCTCTCATTCATGCGTCTCTCTCGCATAAAACGCCACGCCCCCCTTTACGCGTGGCTCTCAATATCGAACCGAATGTCGCCGAAACGATCCTTCCTTTCCCCCCTCCCCCCCCGCCCCTTTTTTGGTCCGCCACGACACCTGGCGGGATTTCCGCGAACCTCCTGCGCCGCGTGCCGTTTTTAAATTATTTCTAGAGTTTTCGAACGCCGATTTCACGGAGGATGGCGCTGATGACGCTCTCTCATTCCTCGTCTCTCTCGCGCACGCCCTCCTCTCTCTCTCTCTCCTCACGGATTATTTTCGAAATCTGAGTCGCCGAGAGGGCACACGGGTCGTGGACCCGTTGGATGATTCCCGTTTTGTCGCTACCGTAGCACGGCCGGTCACCGAACCCTCAACATCTTAAAAACTAGGAATAATGAGCGTACGGTGGTGCACTCTTGCAGGAACGCGAGGTACCAAGTGGTGTCTGTCGTGATTGTGAGATCGGTGTGTGGGCGTGGATTATCTAGAGGTGGTGGAATGAGGGAGGAGGAGGGGGAAGGGGAGGGAGGTATGGACCTTACGGAGGTTGCAAATATGGCCAAAGGGTTTTGCCGCCTCGGTTCTAAGGGAAAGGAACCTGTCGTTACAAGACTGACACGTTCTGCTTCCTTGGGATGAAGGAGTTCTTCTCTTGTGAGAGACGGTTGAAAATTTGATGCGGTCGGTGTGGCGTGAGACTGTCACTTGTTGTGGGGAGGGGAAGAGGGGAGGGGGTGTTCGTTACTGTCTGGGTCTCGGGTTCGTGCACCGCTCTGGGTACGATGGATATGCCGGCAACGCAGACGCCAGAACGAATCTCGATGCATCTGGATGCATTTTCTCGCGAAGAATGCACGAGAATTGAGGAATATAATCATCCCACGTCGAGCCGAAGGCGGGAAAAAAAAGCACCCAGAATCCCCTCTCTTAGAGTTCTCCCGCCCGCATCCGAGAAAATATTTTTTATCGTTTGAATCCGCTGTCAGATTCCAAGCTTTCATTCCTCAACCTATTTTTTTTAAATCCTCTTTAAAATCCATTTAAATTTTCGCATTCTCAACGATATCCTGGATTCTAAGAGCTAAAAAACCAAAGCGAAGGCGAATAACGCACGCGATTTATCAGAGTCTCGGAGAGAGAGAGAGAGAGAGAGGGCGAAAAGAAAAAATGCATCATAACTCAGGATCGTGTCCTTTCGTGGAATTCGGCTCGGGATTTTTCCCTGTAAAAAAAATGCAGTTGTGTGGCCTCCCCGACGCGCATGTGCCGCCTCCTCGTGGCTCGACCATAAAGAGAGAGAGGAAGAGAGAGAGAGACACACTAAAACGGTCGGAGAACAACCTTCGGATGAGTCATTCCCGCATTATCGCGAGATAGGAAAGAAAGCCTCGCTCGCATAAAAGGATCTTAACGACGTTGCGCGTAAAATAGAGGAAGATTTGAGAGAATGAAAGCGAGGGAGTGGGTGGGAAGGAAGGATACTATATATCTCATTATTATAGGCCTTCTTATTTAGGAGTGAAAGAGAGAAAGGGATTGAGCGATGAAGCACATATCAACCAGGAAGAGAATGGAGAGTGGAAGAGAGAAAGAAAAAGAAGGGAGAACGTCGAAGATAGAGAATATATAAAGACGGATTACCCAATAGGCACAGTAGCCACGTGCCTATGGGCCCCAATCTTAGGGAAGGGAAGGCATCCCGTAGGTTGACTGTTTATGTAGGCAGTATTATTGAAATCAAAACAAAAATTTAATTTAAATAAATGAATTACGAGGTAAAATGTAAAAATGCCAGTCTTTCTTATTGTAAAGAAAGTGAAGAATTGAAATAAAACAATTGATACAGAAATTTGCTGCCTCAAAAGTTCGGAAGGTGAATTTTCGAGGCTTATTTTCGTGTTTTTTTTTTAGAAAAAAAATAGGATGACATTATTTTGTCAATAAAACGTTTTTCAGTGCATCATATTATTCTTTATAGCAGGGTTCCCCATACTGTGTTCCGAGGAACACTAGGGTTCCGGAGAAGTTAAATGGGGTTCCGTTCTTCTTTCTCTTATTTACAGCAAGAAACATGAGACTCACTTGTAAACTGTATACTGTAAGATACACTAGCCATATAAATAAACATTATAATGATTTTTAAAGTTTATTTTATTGCGATTAGGCTTACCATGTCTTATTTAGGGTTCCGCGAGAAAAAATATTTGAATACGTGGGTTCGGTGGCTTCACAAAGTTTGGGAACCACTGCTTTATTGTATCGCATACTATGAGGAGGGCCCCCAAAGTGCCTGTGCCTCTGGGGGGGGGGGGAGGAGGGGGGGGGGGGGGCATAAGGTCTTAATCCGCCACTGGACTGGAAGAGAAGATAGAAAATTCGTATGTAGACGAAGAGAGGGAAAGGCAGGAAGAGAAGACGGGGAGAATAGGAAAGAGGTAGGGAGAAGAAAGTTCCATGCAGAAATGGAGAGAGAGACGGAGGGGGAGGGGGAGAGAGAGAGAGAGATGGAGAGAGAGAGAGATGGAGAGAGAGAGAGAGATGAGGAAAAGTGAGGAAGCAAAAGGAAACGATTGTGAGGGTTTTTTTTTGTTTCATTGAGTGGTGATCTCTTGGAGAGAAAGGGATAATGAGAGAGGGGGGAGGACAGAAAGGGGAGAATGGAAGAGAGGGGGGGGCGGAGGGGGAGGGAGAAGAGGGGCTGACTGCCTTTTGTGAGTGATTCATCGCTTGGCGGGGAGAGGGTGCCATCGCTATTTTATTGGACGAGCAAAATATCACTCGCGACTTTCTCACGCAGGAAACTATCACTTCTCCCTAATGCCGTCATATGCACGCAAGATCGGTCGATGGCAGAGGGTGTCGAATATCCTCTTTTTTCATTATCCTTATTTTTTGTCGACCGTTAAGAGAAAACATCTCGCCAAACGAACTTCCGAATTTTTGAAATATTCCTCTTATTCTTTAATTCTTTTTCTATAATGCATAAAATATCCTACTGTATACAACATCTGTTATGATACATAATAATGGAACCGAAGCGATTTATTCATTGGCCTGATCTAAATTAAATAAATGCATATTGCGCTGGGGTTGAGATTTACTGTGGCAGAAAAGACTTTTGGTTATTCATTTACATTTGAATATAAAACAAACAATTTTATAGGTGTACAATAAAACACAAAATAAATTGTAACATGCTCCAATGCGGCATAACAGGACCCTGAGATGTCAAACCATATCAGATCAAACCAATATAGAGCGGTAACCCTAAAACATCCTAATTTTCCACCGACTTCGATCCCGGGTCTTCCGAGCGAGGAGACATTAACCTCTTTCTTCGTCCTGCGAATTTATCTCGACCTCACGAAATTCCCCGTTTCTTTTTTATATCGTTTCGCTTACGTAGTCTCTTTTCGCCTTTATGAATGCGTTCGCTTTTACGCATCACCAGGCGAGGAAAACATTCGCGTAGTTACGGCGATCGGCGAAGAGCCTCGCAGGAAGAGTTTATTGGGTGCTTTGAGCGGATGTAAATGGTTCGTTTGAATCGCCCTTCGAAGATAGGACGCCGGAAGAAATCCACTAATAGGTTATGAGAGGTCTGCTCTACGTACCTACCAAGGGGGTGCATATGATCGTTGCACGCGCGGGTGTTGATGGGTAATATCGCAGGTGTGGCAGGTGGTCCAGGGAAATGTCTGCGATTTTAAATATCTCGGTCGATTATAAGGATATTCTTCCTTTGTCTCTGCCCGTCAGTTGTTCTCAATCGGTATGTGTTCCACGGAGGTTTTTTTGAGGAGCGGGAACTCTTGTATAGTTGGAAAAACAAAGAACTGCAATAGCAGATTCCAAAGAGCGCTTCTTTTTTAAAGAGAATTGTCATGTGAATTTTCTAAATCTTCGACCTCATCTCTCTGTCCTTATTATACCTAACCGCAGATTAGCAGTTGTAATGTCCCTTTTCGAAAGTAAATTGAACGCTTCACTTTTATTGTTGTAGCAACTTAAGCAAAACAAAACTTTAACCATAGTGACGCACCCATATGGACAGTTCATGAGGTTTTTTTTTTCGAAATCCTACTGAATGGCAAACAGACAGACGGACAGAACCTGAAATCAATTGGGTTCATGTCTGCCACCACCCGAAACTATCCCGAAAATCTTCCCAGCTAAAAAATTTTGCCCACCTACGAACGGACAAAATGAAAACATTATCAATTTTTAAAAAGGCGTTAAAAACTAATGATGTCTTATTTATTTTTAAAAATGTACATCAGCGGTTAGAGCACTATCAAGTGACTGGTTGGTACAAAGTATTTTTTAGACTATAGCGAATTTAAATCATCAAATGCAGCGAGATGGATCCACCTTAATCCTGGATCGGTAGGAGTCACAACATCGAGTTTGGGCCAAACGCGACCACACCAATTCCTCCACCCACCTTCCCCCCCTCCCCACCTTCCCCCCCTCCCCTCAAATCCCCTTAGCTATGTATCGTCGTCTCGTCGCCGAATTTAGATACCTAAACATCCAAATCCGAAAGAGTTGGATCACGATAGTTTCCCTTCTCAAATATAAAGAGGAGAGACTTTTGGAAAGATGGTGAATCATTCTTTCCCACGCCAGTCGGAGATAACTGCCGATTGATTTGTGAAACGGACGAAACTCTTGCTTTTTTATCCTATAAACGAAGAAGCTCTCTCTGCTTTTGTATCGTTAGCATCTAAGTTTGTTCCGACAAATATTTTCCACCAATGTTTTAAATAATGGCTTTCCTTAATGGGACAGATATTCCCCCCCGCGGCAGATTCGGCGCCAAATAAATAACTAGAAAGGTTCGAGAAATATTAAGTCCTTATCTTAGGTGTCTCAAATGGCCGTGACAAGGTTATTACAAAAATTGATTATAAACTTTCGATGAATCACCACTGTAGACGACTGTATTGTAGCCGAAATTAGCATTTTGTATTTCTTAAACTTTTGATGGTTGCTTTAAGATAACTAAGGTAAGAACTTCATAATCCAAATGCTGATTCTTAAATTTGTTTTCAACCATTAGCCGAAATCGATAATTCACCAGTGAACTAGAAGGTTGATGAAATAAATAAAATAATAGAATTTAAGATCACCGCCCAAATGTTTTCAAACTATTGTCCATTTTGCCAGGAGCACATAAAAAAGATTTGGGGTAATTTGAGAAGACTTCATTCTTCAAGAGAACAGTTTATGAGAAATACCGAGTGAGGGTCGTGGTGACATCATTATTAAATGTGATTTGGGAAACATTTAAATTGTCGATTTTTGGTGTTTGTGTTTTTTTTGGGTTGTTATTCTCGGAATGGGAGACGGAGGGGGGGGGGGGGAGGGGGGAGGAAGGAAGCCCGTCTTAAACGGGCTAATTCTACTAATTTATTTTAAAATGATTCATTGCACGACGGAGATAACTAAAGGACAAAAACTAAACCCTTAAGGAATAGACTACTATATGTAGTTCGACGATTATTAATATCCTGAGATTTTGGCGTTCCAGTTACTTTTTCTGCAAAATAAAAGTCAGAAGGTTAATAAACTGGTTTGAAGTAGAGGGCGTTATTTTTCCCTTCACAAAGAAGGACCACTTTAAAGGTACGAGCCGCGTTAATGTCCCCATACACTCGTTAAAAGGGATTTGTGAAAAAAAAACGCGTATTGAACGGGCGGAGAGATGTTTTTTTTAATATCTCTATATCTACACATACACACACACACATATTACCTTAGCACGCTTCCGAATTACAAACTTGCATTATCTTTTCTAGCGAAACGTTTTCAAGCTGTTAAAGTTTTAATATCAGGGGCAGAAAACGAGCACGGCTTGTCTCAATTTTCGCTTAAAATGTTCTAAAAAAAGTCACAAAACCGAGGCGGTGTTTCGCGAGTGGTAACTTTGACGACGGGGGTTTTATTCCAATTGTTGTCATGCATGCATTACGGGACTCCTCCGTAATTTTTAAATGACCAGTTTATCTCCCCCAAATAACGGCCCACATGAAACGTAATTGCACAAAAAAATAAACACTTTTTCGGACTCAGGGATTCTTTAAAACGTGCATGCTCATCAAAATTTCCAAGTCGATTGGATCACATTACTTTCTCTATGTATTTAGAATGTGCGAAATTAATAGACAAATAAATGATTTGGGAGTTTGTTTTTTGTTTGTAGTATAGATTCTAGAAATAAATAAGTTAGGAAAGTGTACAACGTATCACAAATGGGCGCGTTTCGTGCAGTGGAGTATTAGAAAGAAATTATATACCTGTGCCTAAGGGAAATGGCGTTTGAAAGTTCTTTTCTTCGTCATAAATAATCCATTTTATTCCTATTTAATAATACTGCATGCACACGTAAGGAAATTAAACGTTTGTTTGTGAGATTGTTCATGTTAGCAACAATGAAGTAGTAACCATGTAAGAAATTTTCTAAATTCAACTCGATTTAAGACTTTCTTGTTTGATTTTCTTGATGACGGCTACTCCTACGATAAAAATGTATAGGAAAATAAATACTCTAATTTATTAGTTCTACAAGGTTTATTGGGAAAATATTTTAATATGACTAATACTTTACGAGATATGACGAAAATTTCATTTCTTGTCACCAGTAAAAAGGTACCCCTGATTGGCTTACGTGATTCATTTTTGCGATTTTCTTATTATCTTTGATTGTAAGTCCTTAATATCAAATTTCATGAAAATCCGTTCTGTAGAAGCCGAGAACGAACATACGGACGGACAGACCGACGATAATAGGCGCTCACGCGAAACTCGCTTAAAAATGACACTTTTAATGTCATACATCGCGCCCAGGACCTTGAATTCCATATTTCTTCGCGGTACTATCTGGTAAATGTGCTCCTCCAAAGTTCGCCGATATGTTGACAGATACTCTGGCCGCGACGTGAGGAAGTTATATAGATAGCCATAGATAAAGAGGACTACTTTGGGAGCGCCTATCGAATTATCTGCGATGTTTCGTTTTTTTTTAAACTTTGAAATGTTGGTACGAAATCGCGGTCCGAAATTCGAACGTGACGAGGAACGTTTATTATTATTTTTTAGGAGTTTTCTGCTTCGTTTTTCAAATGATGGCACGTTTTCCGCGGACTGAAGACCGTAAACGTTTTTATGAAATTTTCTGTCTTTCCTTCACATCGCCCATACCCACTAAATCACGCGTTTATCGCTAAAACAGTAGAAAAAATATATGCTTCCGAATGGCACCCAAGCACGGATGTGTTCTCTCTCTATCTACCTCTATCTGTCTTGATACGCTCTATTTACGCTCGATTTGATTCTCGTAAACGAGTGAACACACGCGAGAGCCCTTAATTTAATTCAGTCTTCAATGGTATATTGCTCCGTAATTGATTTTTTTTTGGCCGAATAGACCACCCAAAGAGCTTTATTTCCCCGGGGAATGTAATGAAATCGCCGGTAAATCATCTTCCTTTCATATAAATTGCGGGGGTCAGCCGTGTGGATGATTCCTACGGTAAATGCACGTATGTATGTACCTCTGTATTTATGCAGCTGGATGCATTTTCTATTATGGATGCCAAATGTTAACGAAGCGCTTCTCTACCACAATGGGGATTTTAACGTACACCAATACGTTCTATAAAAGTAGCTTGATTTAAAACGTCTTTCTAACTTACATTTGTTATTCCATTTTTATATGAAATAATGTCGGGCGTTATAAAATTTAACCGTGACATATTCACAGACTATCAGTCTCACAAATATTGGTTTAAAAAAATTGTTTTTCTATTATTTTAAAACTTGGCATTTATCAATTTAGCTAACTATTTGCTTGAAACGGAGAAAAATGGCAAATTCGCTATAGTTTAAACGAATGTCTGTATAAAATATAGCATATAAATGCATCGATACAATTAATGCTTCTCGTCTTGAAGGGCTTCAGCACTCCACGCTCCTGATTTTTCCAATGATGAAGCCATGAGGAATAATATGTAACCCAATAATTTACTGAGATATAGATCATACGAAAGGCCGCATTAGAATCACGTTTATGCTGCAATAAAATCCGAATGATTTCCTAGGGTACGATTCTATACAATCGTTTTCCGCACGACCTAGTAACCCTTCTGTCGAGTAATTCCCCTTAGCAAGAATCAGAATAATATTTTATCTGCGAGTGTCCTGTGCACTCGTGAGTTCATTATCATCGAACATTTTTCTGAGAGTTCACATCACTAGTCGTGTAATGTTTGTCTTTATGCTTAAAATTTCGATCTCATTAGAGCTTCTGAGGAACGCACTTGCATCTGACGCTTTGATCGACATGGAAAGAAGATGGGCAGCTTACGATAAAATGAGATTTTCGCCTTTTGTCTAAATTCACCCCTTCCAAAAGGGAAGGGGAGGTGTGAGAAGGGCACAGAAAATCCTAATCGCCGAGCGCATTTTGCGTCCTCTCCGTGCGAGCACGCTAAACTTAAAACCGCCGACGAAAAGGAGAGAGAGCGTGTTTGTGAATGAAATCGCAAGCAAGTGGAGGTGATGGGGGGGGGGGGGAGGGGGGGCGTGCGTAGGCGTGTGTAGGGGTGGAAAAGGTTGTATGGGGGAGGGTGGGGGATATGACGTAAAAGACCCTTTGTGTGTGTGTCTTTCTCTTTTGGATTCGCTAAAAGAGCAGAAACACTCAACAACACGTGCCTCCGAGAATATGCGGCCGTGTGAATTTTTCACCTCGAGAGAACCATCCGATTAGCAGGTGGAGTAGAGAGAGAGGGGGGGAGAGAGGAGGGAGATGGAGAGAGGGAGAGAGAGGATGGGGCGGCAAAAGAGAGAGGGTTAGGCGATGCAGAAAAGGGGCGAATGGCTTACTCAAGTGCACGCCAAGTCGACGTAAGCTACGTGCAAAGGAAGAGGGTGGAAATAGGAAAAAAATAAGCTTTAAAAAAATAACCTATTAGTAAAATGTTTACACTCTGTACCAAAAGAATAATAAATTACTTTTTTTTTATGTTGCGCTGTCGCCATCAAAAGGTTAATTGATAAACTGCGTAACTTCATTGGTCATAAAATGTTTTAGAAAGCTGTCCGATTCTACAATGTAGCCTTCATAAGTGGCGATAGTAGAATTTTTTTAAATTATTTTTTAGATGTCGGCAACCTCCGGCCCGAGGGCTTCATGCTGCTCCCGAGAGCGTTTCATGCGGTCCGCGAAGCCATGTTAAATAAGCGATCGGTATAATTTAACACAATCAATTCCAAATTTTTCAGTGAATTATGGTCTCAAAACGTTTTCTGATAAGAGTTTTAACGCCATTAAACTAATTAGAATTGATTTTCACTAATATGAGATCACAAAATCTCTAGGTAACTTCTGCTTTAAACGCCCCTCCGGCCCGCCGGAGCTCTCGTGATTTCCAATGCGGCCCTCCTTAACGTTCACAACAACGAATGTGGCCCGCCACGTAGGAAAGGTTGCCGACCCCTGATCTACTTTACCCAAAACCATCCGCAGGGCGAGCTCCTTCATTCTCTTTTGATTAGAAAGATCGCACAGAGATTTTTTTTCGCAGATATTACATATTTTTGATTGGACGAGTGAGTATATACCTGGTGGAGACGATGACACGTCTGGGTTTACCGAACAAAGAGGTGTTGCCGTCAGAAAAACTCATTTCATTCATAATGCGAAGAGTGACTCGGCGACGATGACTCGCACCAAAGAGCTCAAAGAGGCTCAGAACGGAGAATGGAAGAGAAGATGGGAAAAAAGCGACGATCGCAACTCTTCGCGTTGTTCTCGCCGGCTGTCGTCGCCGCTCAAAAGTGTTTCCTCTAGCGTGTCAGTACTTCGTCCTTGATGGAGGAAGACGAAATCGAATCCTCGATTGGATCGGCGTGTTCGTCGCGCGCCTCTGACGTTCTACCCCCGTATTATAGTAGACGAGACGTAACTTGGCCTCTGAGGGTACTTTTCAGGCTTCGGCCTATCAGAGCCTTGCGACGTTGCCATACTGTGCCTTAGTAGCGTCCCTTCGTTTTCTCAGTCAGTAGAGGGCGTGGACTGTAAGCGTAAATCCGACAACGTAGCTCCCCCTCTACTTTGTGGGCGTAAACATCTGGGAGGCCAGTATAGAGCTTTGCATGGGTCTGATTTTATAGTTCCGGTCCATACAAATTCGGAAGTTGTCGAAGAAATTGTAGGCCCGGCCCGTGAGACTACTCGCAGACCATTTAAAACCCCATCGGCTAGAAAAATTTAATTATTTTTTCCAAATTTTCTACCGACATCTGTGTGCTGTTCAGTGATTTGAAAAGAGTTTTTTTAAATCCACATATATAAGTATGCTTTAGAAGGCCACAAACAAAATGAATTACTATACAAAATACACAAATATGATTCTAAAAATATATTAACCAATTCAGTACGGAGGACGTGTCACACTCGTTCTT
Source organism: Uropetala carovei (assembly GCA_036926305.1). Taxonomy (NCBI): domain Eukaryota; kingdom Metazoa; phylum Arthropoda; class Insecta; order Odonata; family Petaluridae; genus Uropetala; species Uropetala carovei. Next base: position 4,801,438 of record JAXCHB010000212.1, read on the forward strand.
CACTGTCCCTGCGTTAGATTACTCAAAATTTTTTTACTTGCACCCATTCAGTACGGAGGACTCGCGTAGTTTTTAAAACCCAGGCCCGCACCCGGTCCATGCAGGACTCTACCACGACTTCTATAGCTCTTTATTAATCTTGATCGATTCGCCGGGTTACAAGTATGTCAGCGAAGTTTTGGATGGGTGCCAATTAAAATTCTAAATGTTAGCAGAGATGACCCGTTGACCAGAGGCTATAGTTTGTGCAGCCGAGGTGAAGCCAGAGGGGGACTGCAAGTAATTTAACATGAAGGACGTGAAAAAAAAATTAGTCCTAGGGCTACGATAAGTCCTAGCTACGGCACTGCTATGGAGTTGAGGTCAGATCGTCCGAGTTTCCTATTCATACAAATCCTACAGTAAACCATATTTCATGGTAGATCCCATCGCTCATTGCTAGAATAAGATTTATGAGTTTAAGCGATGAAGCTGGATTAGAATTTAACAAAGACTCTAAATAATAACGCCCATAACATGTAAACGAAGCAAAAAACGATGCGACCTCTATGCATTGCATTGCAATTATACCTACGCTGCATCGTGATGAAGACTTCATTTTTTTAGTATGTTTACTACCACATTGAATTAAAAGGTCCTGTGTGTGAAATAATTCCTATGAATGAAGCAATTGTTGTCTGTGAATATTCGGATTTCCATGGAATTAATTAAGTTTTTGTTGCTCATTATAGGAATCAATGCCTTTATTTTAGGAAACATGTGGTTTAGAAACCGCTCCGCGATGCAGTGAGGTTTTGAAATCGCAATAAAAAAATTCACGACAAAACGCGTCTCTCTTCCATTATTAGCGATGATTTCCTCAATTTTCTATTAACTAAAAAATGAACGACGAAACGTTTTTATTAATAAATTTCAGATGAATGCAAACTTAACTCGATATAATTTCATCATTTGCCTTAGCGTTCTATAATAATTGTAATCCCAACTACAATTTTACACCAAATATTACGAAAATAAAATTTAATTTTTCGCAAGAAGATCCATGATTCGTAAGCATACTGATTTAAAAAAAAAAGAAAAGAGATCCTGTCCAGCGGAAGCTCGACAGCTAACAGCATTAGGTGAGCTAAGGCAATGCTTCTCAAACTTTCTGAAGCCGCGGACCCCCTTCCCATTAAAAGTTCAATCATGTTGTTTAAATAGAGTAAAAGCTTAAGTTTTTTTACATTGAAATATAAATATGTAAAAGAAACAAAATTTAAATTTTTATTAAAACCTTATATAATAACTAAGAAGTTGCCGTAAGCGAAAAATTGAATATCTAACTTACCGGAGTAACCAATCTTGATATTCAGCTTCTCTCGGCACTCGTGATTGTACTTACAGCTGATTTGATTCCATTCCTTGAACGTGAGTAATGTCTTCTTGTTTTTAACAATAACGAGAACGACAATTGTCTTGGTTGGGGCACAGACCTAATCTGTCCATGAAATATAGTAGTCTTGGCAAATAATATTTCTACAAGAGAGGGCCACAAATTCAGTTTACAGCAAATAGTACCTACCGTTTCTACTCTTTTAAAAACACACAACACGCATACATTAAAGTGACATACATATCTAGAACGCTAATGAGATTTTTGCTCTTGGATATTTTTTATTTATTCATCTCCTCTCCGCCCTTCTTCCCAAAACTTATAAAATGCATTGGATACGAGCCGAGATCTTACTTAACGTAATAAATAATGCAATCTATGCTATGAGATCTTTCTTTTAAGACATTTCCGAACGTTATCCGACACCTCTAAAACGGTCAAAATGAATCTTAAGGAAAATCGTCCATCTTTTTAATATGTAAGGTACGAAAATCAACTTGCGGACCCCCTGGAGACAAGATACGGACCCCCGGTTGAGAACCACTGATGAGCTAAGGGACCCGGCGCGTGAAGGAAAAAACTCCATAATTTTCGGTCTCTCGCCCTTGTTAAATGGGAAAAAGAGAGAGAGAGAGCACACAAGGGCGGGTTAAATTAAAGCGTTTCGTGTATTCATTAGGTAACAGCGGAGCGTGAATATTTAAGAATCGAAAAAAATTCCAATACGCGTAGTTATACTTACGTAGCTTAGTAACCCGGAGCTCGTTACTTCGTCGTCGCAAACTTAATGTTAGACATTTATTTTTAACCGGGATCAGAGATATCGATTGCGTAGCAATTAAAAGAGGTTAAAACATTAAAGGATGATATTTAAGAGCGAGACATGGAATTTTTAAGAGGAAGTGGTTTCTGCCATCTTGTTGACAAGGAAGGAAGTGGAGGAGAGGGAGAGAAGTTAGAGATAGGACATGGGGTTTGGAAGGGTAAGAGGGGTTGCCAGGGAAGGAGGGAGGGCGAAGGAGGGGGTTACTATGGAGGAAGGGAGGGGGAAGGGGGGTTGCTAGGGAGGGAGGGGGGAAGGAGTGGGGTTGCTAGGGGGGGAGGAAGGGGGTTGCCAGGGAGGAAGGGGGGGAGGAGGGGGGTTGCCAGGGAGGAAGGGAAGGGCGAAGGAGAGGTTGCTAGGGAGGGAAGGAGGGGTTGCTAGGCAGGGAAAAGAACGCCTTAAGGAGGTTTGAGGATAAGGATGAAAGGAAGGGAAAGGAAAAATTACGTGACATTTGAAACAAAAGCGAGGAACTTGTAACGGAAAAGGGCGATGGACGCAGTTTAGAAGATGACCTATAGGCTTTTAAAGACGAATGCAGATATAGAAGAGCAGTAGCCGAGATCGCCCGAAGAATTTTCACCGTTATAAAGTGTAGGGAGTCTTGAAACCTCGACTGAGAACCCGTTCCGAACCCGAATTTTATTCGTTTTATTTCCCGATGTTCGAAACTAGCGGTTATAAGTAACAAGATTATTCATCTTGGTTATCCATGAGTCATCAAAATATCGTAAACTAATGAAAATCGAATCAGATTCAAACGTCACATGTACGTACATAAATTTACCTGCGTTACTAAAGCATTTACGCAGTCTAGGAGATGTTGGATAGATAGGCGAAATGTATAAATACACTTTATAAACAAATTAGATAAATATGAATATAATGACAAGCACGGGAAGCAATGACAAGTGTGACGGAAACGAAGACTTTAGCGGTGACGTCATCGAACCACGAAGACTTCCGAGTTTCCGGGCTTTGGATTTTCTGGGTTCATCAGCTGCAGTAAGGAAAGCGAAAATTTTCATGAAGGTTGCAGATCAATGTACATAGGTTGCATTCTTATTTTTTCGGTGGAACGATGATTTAAAAAATAATGTTTATTTCAGAAAACTTTCTTGCGTGAGCAAAGTGTTCCTTGTCTCCTGTCCGACGGCCCTCCCTCCTATCAATTCGTGGCGCATAACTGAAACGACTGTCTTTTTAGGCTGCGTTTCCCTTCCAGCATGAGCGCCTATTGTCGTCCGTCTGTCTGTCCGTCCGCATGTTCGTTCTCGGCTTCTACCGAACGGATTTTCATGAAATTTGGTATTAAAGACACAGTCAAAGATAATAAAAAAATCACATGTATGAATCACGTAAGAAAATCAGGGGTACTACTTTAATGGTGGAAAAAAGTGACATTTCCGTCATATCTCGTAAAGTATTGGTCATAACAAAATAGTTTTAAAATAAAACTTGTAGAAATAGTATAGTAATTTATTTTCCTATACATTTTTATCGCAGGAGTAGTCGTTATCAATAAAATCAAACAAGAATGTCTTAGTTTGAGTTACAAATTCTCTTGTACGGTTACTTCTTCGATGTTACTAACATAAGCAGTCTCACAAAAAGACGTTTAATTTCCTTACGTGTGCATGCATTATTTTTAAACGGGAAGAAAATGGATTATTTACGACTAAGAAAAGAACTTTAAAACGCTATTTTTCCTTACGTACACTGAAAGAGTTTTGAAAGCGAAAAGAAACGAATAATTTTGAACGGAGGAACAACTTCAAAAACGTTTATGTGTAGTTATTTCTTTCAAACGCTGCTCACTTTCCTGAATTGTTTTAAGCCATCTCTCAAACGCCCTTCCATTTCTGAACGCGCGCCTTCGCTTATTGAAGGCCGCGGAAGGAATATAATGGCTCAAGGGCTCGCTCGAACTATCCGTGTTTTTTCGTAGTCCTGCAGAACTGCCTTACTGGCCGCAAGCCCTCATGCCTCTCAATCCCTTCCCTTCCCCCCCCTCTCCCCCCTCCCCCTCCCCTCCTCTCTCTCCCTCCCTCCCTCTCTCTCCCTCTCTCTCCCTCTCTCTCCCTCTCTCTCCCTCTCTCTCCCTCTCTCTCCCTCCCTCTCTCGCCCTCTCTCTCTCTCTCTAAATAAAACTCCTTCGAACACGGCCGAAAAAAAATCTCTTTTACTTTCTCATATACGAAGTTACCCTTTCAATGCATGTTTTTTTACTTTCTCATATACGAAGTATATTGAGAAATTATTGTTATCGCGAAAGAATTCGACCTCGAGATTTTTACGGAAATACGTTTTAGGTGTACCCGGGTCCGAAAAAGTGATTTTCGCAATGCCGTCTATCTGTTCGTTATTGGTTCTACGGCGTAAACGGTAGAGCGAAAATAAATGAAGTCTCGTAACTAGGCATTTTACCATACAGAGCAGAGTATATGAAGAAATGGTTGACATTGCTCAATAATTAAGGGAAGTTTATGCTACGCATTTTTAACAACAATTTGATTTTCTCAAAAAAGGCACTAACGATTTTGATCAAATTTCGTACAGTTACTTGAGTATACGTCTGCAATAATACTACATATTTCATTTTTCTCAATGAATGAATATAAGGCTAGTTTATTCTTTGGCAACATGAACAAAAATTGTATTTTCTAAAAACCTGCTGATACGATTTTCATTTTCTAAAGATAACTAAACGACGCATTATTATATGAGAAAGTTTGTACAATGTATGTTGTACCGATTTTTTCAATTCGAGTTCATTTCGTTAATTTTTTTTAAATTGCAAAATGTTTGATTTTTTTTGTATTGGAAACATTTGAATGCCGATCAGAACGCACGCTGTATTTCCCTTCAAAGCGTGGAAAATCGTCTCTCTCTCTCTTGAGGCGTGTTCTCTCTCCAAGGGAAGGAAACGCATCGCATTCCTCGGCTTTTGGCGAGCGTTGGATTTCTAATAGCGCCGCATTTAGCCGTTGCTCGAATGAAGAACGCTCTCGTTGTCGAAGGAAAAGATGGAGGGACAAGAAGCTGTCTTTCTTTCTTTCTCTCTCTCTCTCTCTTCTTTAATATATCTCTTTAGGGTTAAATGCAAGAAGGGACTAGTATATAGTCTCTCAATTTCGCCCTTAATAAAGTCGTTTGTATGTCCGTCCGTCTCTCTTGCTGACGTCCAATCACGATTTAATTTCGTTCCACTCCCGTTTGGAACTCGAGATAAATTTTATGATAACGAGATGTTTAAAGACCTGCTCCCGGAAAATCCCTGATAACGAGGAAGAACAAGGGAAAGGGGACGACAAATCGTGTTATAAGAATTTTTTTTTAAACTCTCCTACTTAAATACACACACACACGAGAGAGAGGTGGATGTTTATCGAGAACCTCTCTTTTTAGGCGCGTTTCGCTTCCAGCGTGAGCGCCTAATATCGTCGGTCTGTCCGTTCGTCCGCATGTTCGTTCTCGGCTTCTACCGAACGGATTTTCATGAAATTTGATATTAAGGACTTACAATCAAATATAATAAGAAAATCGCACAAATGAATCACGCAAGTCAATCAGGGATACCACTTTGCTGGTGATAAAAAATCAACTTTCCGTCATATCTCGTAAAATATTGCTCATATCAAAATATCTTTCCAATAAAACTTGTAGAACTAATAAATTAGAGTATTTATTTTCCTATACATTTTTATCGTAGGAGTAGCCGTCATCAAGAAAATCGAACAAGAAAGTGTAAAATCGAGTTGAACTTCGAAAATTTCTTGCTTGGTTACTACATCATTGTTGCTAACATAAACAATCTCACAAACAAACGTTTTTACGTACAGGTATATAATTTCATTCTAATACTTCATTGCACGAAACGCGCCCATTTGTGATACGTTGTACACTTTCCTAACATGTGTTTAAATTTTCTCAAATCGACCGCTCTGTGATTGCCGAGATTTTACGCACTTCGTTTGTGAGAGGCGGTGTATCTCTGGCTCTCTCCTCTTTTGCATCGTGGAATTCGGGTGCAAGGAGGAAGTGCGACGAAGCGGCAAGGAATACGGAGGAGGGAGAGAGAGAGAGGGAGGGAGAGAGAGGAGGGAGATCGCTGAGAATGTGGAAGCGTGAGGAAAAAAAGGGAGAGAGGAGAGATAAAGGAAGAGGCAGAGAGGTGGGGAGGGAGAAGGAAGGGGGGAAGGGGAGGGATTTGTCGAGCGAGGCTTGCGGCGAATCATGACGGGATACGGCGTCTATGGGTTTCGCAGTAAGTCGGATATTCAGACGCCACGGTTTCTCATATATGTATATGCGCGTCTTTTAAGCCTTTCAAACTTACGTCCGTGGTAACGTCACCATTGCCTGCCAATCACTTTGGCCACTCGACCGTTTACTCCGCCGTATTATTTCCACGTAATATTATTTGCGATGGATGACGTAAAGGTTTCAATTACTAAGCATTCCGATGAAACCGGATCTAAAGTCTTTTGCTCCCGGCACTGCACAGAAAATTGAACGCGAATTCGGCCTACATAAACGTTTTCACTTTGATACACAAACGCCACGTTGCATCAGAGATCACCTTATTTGTTTCGACTAATTGTTTCAAGCACTACAAGCCATCTCCAATCCCAATGATTCGCACAGTATACCTTATTAATGATAATACGTAGCGTTTGAATGGATACATTTCATAATTTCTATAGTGCATGCGCGAGTGATTACACGAATACGTGCAGTCTTTAATTGCCATAAATCTCTTGCAAGGGAAATTTCACGAGGCCTAACGGGATTTACAAAGCAAACCAGTTGTCGTAAGAGAGTTTTCAATCTCCGTCCGCGATTAGATATGACTCTTGAGGCACGCTCTTGATGAGCGCGACGCGAGTGTGTCCTTGATGAGCCGCACATGGTTTCTCTAATTAGGACGATTGACTGGCGTTGTTCCATGCGTTGCTGTGACGCGTCCAGGCGATGGATACCACCACCACCACCGCCCCACGGGGAAACGCAAGCAGACTTTTTTTAATTTCCTTTTTCTTTTTCATCCTCTATAATCACGTCGTTCTTCATCAAGGCGACGAATCTTCTGTTGCGTTCGCATAACGAGTTATATTACCATTTCAAAAAAAAAAATACCGTTTCCTTTTTAATCTTCAGAAGCAATCTTTTCGCACTCGAAAACGTTTTAAATTCCATTTTAAATTTTTGGTCCTTTATTTTTGAAATTTTTTCACAGACGAAGCGTTAAAAAAAAAAAGTACGAGGAGAAAGGAACGAATAAGATTTTATACACGAACATGAATATTGCCTATTAAATAACACCCGCGTCAAAAATGATTTTCCGAATTTTGTTCACATTTTTTTTTTGTTTTGCCGCGTGCAGCGCAAACGACGAAAGCGAAATTGGGAAAAATAGTCTGAGCTTGCCTGCGCGACGCTAGCTTTCTTTGTTTTTCCGCGTTCATCCGGGTAAAGGGCTTTGCTCCCGGACTATTAATGAACTCGTAGTCCTCTTAGTTCGCCCGGAGATTTCGCGAAAAAATAACCTTTACACGTTATTTTTTCGACCTTGCTAAGGACGAACTGTGCGTGCGTCTTTTTTGCTTTCGCTCCCTTTTTCCATCTCCCTCTCTCTCCGTAAACTTCTCCCTTTCTTTCGGAAAGAGCGCGCGATTGCGCCAGAAGATGAAATTCGAGACAGCGCGGTCGTTCGTAAAAGAAAGAACCGCGCGGGCAAAAAAAAAGAAAGAAAAAACAAACTCGAAGCGCGTTCGTCGGAAAATAGATAGAAAAACTAGCGACGTTAGTCAGTCAGCCGATCACGTTGCGAGCAATACATATCGGATGGGAGTGCTTGGGAGAGGGAGAGTCGGAGGGAGAGAGGGGGAGGGAGAGGGAGAGAGAGAGATGAAGAGGAGAAGGCCGCGTCCTTGCGACAGAATCCACTTTCGTTGCTCGGCTGCGTGTGTTATATGGAGCGTGACAAATAAACGTCTCCCGTGGCATCGCCTGCGAAAGGGGATACGAGCGAAAAAAAGTGAAGAGAGTGAAAGGATTGGAAAATTGGTAGGATAAGGATTTAAGGAGGGGGTCAGTGAAGCAGGGACGATGACGTGTGTTATCGTTTTATTGGTAAAGAGGGGAAATGAATTATGTTTTTTTTTAAACTTCCCGGGAGACCAATTGCGATAATTCACGCAATGGTTCTCTCTCTCTCTCTCTCTCTCTCTCTCTCTCTCTCTCTCTCTCTCTCTCTCTCTCTCTCTCTCTCTCTATATATATATATATATATATATATATATACACATATATAATATTGCTTCAAGAAACGTATCGGTAAATCGTAATTAATCAGGAATAATACGAGTTTTAGAGACGAAGTTGCGTGTTAAATTTATTCTCTTTAGAGTTGCCTTTAATATAATTAATTCTAATTATAAATATTTATTTTGGCATATTAGCACAGTTAAGAAATTAATAAAAATGTTTTAATTACTGAATAATATGTTCATTTGATAGATATAATTTTGCGAGGTCTCCAAAAAAAATTTGTGGTGAAAATGGTCCGCGTCTTTAAAGGGACGTTGAGCCGTTTTTTGGTAGAAGGCGTCCTTTGTCCAAACGCATAATACTACACCCATAAAACGGGATGCGAGCGATACAGATATTTTTTGTTTTTTTTCGTGACAGTTGTCAACCCTTTTCATTCCCTACGGCCACTATCTTCCTGAACTGTGACTGCTTTTGAGATATTTTTTTTTTTTTAATGGCGACGGAGAGATGGATGACGCTACAGCTTTGGAATCCGATGTTCCTTCTTCGGAAACAGGTGGGAGAGAGTTGCGTTGTTGCGGACACGCCAAAGAGAAATGCATCTCTTTTGTTCCTCTAGCAATTCGGCCCGAATATTTATATTCCTTCTTTTTCAGAGGAGCGATTTCCAAATCGTTTTTCATCTTTTTCCCCTGACGAGAACGATAAGGTTAATTCCTAACGAGAACGAAAACTCGAACGTTAACACGCTGTTTTCTTTCGTGTTTCATAAAATAATTCCCCTCGTGAATCCGTGGCCGTATTATCGGTGCGCAAAATAATTCCAGTTTCGCGGAATCCGTCCGAATTTACGACGTATGGAGTATGGAGTTTTCCACCATTTATTTATTTTCGTAGATATGCCTAGGCGGTCCTTGTTCCCATCCAAGGATGCATTATGATTATGATGGGACAAATGAAATGTCATCCGTTCCTTAATGCGATCCGGATAAGAGAAAATTACTTCCATGCAATCCCGTTTCTTTCCGACGACATACATCGGTAGGATGTGGCTTGCGGTTCAATACAGCCGAAAACATTCTCGCGAAGCATATAACGTACGTCCAGAATCTTAGAAGAAACAAAAACGCCCGCCAAGATGGGAGTGTAGCTTACGAAATCGTCTCTGTAAATGTCATTATGCGTATGCAAAACTTTTACATTGCTAGGAACTCATTAACTTCTGCTCGGAGTTCGTTTGTCAAACGTGAGGAATTATTTGTAAATTTTCATTTTTGATTATTTATTTATTTACTTGTTTACTGGTGACAAGGTAACTAAAATTAACATATATCCGCCATACTATGTATATAAAATAAATGATATAGTAAATCTAACTTATGCAATAGAAGAATAGACAAATGGAAAAGGAAATTTTGACTAAGAATTATAAAGTCGCCGAATAGCAATGGAGTACGACGTAGTCATAAAGAGAAGAAGAAAACCGAATTAACTACACCATTTCCTTGGGAGCTAAGAGTTTTCGAGCGTAAAATAATGAAGAGCGTGCGCATTTCGTACGAAAGCTGTTTCGGAAGATCATCCCAACGCGACGCGATGCTTTGAAAATCTTCCAACACTCGTTACGAACTTCAAATATTTGCTCTCGACTTTCTCGTTTTATTTCACATCCAGAAACTGTGCAGTGAGTCATCGAAAATCCTAAATACTTCATGAGGTCAGCTCACTAAAACCAAATATGAACGGCAGAGGTCCGCGACGCAAAACAGTTAATCAAAAAATATTTATCGGTCTCAAAGTTCAAAACTGCCGTTCGTTTTACGAAACCCGGCCGTCTCTCGTCCCGATAATATTTTTTAAATAAAAAAATTACTTCCCTTCGACAAATGTGGAGTCTTTATTATAACGTAAGCACGCGACCTAGCCCTCGCCATCTTTACGGGCGACGTATTCGATCGACGATTTATTAAAGCGAAATTAGGCGCTGCGGAAGCGGACGTTGACTTCCACTTTGACTCGACCATTTTAATACAGAAACGGACGATGATATCAGTAAAGAGGGAGAAAAAATAATAATGTTTAAGATTCCGCTCCGACGGAAGCGATTAATTGGCGTCTCCGCAAGACGGCCTTCCTTTATTTCCGCTCTTTTCCATCCGTCTAAAAGAGAAAGTTAAAACGCTCGCTCACGGAATTCGATTCATTTGCCGTCAATTAGGAAAGGGGAGCCGAATTTAGTCATGGGATTCTATTTATAAGTCGCGAGGAAGTCTATTGTTGGATCCGAGCCACGTGACCGCCTTTGCTATGTTATGGAACGCCCTCCACCCTCCCTCCCTCCCTCTCCACGCATATCTTTCGCCCTCCCCCCCCTCTACCCCTCCCCCTCCCTCTCATACGAAAGCGCGCTACGCTTCATCGATGCTGCTGAAGGTGGTATATAGAGAAGTCACATTTTTCGCAAAAACGTTTCGCGGCTATAATATTGCACTTCGCTTGTTTTCCTCCTAAGAGAGACAGAGAGAGAGAAAGAGAAAGAGCGAACTTTTAAAGAATTTCCCCGAAAATTTTCTCTCCTGCCTTATGGGGAAGCACGAGCACACACACCTAGGGTTCTGAAATCATTTTGGAACGTTCGAGCCAAAAATAATCCCTCGGTTACGACGTTTGCCATGGCAAAACTTGCGTTGCCTTGGGATACGGGGATGGATGGAGATAAAAATGGAGGTACACGCTATGCGGGGGGGGGGGAGGAATTGATGGAGGGAACGGAGGAGATCGGAGGAAGGAAAGATAAAGAGATGGATAAGGGAAAACCAGATTCCAGTCGCGGAACGAGACAGATGCAGAAAATTGAAGTGGGTGGAAGTCTGGGAGGGTTGCGAAGGAGTTGGCAAAAGAGGAATGATAGAAAAGAGATAGAAAGAAGGGAGAGAGAAAGAGAGGGAGGGAGGCAGAGGAAGCTAGAGTAGGAAGAAACCAGCACGTAGCTTTCGGAAGACTCCCGGGTTTAAAAATAAAGGAAGAGCGACGTTTGAATTTTTTCGCTATTTCCAGAGTCATCCGCTTCGCTCCGCCACCGTCGCTCGTGGAAAAAGATGCTGCAAGGGTGAGACGACTAGAGGGTGAGATTTGTAGAGGAAGGGATGGACCTCTCCCTCCCACTCTCTCTCCCTCTCTATCTCTCCCTCTCCCTCCCCCCCTCTCTCTCCCTCCCCCCCTCTCTCTCCCTCCCCCTCTCTCTCTCTCCCTCCCTCTCCCTCTCTCTCTCTCTGACCAGTGTTTGTTTGTCAAGCATGCTGGAAAGATGTTGAACCCAATAAATAAATACGGAACGGTCCAAAAAGAGTTGCCTCACGCGCGCCCTTTCGTGGCTCCTCTTAACAAATCCCTCTGTCTATACTAAATGGCGAGACGTATTTTATGGCCGCTAAAAACTTATTATTGGGACGAAAGCGATGAGAGCAGCAGACGTTCATTTCGCGATGATATACGCAAGTCGGAATTTTTGGGTAAAAACATAAATCCCTCAAAGCTATCCTTTCCACGTGAGAGTTGTATGGATCTGCTCTGTGAGCATCGCCTCGTTTGGGATAAATTATGATAAACTGTTCTATTTTTTTTAGGAGGCGAAGAGTTTCGTCACCTTTGCACATCACGTGCGAAAACAGAAATAATGTCGCTTAAATTTCGATAGCTGTTATTTGTAACACAAGGACCGTCTCGAACTATGTTCGCTGATTTGTAGTTAATGTCGGTGAGAGGAGGGCAGATAAGGAAGGAATCGGTTTTTTTAAAGAAACAGATGAGAATCTTGAGTAACGTAGTGTTTTTTTTAAAATATTTTTTGAAAAATAAATAACTTAGGACTAATAAGATGGACCGCGTGGATGGGACGAAGGTCAGCCTGTCTCGGGGATATTTCAGGAACAAATGCGTGGAATTCCGAAGAATATGTGGGCATTGGAAGGGTTTTGAGTCTGCGATTAGGACGAGAAATCGATGTTTGATTCCCACTTCTTTTTTTTTAATATATGAAAACCTCGGATCTCTCTGGGTGCGTTAAACTTGTTGGAGCACCCCTTGTCCTCTTTCTCTCTCCCTCTCGCTCACTCCGTCTCATTCCCTCAATCTCTCTTTTCCTTCCTGAAAACCACGCCTTTGCCTCCCTTAACGCACGCCTCTTCCTCCGACGACAAATATCGAGCGGAAATTTGGGTGCGCAATCGTCTTTTCCTGTTGTGTTGAATCGCGCGAATCGCTTATTTCGGAAACCGGTTTTTAAAAACAGGAAAAAAATCCATTTGTGATCGCTTTAGCGCGTATCCATCGCGAATCAATAGGCTACGTTTGCGGAAGTCAGAAAATCAGAATTGTATGGGACCGGATGTGCCTTAGTTTATACTTTTTATTATAGGAAGATTTTTTAAACACACATACACGTCTAATTAGAAGTTTCATATATTTAAGTTAATAATCTGAAATCACATACGCCCGTTATTGAAATCGGGATCTAGACGTTATTCCGTCCTGAGAAATTTTAATTTATCGATAATTCTCTGTTTTTCAATTCTTCCAATAATCTAATCCAGTGGTTCCAACACTGTGGTACGCGAGGAAAATAACATCCTCCACGCTATGCTCCGCAAATGTATTTGTTGAAGTAATAAATAAGATTTTCACACAATTTAAGGCGTGAACATTACGAACTATTTGCTGGATGTGTATCGTTCCTTTTTGTTACGATTATATTTCAATATTACAATATTGTAAAATAAAACTAACTAGTATCACTCTTCTTATCACCTTTTACGCCAGTTTCTTTCCTATCAGTATAACCTTTACCCATCCATTTTATATCCTGCCTCCCCCTCCACGTCCAACATTTCGAATCTTTCCAAGTAGGTATTTCTCATTATTTTTTCTCCCCCTAAGAGTCCATGTTTCCATCCCAATCAGGACAAAGACTAAAGAAATGAGTGGATCAGAATCTGTAAGGGAACGGTTTGCTGAAAAAAGTCACAGAAGGAAGAATGGTAGGAAATAGGCAGGAAGAGGAAAGGTATATTACATTCATGAAAAGAAGGAATTGGGTATGAGATATTAAAGAAAAAAGCTATGGATAGCACAGACTTGGTAGGGCGTGTTTAAAACTTACTGGGAATTAGAATCACTATGCATGTAGGCCACTTATGTCTCAATTACTTTTATTAGAGCTACGCAACAAGAAAAAAACAAAGAATTATTTGTACTCAAAATATGTTTAAACCTATTTCCATTTAAATCAGCGCCATCTTTATGCATTTACTATACGGTGTTTTATTGAATTTTCTGCACCGCATACGAACCGTTGCTATAAATTTGCTTAACAACTGTTTATCTCTCTCAACATCTCTCGTTGCGCTAGTGTTTTTTTTTTTCGTCTCCGATTATAGTATTTTCCGCCATCGCTTCGACTCCAGACCGCGCCACGCGCTCACACCTGGTTCGCCTCCCTTTTCGGTGGCAACGCGGGGCGCTGGCCGACCGTCAAAAAAGGAACCGCACGCCCACGTCCTCAGGCGTTGCGTTTTTAATAGCGAGATTTGTCACAGGGGAAGGATCTTTTAATCGGATTTTCCGTTTATTATTAGGAAAATGAAGGCGTTGAAAAAAATTCGGGATATAAAAGTTCGCTCGAACACACATTTACCGCGAGATAAGTTATTACGGTTCGTTGAAAACTTTGGTGCAATTTATTATGTGATGTGCACTTCAATCTCAGTGGTTAGCAGAGTATAAAGTGCGAAATGGCCTTGGAACGTTAATGCCCTTTGAAAGCCACTTTCTTTGATCAGGTGATAATGTATTAAAGGATAAAGAGATATGTGAGACAAAACGAAAGGTTAAATGTGAGAATTGAAATTGGGTGCTATGGAAACAAGGTTAAAGACAATTAACTATGGCAGTGCAAAAAGTTACGCGATTGTTTGAGAAAATAATTTTGCAGTATGGCATCGAGTACTTAACTTGGTAGTACATTAGCTGAAACGCCCGGCTTCGCTCGGGAAAGAGTTTTCTTTTAAGTAGCAAACGATTTTTATTGCTTTATACTTTAAAAGTATTCATAGACTATATTTAGGTATGAATCCATTTGTACCCTTTATCTTGGCGTTAGCTACTCTTCCTCTACGGCGCGCCACGGCGTGGATTTTCCTCGCATTAATCTTTACGTGGCTATCTCTCTCTGAGGAGAGCAATAATTAAGAAATTTAGCTTTGTTACCGCCTGGAAAATTGTCATCTAAATTTTGCGCTTTAAGGAAAATTTTGAGCGATTTAGCATGTATTACGACAAAACATGAACAGAATTAAAATATTCAGTCTTTCTTGCGTAAAATAAGCCATTTCCCGTGATCGTAAGGTAATATCTTACATATAAATATTTTAGAGTGTATGTGTGTGTGTATGTATGTTCTTTATACGTTTTTACACCTTTGAAGCTATCGAATTCAAAATTTTCATGGGCCATCCTAAGCACCAAAGGAAGAACTTGGTCTAGGTTTGCAGACCGTGCGGTCTCTTATACTCCATGGGGTCAACAAAATACTATTTACATAAGAATTCATGGGAAATGGTGTGGAGAAACCCCAAAATGCCATGCAGCCCTTCACTGATGTGGATATAAATATACCTAAATATTAACTTACGATCACGGGAAATAGTTTATTTTGCGCATGAAAGACTGAATATTTTAATTCTCTTCATGTTTCATAGTATTACATGCTAAATCGCTCGAAATTTTCCTTTAAGCGCAAAATTTATCGGTTTAGATGTCCATTTTCCAGGCGGCAACAACGCTAAATTTCTTAATTGTTGTCCTCTTCAAAGGGAGATATACATGTAAAGATGCTGATGCAAGGAAAATCCACGCCGTGGCACGCCGTAGAAGAAGAATAGCTAACGCCAAGATATGCCTAAATATAGTCTATGAATACTTTTAAAGTGAGTCAAATGATTTTTAAGGAATATTAGAACATTGTTTCTTTTACCTTTAACATTGAAAGATTTATCGCAACATAAATCGATACATCTACTTACATTTGTTCGGTAACCAAGATGTTGTTTATTGTTTACGTTTTGGCTAATAGTATTGACACAATCCACATAATTTTATTGCCGCTTTAAAGGCTTCGGTGCATCTGTCCATGTGAATATTAAGTAAGACGTTAATGCGTACAATACAATACATAAAATAGTAAATGTTAATGTAAGCATCGCTTGCGTAATTAAGGAATGGGGAACGTTTGCCCCGAGCAATAAAAATCGTTAACCACTCATTCCCGAGCGAAGCCGGGCGTTTTAGCTAGTTTAGGTATATTTATATCCACATCAGTGAAGGGCTGCATGACATTGTAGGGTTTCCCCACACCATTTCCCATGCATTTTTATGGAAGTAGTATTTTGTTGACCCCATGGGGTATAAGAGACCCCACGGTCTGCAAACCCAGACCAAGTTCTTTCTTCCTTTGGTCCATAGGATGGCCCATGAAACTTTTGATTTCGGTAGCTTCAACGGTGTAAAAACGTATAAAGAAAACACATACACTCTAAAATATTTATAAGGAGATAGTAGTATTGCTTGTAGGCCACCTTGATCTCTCAGAAACGCTTTTGGAAGAAGGGAAATGTGCGTCAAAAGGAATCCAAACGCTGTTTTATTTTGCATTTAAGCGAACGCGTTATAAGGTAGCGTGGATGAATTGGTATACGCAGAAAGCGTGTTGACGGATTGACGAATCAATCAACCTCAAAAAGACCATATTTTCCCTCCAATCTTCTATCGCACAACCGAGCCGATGCGACAGTCTTCTGTTTCGCGTGTTTAGAGGGCGCGATTCACGACCGCCCTTGTTCCCTCTGTAAGGCCTTTGAAGCATTCTCTCCCGACCTCTTTCTCTACTCCTCTCGCATCGCTCTGTGGTTGTCTTTTCCCTTCGCGCTTCGTGCCGCTTGTGTTTTTCCGGGATTTCCGACTTGCGCGCCACAGGACATCAGCGACGACCCGGCGGAAACACTCAACCTTCCCACAATGCGTCTAACGAAGACAAATGTATCAAACTTTAACCGAATCTCTTCCCGTGGTTACAATTCGCCACCCTCGAAAAATCATCGAACCAATAAACATTTGTCTAAGAGAGAGAGAGAGGGAGAAAGGACAGTGGAATAGGAAATTCCAAATCGATCGATGGATTTCATTTCCTTTGGGATTTTTTACAGCCCCATTCCCAGAAAAACGTCTCTCCGAATGACCGCGCTCTGTCTTGTCCCATCTCTTCCGATACGGAGAGACAAAACAAACAGCTCGTGGAACCGGAATGAGAGGACGGAAAACAAAGCAAATTTCGCGAGAGGCTTTGCCGATTGTGTCGCCTAACACGAAAATTAAAACGATCAGGTGCGGATTGATTAGTTTGTAACGGCTGTTTTCAGAAACTTCCGAGATTCAATGGTCATTTACTCGTGTGTATAGGTACTAATAAAATAGAAAGGAAGTAAGTTTGTAGGGTCATGGAGGTAAGACTTAACCTTTCCAAGTTTCTTGGTGTTTGGTTGATGCTTTGATTGAACGTTATTGAACAATTCACAGCGTACTGTCTAAATTGGCCGAGTTGATATAAGTACGCGACAGTGAAAATCTAACGCGTGAAAAAGACGGAATATTTCACATCTCTGTCTGTCTGTCTCTCTCTCTCTCTTTCTTTCTCCTATCCGACACGCAGTGTGTTGGACGCTTTTCAGCTATGCTTTTGTCTGTCTGTTTGAGACGTCGTTAGCCCTTAACCCTTTTACACCCGAAAAGTCCTTGCTCTTGAGTGCTTCGTTTCATCCTTTCTTCCCCCCGTCTCTCTCTCTCCCTCACCCCTTTTCTTCCCCCATCTCTCTCTTTCTCTCACCCCTCTCTCCCCTTTCCCTCTCTCTCCCTCATCCCCTCTCTCACCCCTCTATCCGTCACCCCTCTCTCCCCCATCCCCCAATGCAATTTCTCCTCATTTTACCCGTCAACACTGTCCACCGCAATTCCTCTCACTCTAGTCCTTTCTCTCTCATCTCATTTCTCTCCAACTCAATCCTCTCTCTCTCTCCGTCCAATCCCGCTGTGACCACCGACCAGTTCCTAAGAAATTAAGCCTTGACACACGCTTGGAAACATCCTTGGAAAAGCAGGAGATGTGAAAAACAAAATCGTTGCGTAATTTCAGTCTCATTGTCGCGCGAGTAGTACATGTTCTTGGCCGTGAAATAAATCGGTTTTTGCGCGAATGGAAAATGTTTAATTTTCACCGACGCCGGGACGGCCTTATCAGATTCCGGAAATATCCAGGGTGAACCGGGACATGTCCTGATCCTATGTCATCCTCTTTCCCCCGTCCTCCGATTTTCACTCCTATCACCAAGCTCAAAACTTCCTCCTTGTTTCTTTTCCTCTCCTCGTATTCTCCAGCCTTCCGATCTTCAAATCTTGCGTTCTTTCGGCCACGGATGTCTCGTCCCTGTTACAAATTGAAGAACGTTTTATTTCATACGTTGTTTTCCTTTAAAAATACTTGGCGATTTAAAAAGAATCGAGTACCTGTCGTTTTATTCATTCTTTATCAGGCTATGACAATGAAATCGGTCTTTTAAAAAAAAACCGATGGCTCGAAACAAATCAACAAACATGAGGTGTTATTCTACTAATTTTCTTGGGCAAAAAAAAACACGATAAAAATCTGTATTTTAAAGCGGTGCCCAAACATTCGAGTATCATTCGAAAGCTGAGGCGAAATCATCGAGTTGAAAAAAAATAAAGTTTTCATCGTCATTGTTTAAAGAAGAAACAAAACGCTACCTCGTTCGTCGTCTTCGCAGCTGTTGCTCTACCGATTCTACGCGACTTGGAATCCTTTGATCGAATCCGTCGTTTTCCCGTTTTATTACGAGAACGTGGTTTCTGGGCGGGAATTTGTGCCATTTTAAAACGAAGAGTAAACGAAATAATTGCACTGTAAAAGATAGATTTAGAAAACCTTCTCCTTTTCGTTGATACGTTTGAAATCGACGGGTTAAAAAAAAGGATCTTAATATACGTCTACATGATACCCTGCAAATCACCAGACTGGTGGTTGGCAGGGGGTGCAGCGCACCAAAACCTACCTAATAACGTCCCTCGTGGGAATCGCTCTCCTATTATGATCCCGTATGGTCCTTGGGAAAAACGAACCCTGATATCGCTCGGTCCTACAGTCGATCTCTCGTATTTTATCCTCGTGATCGTGCCTGCCCATGTACGTAGGTGCCTCTAATATTCCTGAGACCTCCTCTAATAGAACTTCCGACCTAAATTTCTCCAGAAGCCTTAACCTAGCGCTAATTCTGCGGTCCTCTAGCGATATCCAATTCAACTCCTTCAACAGTGATGTGAGGCTTAATTTCTGCTCATATTTTTGCTCAACGAATCTGGCTGCTCTGCGTTGGATTCTTTCTAACTCAAGTATCTGTCCCTTTTCGTATGGATCCCATATACTTTGGTAAAGAGTAGAAAAAGTAACATGTACCTACCGTGTTCCATTTATCGATGCGTTTTGAAAAATCACATTTCGTAAAATAATTAATTATTATAGTAGGTAATGGCCTATTCTATTTTTTATTTAGTTCTTTCAAACCACCGAGCGCCTTGAAACGGATGAAAATTCCTCTCCTGCGCAACTTCAAAGCGTAAAACGTCTCCGCAGTCCCTTTACATTTCACCCGCTCTTCTTAACTTTCTCCCGTCATTCCTTTTTTCCCGTCCTTTTCTTCCCTCTCTTCCTCTGTCATTCTCTCTCTCCTTCCCTTTTCTCCCTTTCCCCAATCCTCTCGTCCCTTCTGTTCTTGTCCCGATCTCTTTTTCCATTCACACACACACACGCACGCACTCTTTCCCTCTGGTTTCTTCCTTCTTACGTGGGAGGCACAAAGCCTCATTTATACTAGTATCCGTCCTTACGTGTGTCGTTACGTCACTCGAGGGATGTCGTCGCCAAGGAGACGATGAAATGCCTCGGGCAACAGTTATGAACGCTCTCTCCCCTTTGCGTCGAATCCACTTCTATTTCAGGACCAAAAGATGCTAAGAATATGTTATGTATTTTTTCCATCCGCAAATGCGTTCCATTTCAATCCATCCTGGGCGGACCCAGATGGTTTTTGTCTCGACTACGAATTTAATCGCTATGGGAACTCGTTAAGAAAATGTGATACCTGTAGATTTGGTCGAGATAATTATTATTTTTTATTAAGATTCGTCCTGTGGCGTACGTTGGTCACCATTATGAATGAACGATTTAAGGAGCCGTTAACGAAAGTGTCTTTCTGGGCAAATGTGTCGCGTTGGGCAAAATAAGGGCCTTCCTTTCATATGCATTTTCTAATTGATCGCGTTCGAGCAAGTGAAATTGTTAAGGCGGCTTTACACGCCGCTATAATTTTGCACAGTCGCTGAGAAAAATCTTGATTTCTGCATATTTTTAATCCAAAAAATAATACGCTCTTCTGAGCCTTTTTTTCAAAATTCTTTAATTTGATAACATTGAAAATATTTAAACGTTTCCAAACACAAATATTCTTCTCGTGGTAATCAATCTAAAGATTGGTGTTTAATTGCGAGAAACCGTTCTTCAATTTGAAGTTTAAATGTAATTTATTATTGGCAACCATTATTCACTTCCTGTGCACGAGTTGCCATCGCCGGATCTCGGAAAACCGCTTTGATTTTCGATTCGACAGAAGCGATTCCTGAATTTGGAGACAAACATGCGCCGTCAAGAGTTTTCGTTTCCGAAAAAATTTATGCCGAATAGGCTAAATTATATTCTGCAGCCATTAATTATTATCATGTGGCTCGAAATATTATAAATTCATTCATATTGCCGGCTCACGTTTTGGTCGTTGCGACGAATTCACACGGGAGCTGGTGCGGAAACTCATAAAAACTCGAACCAGAAGTTTATCTCTCGGCGTACAAACAGAATGAGCGATGCGAGGAAAGAAAAAAACAAAGCGAAGCCGCAAGGGAATATGGCGAGAGAGAGAGAGAAAGGGGAAGACCGAGAAATGAAGGGGGAAGAATATTTATATGACCGCACTTAACAAAGTGGGACGCAAAAAGGAGACAAAGAGATGACTTCCTCGAGATATAGGACAGCGGAAGAAGTGGTCTGAGGCAAAACAGAGGGAAATTAAGGAAGAGACCGTAAGAAAAAAAATAACAAAAACATGCGGTGTGCCGCAGGTGAGCCTTCTAGGTCCCCGCATATTTCTTAAATATAAACAGGCAGTTAAGAGATTTTTAAAAATAATAAGTTAACGTTTCCTCGTGCCGATTTCATGTTCCGTTAATTTTTATACCTAGGTGGAACGTGTCCGTAAGATGGAATCGTTTTTCGATTGCTTTGAGGCGTTAAAGAATTCTTGGACATGGGCGTCGATCTTAATTTCTTACTGGTACTCATAGAGAAACATCATAAAAAGGGTCGAATCTCTTGGCTCATGCATAATACGAACGACACAAACGAAAAAATCCTTTAAGTCTCGCAACGGAATCCTAACAAAATTCCCTCGAAGGGAAACCAGCCGAGGAAAAAAGAGAGGATGAGGCCGGCAAAAAATATCTCAAGGCGAACAAACCACCAAAGCAAAAAGGGTCGCAAGGAAGGAGAAGGCACTCAATGGGGCGACGGCGGCGTGCGCGCCTCAGGAACGCGTTTACGATCCAATCTCTTCCTTTACTTGACCATTCATTTGAGGAGAGATAGAAAAAGATACGTGATTTTAAATAAATGATTTTTTCTCCTATCACAACTAAATGGTTCGGTTTGGGAGGAAATGGATTAATAATAAACAAGAAATACAAAGCTCCTGTTGAAGTTTTGATAATTTTATGGTATTTAGACGGCTAGGGATTTAATATGAGGCAATAGATTAAGTTTTTAACATAGACAACAAGAGATGCTCCCTCGAGATACGACGAGAGACGGGTTAGATTACGACCAAACTAACCGTAGTCTCTCTCAACGATTAATTCCACAATTCACAATTAAACCGCCATAACCTATCAACGTGCGAAAGTTTGTTTTTTCTTCAGATGTTCATTCGAAAACCGTTTGCGTTTTCTAGATATTTTAGGCAGGAAAATGTGTGTACACTGGGTCCTTGTCGTGGCCTGAAGCGCGTATCTCTACCTTTTCAAAAGAGGTTCTCTTTAAAGCGAGAGGTTTCAAAAACTCGTGGTCCTCCAGTTAAAGAAACGAAGCCCTTTCATAACTTCGGTTCTTCCGCAAGTATGTAGATGTAAAACGGCGGAGAAGACGAGAATGGCGTGACTGTGACGTGTTAAACGGTATTTAAACGTTGGTGAGATGATTCTTATGCGACAGGCATAAGCTGTAATGATGGGATATGTGGAAACGGTAGAAAGAAATCTGCTATGACCGGGAATCGAACACAGGCCTTCCACACCACTGAACTATCGTAGCAGACTAATTCCCCTGTTTCAGAACGGGGATATTTTCTTAGGTCGAGACTAGGCTAGTTATGTTAGTATCAACCAGCCCCAACAGATGTCCTCAAGGAGATGCATCAAAGAAAACCCCTTCGCTCTCAACGATTGAAATAGGTATGAATGGTTTCGATATTTTTATCAAAATATATAGTAAATATATTACGGATGTGTTTATGTTTCTAAAAAAATACATAGTATGCTTGTCATCATGGCATAGAACTCGCTGTTTATTTTAAAAGTTTCCATTTGCGACCAGCGGTCCCCTTGCTTTAATTTCGATCCAAACGTCCTTTAATGAGTACTCATTACTATTTTATATATCAACACCAGCTGAAAATTAAGCGTTTTATCTATTCTTTTTTTATTCTTTCGTTTCAATTTCGAGGGTATGTTCCGCTCTTTCTCGATCCCATAGTTTATCCTCCTTTCATATTTTCCATGCATTTTTTAATAAATAGATACCAAGACACTAGGGATTTTCATAATTTTTTCTCATATTAGATGCAAATGAACAACTTGTATACTACCAAAAGTTTTAAAAAAACAAGCTGAACAATCTTTGACATGTAATTTCTATATTGAAATGTAAATCAATTAAGACAAATAAAAGCCTTTGAAATTGAAAAATTATAAATAGACTAGAATAATAACCCGTCGTATGACGGGTAACATTAAAAATTATAACACACTGAAAACACTAAAATTAATTTTTATATAATATTTATGTTAATATCGTTAAATGTTTTAATTAGGTTATTCTAATTGATAACACTGAATACATTTCTTCTTGTTTGCTTCTTTCAAGAAAAACAAGCTTTGGAAGATTGTAATGACTTGATTAATTAATAACAAAGCGATACAGGTTGCATAGCAACTCATGCTAGATTAAGCGTTAAAATCACAAAAAATACGCACTTTTACGTATTCCTTTAATTTTAAAGGACAAGATACAATAAAAGACCGCTACGATAAAATAATTTAGAATTTCATTCGTCTTTTAGTTTTAGTTTGAAGTTTCTAAGTTAATATTTAGATATTTTAATGAGCAAAAGAAAAAATGTCTGAAGGGTCAAAATCGTTTTTTCTCGTGATTTTAAATGGCAGTACGAATGGACATCTGGAGTCGAACCTAGGACACTTTATGTAAAAGTAATAACATTTTCTAGCAGCTAATGTGATCATCTGAGAACACACCAAATTTCATCTCTCTAGCCGCTTCCATTGCTGAGATATTGAAAGATTCTAAGATTGTTACACACAGAAAGAAAGACGGAATTGGAAAACTATATGAAATTATATAAAATTATATGAATGAGCCCGTTTAAAACGGCCTTTGAAAACAAACATTATAAAAATAAAACCAACAAACAAATGATAAAATTATAATATTTGAATAAGATTGGAAAGGGCTACAAATGAAAACAAAGGAATAGTTTTAAAAAAATGAAGAGGAAAACAGTCTTATACCTCAATAATATTATTTTAGCTATTCAGTAGCTCTCTTATAACGACGTTCCTTGTAAATACTCTTTCGTTTAACTGCTATTGCCCTTGTTTATCTTTATCCTTAACCCAAAATTTCAAATTATGTGTGCCACGTGTTCTAGTTATGGCTACATACAGCTGTCGGTATGAAAAACTGCATCTGGCAAATGTAATTCATATCTGTTCTATTAAGCGCAACTGCCTTTAATATGCAGAAAGACTTCAATAAGACAACGAAGGCACGTTAAAATATCGTCGAATTATTTCAAACATTAGCATGTTTTAAAATACATAATTTATCGCATTTATCCATCCAATTTACGTAAATGAATATAGGTTTATGAGCATATATGACTTGAAACAACAATGCCCGTTTTCAAGGCGATCATTGATGAAAAAGAACGGTTTTTCATACGGCGGCGAATTTAAACGTAAAATTTGCTAACTTTTTACCTTTAGGTGAGAAAAGACGAGCAAAATTAAACGGCCCGTTAATTTTCCTTTAAAATGGTCTTAATTTGAAGGTCGTAGGTCAATTCTTTCTAATTTCAATTTCCAAAAGAGTAAAACTCTGCACGTTGAAAATTTAATTTTAGCGTGTAAACTTATGGGCCGAGATATGAGATTCATACGGAATTCTAGCGTTGAACCCGGGACTTTTTTGAAAATTTTTTTATAGCATTCGCTTTTTGAACGTATTCATAGCAATCCTACCGAATTTGGCTGGATTGGCTGAAGAAATGACCGAGATATGTTGAGATATTTAGCGTTGCGCAAAAAATGATGATCAAGTGACCAAGAGATTTAGCCTTTTGTAGTTATTGATGCATATTTTTACGCGTGAATTATACGCGTTCAGGAGAAATAGGGACCCACGCGGACCCTTCAACCTCGCCATTAAAGGGCCAAATCGAGAGAGAGAGGAAGGCTTCGTGCCGCCGGATCTTGGAACGTGTTCCGATATCCGATACGTCACTTCCGAGTATTATATTTTTTTTGGGCATCCTAAAGAGTGAGAGAGAAAGAGAGAGAGGCGGCATTTCTAGCGGATGTGACGCCAAAGCGAGTTATGCGTCATTTCGAACCCACTCCCCGCTCGGACACAGTTCGTAGGAAGAGGAGGAGGAGGAGTAAGGGGGAGGGAGGGGGAGGCTGAAGAAGGGGGTTGGGAGGTGGGTTGGAGGAGGGGTGAGTGAGACAAACAAGGGGAGGGAAATCAATGAAGAGGGATACGGATCTTCGCCCACCCTAACTCCGGATAAATCATTAGCGTTTCGTCGAAAAGATTCTTTTAAAAATACTGAACGTCTGAAGAACGCTTTGCAAAAAAAATCTGGCAAAGATGTCTTCTCCATTACGTCATCGTGAATAATAGTGTTGAAACATCAATAGTTGATGCAAATACCCATGATCGCTTTTGTTTTTTTTTCCGGTACCGTGCAAGCTACGATCAGCGGAGGCGGAGCTAATTCTGTGGTTGACAACCGTGTAACATTTCAGGCACGTGTCGACGAAGCTTTCCCAAATAAACAGGCGTTGTTTTCGAGTTGCCTCGGTGATGCAAAGAAATTTATAGAGAAGAGTATTAAAAAAACATAAGCATTGACGATTGGGAAGAAAGTTCCATAAAAAAGGGCTGGTAGTGTGAACCAAATCTCGAAGTGTGAGTCTGTTTATCTCTTAAGACTCCTTTTGCCGCCGAAATAAATGGGGAAAATCTTCTATAATAGGTGACCGCCATTTTCTCTCGATTACATTGAAAACGGCTTCGGCGATTCTCGAATTATCATAAAAGGAATGTAAAAAAATATATATAAGAAACGTCCCACGCTACATAAGCTAAAGAGTAGACAGATAGCTCTTAGTTTTATCTTGGATTTACACCTCTTAGTTTCACTTGGCACGGTTTCACTCGGGAGTAAATGCAAGTATGTACCGTTATGTACAGTTTTATCGTTTTATTCTTCCAACTGGAAGGACAGGAGTCAGAAATCATTACAAGTACAAACTTTGCCTCATTTTAATCTCACAAGTCTTGTAAAAGTTTTGAAATTTGGCGGTAACCATGGAGCCACCGTCTTTGAAATGCTTATAGTATATATAATTCCCAAGATATAAGTATAATGTAACCATTTTGAAGATTTTTTTTAAGAAGGCGTCAGGCTAATCCCAAGGTCGCGTCAAGACCTGTAAGCAAACTTTCGTTTCTCTTTTGTCGTTTTATTTTTTTAGAGTCCCGCGCCTTCTCTATCTCTCTTTCTCCTTGGGAGGAATTCCTCAAAACGCGCGCTCCAATCGGATTGGACGCGTCTCTTTTTTACGCCGACGGGAGCCTTTTCTTCTTCACCCCCGACTCGCTTAAACTTTGGAACGAGTCGAAAGAAAGCGATCGCCGGGTCGTTCCTGCTGCGCGCCACGTAATCCCTTTTCTGTTTTTCTCGAATTCGCCCGAGTTTGATTTCGTCACCCCGATTTTCGCGAGTGGAAGTCGCTTTCACACAAAAAAAAAAGAAACCCTTCGGTAAAAACGAGGGACTTTTTTTATTTTATTTTTGGCCATTCGAGTTTGACCGAATCTCCCAAAATAAAATGCGCGATTGAACCGTTTTTTCGATAAGAGAACTCGCCTTTGAATTTCCTAAGGAATTCGATTTAATTTTAATGCTAGAATAGGAACTTTTTTTTAAATGATATGCGGAGTTTAGCGAGAGGTTCAGCGAAATAAACGCAATTTTTTTCGAGTCGGAAACGTATACGTCGAACCTAAAAGGCATTTGCCACAGAAGACTCGGGAGACTTGTGGCAATGCAACAGTTCTTTTTTAAAAAATCCCGAGGGTTGGTAACGCCGCCTGTAGGTCGGCGAATATCGGGGTCAGGGACCAAGGTTGTTGCAGCTTAGCAATGTGGATACGTGAGAAATAAATGTCAGCCTCCGTATGCGCAGATAGGTTGCGCAATCGTTCTTCCACTGCACTTTCATTTCTGTGCACCTTAGAAAGCGTCTGGAGGGAAAATAGGACGTACGGAGTTATGTAACGTTTTTATGTATTTATTTATTTTTTTATACGGTTGCGAATCGAAAGTTTTCTTCTCCGCTCGGCCAAATAAAGGCAAAAGTGTTTCATTGCGGCGCTGTCACATCTCCGCGGGATATTATACCATTAGTCACCCGCGCGCCATTTGGGGCCGACCGCAGTAGGTAGGGATCCTCGATTTCCCAGAGAGCGATGCCGCTTATCTAAAGACCTTTACTCCGAGTGGACGCGCCTTATCTTATCGCGGGATGCGCGTACCTGCTCAAGGCAGAGGAGGATGCTTTTGGTCGAATGGTTTGCGCCAAGAACGATCTCTTAAAACGTTTCGTTATGTTCCCCCGATTAACCCACGTAAATACGTCCGACCTTACGAAAAGAGTTTCTTGAAACAAAGTCATCGTTGCCTCGTCTCTTGAAGGTAGTATATCCTCATATTTTGCGTCCCACGGTTTCTCCAATAAACCCACTCAATTTAGCCGAATCAAACTCGTTTTACTCAAGCAATCGACGATTTCTTGTTGCTTTTGATAGCTTTCGGACTCGCTTTAGAAAGGCCTCGACTCTTGCGACATTTATCGCTTCCAAATTAAACCTCATCACTTGGGGGTAGAATTTATCCTTCCCCGTTAGAAAAAATTATCAAAATGCCTCTGTAACAAACGCCTACGAAACTGCTTTTTTTGAGCGGTTTAAAGGAGGCAAATGCAAAGCCGCAGCAACTTTCTTTTAAGATTCCGTTTCAGAAGATTTGCTGTTGATGGCACCACCTATGTTTTGACGTAATTTGGTACGGCCAGGATAGAATACTTTAGGAAATGAAAACTTCCCTTCGAATCGAGAGCGGACCTCGTCAAACAGCGGACAGTTGCATGACGGCACCATATTAAACCTCAGTCGTCTCGATAGCAAAACCCTAGCAAGATGGACCTTTATTCTCTTTTCCCTTGACTAATTTCCACCTAATTACACCTCTTTTTCTGTGAAATTCATCACTCACCATTTGTTTTCGTTTCGTTTCTAGGGTGATGGAGAAGTGACAGGTGCACACGCAAGCTACAGTTACTTAGGCGTGCCCATATTATTCCTCTCATTCTATGTACTAGTATATACTATCTCCCATTCTCGGCATCCCGGTCTTTTTCTTCCTCCTCCTTTGGGATAGGCCATGGTTTAAACTCCTCGAAGAGAACCTCCGCTTTCAGGAGTCACTCCTCCCCCCCCCCCATTTTATCTCTTTCCCTTTCCATTCCTTACCCCCCCTTCTCCCATTCATTCATTCGTCCATTCTTCTCCCTTTATCCCTTCTCCGTTCCAGTCCCAATGCAGCGCCTTTTTTCTAATTTTAGGAAATGCCGAAATATGGCCAAATGGAGGGAACTTCTAATTTATTCTATGTTTATAGTATATACATATATACTAGCTGTAGTGCCCGTTGAATTTCAATGGATTTAGTGTATCTAAAACTTCGTGTAACATAGTACACAGTAAAGCAAAAATGAAGAAAATTGCTCCACATTTACCTATTTAGATGAATGAAGGAAGAAAATCTTGCACTGTTTCTCTTGTTTCTACGTGCTGTAGTTGCAGAGCTATAAAATTACATACAAACACTTTATTTTATAGATATATATAGATATAGATAGATATAAATATATAGATAAACAACTTAGGAAAGTGTACAACGTATCACAAATGGGCGCGTTTCGTGCAATGGAGTATTAGAAAGAAATGATATACCTGTACGTAAGGGAAATAGCGTTTTAAAGTTCTTTTCTTTGTCATAAATAATCCATTTTCTTCCTATTTAATAATATTGCATACACACGTAAGGAAATTAAACGTTTGTGAGATTGTTTATGTTAGCAACAATGAAGAAGTAACCATGCAAGAAAATTTAAAGTTCAACTCGAATTAAGACATTCTTGTTTGATTTTCTCGATTACGATAATAATCTATAGGAAAATAAATACTCTTATTTACTATTTCTACAACTTTTATTTTAAAGATATTTTGATATGACTAATACTTCACGAGATATGACGGTCATTTTTTTATCACCAGTAAAGTGGTACCCCTGATTGGCATACGTGATTCATTTTTGTGATTTTCTTATTATATTTTATTGTAAGTCCTTAATATCAAATTTCATGAAAATCCGTTCCGTAGAAGCCGAGAATGAACATGCGGACGGACGGACTGACGGACGGACGGACTGACCAACGATAATAGGCGCTCACGCTGGAAGCGAAACGCGTCTAAAAAAGCAATCATAATATGGTAATCAAATGTCATTTAAACCCTTTTAAGATGTCATTAGATCCGGAAGGAGCATGTATAAATTTCCTTTAATTTTTCCCCAGGAAAACGAATTTCTTTTTTTTTTACAAACTTCTACCGATTAATTTTAGGTCTCATTCTCTTCGTCGCTGTCCTTCAAGAGTTTGGAATCATTCGAGATTCGCCTATTGTACCGGACTTTAGGGTTCGTCATATCTCGTGTATCCGTCATATTTACCCTTTTGATCTCTATGCAAAATTACCTCCAAATCTTATGAGTAATGAGTGACCAAACCGTCCTTATGCGCGACATTAATCTTTCGGTTAAAATTTTTGGCATATTCTAAATCATTATTGTGTCAACTGTAATACGCAGTCATTAAAAGCGTTAACCTAAATGAGTGATTATCAGACATTTGCGAAATGTATGAATAAATCAAGGTCCCCTCCATAAAAGGTCACTTGTGCAGAAACGGCAAGTGAAAGACGATGACACATTAGGGCGATTTTTAATTGAGTTCATATATCAACGGCGTTTTCAGATTCGTACGAATAACAATACCGCCCAAATGGTCAATAATGTTATATTACAGCTTCGAAAAATGATGATCAATCTGGCACGATTCGATTTCCGGGAATCACGGGTCATTAGGAAAAAATAATGACGCGACTCCTCCGCGGAAGGTGGCGCTCTTTATTCTTCTTTTTTTTTTGCCGCCAAGTCTCGCAAATAGACATGACGTAATCCCGCCTCCGTCAATGTCGGGATTCCATTTCAGCCGTCTCATAGCTGTCGACGTAAATAGAGCGGAAAATCTTTTTTTTTGCAAGAAAGAGCGATCCTCTTCTTCATTCTTAGGCCGAGCGGAAAAAAATAAAATTAATGTCCTCTGAGATAATCGCCGAAATTTTCCCGCCCTTAAAAAATGACTTCTTTAGGGGGAGAAAAATAAATGCTTTCGTATCCGTAATGTCGCAGCGTTTTACTAGGAAAAGGAAAATTGACCCGTCGCGACGGACGTGTCCCGCATTCACTCGACCGTAATTTTTTTTAAAGCAAACCTTTTTCTATTGACTTTTGCGGTTCTAGTCCAACCGAAAGATTTCGGGTCCTCTTTCTTTTTATTTTTTTAGCAAGGCGACTCTTCTCGCCGGCCCTTTTCGCTTATTTTTTTTAAATAACGCTAATTTTCTCCAACTCATTAGCTTGCTAATTCCTGCTTAAATTGCTCGTAATGAGCTTCGACCCGCCGCGCAAGACGCAGTTGCACCTTATAAAGAAGAAAAAATATATAAAAACTTCCCGTATTGAGTAGCCCTTGTTGGTATATTGATGAGCGCATCTCATATTAGAAAACACCTCTCTCTCTCTCTCTCTCAATCCGATTGGAGAGCGAGTGTAGTGGGTCATATTGGGGTACACGTGACCGCCATATACAGCCAGAGGTGACCTCATTAAAGGCGCTATCTCTTTACTCCACCTCTCTCTCTCTCCCTCCCCCTCCCCCTCTCGCTTCGGCGACGGAGGAAGCGAAATGAAGAACAAGGGGACCCCATTCCTGAGCGACCCAGTTCGATTCCCTACACCCTCAACTCTCCTACCTTTTGGCTTGGATATATCTCTCTCTCTCTCTCCACAACTCGCCTCTTCACGAGTCCTACTCAAAATTAGCGTAGTTTACACACAGCAGATAAGTGGATCACACGGTATAGACCAGTGACTCCCAAAACTCTTTGTAAGCGCGGCACTCTTTTCAGAGGTAAACGCGCTTTCGCGACACACCCCAGTCTCGAAGCGAAATTTTATATTTTTTTCCCGTCTTAATCAAAAAATGTTATCCAGCCATTCGCCAAATCGGCGGGTGGCAGGGGGCGTGCAGCTTACCTAAAAGTTGTCTCTCGCAGGTTTTGACTTTCGTATTGCGATCTCGCGTAGTTCTCGGAAAGAACGAGCCTCTGCAACGCTCCGTCCTACGATCGACCTCACGTGTATTGTGGTCACGATCGTTTCCACCTTTGGTGATTCAATTAGTCCTCAAACCACTTCTGCTAGACATTCCGACCTACATAGCGGAATTGCAGCCTCTTAATCCGTCCATTTATTTGGTATTACGCCGCAATCAATTTCTTAGAGGAAAAACAATAACCCTAATGACCTATCAACAATTAAAAATAGTTTATTTATATACTAGAGGAAATTTATGCGGCACCCCTAAAAATCAGTTTGGAAAACACTGCTATAAATACACAGGATCTGATATAGTCGCTGATTTTTTTAATGTCTTTTTAGAGAAAAATCACCTGATAATGACAAAGAAAGCTGAAACCATGGTCACGCGTGATAAATTGTGAATTGAATTAGTTCATATCCGTAGCAAAATGTTTTCCTTAAAATTAGTCATCTGAACTAAGGAAAAAATCTTGTTTTGAGCTTAAGGCGCTTGGAAGACACATCTTAAAAGTACGTGTTAATCTCACAAGTTGAATCTCTGGTTGAATGGTCTTTTAACAGCGTAAGGAAGAGCCGTAGCATGTTCCGTAAAAATAAATCATCGCTGAGGAGGAGGAGGAAAGTCATTCGCGAGAGGACATGGCGATTGAGAGATTATGAACTTTTTTTTTGAGCTCCCATTTGATAGGAGATGCTGGAGTCGTCGCGGGAGTGACGTCAACGCCCTTAAACGCACGCACGCACACGCTGTTAGGTAAATTTAGAGCGGACGAGTTCATCGGAGCGAGTTCTGATTTAATGAGGATCCGCGACCTTAAGGATCATAACGATCGCTTGGACCGAGAACATTAAGAGCGAGAACAGCACATTTTTTGTCAAAGGTTCGCTTTGCGACGACTACCTACATCTAGAGCGATGGGAAACGTAATTCCTTATTTAGGTGACTTCTCGTCGTTTGATCTCTCGGCCGGACTTAATTGGATAAGTCATCTTGGCTCCATTTTCTGTCTTGTGTTAAAGAAAGCTATCTTTATCCAGATTTTTAAAAAAAACTGGTCTTATTGGATTGCGTGATTTTTTTCACGTTATATTAAGTTGCTTTGAAATTAAAGGGACAAGGAGAGCGAAACTTGGATACCTTTCCTATTACGGTAGAACTTCGAAATCTTCCTCCATCTGTGATTTCTTCTCTTTTTAACACATCATTGCAACTCATATCTGCCTCTTTATATTTTTGCTTTATTTTGGGCTCTTTCGCAGTGTGTGTGTACAGCACTCGTTTAAGCAATGCGTGATCTTACATCCGTCCCTCGCAGCTAAAATGCGCCAGATTGTCATAGGATGAGACCTATTTAAGTCCGTGACAAGTTATATTCTAGGCTTGTCCTTTTCCCCAAAGATGGCGTCACTTCCTTATTTCGCATTCTATATCAGTATATCTCCATATTTTTAGTTTAGTTTGGTTTTTTTTCCCTAGCCTTCCTGGTTTGTGGAGAAATACTCGACGTCGGCTTTTTCCTTCTCCGAATGCGCTAAAAAAAATAGCCAAAAAAAAATACCAATTATTTCGCGACCATCTACCAACCCATGGCTGCAAATTATAAAATAAATTTCATTTGTTTGAGTTTCGGGTTGCGGAGATAAAAGGCGTCTCCAAAAGTTCGAATTGGGAGAGAATAAAGCGATGGAATAAAAATTGACTGTAGTTTTGCGAGGTTCCTTGCTAAGGGAGAGCAAAAGAGAGAGAGAAATAAAGACGGAAATCAAACGAGAGTTGCGCAGCGCCCAGGATTCTCATTCCGTGAATCCAAACAGATAAGCAGTACACATCCTGTAAGCTGAGGAAACAGGAGACGGGATTGGACAGCACAACGTCGCTATTAACGTTAAAATCAGCCACTGAGACAAGTCAACTTCCACAAAAAAAAACAACGTGAGAATGCCATTAATATTTATCGAGCTTTGCGATCAATTTTCTATAGATTAAAGGAAGTTATTACTTTATATTAGCCTTATTTTAATTTACGTTTGCAATAGGAGCGGTATACAAAGAGAGACCTACTGTCGATATTAAATAGATAGCGATACAAAGGTTAGTGGACGAAGTCAAACGTTTGTATTGACGTGTTCTTCCAAAGGGAAGCATACGTTGGAGGTATAAAACAGGTAAGGAAAGTGTACAACTTATCACAAATGGGCGCGTTTAGTGCAATGGAGTATTAGAAAGAAGTGATATACCTGTACGTAAGGGAAATAGCGTTTTAAAGTTCTTTTCTTCGTCATAAATAATCCATTTTCTTCATATTTAAAAGCATAGCATGCACAAGTAAGGAAATTAAACGTTTGTTTGTGAGATTGTTTATGTTAGCAACAATGAAGAAGTAACCGTGCAAGAAACTTTCGAAGTTCAACTCGATTTAAGACAATCTGGTTTGATTTTCTTGATAACGGCTACTCCTACGATAAACATGTATAGGAAAATAAATACTCTTCTTTACTAGTTCTACAAGTTTTATTTGAAAAATATTTTGATATGAGCAATACTGTACAAGATATGACGAAAAGTTCATTTTTTGTCACCAGTAAAGTGGTACCCCTGATTGGCGTACGTAATTCATTTATGTTATTTTCTTATTATATTTTATTATGAGTCCTTAATATCAAATTTCATGAAAATCCGTTCTGTAGAAGCCGAGAACGAACACGCGGACGGACGGACTGACCGACGACGATAATACGCGCTCACGCTGGAAGCGAAACGCGCATAAAAAGAAACTTTATTTAAGATAAAATGTGGTAAAGGACCGCCCGTAATTTTCCTTCTCTAGTGGTTGCTGTCAAAAAAAATTAAAATTCGTACTCTGATCTTTAACACTAGTAAACTGAAAACCTAATATTTTTATAACACGCGAACGATTAATAAGTTTGCGGTTTTCTTTAACTCTTTTTCATGTCTATGTTAAGAGTTTACCCATAAAGTAATACGCGAGGAGATTTCGCGAGCAAACATATGAAATTCATTCCCTCGTCTCAAATACACATGCGATTTAATTTATAAATCCCTCTCGCTCGGATCCCCTCTCATCATCTCGCACGCCTCAATTAATGAGAATAGCTGGTATACTGCGTCGTAACAAGCTCTGTCCATACAAGCCTTATCGGAGAGACCACTTTAGCATTCAACTCTTATCTCGGAAGCGCATTGCGCTCTCTCTGTCGAAAGCTCTAGCCGAGATTTTTCCGCCATTTCTTCATTTCCTTCCTTGTTTTTACACAATTTTTCCTTTCCACGGCGAGATTTTGATGCACAACTCGGTTTTTTTTAGAAGGAGAAGAAAAGGTAGAAAATTAAATCGTCCAGTGGAACGATTTGTCTTTCTTGACGCCAAAGTTCGCGTTACTTACACGCGCGAGAAAGTCTACCGGCCATTGGGAAAAGGAATTTTAGTTTCTCCATTGAGTTTTTATTTCAAATTATCGCTTCGAAAATATCGAACGATATAGAAGCATTCGCTCAAAACCAAGTGATCTTAATTACGTTATCGCTTGGAAACTATAACTTTATCCTTAAACTTGGGTGCTTTGATAATGAATTCCGTTAGTAAGAGTTTAATCCAGATGTGGGCAATCTTTTTTGCATGGTGGGCCGCATTGGTGGCAGTGAATACTTCGGTGAGCCGCATTGAAAATTGCTAAATAGTTAAATCGGAAGTCACCTAGAGATTCTTGGGCACCATATGCGTGAAAATCAAGTTAGAATGAGATTTTTAAGGTTAAAATTTCAATATTAAAAATCACGATGGAAAATTAATCTTAAAAATACCTTTGAGAAAAAAAATCGAAAACAGTACTTTAAAAAAAAACTCGTTTGAATTGATGAATATTTACTAAGAGGTACCAATTTAACGTTAGATATTTTAACAGATTTTGCTGTTATTGGCTGTTATTAATTAAAATAAATTTTAAAAAGTTAAAAAACTATGAAACACTGGCGGTGGGCCGCAGGTTGGGTACCCCTGGTTTAATCGATTCTCTATCACTCCATTACTATTTCAAACTTTAATTTTGGAACGAAATAAACGATTAACAATCGCTAATCCTAAAATAGTCTATTCTTTTAACTTCCCTAGAGGATTGTTTCCACATTTTCCTCGCTCTCGGATTTTTAGTTTGTTTAGCTTCGTGGGTAAAAACGGGATTTTGCTCCCTGTCGTAAGGAATTTTTTTTAGCGGGTTCTAATTTAAAAGTAGGTAACAAATACATCAAAATTGCAAGTAAACGGTAAGAGATGGATGGTTGAAATTTGTAGGATTTATGTGACATATGATGCCATTTATTACACCGTCAAATAATAATATTTTTGGAGAAATAGGTGGGTGGCATAGGGTGCCTTCAAAAGTTTCAAATTAATATTCCGAGAAAACGGTTACAGACAGAAAGTTTAAATTTTTAAATTAATTATCGGATAAGTTACTTCTTATCATTTGATCGCATTACTAAGTTTTTAAAGAATTTTAAGCTTACAATTCTAAATAAAACGCGCTTTTTCGTATTGCGTCAGCAAATGAAGCACATACATTTGCTATTGTCTCCGTAGGCATGAATTGCATCGCTCGGAGATGTTTTTTTTTATATCCCTTTCGCCGATTTCTCTTACAGTGCTACTCGTGTCCCCTTTCAGTCCTTGGATTCCCCTCGCTTCTTATCAATCACCGCCGTACAAAAAGAGATTCATTCTTCTCCTCACCTTGTCCCGGTGATCAGTCACTCCGACCTACTTGTTCGCAAATACTTATCTAGCCTCTCTCTCTCTATAAAATATCGCTTCTCCCGAATAGGTTGTGCTCTGGATTTCCTAAGATGACCGGCCTGACCTAGCCAATAACGCTCGTATCCTCAGATGTACGTACGTCCGTCTTATCCAGGCGCGCACCCGTTCTAAATCTTAAAACATCGAGGTCGATCCAGCCTCCCTACGAAGTCACCTTTCCTATCTCATCTGTAAAGCCTTTCGGTGCGTTCGACATTTTTGCGTTCGTCCAGAAAGGAGACGAAAACGTCGTCCCTTTTTTGGGAGCGCGTCCTGCGGACAGAACAAAAACAAGTGAGGGATGAATTGCTGAGCAAATTACGCGAGGCGCTTTTTTTTCGCCGATTGCTACCTTTCCATCGGAGTAATGAATCGCAGATGCGATGTACGTATACTTTAATTGACTACATTTGTAGCAGCGTTGACTTCTTATTACTATTACTCCACAGCAGGTGATCCTAGATACACCAAATTTATACCATATGTAGCTCTAATGCAGAACTATATATTCAGGAATTTCGGCGTTTGTAACTTAGGTTATTTTTGATTTATTTTGTACACAGGCAGGCTGTTGAACCGAATACATAAGCGATATTTATTTTTAAAATAAAATAGCATAAAAAACGCCGCTATGTCAGTATTGGACTGTATTAATTTCATTCATTCACTCTGGACGATCAACGGCGGAGGATTTTTTTTTCGTTTAAAATTAACTTTAAACTATTAGGTATTTTGACGGATAGCATAAGGAGGCTCATTGATCGTGAAATAAATTCGTAGCGCGGATAAAAGTATGGAATCTGAATCGAATCCTCTTTTCAGAGCGAATTTCGTAGAGTGGGGAGACATTTTTTTTCAGAGTCGCTAGGCGACGGAAGGTAACCGCGTTCTATTTCCACTTCCGCCTAATATTTTGCTCAACTGCATCGTATTTCTCGTTTCATTCCTGTTCTTGCATCGATCGAAATGGAGCCATGGGTGAATGATCAATTCCAAGGCTTAAATGGATGATAACACGTTCTATTTTTTGAGCGGTCAACTAATTTAAACTAAAATTAATTATATTTCAAGAAGATATAATGGAAATTGACTGTTTCTGCTTCATTCGACAAGACAAGTCGTCGAATAGTCCCGTAATTGAAAGACGCGCGCAGTTTCTTGGCGTTACGGAGCCATGATCTCATATCCATGATTTATGGACTGGTCAAGTACATACGCGGAGTTTTTTTCTTAATGATTTATGCGTGTGACTCACGCCATTTGGTCCGCTTTCATCTTCTCATATTTATCTCTATATAAACATCAGTTCTGAGGCTGACGCGGCGACTTATCTTTATTTTAAAAAACATTATTAGCGTTATCCTATCATCTTGGGAGTAAATGTAAGCAAACGACTTGAAAACTTGCGGGAATCAGATGACGCAAATACGCTTGCGCTTTAATTGTCATTTTTTTTTATTCTTTTTTAAAGAAAGTGGGTTTATGAAGGTAGGCGCCTGCATTAAAACTGGGTCAATGGGACGAAAAATGCACTTTCCATTTCACGCCTATATATTTTTAAAAAACCTCTCTCTATCTCATATGTTATTCCTGAAATTAAGAGCAAGAGATAGGAAAAAAGGGAAATTTTTTCATAGACCTAGACCAGGGATCGCCGATAGAAATTTTAGCCATAAGAAACACTTTTTTTCAAATTCAGTAATGTCTTATAAATAAACCCGCACTTTCTAGCACAGTGGTTCTCAAACATTTTTGCGTCACACTATGTTCAGTTCATTCAGTTATACGTCACCCCGTGTACAGTTCCATTATCTTCAAGTCACCTTTAAAGATAAATTGGGTTTTCCGTACTATATAAAGATAGAATTCTGGCATTTATATAAGCAAGAGTGTTTATTCTCTTGGTTTTCTTTATGTTTATAAGCCAGAATATGATACACTGTGAATTCATCAAATATTCGGGTCAATCCTCACCTCGGGGTGTCATGTCACCCCGGTGGAGAACCAATGCTCTAGCGTTTAGGTCGAGAGGAAATTTTGGATTTAGTTTTTTGTTTCGATAGAATTACAGTTGGTTTGGGGAGCCGCGTTTAAATCTTCAGAGGACCGCATGCGGCTCAGGAGCTGCAGGTTGCCGGTCCTTGGTCGATGTCGTATATCAGGGGTCACCAAACATTTTAATGAAAGGGCGACATGAGGCTTAATGTACGTTTGTGCTGGCCACATGACACCTTTGAAATGACTGATGAGACCGTGTGAAAATTTCTAAGAGCATCCTTTGTTTTTCTAATAACTCATGACTCGATTTATAAGTATTTTGCATCTAAAACTCTTTTAGACAATACATTTGGCTACAAATATAAGTTTTTATCGTTCGATTTACATACAAAGTCTTTTCGCACCTATGGTATAAGAGCATAATTAACAAAAGGAAATATCGTGTGAACGAACCGCTGAAAACATGTATTTGCTCCCAAGATGTCCTCTCTGAAATTATTAATGCTGTATAAAAGATAAAAATTTCGGGAATTACTAGAAGTACATCGCGTATTTTGCGTTTTCCAGAATGTCTCAGAACGAATATCCTAAGATCTTTCCGTGTCAAGGCCGCTTCCCGACACTCGCCCCATCTACCTTTGTCGACCGAGTCGAATCGCTTGTGCTCTTATGAATGAAGACGCCGCGGCGTCTTCATCGGCGCGCCGATGGAATCGCAGAATCGATTTGGTGCAATTCATTCGCAGTGCCTTTTCGCCCATCTCTTCTTCCAAAATGATCGAAAAAGTATTACTCGTTTGAATTATTATTTTAAGAATCTCATACGAACGACGCCGCATTCTAAAATTTTATTTACGCCTCTTACTAGAGGAAACTGTATGTACCTGAAGCAATCTGCAAAAAAATAGAGTAAATCCTCCTTTTTATAAATAATACATTCGCGTAATGACACAAAAATATATTTTCAAATGACAAATGCCTTTATTTTTTGCTATTAAATGTTTTGTCGCCATTTAGTGCGCACTAGGGAATTATTTTAGATTGAAAAAGTCTTTTCTGGTTGCATTACTTTTATATAACAAAAAAGACGCGTAGAAATGGTATATCTACGGTGTTAATAAATATTACCATTCTTGGATGGTTTGTTGTCCTGTGCTGCCATCTACTCCTAATTATTACGAATCTCTCTCCTCTCGGAGATAAATAAACACGACTGCAGTTTGGACCTACGCTCATGAGTTATGTTTGTGTTAACTTTTCCACTGTGATTGCTTTCAAAACTAGCACGCATTTAAATAATAAGAGGCCGAATATTTGATAGGGACGTATCTCAACATTATACATACCTTTATAAATTATTTTATCGAAAGGAGGAATTTTACTGTTTGATTTTAACGTGGAAAATGTCGCAGGTGTTCTATCAGACGTTAATACGCGTAGTTTCTAGAATTCTACCTTAAATACGTTTTTAGATGCTATAGGCGAATTCAGAGTGTATGATTTATTCATATATAGTCATTCATAACACTGTAGTTTTCCGTAAATATTTTTAACAAAATTCTTGTAAACCTATGACGAATGTTGCTCATAATTATATAAACATTTACGTGATTCTTGCACAATTCTCGCAAAAAAAAAATAATTAAGAGACTTCGAAACACTTATTCACAAAGCGTAGGTATAGTATGTATTCTCGCAAATTGACTTTCACCACGGGAGGTCGGCCGGGGCTCAGTAATATTTTCGTTGAGGAGATTTTCTCGTTGTAACGGTATTCGTCGTAGCGAGATTGTTTTTTTTTTACTTTACGCAGTTAAAAAATAACGACGCGTGCCGCTTCCTGTCGTCAACTCAACATCTCCAGTTAAAAAGGCGCGCGCGGCGTCATTTCGGTCACGGACCTAAAAAAAATCTCCTTTGAAGCCCACGACGAAGGTAATACAGGATGAACCGAGACGAATTATTGTCTCGTTCGATTTGCGTCTTTAGGATTGGAACGAGATTAAGCGAAACGGAGATGAGAGAGAGAGAGTGAGAGAGAGAGTGAGAGAGAAAGAGAAAGAGAGTGGCGCGCGCACACTGGGAAAATTTGTGTGGAAACATACATATAATTATTTTAAATTTGGGTTAATGGGCGCCATCAGAGAGGAATAGGAGACGGTTTCTCCCCTTTGTTTTTTCCAACTTAAATATTTAATGAATAATGCAATACCGTAGAACGGGGTGACAATGATCAATTTTGAAATTCAAACATATGCATAATTTTTATTAATTGGTTATTTGGAGATCAAAAAATACTCGATACATTGAATAAGTCAGAACTATTGATAAACTGTAAAATATTAATTTTTACGCATTTCGTTTCCCGAAAAAAAAATGAAAAATTGGTTGATCAGAGTTATACACCATGATTTTATTAGCAGTAATCTATGTCGCTCCTCACACAACTGCTTGAAAACACATAATTTTTTTTCGTCATTCCGTTTTCTTGATGACTTTTTTAAAATTTTAAAATACTGGTGTGACTTTGATCGGGTGATCAAGTTAACATAGCTGACAACCTTCAAAGCGCAACACCTCTGTAAGTGAAAGCACGGTCTCACTGAACTTGGCAGCTAGAAATGCGCCTATATATCAGCGCTGCGACGTGGAAATAATCAAAACTAAAATCGATGGATGTAGCCTTCACATGGTTGGTACTCCAATATTCAGGGAGAATAATGGGAACACTTTGGTAAAATTTACGCCAAAGTGTTCCCATTATTCTCCCTAATCAAAACTATATCAATTTTCTTTTGTCAGCTATTGCGCTTAATTTGAAATAAGATCCAAAACGGCACGCGACATTGATATAACTTGCGTACAACTTTTGTGCATGTCAAATATTTCGGACACCCCCCCCCTTCCTCCCCCCC
Source organism: Uropetala carovei (assembly GCA_036926305.1). NCBI lineage: Eukaryota > Metazoa > Arthropoda > Insecta > Odonata > Petaluridae > Uropetala > Uropetala carovei. The sequence continues at coordinate 4,841,946 of JAXCHB010000212.1, forward strand.
CCCCCTCCCCGAGAAAATCTTGTGTTCGCCACTGAGAGAGAGAGGAGAATTGACTGGTCAAAATTATAAACAAATGGTTGGTATAGCGATCCTGAACAAGCGACTTACTTGGTCACTCTCCGCATATTTCTCGGGCGTGTACGCATTCGTTTTTACATCCTGTCCTCCATTCTAGCCGTGTTTCGCCTCTCTACCTCCTCCATCCCCCCCCCCCCCCTCCTTACAGATCCTACTTTGCATCTTGGCTCGTTTCTTTGCGAGAAAGAGTAATTTTCGCAAAACAAAATCCCCTCCCTCCCTTAGTTCGATTGTTTCTGTTCGCAAGACGCACACGATCTCTATTGCGATGAAAAGTTTAATGGAAAGTTTTTAAACATTATAATATTAAGTATATTTCGCGTTTTTCTTTTTGGATAATTTTTACTAACAACTCAAAGAAATTATGATGCGCTGCTGCTTCCTCGAAATTCGCCTAAAACTTTTTAAAAAAAGCACCGAATGCGGTATTTAACTTTGTTCTAAAAGAGTGTTTCTCAAAGTGTGAGCTGCGCCCCTCTCCCCCCTCCCTCCCCACGGAGCCGTGAAGCTTTTTCCGGAGGGCCTGCGAAAAATGGGCAGATAACAAAGATGCTGAATTAATTTTAATTCGTAAATAAAGAATAAGTTGATGAAAATATATTGAGCATGTCGAAAGGAAATTTGAGAGCTACGTGTGGCAAGAATTTAATGGATCCGGGATCAGCTGCTGTGGGCTATTTTAACTCCATTATTGCTCCATAATAAAAGCACGTAAACCGGTGTTGAGGATTATATATTTGCTTTTTTAAATTATTTCCCGTCAAGATTCGAACTCGGGACTTGAAGTATCGGAAATTTTATAAATTGTAGTTTCTCATTTTTGAAGGCGGAATTCAAATCCCCGTAAATTTAGCGTACATTTTTTAGTTTTTATCGGAAAATAAGTGGGAGTTTTTTCCGGGTCTGAACAAACTACTACCATGGCAACGAGCTCAGTGGTTTTATAAGGGTAAAAAAAAAGATCGCCTTATAATATCTGCTTTCGCATTACCTTCCCAACTCGCCAGCCTAGTCATCTCCTCCATCGTGCGATACCCAACAAATGAACCTAAATTCCGATCTATTTACATCTCGTTTACCGAATCGATTTGACGGCTGGCGCCTGCAGCATTCTCTTTTAACATAACATAATATGCATAACTCCCTTTTTCCCCATCTCCTCTCACTTCTGCCAACTCGTTCGCTCTCTGCGTCGCGTTTACACTTGCGCCTCGGGTGAAAGAAAGCGAGGTGGGCGAGGCGTGGTACATATTTTGCATTTGGCTCCGCGCGGGATATGCGGAAAAGGACGATTTGGCAACAGAGCGCCGAAGTGGGAGGGAGGCGGGGCCCGTAAGAGTTGGCCGGGTCTCGAAGCGAGGACAGGAACTAGGAAAGATTGCGAGATATATCCGCGATTAGGAGGAGGTAATAATATCGCTTTTGTCGCCATCGGAAATCTCGAACGCGACTCTCTCGATTCGATTCGAGAGCAATAGAGAAGTTTCCTCGAGGAATTTAAATTTAAAAAAAAAATGAAAGATTGTAGAAGCTGTGACCAGAGGAGAGATGGTGGCCATGAAATCGCAGTTGCGGTGGAAATAAGGATGAATTATGTCCGTCGGGGTTCGGAGGAAAGAGAGGGAATTCTCCAACTGCCGCGGGTAGGTTTTTCAGTAAAACGGAGCCATTATCGAAATCGTCCCGAGACACGGTTTAAGAATGGAGTTGAGGGCGTTGGTGTACATCAGGGGTCGGCAACCTTTTCTATATGGCGGGCCACATTCGTTGTTGTGAACGTTAAGGAGGGCCGCACTGGAAATCACGAGATCTCCTGCGGGCCGCATGGGCGTTTAAATCAGGAGTTACCTAGAGATTTTGTGATCTCATATTAGTAAAAATCAATTCTAATTAGTTTAATGGCGGTAAAACTGTAACAGAAAAAGTTTTGAGATCATAATTTCATTGAAAAAATATGGAATCGACTGTGTTAAATTTATACCGATCGCTTATTTTACATGGCTTCGCGGGCCGCATAGAACGCTCTCGGGGGCCGCATGAAGCCCGCGGGCCCTAGGTTGCCGACCCCTGGTGTACTATATGACGAAGGTGTGTTGGGTTGGACTTGGTCAGTTTTTTAAGAATAAAGGGTTGGGAAAAGAGAGGGGAAAAGAGAGGGAGAGAGAGAAAGAGAGAGAGGGGAAAATACAGATAGAGAAATAAAGGGTGAGAGAGAGTGGGAGAGAGAGAGAGAAGAGAGGGAGAGAGAGAGAGAGAGAGAGATAAGAGAGAGAGGGAAATAGATATATAATTGTCTTTATTTTCAGGGCGAAATTGAGACCATAAGGTCCCCTATTCCATTTAACCCATCGTTATTGATCACAAGATAATAACATGAATAAGTATATATATGAAAACAGAACTAGAACAAAAGAAAAAGTTGCGTCAAATAAATACAACGAGAACAGAACAGAGAGAGAAAGAGAGAGAGAGGGGACCCGTTTATAATAGGAAGAACTCGCAGGGACGAAATTCCGCGCGCAAGCATCGCATTCCATTGCGATTACTATTTTCGTCTCGCGGACACCCGCGTTGGCTATTTAATTTTTCAAGGGATCATAACGCAGTTTTAAATGGTCATATTATTGAAAGAAGAATAAAAAAACGCGTTAAAGTCCAGTGGGTTACGCAGGTGCGGGGAGGAAGCGGTTTTATCGATGAACGAGACTGTGCTTGTAGAGCATTAGCCTCTAATTTGCCTTTGAGAAAATCCTAACCTTAGCAAAATCTGTGGCTTTTGATAGAAGAAAAACACTTTGGAAAAAATATTTAAATATATCGATCGCTCCTTATTTCGGAATTTCGAAATCAAAAATGTTTTCGTAAACATTTTTTCCCTGATTAGTATGGCGTTCGGATTCTTCCAAAGATATTAATGGCGGAAGGTGGTTCGGACAATGGAAGATCCGGATGATTAGATATTTCTTTTTTTAAATGTTGATGTTTTAATATCACACAGTAATGTGCATTTTGAAAAGGTGCTTTAAAATATTAATAATGCGATAGCCGAAAAATACATACAAATTCTAAGTTGAAGGAAACGAAAGATATTTTTATAAGACGAGACCTTATCGGATACAAAGAACGGCGTTGGTCATGCTGTAAAAGAGGCCGACGTTGAGGGGTTAAACACGTTACACTAAATCATTGTCATGGGAAATAATTACCAATTTGAAGTATGTATTTATAAAATTATATCTCTAATTTAATATCCTGTGAAATTATATTTAAATAAAAAATTAACCTGAGATTTTTTCCGGATAATCGGAAGCATACCAATAAGTCACTCGATTAAAAATATGTACATAATTTAGACGCTTTTAATCAATAGGCGTTGTCATGGCAACTGCTAATCACTGGCGCTCCACGTCCGCCAATCTTCACCAGCTGCTCAGAATTACAACTAAAATAACTCCTGAAATGAGGCTAAATTCAAGCGGTAAAATTGTAAATAGACGTGAATAGCTAGCCTACTGAATTTATTCGACATGATCGAAAAAATATAACAATTTGAACGCGCTTTGTATTTTCGATTCATTCCAATTACAAGCGTCGAAAGCGAGAGAGTGCGTCGAGTACTAACAAGACTACTCCGACACTTTGCAGACGAAAAAAAAAGGAAATTTTCTAGCGGAATTTCTAAAAAAAAAAAAACAGTCGAGGTAACGCAAACATAACGTCCGCACGTTAATCGCGTCTCACGCCCTTAAGACTTTGACCGCAAGACCTTATCGTGACACTTTATTTCGCTTATAGGGTAACGAGCGTCGCGGAAAAAGCCTCCTTTAATTTCACTTTCTGCCGACAGAGCGCGCTAATTCCTCTTCTTCTCACGCCTCTTCCGTGCTCGCTTCTATTTCTCTCGCGCGACCCGCGAACATGCATCTCGTCACGCCTCCCCCCCCCCCTCCCCACCCCCTATTGGCCCTCTTTCTTCTCCTTCCGAAATTTCTATTTGCAGAGCCCAGTGGCCCCCTTTTTCCCCACCCTCCCTCTCTCACCTCAAATCCGCGGTTCTAATCCGGGACGAGAAAATCCCATTCCCATCCCTCCCCTTTCCCCTTTCTCTCCCTCCCCCCTCCCTCTCTCTCTCTCTCTATTACCCTCTCTGACCCAACCCTCGTCTCCTAGAGACCATTTACCCCAACACGCCACCCTTAAAACGCTAGCTCTCCCCCTATATTTCCGGATTCCGCCTCGACATCTCTCCCCGCGCGACTCACCTCTTCCGCCCCCCCTCCCTTCTCCTCCTACCCCTTCCTCCCTCCCCTCTCTCCTCCTACTCTCCTCCGTCTCTCTCTCTCTCCTCTTCCGCCCTCTTTTTTCCGGCCTAATTTCTCTTTACGACCGCAATTCCCTTCCTATCTTGAGAGTTCTTTCGTCTAAAATTCATTTCCACGTATGTTTTTCATCGAAAAATATTTTTCCGTTTAATTAATTAACGCGTGCATTGATTTATTGAGCACGGATTATATAATATGAAAAAAATTAATTTTTGTGGTCGGGTTCAGTTTTGTCGAAATATGGATTTGTAGAAAATGACGGTCGGCTATACAGCTTTGCTATACTTCCCTGAAGCTAACGTTCTGTTTGAATTGAGTGTTTTACAGTTTTGACAATTTTTATGGTTTACGTCTTATGTTAGATTTTCGAAAGGCTAAAACACCTTATGCCCTTATCTTAAGTTGTAATTCCGAAATGATTTCGTTGGAAGAATAATTAAAAATTAAGTATTTTTCCACCGTTGCAAAATGTGTAAAGGCAATCATTCCTATTTCCGATATTTTTCCCATAAAAAGTTAATGGTAATTAACAAAGTCATGGTTGCACCGATGCATAGGTCTCTAGATCAACCCGACCCTCTTTCTTTCTGCCACAATTCTTATAGACCTCCTTACAACTGTCCCATTCCTTCTCACATTCCGCTCTCTATATCCTTTTCTATAAATTACCTTTTTTACCGGTCTAGTATATCCCTCTCCTCTCAAATGCCTCGACATCTTCTTCCATTTAAATTATTTTTTAGGCTGTTTGTGCCTAGAGAGAGAGAGAGAGGGAGAGGGGGAAGGGGAGAGGCGGAGGGAGGGGAGAGGGAGAGAGAGAGAGAGAGAGAGAGAGAGAGAGAGAGAGAGAGAGAGAGAGAGAGAGAGAGAGAGAGAAAGAGAAAGAAAGAATTTTCGCATTTTCTATGACATCTAATTTCAGCGAGTTCGATCTACAACATTTGTTCCGCTTTTATCGGAACACAACATGAATTACATTTCAGGCACTTCTTTAAAAATTAATATTTTTGGCGAATCCCATTATTTTTCTTCATTTGCTTATCACAGGGTAAACTTACCCGTTGGATATCCCCGTTGTCCTTCAATTGGATGCTTTCTTTTAAATCCATTCCGCTCAATACATATATTATCCTGCGATGCAGGCTAGGTCCATATAGCTAATGAAAAGGGAAGTGGGGTAAGAGGAAGGGAGAGGCGATCGCCCCTTAACTTTACATCCCATATCACCCCACCCCCTTCAGCCCTACTCCTCAAGATGTTTCTGAATCCGTCCCCAGATGGCGTTCATTTAATTAGCTTCGGTTATTTACTTTGCGAATTTCCGCTCTTAACTGATCTCACGCCGTGGGAAAGCGAGGCGACTGGCGAATTTCCGATTTTCCAAAACGCATTGCGCTTTTTGGAAGCGTTCTGATCGAACGTCTCCTCTATCCTTCTACCGACCAAATCTGAAATTAATACGCACGTGAAAATTTGTAATTAATTTGTGTACTGTTTCATAACTGACCGAAGGGTTAAATGTAAGAAGGGACATTACAGTCTCAATTTAGCCTCTAATAAAATCGTTTGTCTGTCTGTCTCCTCGTTTCGGTGCGAATGTGTCGTTTGAAAATGATCTGGTCTTGTCTCTTGGTTCCACAACTTCCATCGTGTAGACACGCCGAGCGTCTTGAACGTGTTACGTTGTCATCTGTAACGTAAACTTGGCTGCTTCGAAAGGACCGATTGTGTTTTGTCGGGATGGAGTATATTGCGCAAAGGAGGGAGTTAGATGGAGGAAGAGAGAGAGGGATGAATGAGAGAACGGTGCTCTTCTAGTGGGACATCTGCCCAAGGACTCTTCCCTCGAATCCCTCTCGAAATCCTATTCGGATTATTGGCTCAACTACGCGTACAACACCGTATGTACCATTTGAGAGAGAGAGAAAGAGAGAGAGAGAGAGAAATGGAGTTTTGTCACATCGCCACCAGATGGAGGGACCAAACACCGAGAGGTTGGATTCGGATCAAATGAAATGCAACTGGAAACAACTGGAAATACTATGCAACTTCGGAAGAACTACTGTGGTTGTTTTCGCAATACGTAGGTAGCGACCTCAAACGGGTTAATGAGAAACTGCGACAGGACGAAATGGAAGAAAGTCGTGCAGGGAAACTGAAAAGAAACAGGTGTAAAAATCCATTATTAAGTAACAATAACTTGCACCACAACAGGTTGTCGTAATGTAGATTCTATTTATATATATATATTTCTCTTGGTCAGTTGCGGCAAACAAAACCAATCCTAATGCACGGGTGTGTGATACGAACCAGAATTTTATGGTTTGACTTTTGTTATGACCATGTGACTGCACACCATAAGGATAGCACTGATAGAAAGATATTGCATAACATCCGTATACATTATAAGTCGCCGTTCCTCTCATTTCTGGTTTGGAAAATAAATAAAACTGCTCTTAGAATCCTAAAGTACGTACCTATTTAATATTGCAATCGACTCAAACCTTGACCAATTTTCATGAGACAGTAAGTATTCATGCATTGCATTCTCCCGAGAAAGAATTTTCACGAGAAATACAATTCTCGAGAGGAGTAAAGAGAAAACTTTTAATTCGCAAATGTAGAGTCAATCCACACAGACCTGCGTAAAAACGTATTCATTTCCTTTCTGCGAATGACCGGAATTCTTTCCTCGGGGTGAGTGCCGTTCATCTGGCGAATTCCGATTCACTGGAATTGCTGTAAAAATAAAAATCCGCTAACGAGACAATCCAAAATGCGATATTTATCGTCGATAGGCATCAATTTCGTCGGAGATTAAAGCACGCAATAGAGATCGCCAGGGTCGGCTTTCATAGGGGTGCGGTGAGTGCATCGCACCCGGACCCCCCGAGTCGGGGTCCCCTCTACTCCTGGAGGCCTCAAAAGGCAGTGCGTTAAAAAAAAGCATGCGTACATTCTATAAACTTAAATATAATTTGTTTGAAAATTATTTATAAATAAATGTTACCTATAACAATAAATTAATGCATAGGTACCTCTAAACTGTAATGTTTGGCTGTTTTTATCGCATCTAAATTCTCAACAAAAAATATTTAGAGAAAAATTCTGAGCTTGACCGGAGATCGGCTCAGAATTTTTCTCCTTTTCCAAGTTCACGTTTGTGATTAGTCCAATATGCCCACGCATGATAGCCATATTTCCTAACATTCCATCTTGTTAAATAATATTTATACACATTGGGAGTCCCATTCTAAGTAAACTTGCACCAGGTCTGGAGGACGCGATTCGAAGCCGATCAGATGAGAGAGATTCCTGCCTCCCACACTTAACAGCATTCGGACGTCCAGCATACGGACTGTATATTATCGAACTCATACGAAGCGTGTGTATGTGCGTGTGCGTGTGTCTGGCCTCCTGGTCAAAGTGTCGCCGTTTCGAATCCAGTCGTGGAGAGATTCGGACGTACTTAATCGGTAGGGAGTGAGGGAGGTCGTTAGCATTTGGTGAGGAATTGGAGGGAGTTAGAGAGAGAGGGGGGGATAGGGGAAAGGAAGGGAGGGGGAGAGAGAGAGGAATTGGAGGGGGGGGGAAGAGAGAGAGGGAGTGTGTGATAGAGGGGAGGAAATGAGAAGTGCGGAGGTGGGAGTGTGGGAGGTCATTGTCGGGAGTGCAGCCGAAGAGGAAGAGTAAAGTATCGATCCCTGGTATGCGTCACCTGGAGGCGGCCGCCGGAGAGAGAGAGAGAGAGAAAGGGAGGGAGGGAGAGAGCGTGCATTCCGGTTACGGGAGAGGTCTGAAAGAGGCGCAGACCGCACGCGAAAAGGGGCGTGCGCGTGCTTCCGTAAAGGGGACGACTATTCGATCGCTTTTCTTTTCTCTCTCTCTCTCTATCCAACTCTCGGAAAGATCGCCTTTTGATTGCTCACGCCTCTTCAAAACTTCCTCCTCTCTTTCTCTCTCTCTCTCTCTCTCTCTCTCTCTCTCCCTCTTTCTCTCAGACTCTTATTTAGAGCCGCGCTGCGTCACTCAATCCGCCACTCCGATTGATAGTGAAATCATAAATTTTGGGAACCCAAATATGATTCGTTTCATTTTCGTCATTATTTTCAGTGCGACAGTAATTTCGAGGGATATATTTCAGACAGAGTAATACATAGCGCAAACGGAGACTCTTGGGAAACATTTAGTGGCCACGAATTAGTTGATCGTCGTGTCCGTGGAATTATTGTGCCTAGTTATGCTGTCGTGTTAAACCTCAGCGTATTGAAATAATCACCATAACCAGCAAGTTACACCGTTACTTTTTCAAGATGCTAATAGAGATTTTAATTGGAGTGCAGGTGAGATAAGACGACATCCCTTTGCCATGCGCTTTTGAGGGCTTCGAAGGTTAATGGTAACGTAAACTTTAACATGCCATCTCAGGAGAAATTCGCATTAATTTGGCTATAACTGCGATTTAGATGAATTGACGTTTTCGTTCGTTGTGTCGTCGGCTACTTTTCGCCGATACCGAAAAAAAAAATTCGTCGCTTTAAAGGATTTCACGCTCGAACATTCATATCGAATTCCGCATCGGATTTGGCGGCGACAAAATGTTCCTTTTTAGATCGCCTCGAAGCAAGGGTCACGCAGGGTCATTCAGCAGTCCATCCACTTTCATCGAAACTACACGTAGCGGAGCAAACGATGGGTTGTTGTTTTTTTTCAAAATCGAGCTTTTCGGTGTATAAATTTTTAAAGAAAACGCTCTATAAAACCAGCCTTTTAGTACCGTTGAAAATGATGCATAGGTTCGTGAGAGTCAATATTGAGAATATGTACTCAATAATATAGCGATTTTTTCACTCATGGTGTTGAAGAAATGCTTCATTGTGTGAGTAATAAAAAATGTCAATTGTCAGGAAATAGATGTGAATTAATATCAATGTATCCTATATTTTATGTTGACCTTTGATTTTTCTTCGAGATGTCAATATTTCCGACGTTCTTCTTTTCTACGGTTGGTTCAGGACGTCGGTGCTTCCGGAAGACCACGCATTGATTATTCTCACTTAATATACGTATATTCGCCTCTTTCACATAATCGCTTCACAAATGAAAACAAAAGCACCAATTACTCCCGCTCACCTTTTCACGACCCAACAATCAAAGGAGAGCGACACCTATTTTTTCTCTTTTTGACGGCTGTCCTCTTCCTCCTCCGTAAAATTCATCGCCCCGGAGGCCTTTTTTCTAAGAGGACAGGTGGAAAGGGGGGATAGGTCGTCGCCCCTTCGCACGAGGCCGCATTCAGCCCCTCTCGTGTCGCAAGCGTGCGAATACGAAAAGAGGAGGAAGCTTCCTTTCGCCGCCTCTCACGTTCTCGCTTCGTGGGTTGTCGTTGCAGGGAGCACCAGCAAAGAGGCGGGAAGGCGAGACGGCGGCGCGGGGACCTCCGGAGTTACGTCACCGACTGCTGCAGGACCATCATCCCCTCCAGCCGTCCCTTCTGCCTCAGGTAAACTGCATCGCACGCTTATAAGAGCTCTCCCGGTTTTTTTAACGTCTTCCTCATCTCTCCCCCCCCCTCCCCCCCTCCCCCCCTTCATCTCTCCTTCCCCTCTCCTCTCAACGTGCGAGATTCATTTCGACAGCAAACACCAACCATGTCTCGAATTCGCTTATGTGTATACCACCAATTTATAAAACTATTCAAATCAATTCCTGCTATACGAAGAACTTCATAAATCATTCAGATTAACAAAATTGTTTATCTGAATGAATATTTTTAAAAACGTTTTTATACCTTTCTAATTCGTGTGCCTAGAAAATAATCGAGCATAAGTTGAAGATGCGATTCTAAATTCGTTGATATTCAGGCGCATCAAGGCATCAGATAATGCGTCACAATTTCATCCTCTCCGATGAGATTCTTTAATAATTCCCTGCAAGATTTGAAATTTTAAACGCTAATCGCAATTACTACGTTAGGTCAATAATTGAAATCGTCATTTAAAAGGAGTGCTGTTAAATTCGTTTTATCGGCTGCCTTCTTTTACGTCCACACTGTTGCATCAGATGGAAATCTAGACGAAGGCAGTTAGTCGCGCACATTAATAATATCGACGGTTGAAAGAAAGGATGTGCTGATTGCCGCAAAAAAATCAGCCGTTCCTAAGAAAGATGGCGTTTAAAGCGCATCGCACGCAAAGCGAAATTCTATAAAATATCTTGCGACATAGTGACTCCTTTTATTCGCTTACTCCCACGCATATTTTTTCTCTTACACTTCCTAATATTTCTTTCTCCCTCTTTCCTTCCCTCCTCTCTCAACGTAATTTTTCTTGTTAATTTGCATTCCTTTAAAATGTATTTTGCGAATTTTATCTTTTTAAACTTGTATGTATTATTATAATTCCACTATTTTTCTTTTATGTATCTAGCGTTTTCGCAGTTTTTTCCTCCCCCTTTCCCTTCATGGGTGTTTTCCTGCGTGGTTTTTTTTTACTAGGACGGCCAAATCAGGTCTTTCGTTGAATTTTACCACAAATACTTCGTCTTTTTTTTTTTAGAAATTTTCCGAATTTTTAATTGAATATTTTGTTGTTTTTTTTCTATATGTTTACTTTCAGGTTCTTATCTGCGAAATTGTGTGTAGGTTTACATATGTAATCATTATTATTTTTTGGTATTCTTCTTTATGACTGTTGACGTAGGGTTAAATGTAAGGAAGGGACTAAATAGTCTCAATTTCGCCCTTAACAGAGTCGTTTGTCTGTGTGTGTCTCTCACTCTCAACCACTCCGCCGCTATCCTTATCTCATCTTCCTCCCTCTCTTTTCTCCCCTTCCCCCACTCCCCTTCCCCTCCGCCCCCTTTGCCGGTGGAATATGCTTCTTTGTAATCAGGTCGTGTCTTAAGAGTCCCGCCACGGACGAAGTGTGTCGCGTCTAGTCTCTTTAAAAAAAACAGGTGTGTGTGTGTGTGTGTGCAAGAGAGAGAGAGAGAGCTCAATATCGTAAAATAAAGAACAAAATATAAATTTACATAGTAATTATAATTATTCTACCTCTCCGAATCTTACGTCCGTCTTCCCTTTCTTCCTTGGCAATCTCATTCCTGTCATACAGAGAAACGTTGTCTTCCGTGTCACGTTCGCAAAGTCACGCGGAAACTATTAATTATGGCTGATTAAAGTATTAGCATTTGTCGGAAATTCGACGCGTTTATTCTCTGTCCGTCTCGATGAGAAAATTGTTCCGTGAACTTTGATCAGACGTAACATTCGATCAAATGGATTGCTATCCTGACAATGAGTTGAATTTTTACCACTAAATACCTTTGCATTTATATTTTCCGTTGGATATTCCCTTCGCTTAAATGATTTTACGCTTACTTCGCGTCTGACATAAAAATGATTTTTTAAATTTTAATTCCGCCACGTTGCCCTGACTCGCTAATCGAATGTGTCGATTGGGTTGCATAAGTTCAAGGATGCGAAAAGTATTCTATTTCATTTATAAAGAATACAAATCGGTGAATAAGAACAAACTTACAAGTAATTTATTATTTTGAATAACCGCGTGTTTTTAAGTATAATATAATAAAATGTTTAAGCTTCAAATCGCCTTTCAAATAACCAGTGAAAATAATAAGAATGTTTTGTCAGGGTCGCGGTGAATCCTGAAAACCAGGCATGTAAAATTCTAAGAAGCATCAGGGCCGCATTGAAGTGATGGATGTTATAGAAGGGCCGCATTAGGATTAGGGTTGTTTAATGAGGACCAAGTTTGGCAAAATAGACTTTACCTGTAAGATTTGTCACCTGTTTTACTATTAAAAGCAATGATTTAGAAACCGCGATCTATTGTATGTCAATAACTACGGCAAAATCTTGTGGTCTTTTCACAAAAACAAAGTATTTATATAAAATATCGAACGATTTAGCTGAGAGAAACATCATCATTCGGACCGGAGTAAAAATAGAGAAAGGGCCGCCAGTTTGACATGCGTGCTGAAAACGAATAGTTATCTTTCCCCTTTAGCCTACCTAGCAAACGAGATAGAATGCGTAGGAGAGACTATCTCTCAACGGACGACGGTGCAATTCAAGGTAAGCGAGGAGTAACCAACACCGTCAGACGGTTGACTGCTCGAAGCAACAGCGATTCAATTGATTAGTTCGGAACCCAACGAATCATCGCGATTCGGCGTGTTACTTTGAAAATAAAAGAATATTCGTTTCACGTCTACGGTTTGTTTAGATTTCACGAAACAAAGCCCTCTCCCCCTCTGGACTTTCTTTACAACTTTCTTTTCCTCGTTTTTCCCTTCCTCGCTCGCTTGCTGGAGAAATCGAACGCTGACACTGGAGGATAGCCAACAATACCCCTCCGTGACACATTGCTTTTCGTTCGTAGCAAACTCAAAAGAGTCTAAAAACTTTCCATTGAGTTAACGCGATAGAAGTATTATCCTTCGCCGTTTCGCCTTCGGTTTCATTTCGAAAGAATAATCCGCTAAGCGTTTTTTTATCAATACGAGAATAGGGCTTTACGGACTAGGAGAAAGACCAAGTGGACAGTATCCTATGATGATGATGATGGCTATGCGATGATGATGATGATGGCTATAAAAAGGGGACGAATAACGGAAATGAAAACCTCTCTCTCTCTCCTTCGGACGTCCGCCCTTCTTGGGCAAGTGGAATGAACCGTTATTCCGCTGTCTCCGGGTCGTTGGAATGATCTACGCCGGATCCTCTCCGAGGCAAATAGCCATCTCCTTATTATGTTTCCTTTAAAAAAACAAACACTCGCTAGGGTTTTTCGCTGCATTTCATGCAAAAAAAATGAAGCTGTGTAAAAAAAAGAGAAAAGGTGGACGACCTCATGGTGTCATTTAATATGTATTGGTAATGTTTTATGGTATTTCCGCGAAAAATCAAAGCGCTGGTAAATACCAAATCTTCGTTTATACGAATTAAGACTTCCGTCTCCCGCGAAAATCGCGCGGGCATCCGTTCGTTCGTGCATTGATGTAGGCTACTATGCCGACCTCTGCATTACAAACCACGATAAAATAAATCCACAACAAAAACGAGCCAATTCGTTAAAAAGGAGTCAGTCAACGAAAAGATCGCCCTTCGATCTTCCCTTTTTGCTTTAATTGTCTAAATAAATTAAAAGAGTATAGGCTTCGCAAAACTATCTCCGACTCTGTCTTTAAACAGTGGGTCAGAAGTCAGGATAACGTTTATTTCAACAAACGCTGTCCGTTTATCCGAAAATGTGTGCTACCATTCCCTAATGACGATGATAAATTAAACGGTAAATAAAATAATGATTTAAATATTTGAATTTTCATGCTTTAAAATCATGCGCCCTGAACACTGGGAAACCTTGTTTAGCAACAGTCGCACGGAAAGGTACATAAATCCTAACGAAAGATACGTTAGTTTTTTCCTATCATAATTCCTCTCCCTTTTCACTTCGTGTGTTTGCGAGATTGCGCCTGCGTGCGCTTGAATTTGTTGAAATAAACACTCTCACGCATTCCACTGTGTGTTTACTTCATTTGCTCGCCACGAATTACAAATGAAGTCCGTGGAGATGGCGTGATGGGGTTCTGGAGGAGAGGGAAAGGAGGAGAGAGAGAGAGGGAGAGAGAGAGAGGAGAGAGAGAGAGAGGAGGAGAGGGAGAAAGGAAGAGAGAGAGAGAGAAAGAGGAGGAGAGGGAAAAAGGAGGAGGGAAAAAGGAGGTGGAGAAAAAGGCGGAAAGATTGCAAGGGAAGCAGAAGAAGACCCTCGCGTAAGAGGATAAGTTGACCTTGGGTGCCACAAACCTTCTACTCCAAAACCACAACTCCTTCTCTACCACCCCCATTTACCCCCCCCCCCACTTCACCCCCTCCCCACATCTCTCACCCCCATTTCCCCCCCACCCCACCCCATTTCCCCCTCCGCCGCCTGCGTTCTGCGAACGAGAGCTATGGGTGCCTTCGAGAGAGGGAGTGGCAGAATGAAAGGGAGGGAGGGAGGGACATGAGACACCTCCCGAAGACGAGGAGGAACAGGAAGGAGCGATAGCAGAGCCATCTCACTTTCGTTTGCGGCGAATTTTCCCTCGTATCTTTTCTGTAATCTCCGAGCCGATCCGGTAGTTGGCGCCTGCGATAAGAAAATGATCCCTAGAATCGCCCCAGGGTGTTGTCTCCACCGCCGCAGACGATTTCAATTAATTTTTGGTATTCATTATTCGCCTCGAATGTAACCCAGATTCCGCGGATGTCGTTGTATTTTCAACTTCCTTTAAATTAAAGAGACACGTTTATTGAATTTTTAAATATGGGTAAATGAGAGTAGTATTTGACACGTGCTATGATATTACCCATGCTAACCATTTAGTCAGTTTTGGAGAAAAATTGTATTTTTTATTCAACGATTTTTTATTGAGAATTTAAAAATTACTGTTCCATCACGAAACTAAAAGCGGAATATGGTTTCGTCATAAAAATAAATGCTTTGGTTGTAAAAATATTGATGTTTTGGTGGTTTCATTGTGAAGCCACTTTGGATCAAAATGTGAAATTTTGTAACGTTCCAAAATATTCTTCGGGATTTGCTCGCTAAAGAGAAAAACGCTTTCATTTCCCGAAATATTATTGCCTATAAAATGGGTAACACTGGATCATAGACAATTATTTTTAGCTGAAAAATACCGCATAGATACCCGAGCATTATTATGAAAATCAATTTCACTAGAATGGGCGATAATATGCTTTTCCATGTAGCATTTCTGTCTTTTAAAGCTGCGCAGTCCATTTTCCGAGCCGACCATGCGAGCATCGGAAAATATTCGAATGTAATGCTATTCTTTATTGAGGTGTTTTTATTATATTAATGGTTTCAGCAACTGATATTAAAATCACGTATATTTAACCCTCTAACAGTCTAGTAATTTTTTTTATTTTTTACCTATAATTCGATTTTAAATTGAAATTATTCATTAAAAATAATGATAAAAGCAGTAGTTACTTCTTCCATTAAAATATTACGGTATTTTCAACGCAATGCAGCAAACATCTCACGAGAGAACATATTCTGGAAAAAACACCGGTAAATCAAAATTGGGACAATGCGTGATGCAGAGCCCTTACGTGATACGGACAAAACAGGCAAAAGTTTAACAAAAAAAGTTTCCGGCTCCGAAACGCGCAATTTTTTTTTATTCGTTCGGTACAACACGGTGTTCACCATTCTGCTCTGAATTACGACAGTTTTTCGATTAAAAACGGCATAACTTTTTGTGGTCGAATGATAACATAGCTTACCTATACCTCGCGCGTATCAATATTGCACGAGCGTTCGAAAAATGCGGGAAGTGCGCTTTATGGAAAACTTGCCACGCGTTCCATTCATATTCCTTGATCATTTGAAATGAAAATGTCTCCGGGGGTTCATTATAAGTGTCGAGTTAGTCTGCGTTTAATGCGACCGCCTCTCTTTTGAATTATAAAGTAGTTACCTTGAGTGGAAGGTCTTGAGGTGTGGATGAAAGGGGACGTGAGAGGAGGAAGACAGAGGGAGGGAGGAAGAGGAGAGAGGGAAGAGGGAGGAGAGGGCCAGGATCAGGGGAAGGAGAGGCGGGGATAATGATTGGGGGAGGAGGGAAAGGGGGTGGGGGAGTGGAGGAAGGGGTGAATAATGAGGGGAGGGGAGGGAAAAAGATAGGGGTGGGAGGGGAGTAGAGGGTACAAAAGATGACGACGACAGGGCGTCAATATTTAAGCGATCGGTGTCCATTGTCTGCGACAACAAGCGAAAGAGAAGAGAGAGAGAGAGAGAAAGAAAGAGAGAGAAAGTAAGAAAAGTAACAGAAGAGTGGATGGATGAACGGATTAGGAGAGGGCGACGGTAAAAGTATTGCAGGAGAAAGGGGATAAAAGAGAGAGAGGGGGGGGAATCGGTTGGAAGGAGGAGGGGGTAAAGAGGAGGGGGTAAAGAGAAGGGGGAAGGGGGAGAAGAAGGGGTTGAAAACGTAAAGGGAAGATGAGGAAGTGTTTAAATTTAAAGCTGTGCGAAATACACCTTCGATATTTGAGAAAATAGCACCTTTTTAAAAAATCTGATGTGGCCAACACATGACTTTCTCCATATATGCGGTATAGTTATTTAAATTATTATGAATAGCATTATGAGGCAAAATTATCATTTCGCATCGTTAAAGAATACAGTCGTCCTTATTGCCGTAAATTACGTATATTTTAAATGTTTACAGAATTCACCCCTACATGGTGCTGGCGCTGTATACTGGAATTAAGATAAAGCAAAATATCTCCGAAATGGATGGTTCTACGAAAATTTGTTTCAAACAAAACTTGGAAGAAATATTATTCTCTACAACTTTGGTCCTCACGAAGATTACCAATAACGGTTTTTTTAAGGAGATATTTGACGGACCCCGAAAAACCGATTATTTATAAATAATTCCTAAACAATAACTGATATGGAAAATTTTTTCAAATGAAAGTTGTAGGAAATTATATTTTCTACACTTTTTGTAATGGTCAATGTATACAATAATGACGTATTATCGTAAAAATATCGCAAAAACCGAATTGGGTTTCTAATAAACCTCAACTTCCGGTTAACCGTTATTGTCCAAAAACTAATCAGTTCTTTGTGCTCTTGCTAAAGTGTTATATATGAAATTTGGTGTCAATATGACAAGTACTTTTTGAGTTAGAGCGCCCACAATCACATACATCCACACACACACAGCCATCATTCGGAAAATAGTCTAAACGTGTTCTAGAGACCTCAAAACGTGTATTTCCGTTTTTCATGAACGCAATACTTTCCCATTACTATGTATGGAGAAAGTGAAAATTGGAGAAATAATTTTTAAATTTTATTTTAGGATATTTTCCCAAGAAAGAGACCTAGAAGGTAAAGAGATGGTCTAGAAAACGGCAAATGAAATTAGTGTAACAGATCAAGATCTATATCTGTCGCGTTAAAATAATGTAATTTTTAAGAAACACGTTTGACAGCTTGCGTTTGTTTACACTCTACCGTGTCGACCGCGTTGAAGTTTGTCCGTGAATAATTTCGAGCAAACAGGAATGGTGAATCCTGGTTTGGTTGAAAAAATAAAAGGATAATTTATGGCATTTATTAACATAGGAAAGTCTGTCGCATTTCGCATGATGATTGACGGCATTACGACGTTGGTCAAAAGGATAGGTTGAAAGTCGCAACCTCCAACTTATGTTAGTCTCTTTTTTTGGATGTCTTATTTTAGTCGTTCGAAGCGCTTATATATATATATATATATATATATATATATATAG
The DNA here is from genome assembly GCA_036926305.1 of Uropetala carovei. Taxonomy (NCBI): domain Eukaryota; kingdom Metazoa; phylum Arthropoda; class Insecta; order Odonata; family Petaluridae; genus Uropetala; species Uropetala carovei. The sequence continues at coordinate 4,859,685 of JAXCHB010000212.1, forward strand.
GTGTTAATAGGCCAAGGGGAATTAAAGCCATTCGTTAATATTATATATGGAAAGCGACACCCGCGGGAAAGTGTTACCACCCACTGTTCTCGAGATTCACAATGGATAAGACTAGGCGAAGTTGAGATTCGATTTGAGCGGAGAACGCAGCCTGTGTAACATTAACAGACGGGGAAATTGTGCTTAGCGAACGACGGATAGAAAACTGTCAAATTACTCGAAAATATTTATTTCTGAGTTACGCAGGGCGTGTGTTAAAAAAGAAAGTTTTGGAGTGCGTATGGAGAATAATTAATTAACTTCTCTTCGACCGACTATACGGATTTACGTGCATTCGGAAATGATAATTACCTAACTTGGAATGGAAAGTTTAACTGAAGCTAATTACATAACTGTTGCAATTTCACGAATTCGATGGTTTATTAGTTAAGTATACGAACGAAGGCCTTTCTGGGAGGAATTTGCACAAATTCCAAGGAAAAAATTTCTCACTCGCTGCGTAAGAAAAGAAGAGGAGAAATTTAAATAACTCATTTATATTTATCGGTATAAAGCTTTTTAGGGCGTGATTTTAGAGATTGGTTTCAATGCGGTAATGGCCGCAGAGAAGTCGAGGTTTCATGAATTTTGCTTATTCCCAGGATAAGATAGTTTATAGGGGGAATGATTATACGACAGAGAAAAATAACCCTATCGGAATTTCCGAATTTTATGATTCATTCGTTCATGTTCCTACGGAATCCGTCTCCTCGTCTAATTTTATTATTTTCTAGATTGAAACTTCCTCCTATTCGCTCGTGTTTTTGCGGTTTATTACCCAGTATGAACCATTGTTTTCATCGCAGAGATGCTTGCGTAGCAATTCCATCGGATAAAATTCTCGCCGATCCAACTTTCCCGTCCTCTTCTTTAAAAAAAAAAAAAAATTCCCACACGGCAGCAAAGACCCCGCGCAGTCACTTCCACGCTGGAATCCGGAGGCATCTTATTTTCCAATAGCAAAAGTGCACTCTTAATACTTTCATTTTTTTTAAAGGAGCCAGTTGCATAATTTGTCGAGTCGCCGAGAAGGAAGTAATCATTCTAAAATTATTACCTTTATCTTTCTCAACTAAAATCGATATACGCGTGCTAGATGAGAGTTATTTTTTCTTTTTTTTATTAAAAAAAAAGGTTCGTGTGGGCGGAGAATGAGTCCACGAGACAAAAGAAGAGAGAGAGAGAGAGAGAAACGAAAGGGATTATGCGAGAGAGAGAGAGGAGGGAAGAAAGAGGATTTTGTCGGAAGAGAAAGGATTGTCAGAAAGAGAGAGAGCGGAGAAAGGAGAGAGGGAGTGTAGTGTAGGAGGAGGAGGGGGAGGTGGGGGGGAGAGGCGGTTTTCGAGATGAGGCACAGAAGGAATCGATTTGACTTTCACTGCAGTGAAAGAGGAAGAGGAGGCGGAGGTGTCGTCGTTTCGGAGGAGAGAGAGAAAGGGGATGGAGGGAGAAGGAGAGGGAGGGAGGGAGGGGGGATTGAAAATACACGCGAACAACTTGGTAGGGGTTTAGAGAGAGAGAGAGAAAAAGTGTGTTGGAGAGATAGAAAAAAAAGAAAGGTAAAAAGATGTGCTCGTTGCTAAGAGAACTAGAGAGGGATAGATAGATAGAAAGGGAAAATATTCTGCGAATGAAAGGGAGAGAGAGAGAGAGAAAGAGAATGGAAAGGGGCTGAAGAGGGAAAGAGAAGGTAGAAAAGAGAGAGAGAGATAGATAGAATCCATTCGGACGAGTCATTTGCAGTGAACAGAAGTGAATGGGTGAATAAAGAGTATTGCGAAGTGGAACGGCGTTGTACGTACTCAAGAGCAGAGCAGAGAGAGAGAGATGGTCTGTCCTGTTGGATTAAGGATCCGGAATAAAGAGGCGAATTACTTAGACGAGTGGAAATGACTACTAACGGTTTCATGAGCGCGCGCGCGTGTGTGTGTGTGTAGTATCAACATTTGGGGGATGTTATTCTTTTTTTTTTAATTCCATAACCGAGTGAGATGTCTAAGCGCCCTCTTCGCCTCCTCTCCAACGCAGTAGACGTCCAGAAATACCCTTCTCGATTAAAACATTAAAAACTGCGTCACAGGAGACACCCGGCGTTAAATATATTTCTCGATTAAAGCGTTATAGTACTTCCTGAAAGTATAAGCTGCCAACGAATTTTTAAGTTTTTTTTTAAACTTATTGATGCGAACGGTTACAAACACACAAATATTTCCATGCATGAATGTGTGTGTGTATATATATACTTGCGGAAGAGGAAAGGTAAATAAGGATATTTCGGGCAACTAGGTGTTGAAGGAATCCCTGGAAGCACTTACCAAAAGTAGAGCCGCTGGGGTGTTGGAGAGGCACATTTGTGATATCAGTTGCCTCTCTTGTGCTGATGAAAGGAATTATCCCGATAGCTCCATCACCTACGTCTACAAATGTGTCTCTCCTTTTGGTAAGTGCTCACTGGGTTTCCTTCAACACCTTGTTATCCTCAATATCTCTTCTTTTACTTTTCCGTATATATATATACATATATAGTTTCAATGTTTGTTTCACGGTGAGGGCCATTCGCGCCCTCCCAGACGACGCTTCCGCCCACCAACTCCGTCAATGGGAACTGGCCCATATCCAAATATTAAACTCTTTCTCCCCTCCCGGCATCAATATCCGTTAATATTTCCTTCTTTCCACCCTCTCTTTCCCCTCTCCCCCTTCTACATCCTCCAATCCCCGACCTTTCCACGCTCCCTTCCCTTCCACCGCCACACCTTCACCCCAGTGTCACTGCCAAATCAGTTGTGTCTCTCTTGTGCTGAAGAAGGGATCATCCCGAAAGCTCCAATAACTTCTACAAATGTGTCTCTCCGACACCCCAGCGGCTCTGTCCTTCCGGTAAGTGCTCACTGGGTTTCCTTCGACACCTAGTTGCCCTGAATATCCTCATTTATCTTTCCTCTTCCTTAAGTTTATATATATATATACTAGTTGTTATGTGCTTGCATTCTGCAAGCATTTTCAAATTTTAGCATTTTTACAAATTCAAATTACTCCCAAGCGATGTTGTACATAATCATATAACCATGTCAAATTTGGAGTTTGTTGCTCATTTAGAAGTGCCTTATAATTTTAATCCTCGTATGGAGCAATAATGGAGCAAAACAGCCCCTAACATTAAGAATTATTACAGTCTCAGATTTTTTCCATCTGTTGTAACTAAAAACCCATAATTCTGCCAATTTTCAAGTTTGTATCTCATTAAGAAGTGCCTTATAATTATCACATTCGTATGGGGCCGAAAAAGGGCAAAACCACACATTAAAAATAGGAATTTTTGCAATTTTACAATTTTATCTTAGTTTGCCATGAAAATTCTACAATCGTGCCTCACATTTTTTGTTCTCGCATGGGTCCGAAAAGGGGCAAAACCGCCCTTTAAAAATGAGAATTTTTGTAATTTTATAATTTCATCTTAGGTTGCAATGAAATTTCTATAACCGTGCCAAATTTCAAGTCTCTGGGTCCTATGCAGTTGCATCGCCTTTTTTGTTCTCGAATGGGGCAATAATGGGGCAAAACAGCCCCAAAAATGAGGATTATATCAATATCGGATTTCCTTCATTAGGTGTAGTTTGACATTAACAGCATTAAAATATAAGCCTCTGATTCCCATTGAAAGCTTACCCATATGAAAGGATTGAGCTTGTTACCAAGGAAACCTATTGTTAGACCCAGAAAAATTAGCAATTTTTTGCGATAAAAACTATAAAATTAAGCTAATGCTACTCGGATTTGCATTCCGTCTTCAAAAATTAGAAACTACAATTTATATCCTATCCGACAGTTTAAGTCTCGAGTTCGTATCTTGACGGGAAGTAATTTTAAAATGTAAATATAAAAACCTCTGCACCAATTTACATGCTTTCTTATGGGCAAAAAATGGGGCAAACAGGGGCCAAAATAGCCCCTCAAAACAGGAATTTTGCCAGTTTCGGATTTTTTCCTTTGGTTGTGACTAAAAACCTATAATCCTACCAAATTTCAAGTTTCTGGCACATCTGGAAGTGCCTCATAATTTTTTATCCTCATATATATATACTAGTTGTTATGTGCTTGCATTCTGCAAGCATTTTCATATTTTAGCATTTTTACAAATTCAAATTATTCCCAAGCGATGTTGTACATAATGATATAACCATGTCAAATTTGGAGTTGGTTGCTCATTTAGAAGTGCCTTATAATTCTAATCCTCGTATGGAGCAGTAATGGAGCAAAACAGCTCCAAACATTAAGAATTATTACACTCTCAGATTTTTTCAATCTGTTGTAACTAAAAACCCATAATTCTGCCAAATTTCAAGTTTGTATCTCATTAAGAAGTGCCTTATAATTATCACACTCGTATGGGGCCGAAAAAGGGCAGAAACAAACATTAAAAATAGGAATTTTTGCAATTTTACAATTTTATCTTAGTTTGCCATGAAAATTCTATAATCGTGCCAAATTTCAAGTCTCTAGGTCCTATGCAGCTGCCTCGCATTTTTTGTTCTCGCAGGGGGGCCGAAAAGGGGCAAAACCGCCCTTTAAAAATGAGAATTTTTGTAATATTGTAATTTTATCTTAGGTTGCAATGAAATTTCTATAACCGTGCCAAATTTCAATCTCTGGGTCCTATGCAGTTGCATCGCCTTTTTGTTCTCGAATGGGGCAATAATGGGGCAAAACAGCCCCAAAAATGAGAATTATATCAATATCGGATTTCCTTCATTAGGTGTAGTTTAACATTAACAACATTAAAATATAAGCCTCTGATTCCCATTAAAAGCTTACCCATATGAAAGGATAGAGCTTGTTACCAAGGAAACCTATTGTTAGACCCAGAAAAATTAGCAATGTTTTGCGATGAAAACTATAAAATTACGTTAATTCTACTCGGATTTGCATTCCGTCTTCAAAAATAAGAAACTGCAATTTATATCCTATCCGATAGTTTAAGCCTCGAGTTCGTATCTTGACGGGAAGTAATTTTAAAATGCAAATATAAAAACCTCTGCACCAATTTACATGTTTTCTTATGGGCAAAAAATGGGGGAAAAAGGGGCCAAAATAGCCCTTCAAAATAGTAATTTCGACAGTTTCGGATTTTTTCCTTCGGTTGTGACCAAAAACCTATAATCCTACCAAATTTCAAGCTTCTGGCACATCTGGAAGTGCCTCATAATTTTGTATCCTCCTATATATATGATATATCATGTGTAAGAAGCATCTATATATTATAGATATAATATATCATGTGTAAGAAGCATCTATATATTATAGATATCATATATATAGGAGGATACAAAATTATGAGGCACTTCCAGATGTGCCAGAAACTTGAAATTTGGTAGGATTATAGGTTTTTGGTCATAACCGAAGGAGAAAATCCGAAACTGTCGAAATTACTATTTTGAAGGGCTATTTTGGCCCCTTTTTGCCCCATTTTTTGCCCATAAGAAAACATGTAAATGGGTGTAGAGGTTTTTATATTTGCATTTTAAAATTACTTCGCATCAAGATATGAACTCAAGACTTAACTGTTAGATAGGATATAAATTGTAGTTTCTTCTTTTTGAATACAGAATTCAAATCCGAATAGAATTAGCGTAAATTTATAGTTTTTATCGCAGAAAAGTGGTAACTGGCTTTATCCTTTCATATGGGAATCAGAGGCTTATATTTTAATGCTGTTAATGTTAAACTACAACTAACGAAGGAAATCCGATATTGATATAATCCTGATTTTTGGGGCTGTTTTGCCCCATTATTGCCCCATTCGAGAACAAAAAAGGCGATGCAACTGCATAGGACCCAGAGACTTGAAATTTGGCACGGTTATAGAAATTTCATTGCAACCTAAGATAAAATTACAAAATTACAAAAATTCTCATTTTTAAAGGGTGGTATTGCCCCTTTTCGGCCCCATGCGAGAACAAAAAATGCGAGGCAGCTGCATAGGACCTAGAGACTTGAAATTTGGCACGATTATTGAATTTGCATGGCAAACTAAGATAAAATTGTAAAATTGCAAAAATTCCTATTTTTAATGTGTGGTTTTGCCCTTTTTCGGCCCCATACGAATGTGATAATTATAAGGCACTTCTTAATGAGATACAAACTTGAAAATTGGCAGAATTATGGGTTTTTAGTTACAACAGATGGAAAAAATCTGAGACTGTAATAATTCTTAATGTTAGGGGCTGTTTTGCTCCATTATTGCTCCATACGAGGATTAAAATTATAAGGCACTTCTAAATGAGCAACAAACTCCAAATTTGACATGGTTATATGATTATGTACAACATCGCTTGGGAGTAATTTGAATTTGTAAAACTGCTAAAATTTGAAAATGCTTGCAGAATGCAAGCACAAAAACAACTAGTCTATAATATATAGATGCTTCTTACAGATGATATATATATCATATCTATACTATATATAGACGCTTCTTACACATGATATATATATCTTTTAGTTGTTATCGATGGTGATAAATCTAATGCGTTTTCTGTAACCTCTGGGGTCCCACAGGGCTCTATTCTGGGTCCATTTTTATTAGGCGCGTTTCGCTTACAGCGTGAGAACCTATTATCGTCCGTCCGTCCACATGTTAGTTCTCGGCTTATACAGAACGGATTTTCATGTGCAAGTAGAACGTGATCGACAGTATCGAAGGCCTTTTTAAAGTCGGTGTAGATAGCGTCAACTCGGATACGGTATCTCGGATACGGTATCTAGGATACGGTATCTAGGATACGGTATCTAGGATACGGTATCTAGGATACGGTATCTAGGATACGGTATCTAGGATACGGTATCTAGGATACGGTATCTAGGATACGGTATCTAGGATACGGTATCTAGGATACGGTATCTAGGATACGGTATCTAGGATACGGTATCTAGGATACGGTATCTAGGATAACGTATCTAGGATACCGTATCTAGGATACCGTATCCTAGATACCGTATCCTAGATACCGTATCCTAGATACCGTATCCTAGATACCGTATCCTAGATACCGTATCCTAGATACCGTATCCTAGATACCGTATCCGAGATACCGTATCCGAGTTGACGCTATCTACACCGACTTTAAAAAGGCCTTCGATACTGTCGATCACGTTCTACTTGCACATGAAAATCCGTTCTGTATAAGCCGAGAACGAACATGTGGACGGACGGATGGACCGAACGACGATAATAGGCGCTCACGCAGTAAGCGAAACGCGCCTATTAAAAATGGACCCAGAATAGAGCGCTGTGGGACCCCAGAGGTTACAGAAAACTCATTAGATTTATAACCGTCGATAACAACTAAAAGATATATATATCATATATATAGGAGGATACAAAATTATGAGGCACTTCCAGATGTGCCAGAAACGAAATTTGGTAGGATTATAGGTTTTTGTTCACAACCGAAGGAAAAACTCCGAAACTGGCAAAATTACTATTTTGAGGGGCTATTTTGGCCCCTTTTTGCCCCATTTTTTGCCCATAAGAAAGCATGTAAATTGGTGCAGAGGTATTTATATTTGCATTTTAAAATTACTTCCCATCAAGATACGAACTCGAGGCTTAAACTATCGGATAGGATATAAATTGTGGTATCTTATTTTTTAAGACAGAATTCAAATCCGAGTAGAATTAGCGTAAATTTATAGTTTTTATCGCAAAAAAGTGGTAATTTTTATGGGTCTAACAATAGGCTTCCTAGGCAACAGTCTTAATGCTTTCATATGTGTAAGCTTTTAAGGGGAATCAGAGGCTTATATTTTAATGCTGTTAATGTTAAACTACACCTAATGAAGGAAATCCGATATTGATATAATCCTGATTTTTGGGGCTGTGTTGCCCCATTATTGCCCAATTCGAAAACAAAAAAGGCGATGCAGCTGCGTAGGACACAGAGACTTGAAATTTGGCACAGTTATAGAAATTTCATTGCAACCTAAGATAAAATTACAAAATTACAAAAATTCTCATTTTTAAAGGGTGGTATTGCCCCTTTTCGGCCCCATGCGAGAACAAAAAATGCGAGGCAGCTGCATAGGACCTAGAGACTTGAAATTTGGCACGATTATTGAATTTGCATGGCAAACTAAGATAAAATTGTAAAATTGCAAAAATTCCAAATTTTAAGGGCAGTTTTGCCCTATATATGACCCATACCAGTGTGAAAATGATATGGCAATTCCTAATGAGATACAAACATGAAATTTGGCAGAATTATGGGTTTTTAGTTACAACAGAAAGACGAAATCCAATATCGTTAAAAGTCGAAATCTTAGCAACTGTTTTGCCAAATAATTGTCCTATGCCACAAATAAAATTACAAGGCACTTCTAAAGGAGCTACAAAGATGAAATTTGATACAGTTATATGATTTCGTACTAAATTGATTGGAAATAATTTGAAATCGTAAAAATGCTAAACTTTAAAATGCTTGCAGAATGCAAGCACACATTAACTAGTATAATATATATATCATGTGTAAGAAGCATCTATATATTATAGATATAAACTTATTTATATATATATATATATAATTATGGAAAGGTAAATGCGGTTGGCTGACGTGCTTTATCACTTCTCCCAGCCTCCATGCGTGAGGTGAAAATGATAAATCTAAACGGAGAGATAGAGAGGGGGAAATGGAGGGTGCGAAAGGAGAAGATTTAGGGGGAAGGAGGAAAGGAGAGATAGGTATGCGAGGATCGATCGGAGGCAATCGTCCTCCAGATGATATCTTAGTGGAAAGGGAGGAATGACTTAAATTTCTAGGGAAAGAGTTGAGAGGGATGTGCGCGGGGGAAGGCGGTTGAAGGAATTGGGAGTTATTTGCGGCGGAAGGAAGTAGTGAATTGTGAAAGGGGGTGAGGTGATTAGAGAGAAAGGATGAGAGGAGGTAGGGAGGGAGGGAGGAAAGGAGAGAGGGAGAGGGGAAGTATTAGGGAAGGAGAGAAAGGGATGAGTTATCGGGAAGATTTTGTAGGGGGAGGGAGAGAATAATGGAGGGAGAGATAGGGAGGATGGAGATAGATAGATATATAGATAGACAGATAGACAGACAGACAGACAGACATACAGGCAGACAGACAGACAGATAGATAAATGCCTTTATTTTCAGGGTGAAATTGAGAGGGAGGGAGGAAGAGGGAAATTGAGGAAGGGAGAGAGAGAGAGAGTAGGAGAAAGGAACAGAACGAGCGTGTTAAAGGGAGGGGAGAGAGAGAAGAAAGAGGGAGGAGAAAAGGTTGATGGAATGGTAGGGAATGAGAGAGAGAGTGAGTAGAGAAAGGAGACGTAAGGGAGGGAGTAAAGGACAGTGGATGGAGAAAGGGGGAGGATGGAAAGTGTAGGGAGAAGAGAATTTGGAAGGGAGATGGCGAGGAGAGAGAGAGAGAGAGAGAGTGGGGGAGGGGGGGGAGGTTTGTGGATGAACGAGAAGAAGAGGGAGAGAGTAAGGATTGAAGGGGGGGAAAAGAGAGAGGGGGAGAGAGGGGGGGAGGGTGGAGCGTAATTGAGAGAGGAGTGAGGGAGATAGGGAGGGGAGGAATGGGGAGGTGGGTTGTGGGTGGTGTTGGAGGGGTTATCCGAGTAGTTGTCCCGGTCGATATGGAGGCGAGGGAGGAGAGAGAAAGAGAAAGTGGATGGGAGAGAGAGCGTAAGGGGGAAAAAGAGAAATGGGGTGGAGAAGAGGAGGAGGGAGAGAGAGAGAGAGAAAGTGGAAGGAGGGGAGATTTGTTGGAAGAATATGTTTGGGTGGAGAGGGCGTTGATATGTCGAGAGGGGGGAGGAGGGGGGTGGAATACGGCGCACGGAGAGGGGGAGGTCGAGGGGAGGGAGGGGGCAAGCGTCAGTGACAATAAAAAAACCTCTTTCCTATTTTCATTCACCGTGTCTTTCCTATTCTCCCTCCCTCCTCTCCTGAAAGTGATCAACCTCTCCCTAGTTCGCCCTATCCACTATAGAGGGCGTAACGCGTGGCGACCATTTGCGTCCTCTCCCCCCTCTCCCTCCCCCCTCCCCCCGTACGCTTTGTCTACGTATATGTTTTCGTTCTTCTTTTTTTTGCCCACGTCTCGCCGCGGAAGTGAAAATTTCCCAGATAAAAAGCTGAGTTTGTTATTCAGGATAGAGGCAAAAAAGAAACAAAAATACACTTTGCGACCATATATCTATATATTTATGAGTTTTATGAACCATTTAATATTATAGAAACAAATAAACGGTTTTTTCATTGTTATAGTAAGCTCTGAAATCCTTCTCGTATAGGTACTCGTGACCTTCCTTTTATTTCTCCCAGAATCCCTTCTTTAATTCATTCCTTCACTTTTCCTCTTTTAATCTACCTTCTTTAAACGATAGCTATTCTATTGAAGTATTAAACGGCTTCACGGATGCGATTTGGTAAACTCAAACTTCATTCCGCCTAAGTTCCACGTGGAAAATTCCAATTTCACTTATGTTAACCTCTTACGGGCAATCGTCTCAAATGCCCATGGTTACACCGGATTGAATTGCTCAGTACATATTCACATAAATTTAGATAAGAAAGGTAAGCGACTTTTCTCATTCAATCAAGCTAAATTTCCACAACTGCATTGAAAATAAATCCTAGACACACGGCGCATAAACCGTTCACAAATATTGGTTAAAATGGGAAACATTACTGTTTGAACTTAATACAAAAGGATACAGTTCGATCGCTATTGATACTGCCGTATTTTCCCACACTTTCTTTTGTTTTTTTTTTAGATGTTTTTTTTCGGCCACTGCTTAAAATTTTAAAAATCGCATGCGATGCTTTTTTTAGTCTCTCGAATATCAATCAGTCGCCCAGAATTCAAAAAACGCCTATATCGTTTTACGTGACTCCAAGTGCGGATTCTTACGCCGGGGATTTGGCGTTGGCATTATTCCGAAAGTTTAGGGTTAAAGAAAGGTTTGAGAATTGAAAGGTTCTGAGAGATGGAGAGAGAGAAAGAGAGAGGAGCAAAAGAGAGGAAGGGAACAGAGAAAAAATTCAACCCTTTATGTCCTTGAAATTTCGAATCGACCTCCTTGACCTTGGGCATCGATTTTTTTCTCCTCTCTTTCTCCTCGGTTCTCTGTTATCTCTTATCATCTTCTCCTTTATCCATTCATACCTTCTCTCAACTGAAATCATATATAAATATCTGCCCTTCTCCTGAGAAGCATCTCCTATCCCACTTCCACGTCTCTCTCCCTTCCTCTCCCACCTCCTCCCTTATTCTCCTCCCCTCCTAATTCCCTTATCCCCTGTCTCCCTCCATACTTATCCATCCGCCTTCACTCTTTCTGCCTCCCTCTTCCACACACTACCTCAGGGATGGGCAAACTTTTCAACTGGGGGCGCATGCGCATTCAAGATAGGAAGCGCGGGCCGCAAAAAAAAATTCCAGGTTCATCAAGAGCATAATAATTTATCAATTGACGCATACGTTTATAATACAATTTCATAGATAAGTAATACTAGCAGCCCTCTGCAGCTACGTTTGCAAATAATCTAAATAGTTCGGCCCTAGGTTATATCTTCTTTGTTCCCTATTCATTTGACGTGTTTCCCTATTTCTTTGTCTTTCTTGTACTCTCCGTTCCTCATCTACACGGGCAATCCTATGAGCTTCCACATCTCTTTCTCTCTCTTTCCTACAATACTCTTCCTTTGATCTCTGGCTCCTCTTCCTTTCTCTGGCAACTGTAGCTGGCCTAATAGCTCTCCTTTTCACTCCCTTGGCATTTTTAAATTTTCTCCGATTTTACAGCATTATATTAGAGCAATTACGTGACCACAATGTCACAGAGTTACTCAATGCTAGTTTAATATCGCGATATATTGAAAGGGGAAAATTTTTAAATCTACCTTACCTTAGTTCCAATGATTATCGTTGCACCCTTATAGACGAACTCACAAACAGTTGCTTTCCTTCAAGTGTCTATCAACGACTGCTTTTAAATTCTTACAGAACTTACTATAAAGGCGAGCATTTATTTAGATTATCAATGAAGAGAAGATAACAGTTACGCTTTTTTTCGTCCATTGGAAGGTTTAATTGACCGTAAATGAATCGGAGGCAACAATGAGAGTCTCCTTGGCAACGCCCGGAATGAGTACGAAAAATCCGCATAATTTCGAAAAATAATGCGTATTTCTGAAAAATTCGACCGCATAACGTGTACACATTGCAATAATAAGATAGTATAGAGCTTTAGCCGTCGAATAAAGCAAACAAGAAAAAAATCGGCCCATATTTACGTAATTTAATGAACGAAGGAAAAAAACCTTGCACTTTGAAAAATCAAAAATCCCGTGTAAGCTTATGGGAAAATATAATTGTCTCCTGGATTCGAACCCGGGACACTTTAGCAAACGAAAATATTTTTCCAGGGACCTCATAGCCAGTAGAAACAAAACGCCATTTACCGCATATCTCTACGACAAACGGTTCTCGAGAAATACGCCGATATAATTACGCGAGGCTTCATACGCACGCACGCAGCTTCGCTACGTGCATCATATATAAGATATCTGCGAGCCGCGATTTGCCCAGCCCTGCTCTACTTCCTCCTTTCTCCCTTCATCTATCTATCTATCTATCTCCTCTCTTCTTCGATCTCTCTCCCTATTCTCTCTCCCTTCCTCTCTCCTTCTGGCTCCCCCCCCCCTCTCTCTCCCTCTCCCTCCCTCCTCCATCTTTCTCCACACCTCTTTTCTCCCCTCCAGATAACTGACCCACTCCGCTGCTCCTCACAGCAATCCCGTCTTCTCAAACTCCCACAATCCTCTGCGACCAATCACAGGTCAAGTATCGTTGATTCAGTCTTACGAGTGCTTATCCCGTTCGAGATTTTCCAAAGATCCTAATATGGATGTAAGAAGAGGGGCAGATCGATACATACATGCAATCATTCGGCCGTTGCCGTTCACGCCGTTTAATTCGTCGGTGCCAACAATTCCGTCCGGAAAATTACTTAATGTGGGTGTTTTCGTTTAGTAACCTACGCGACGGACCTCGACAAGTTATTTGCACGTGTGTGTTTCCTGGAATCGCTTTCTTGTTCTTCCTTTCTAAATCTTAAAAGAGGATTCCTCCTCTCCACTCCTAACTTTCTGCCTGACTCAACACTCTCCGTAGTATGTTTTCTTTTAGTTCCCTCTTTGCTCCGCACGTACCTCTTACATCCAACCACTTCCCTCTTCTTTCCCCTCCCACTTTCTCCCATCTCTTTCCCCCTCCCCCTCTCTCTCCCTCCCTCCGTCCCTCCCACTCCGCTACTCCCCCCCCCCCCTCTCTCTCTCCTCCTATAACACAATCGTATCTTCCCATTTGCCCTAGCAAGTCCAAAGTGTCTCTTTACACGGAGGTAAGTGCTCGGATTCCTTCTCGAGCGAAGTTCAGATCCACACACACACAAACACGCATCCTACTCGGAAGCATAAAGCAGCCAACGTTTCAAGTGCACGCTTATCGAACAACAACCAACTCCCTCGCGATTCCGAGTCGTTGAAGTTTTTAAATGATAGAATTTTTAGAAGAAGGGAGTAATGCTTCCGCGAGATAACCCCTCGATAAGGACGCGCGCCCTTTCGTCCACGCTGTAGGCACGCGAAATTCATTCAAAAGACGGTAAGTATGGTATCTGGCAATAAAAAAAGGGATAAAAGTTTTTTTTTTTAAAAGACGAAAAATGATTACCCTCTAACCTTATCAATCGTCATTTTGACACGTGATCACTCTTACTATTATCGAGATATAGAATTTCTACGAGGCTGCAGCGTTGAGATGGGTATAAAGAACAAAGGATGCAGTCGAACAACGGCTTCAGTCGATTATCCGTTAATAGACTGTTTAAAAGTCTCAATGAAATGAAAACCGCTGGTCATTAAACTCCTGAAAGCGGTATAAGTTTACACTTATATGTAGAAGCGGGCGAAGGTTTTAGCTAAAGACGATGGGAATCGAAATGAGTTTGTATTTGTTCAAATCTCTTTCTCACAACTTTAATCGTATAACCTAAATGTGCTTACAAACTTTGGGCTTATTTTTATTGTTTGCCATTTTCGCAACTTTCCATCACTACATTTTCATATTTGATTGGATTTTGAAGGATCAATTCATTTTCTAATCTCATTGTCTTTTACAGCACCCGCTCTTTCATTTTTTTCCTATTCGTTTTCGCGCTCTCAACCTTTTTGACTCGTTACTACGGTAGACATGCAGAATTTACGTATAAATCACGGGATTGGTTCGTACCAACAAATAAAAAATATTTTACAGTTTTAGATTTGCAAGCACAGTAGAATTGATCCCCCTCCTTTTCCCTTAAAACCAAATAGAAATATTTTGTGGCATTATAACTTCGATGGACAATTGCTTAAAAGTGTTTCTGCGATATTCTTCCGAATTTGCTTTTCGTTCGCCCTCTACCGCTTCCATCCTGAACTCATCTTTTGACCAAATCTTCCGCCGCCGAACGTTCAATGGACAAGTCATATATTTCCGTTTAAACCTCAGCGTAACAGATTGCGGGAAAATCTCACTCAATTTAATCCTTATCAGAGTCTCCGCTATCGGATTATAATCTGATATCGCCGATTAAAAAGCGTTGATTTGATCGCGGAGACGTTAAATTGCCGTCTCTTGTGCGGGAAAAATCTCTGACGTGCGAATACGACATATCTAAAAATCCAGCAGAATAATCATTACAGCGTCACCGAAAACGCAAGAGGAGAGTCTTTCGTCCACTTGGGACCAGATTTTTACTTTCCCGTGCTCAGTAGTCCGGCGATTCTCACGAGTATAATTGACCGTAACTGACCGTATTTTGATCTAATTTGTAAATGGAGGCCCTTATTAATGCGCGTCGATCGGATTCCAACTTTGTCCTCTTAGGGAAATTTTGGGCTTCTGATTCGCGTGAGATCTCAAGCTTGAACTAAAAATAATCCTTTACACGCATATTAAAGAAAATTAAATGTCTTAGATTATCCAATTTGTGCATTTTCGATGTAATGTATCTATATTGTATGTGTGTATGTATATATCTCCTATAATAAAACGCTTGATATCTTTGTCGGTGTGTGACCGGACGGTCTCATCAGTTAGTTTTAAATATCTCAACATATCTCGGCCATTTCTTCAGCCAGTCCATCCAAATTCGGTAGGATTGCTATGAATACGTTCAAAAAGCGAAGGCTCTAAAAAAATTTCAAAAAAGTCCCGAATTCGACACCAGGAGGTTTCACATTCCATACGAATCTCATATCTCGGCCCATAAGTTTACACGCTAAAATTTAATTTTCAATGTGCAGAGTTTTACTCTTTTGGGAATTAAAATTAGAAATAATTGACCTACGTCCTTCAAATTAAGACCATTTTAAAGGAAAATATACGGGTCGTTTAATTTTCTTCATCTTTTCTCACCTAAAGGTAAAACTTTAGCAAATTTTACGTTTAAATTCGCCGATGTAAGAAAAATCGTTCATTTTCATCAATGATCGCCTTGGAAACGGGCATTGTTACTTCAAGCCATATATGCTCATAGAAACCTATATTCGTTTGCGTAAATTGGATGGATAAATGCGGTAAATTACGTATTTTAAAACATGCTAATGTTTAAAATAATTCGACGATGTTTTAACGTGCCTTCGTTATCTTATCGAAGTCTTTCAGCATATTAAAGGCAGTTGCTTGCGCTGTGCTTTCGCATTATCTGAATAGAACAGATATTATGAAAATAATTTTTTTCGTGCTGTTTATTTTTAATTCGCGTCAATCCAATTGTAGAGTAACCAACCAAACAACGATTACATTGTTATCTAAATAAATAAGGTATATGCGCTGATTGCGTGTGTATTGAGATTGTTCTTAACTGCTGTTTAGTGGAATTGAACGATTGATTGTGATTACTTACTAAATATTGCTTTTCACATGGACAGCTGTATGTAGCCATAACTAGAACACGTGACAAACATAATTTGAAATTCTGGGTTAAGGATAATGATAATCAAGGGCAGTTGCCGTTAAACGAAATAGTATTTACAAGGAAAGTCGTTATAAGAGAGCTACTGAATAGCTAAAATAATATTATTGAGGTATAAGACTGTTTTCCTCTTAATCTTTTAAAACTATTCCTTTGTTTTCATTTGTAGCCCTTTACAATCTTATTCATCTTTATAATTTTATCATTTGTTTGTTGTTTTTATTTTTCTATTGTTTGTTTTCAAAGGCCGTTTTAAACGGGCTCATTCGTCTAGTATATATATAAAAGAGTTAGGTATGTTTCCAGGGCCGCCGCAACCCATATGGCTGCCGGTATGCAAAACAAAATTTGCCGCCCTCCCCCCCACTCAACATGGTAGCATATATTGCAGGATACTTTTTTAAATGAAAAAAAATCGGTACAACATACATTGTACAAACTTTCTCATATATGGGTACTAATGCGTCATTTAGTTATCTTTAGAAAATGAAAATCGTATGAGCCTGTTTTTAGGAAATCCAATTTCTGTTAAAGTTGCCCAAGAATAAACTAGCCTTATATTCACTCATTGAGAAAAATGCAATACGTAGTATTATTGTAAATGTATACTTAAGTAACTTTACGAAATTTGATCAAAATCGTTAGAGCCGTTTTTGAGAAAATCGAATTGTTGTTAAAGTTACCTAGAATAAACGCCTTATATTCATTTTTAGCCGCGTTTCCGTCCGCATGTTCGTTCTCGGCTTCTACCGAACGGATTTTCATGAAATTTGATATTAAGGACTTTCAATCAAATATAATAAGAAAATCGCAAAAATGAATCATGTACGACAATCAGGGGTACCACTTTACTGGGGACAAAAAATTAAATTTTCGTCATATCTCGTAAAGTATTGCTCATATCAAAATATTTTTCAAATGAAAGTTGTAGAACTGATAAATTAGAGTATTTCCTTTCCTACACATTTTTATTGTAGGAGTAGCCATTATCGAGAAAACCAAACAAGAAAGTGTTATATCGAGTTGAACTTCGAAAATTTCTTGCACGGTTACTTCTTCATTGTTGCTAACATAAACAATCTCCCAAACAAACGTTTAATTTCCTTACGTGTGCATGTAATATTATCAAATAGGAAGAAAATGGATTATTTATGATGAAGAAAAGAACTTTAAAACGCTATTTCCCTCACGTACAGGTATATAATTTCTTTCTAATACTCCATTGCACGAAACGCGCCCATTTGTGATACGTTGTACACTTTCCTAACTTGTTTGAGAAATATGAACTATACAGTATTATTGAAGACGAAAACTCAAGTAACTGTACGAAATTTGATCAAATTCGTTAGAGCCGTTTTTGAGAAAATCGAATTATTGTTAAAAATGCGTAGAATAAACTACTCTTAATTATTAATCAATGTCAACCATTTCTAAGTATATTCTGCTCAGTATAAGTACGAGATTTCATTCATTTCCGCTATACCGTCTAGGCTCCAGAGCCAGTAACAGACAGACAGACGGTATTGCGAAAACCACTTTTTTGGATTCAGCGACACCTAAAACGTATATTTCCGTAAAAATCTCTAGGTCGAATTTTTTCGCGAAAACAATATTTCTCGATACTTCGTATGAGAAAGTAAAAATGGTGTAAGACAGCAAAAATTATTTATTACAGCTCTGTAAAGGTGAATTTTTCTATTATTACAGTCTTTCTAAACATGAGAAAGAGAAAAGAACAATATAGTTTATCACCAAAAATTGCATTTACATAGTTTAAACGGTTCACAAGAATGAAAAACTTTTTATTGTTAGAAGAAATTAAAAATAATCTACACTAATATTCTTTATACTAAAATTGTCTAAACAGAATTAACGATTATAATATTTTTGCCCATAAAACCGGACGTAAATGCACTTGAAAACATTTTTGCACTAGAAATACGTTTTGCCTATTGAATTTATTACGACCGAACTAACTGTCACCCCCACACATACACTGCTCCTAATTATTTTATACAGTAAAACCTGTGAAAGACGGAATCCTGTAAAAGACAAAAATTTTGAAAGAATGAAGGGGTTCTATATTCCTACATTTTGATGAAAAACGATTTTTTAGCCTGTTCAAGGCGGAAGATCTGTGAAAAACGGACATTTAGTCGAGTCTCATGAGATTCCGCTTTTCGAGGGTTTTACTGTATTAGATCAAAGTACACAAGAATAAATGAAGCGATATTGACCTCTAATGCAATGAATAGTTTCATTGCTCTAAACGGCGATATGAATTACCATCATCTAATCTTTAAGAATTATCCGATTTATGTCGCGTAGTGAGCCTATTAATGTAACACAAGGTCACTTACAGCGCATGTGATAAATTTAGTGAATATCGCCACAAGTTTCTTTAAATTCAGCTCCGAAACCTATAATAAAATGTTTTGAAATTTTTCTTTTACACTAATTTCGGGATCGCGTTATATCCGAGACAACACCACACATCTACTAGCATGGAAAAGATACATACCTCTTAGACAACAAATGTGGAATCCAAAGTACCAGATGGTCTAAATCTAAAAACCAGCAATTTAAAGTAGAATTAGATCACACGGGAAAGAAACCTGCACAAAACGAATTCAAAGCACCAGCGATGTCTCGATCTTCCTCCAACGACTAGCGATGAAATACTACCGAAAATAGCAAGGGTGAGAAATTCAAGTTCGTAGAATAATGACCTCTGGTTTGCAACCGGCATTTCCGAAACAAATGCTTTGGGAATACCCTTCCCCGATGTAAGAAGAAGAAGAATCTTAAATATTTGTTTTAAGTGCCCAAGGGACACCTGCCCTGGAGAACAATGTGTTAGAGCTATGGGAAATACCCGCGGCGTAGATTCCAAAAGGCTGAGACATAGTATTGCACTTTTTCGGTCATTGCCGACAATGTCCCCCAGATAAGGGGATTAAAAACCCGGAGAGACCCTTCTCAGCGGGTACGCGGTTGAAAAAAGTTCGGCTGCTCTGGTTTTCCCCGTTACTCCTTTCATTTTGTAGGCAGGTAGGCAAAATTCGGCCGCCCTCAACCTCCATCGACTCAGCCGCGAAAATCTCAAGTTCCGCCATACCTCTCAGGGCGTTATTCCATGGAAGAATAATTATTTCTTCCATGGTTATTCCTCTCTCCTGCCGCCGTACAGTGGTCGGAAGGCCCTACTTTCCCGGACAAAAGTCCATTTTGCGAACTTCACACATGCGTCTCAAAATGGAGTCAAAAATGTATGTAAATGTCCAGCCCACCTGAAACAAGCCTATTTAATCTTCGTTCTTCGTCCGGTCCGACTCCACAGGTCTGAGAATATAGGGGTCGTCATTTGCTTTTTTTCAGTTATATATATTCGCAATATTTCAATGGCACTTTTCTGCCATTAAATGTGATTCCCCCTAATGATACAGTGCGCAAATTATTCTTTGGAACTTAAGGATTCTATTGATGGGGTCACATGTGGTTTTAGAGTGGAAGTAAACTATACAACAGTGTTTCATCTGAACTATTGCACAAATTGGATATGTTCAAAAATGAATTTGAGTTACAAAATTTCCACTACGTTACACTGCGTTCTGCTTTAGTGATATCAGTAGCTTAATGTCTCATCTATTAAATCCTGAAAGAATTAGCTGCGCATAGCCGCGCTTTTTTGAATGAGGGGGTTAAATGTAACTTTGTCACACATAGTCGGAATAACATTGTAGAGAGTCTGATTGACATCCGGAATGGCGTGTCTCTACAGAACACGACAAAAAAGTGTTGCTGCGAGGAAGCTGGAAATACAGAAGTCTTTCAGAGAAAAAATGGGCCTTATAGTAGATCAACCAAAGCAAAACAGCGGTACTACTTATGATGGGGACTCCGCACGGCCTTTCTTTGAGCAGCATGCACTTTCCGCAGAAATTACCGGAGTTGATGCCAGTCTAATTCAGCGTTTATCAAATATCTTACATGCCTTGGGAAGCTCTTACGAGATAAATGTTTAGGCTTTCCGGGACTACACTAGGGACACAGCCGAGCTCTATGTAGATTTGTACGGTTGGTATGAGATACCAGCCTCGCTTCATAAGCTCCTTATCCATGGGGCTGATATCATACAAGTGGCTCCATTGCCTATAGGACTGTTTTCCGAGGAGGCCCAAGAGGCCAGGAATAAGGACACCAAGAAATACAGAGAAATGAATACTCGGAAGTTGTCAAGTGTGGAATGAAACGAAGACTTATTCCACATTCTGCTAGTATCATCCGACCCATTGATCTCCAGCATGAGAAGAAAGCTACGACGGAAGAACACGATGTTTTCGAATGATGTTCTACAGCTACTAAGACAACCTCATGAGAAGTCGGACTTTCCTTTGCCAATTGACTCCAAAGAAGAAGAAATTTGATAATATGTCACCTCTTTTAATTTTTTTGGCGCATATTTGTCACGCCTTTTTATTTTTTTAACAAAGTTTTACTCTAACAGAATTCCCCATTTCTTTACTACACCTAATTGTAAGTGAAGTTAATAACAACACTCACGTCGTCAGCATCCCAAAAATTTGCACCAAAGAATCTTTAAACACTGCTTTTTTGCGAGAAAAATATTATTTTCATGAAAGACACCTTCGACACTGTGTCCGGCGATTTCAAATCGCGTACTCACATCATATCAGCGAGAATTTACATTCATAATGTAAGAAACCGGCAAGAAACTAGATGTTTTGGAATGAATGTTGTCTCGTACAGGTAAACAGACATCAAAATTATACTCAGCGTGTCTCAAAACCCCCATATACCAATATTGGATTCAATCAGACGATTTTAGGACTTTTGTCCGGGAAACGAGGGTCTTCCGACCACTGTGCGCCGGTGTGCCGTGCACAACTCGCACACCCAGTTGCGGCGGCCCTGTATGTTTCCAACACTTGAAAGATTCTTCCAATGGGACTAACATCCAATTCGTCCTCCCCGTGCTCAAATGCCCTCCTCCTCTGCCCCTTCTTTCCAGTCCTCTTCCCTTTTCTTCTCTCGGCTTGACCTTCCCTCCACCCTTTACTGACTGCCTCCTTGCAAAACGTCCCCATTAAAACACTCGCACTAAATATACTTCCAATTCGAATAGCGCATATTAACACTCCTCAAGTTCTACCCGAACGTTATCCGAATTCAATACGTATTACATGCCTCTCGTTCCATCTGATACAAATACGCCTTTCAAATTCAAAAGAAGGAAGCTTCCTATATAAGTTTGGCCTTTTGCACGACCACCAACAAGTCGCAGGGACAGACTTTTGACAGAATTTGCTTACATTTACCTTCCGAAACCTGCATTCTGTCACGGGCTATTGTATGCAGCCCTCTCTCAAGAGTCCGATGATTGGATTCATTAAAAGTGTTGTACCTGACATGAGAAGAACGAGATTGTTAATTGCGTTTACAGTGAAATGTATATATATATGAATAAACGTGTTCAAAAACACTAGGCCGCGTATGTTACGCAGGAGTATAGCTAGTATTAAAATAATAGACTTCAACGAAACGCCACTATCTGCGATTCGTAGTTAATTTCTTAACATACTTTTCCGTTCGTCCAGTATTTAGTTTTGTAATAGCACTACGCAATTGTCCCCTTCGTTTACACCTTGTCTTTGCTCACATTCCCTCTCGCTTCGATACGCGACTTCCCAATAACAACAAGCTACTGGAGGAAACCTTTCCTGTTGAAATCGCTAAACGCTTGGATACGCCCGATAAAGACGGTTCCACGTCAAAGTATCGCGCTCAAAGTGTTTCAGGAGCTTTTGATCTCGCCCAAAATGTCTCGAGACAAAACTGTAGCGGGACAAAATGATCGCAAGACAATATTATCGCAGGACGAAATTGTCGCCAGACAAATTTATCGCAGGACGAAATTTTCGCGAGACAATGTTATCGCGGGCTAAACTCACAAAGTTATCGCAAGACAAATTAATCGCAAGCCAAACTCAACGGGGGTCATTGTGGTTTACATTTAATTTTGGTGGACGTATTCATGATCAGGGGGAAGGTGGGAGGTTAGGAAGATTCTCAACAAATATCTCTACGTAAATATTTTGAAGTGTGTGTTTGTTCCGTATAAAGTCATACTTCGCGATTACCTACACTTAACAAAATTTTGTAAAACAATGCTCCTGCTTAAAATAGCTGAATGCACTACTTTCCACACCGGAATATGCTGGGTGAAATGTTTTTGTTTGTTTTCCGTTTGAATAACATGGGAATGCCTCGAATTCAGAGTGTAGGACTTTTTTCATTAGCATTATAAAAGGTGATAGAATTGAACTATAGATTGAAAATTTATACCATTCTACGGGGAATTGAATAATGTTTCTAATTCATATGGTAGAATTTTGCTTTGATTTAGAAATTGCTCGAAAATTGTTTATTTTCGGATTTTAGGTGATTTTATCGTCATTGTATGAGTTCTCCGTGGCAATCTGCATTGTTGGCTTTCGAATATATCATTCGATTTCAACGTGATCTACTATAATATATTTTGAAGCGTGTGTTTGTTAGTTTGTGTATTTGTTGGTTTGTGTGTTTGTTCGTGGAACTCCTCCTAAACGATAAAAGCTAGAATAACCAAATTTGGTACGATTCGTCCTTTCATCCTAACTTAGTGAATTGTCAAGGTTTGGTCAACCGGGATTAATCAGTGCTGCCAATATAGGAGATAAACATTTTTCCATAAGATAACACGTATGAATCCATTTCTTGACTTGCAAGGTATTCTTCCTTCAAGCATTAAAATACGTAAATATGGACCGATTTTTTTTGTTTTTGCTTTATTCGACGAATAAAACTCTATACTATCTTATTCCTGCGAAGTTTACATGTTACACGGTCCAAGTTTTCAGAAATACTCAATATGTTTCGAAATTTTGTGGACTTTTCGTACCCCTCCCGGGCGTTACCAAGGCGGCCATCATTGTTACCTCCGATTTAGTTAGCCTCAGTGAAGCTTATTAATAGACGAAATTTCAGCGTTATTCGATTCGCACTTTTGTTTAAGCAACGAAACGATCGATGTTTATGGATAGCAACGTAAATAGATACTGAATATTATTCAGGAAGTGTTTATAACGATTGATGAAAGTAATTGAACCTTCTTTCGTCTATTGATTACTGGAATCTTACATTTTTTGTAAGTAAAATCATTATATTCTACATTATAATGTTTATTAACGTAAATAAGCTCACGTATCTGGTGTGCATTTACCAGTCAGTGTTCAATCATGGACAACTGTACGTTGCTTTTTCACTGGTTACTTGCTTACAAGACATAAAAGTAAATATTTCAGCGAGGCATAATTACACAAGAAATGAAGCTGGATTTGGCGAAAGTAATATGATAGGAAATAAAATTATCGTTTTATTTGAATGAAATAGGCTCGGAAACGGATTGTTACAAGCAAATATGATTAATTGTTAAGAAAAGCTAATTGTAATTTAAAAAGTATCTACTATATAGGTATCTTAAAGTGTTTGTTTGTTGTGCTGTAGTAGCTTCACTAAATTCGTTGAAATTCAACGGGAAATTCTGCTAGTTTTAAATAAATCGACGAACAACGCGAAATTTACTTAATTCGTTTACTTCTCATGTTTTCAGAACGTGAATGGCGTTTCGCATGAAACTATAGGTTCATAATCTGTGTAACCAGCTTACAGTGCCTCGGGGAAGAGATAGCGAATGAGAGAAAGATTTTTTGTTGCAACGAAAACAAACATGCCATACAAACCACGGAATGGGACAGTTCGGCAGAAACGATTCATATAGAATACCGCATTCACTTGCAAAATGAAGTAGTTTAATTTGTGAATTTGAGTTTTCTGCCTTAACATTAGTTCTGACATTAATGATGACAATATCTTAAGATAAGTTAATGCAGTCGTGACAGGTAATTACAGTTTATTTCTGGTATTTACATAATGTCCATCGTAACGGAACGCTTTTCTACAAAAATGTCTGCACCGTGATTTGCCGAAGAAGATTTACTTAAGAGATATAAGTGAAATATATGGTACTTCATGTTAAACTGCTGGAAAAACAAAAAATTCTTTTGAAAATATGGAGATAGGGCATTGAAATGCTATAAAATAAACCACTGCACTTAAAAGTTTTGAAATATTCTTTTGAGTTGTAATTGTTGTTTTACATGTTTTATTTGTATACTAAAAGGTTTACAATAATACATGACCAAAGGCTCACCAATTATATGTAATTGCAGAACTTTTACACGTGTAATGAGAAATCACTACATTAACTTTATACTATAAATATTTCCTTTTAAAAAGTTACATTTGTGCATGCATTGAAGTCAAACACATATCTCTATACGAATTACAAAAAGAATTAAGCAAAAGATAAATCGCATCGAAAACAAATATTGAAATTTGAATTTTTTTCAAAAACAGTAATTTTCCAAAAAATTTCAGACTAAAACCTTTGAAAAAATTTACCAATTCCAATTTTAAAATATTTCAGGCTATAGTCAACAAAAAATCAAAAAATTTCAAAGCATTGCATGAAGTCTTTGAAAAAATATCATGGACCACAGTTCTTGAAAATATTTCACACTAAGGTCTTTATCAAACACAAAATTCATTGACTTGAATATGATATTTTTTAATTTCATGGGCAATACCCTAAGCAATAATTTTATGGACTACAGTCTGAAAAAATTTGCTGACTGTAGTCTGGAAAATATCACAGACTATAGACTTTCAAAACATATCAAAGACTAAAGTCTGAAAAAATTTCAAAAACTACAGTTTTTGAAAAATATCTACAGCTATAGCTTTTGAAAAACATTTATCAACTATAGTCTGTAAAAATATCAAAGAATATAGTCTTTCAATAATTTCAAAGACTACTGTCTGCAAACATTTCAAAAAATACAGGTTTTGAAAAAAATTTCAAATATTTCAAAGACTATAGTCCATGAAATTTTTCAAAGACTAGAGTCCATGAAATTTTAGTAAGACTAGTTTCATGGTCTACTATCTTACAAAAATTTCATGGACTACAGTCTTTGAAAAATTCCATAGACTATAGCCTTCAAAAAATTTGATGGACTACAGTCTTAGAAAAATTTCATAGACTACAATCTTTGAAAAATATCATGGACTCTAGACTTTGAAAAATTTCATGGAATACAGTTTTCAAAAAAGTCATGGACTATAGTCTTAAAAAAGTTTTATGGACTATAGTCTTTCAAAAATGTCATGGACTACACTCTTGGAAAAATGTCGTGGGCTATAAGTTAGAAAAAATTTTATGGTCTATAGTCATTGAATAATTTCAAGGATACGGTCTGTGAAATATTTCATGGAATATAGGCTTTTAAATATTTCACGGACTACAGCCTTTAAAAATTTCATGGTCTACTGACCTACTAAAATTTCATGGACTATAGGCTTTGAAAAATTTCAAGGATACGGTATTTGAAATATTTCGTGGACTATAGTCTTTTAAATATTTCATGGACTACAGTCTTTCAAAATTTGACAGACTATAATCTTTGAAAAATCAAATTACATGAAATTTTTTAAAGACTATAGTCCATAAAATTTTTGTAAGACAGTATAGCATGAAATTTTTCGAAGAATGTAGACCATGAAATTCTTCAAAGATTGTAGTCCATGAAATTCTTCAAGGTCTACAGTACATGAAATTTTTTGTAAGACTGTAGTCCATGAATTTTTTCAAAGACTATAGTCCATGATATTCTTCCAATACTGCAGGACATGAAATTTTTCTAAGACTATAGTCCGTGAAATTTTTTAAAAACATTTGTCCTTGAAATTTTTCAAAGACTATATTCCATGATATTTTTCCAAGACTATAGTCTATCAAATATTTCAAAGATATAGTCCACGTAATTTTTCAAAGACTAGAGTCCATGAAATTTTAGTAAGACAGTAGTCCCTCAAATTTTAGTAAGACAGTAGTCCATGAAATTTCTGAAAGTCTATAGTCCATGAAATCTTTCAAAGATTAGGCCATAAAATTTTTGAAAAACTATAGTCTATGAAATTTTTCAAAGACTATAGTCCATGAAATTTGTAGAAGACTGTAGTCCATGAAATTTTTCAAAGATTATGAAATTCTGTGATATTTTTCCAATACTACAGTACATGAAATTTTTCTAAGACTTAAGTCCATGAAATTTTTCAAAGACTATAGTCCATGATATTTTCAAATACTACAGTACATGAAATTTTTCTAAGAATATAGTCCATGAAATTTTTTAAAAACCTTAGTCCTTGAAATTTATCAAAGGCTATAGTCCATGATATTTTTCGAAGACTATAGTCTATCAAATATTTCAAAGACTATAGTCATGAAATTTTTCGAACGCTACAGAACATGAAATACTTCCAAGACAATAATTTCTCCTTGAAATTTTTGTAAGACAGTAGACCATGAAATCTTTCGAAGACTATAGTCCATGAAAATTTTCAAAGACTGTAGTCCATGAAATTCTTCAAGGTCTACTGTACAGTCTTAGAAAAATTTCATAGACTACAATCTTTGAAAAATATCATGGACTCTAGTCTTTGAAAAATTTCATGGAATACAGTTTTCAAAAATGTCATGGACTATAGTCTTAAAAACGTTTTATGGACTATAGTCTTTAAAAATGTCATGGACTACACTCTTGGAAAAATGTCGTGGGCTATAGGTTTTAAAAAATTTTATGGTCTATAGTCATTGAATAATTTCAAGGATACTACTGTCTTACTAAAATTTGAGGGACTACTATCTTACTAAAATTTCACGGTCTATAGTCTTTGAAAAATTTCATGTCCTGCAGTATTGGAAAAATATCATGGACTATAGTCTTTGAAAAAATTCATGGACTACAGTCTTACAAAAAATTTCATGTACTGTAGACCTTGAAGAATTTCATGGACTGCAGTCTTTGAAAATTTTCATGGACTATAGTCTTTGAAAAATTTCATGTCCTGCAGTATTGGAAAAATATCATGGACTATAGTCTTTGAAAAATTTCATGGTCTACTGTCTTACAAAAATTTCAAGGAGAAATTATTGTCTTGGAAGTATTTCACGTTCTGTAGCGTTCGAAAAATTTCATGGACTATAGCCTTTGAAAAATTTCAAGTCCTGCAGTATTGGAAAAATACCATGGACTATAGTCTTTGAAAAATTTCATGGACTGATGTTTTTAAAAAAATTCACGGACTTTAGTCTTTGAAAAATTTCATGTCCTGCAGTATTGGAAAAATATCATGGACTATAGTCTTTGAAAAAATTCATGGACTACAGTCTTACAAAAAATTTCATGTACTTTAGAACTTGAAGAATTTCATGGACTACAGTCTTTGAAAATTTTCATGGACTATAGTCTTTGAAGGATTTCATGGACTATAATAGTCTTTCAGAAATTTCATGGACTACTGTCTTACTAAAATTTGAGGGACTACTGTCTTACTAAAATTTCACTGACTATAGTCTTTGAAAAATTTCATGTCCTGCAGTATTGGAAAAATATCATGGACTAAAGTCTTTGAAAAAATTCATGGACTACAGTCTTACAAAAAATTTCATGTACTGTAGACCTTGAAGAATTTCATGGACTGCAGTCTTTGAAAATTTTCATGGACTATAGTCTTTGAAGGATTTCATGGACTATAGTCTTTCAGAAATTTCATGGACTACTGTCTTACTAAAATTTGAGGGACTACTGTCTTACTAAAATTTCATGGACTATAGTCTTTGAAAAATTTCATGTCTTGCAGTATTGGAAAAATTTCATGGACTATAGTCTTTGAAAGATTTCATGGACTATAATAGTCTTTCAGAAATTTCATGGACTACTGTCTTACTAAAATTTGAGGGACTACTGTCTTACTAAAATTTCACTGACTATAGTCTTTGAAAAATTTCATGTCCTGCAGTATTGGAAAAATATCATGGACTAAAGTCTTTGAAAAAATTCATGGACTACAGTCTTACAAAAAATTTCATGTACTGTAGACCTTGAAGAATTTCATGGACTGCAGTCTATGAAAATTTTCATGGACTATAGTCTTCGAAAGATTTCATCGTCTACTGTCTTACAAAAATTTCAAGGAGAAATTATTGTCTTGGAAGTATTTCATGTTCTGTAGCGTTCGAAAAATATCATGGACTCTAGTCTTTGAAAAATTTCATGGAATACAGTTTTCAAAAATGTCATGGACTACAGTCTTAAAAAAGTTTTATGGACTATAGTCTTTAAAAATGTCATAGACTACACTCTTGGAAAAATGTCGTGGGCTATAGGTTTTAAAAAATTTTATGGTCTATAGTCATTGAATAATTTCAAGGATACGGTCTGTGAAATATTTCATGGAATATAGGCTTTTAAATATTTCACGGACTGCAGTCTTTAAAAATTTCATGGTCTACTGACCTACTAAAATTTCATGGACTATAGGCTTTGAAAAATTTCAAGGATACGGTATTTGAAATATTTCGTGGACTATAGTCTTTTAAATATTTCATGGACTACAGTCTTTCAAAATTTGACAGACTATAGTCTTTGAAAAATCAAATTACATGAAATTTTTGAAAAACTATAGTCCATGAAGTTTTTCAAAGGCTATAGTCCGTGAAAATTTTCAATGACTATAGGTCATGAAATTTTTCAAAGACTATAATAGTCCATGAATTTTTTCCAATGATACAGAACACGAAATTCTTCTAAGGACTTGAAATTTTTCAATACAGTCCATGAAATTATTCAAAGACCGTACTCCATGAAATTTTTGAAAGACTGTAATCCATGAAATTTTTCAGACTATAGTCAATGAAATTTTAGAAGACTGTAGTCCATGAAATTTTTTAAGGACTATAGTCCGTGATATTTTTCCAATACTACAGTACATGAATTTTACTAAGACTATAATCCATGAAATTTTTCAAAGACTGTAGACCATCAAATTTTTAAAGACTGTAGTCCATAAAATTTTTCAAAGTCTATAGCCCATGAAATTTTTCAAAGGCTAAGGTCAATGAAAATTTTCAAAGAATTTCATGGAAATTTTTGTGAGACAGTAGACCATGAAATTTTTCGAAGAGTATAGTCAATGAAATTTTTCAAAGACTGTAGGCCATTAAATTTTCATTAACTATTGTCTAAGAAAAATTTCAGAAACTACAGTCTTTGAAAAATTTCATTGACTATACTCTTCGAAAAATTTCATGGTCTACTGTCTTAGAAAAATTTCATAGACTACAGTCTTTGAAAAACTTCTGGACTATTGTCTTAGAAAAATTTCATAGACTATAGCCTTTGAAAATTTACATGGACTACAGTCTTGAAAAATTTAATGGCCTACAGTCTTAGAAAAATTTCATAGACTACAATATTTGAAAAATTTCATTGACTATACTCTTCGAAAAATTTCATGGTCTACTGTCTTACAAAAATTTCATAGACTACAGTCTTTGAAAAACTTCTGGACTATTGTCTTAGAAAAATTTCATAGACTATAGCCTTTGAAAATTTACATGGACTACAGTCTTGAAAAATTTAATGGCCTACAGTCTTAGAAAAATTTCATAGACTACAATATTTGAAAAATTTCATTGACTATACTCTTCGAAAAATTTCATGGTCTACTGTCTTACAAAAATTTCATGGACTACAGTCTTTGAAAAATTCCATGGACTATTGTCTTAGAAAAATTTCATAGACTACAGTCTTTGAAAAACTTCTGGACTATTGTCTTAGAAAAATTTCATGGACTATAGCCTTTGAAAATTTACATGGACTACAGTCTTGAAAAATTTAATGGCCTACAGTCTTTGAAAAATTTCATTGACAATTATCTTTGAAAATTTTCATTGACTATACTCTTATTTTTCCAATACTGCAGGACATGAAATTTTTCAAAGACTATAGTCCATGAAAATTTTCAAAGACTGCAGTCCATGAAATTCTTCAAGGTCTACAGTACATGAAATTTTTTGTAAGACTGTAGTCCATGAATTTTTTCAAAGACTATAGTCCATGATATTTTTCCAATACTGCAGGACATGAAATTTTTCAAAGACTATAGTCCGTGAAATTTTAGTAAGACAGTAGTCCCTCAATTTTTAGTAAGACAGTAGTCCATGAAATTTCTGAAAGACTATAGTCCATGACATTTTTCGAAGTCTAGACCATAAAATTTTTGAAAAACTATAGTCTATGAAATTTTTCAAAGACTATAGTCCATGATATTTGTAGAAGACTGTAGTCCCTGAAATTTTTCAAAGATTATAATCCATGAAATTCTTCAAAGACTATAGTCTGTGATACTTTTCCAATACTACAGTACATGAATTTTACTAAGTCTATAGCCCATGAAATTTTTCAAAGGCTAAGGTCAATGAAAATTTTCAAAGAATTTCATGGACTACAGTCTTTGAAAATTTTCATTAACTATTGTCTAAGAAAGATTTCAGAAACTACAGTCTTTGAAAAATTTCATTGACTATACTCTTCGAAAATTTTCATGGTCTACTGTCTTACAAAAATTTCATAGACTACAAGTCTTTGAAAAACTTCTGGACTATTGTCTTAGAAAAATTTCATAGACTATAGCCTTTGAAAATTTACATGGACTACAGTCTTGAAAAATTTAATGGCCTACAGTCTTTGAAAAATTTCATTGACAGTTATCTTTGAAAAATTTCATTGACTATACTCTTCGAAAAATTTCATGGTCTACTGTCTTACAAAAATTTCATGGACTACAGTCTTTGAAAAATTCCATGGACTATTGTCTTAGAAATATTTCATAGACTACAGTCTTTGAAAAACTTCTGGACTATTGTCTTAGAAAAATTTCATAGACTATAGCCTTTGAAAATTTACATGGACTACAGTCTTGAAAATTTTAATGGCCTACAGTCTTTGAAAAATTTCATTGACAATTATCTTTGAAAAATTTCATTGTCTACTGTCTTACAAAAATTTCATGGACTACAGTCTTTGAAAAATTCCATGGACTATTGTCTTAGAAAAATTTCATAGACTACAGTCTTTGAAAAACTTCTGGACTATTGTCTTAGAAAAATTTCATAGACTATAGCCTTTGAAAATTTACATGGACTACAGTCTTGAAAAATTTAATGGCCTACAGTCTTTGAAAAATTTCATTGACAATTGTCTTTGAAAAATTTCATTGACTATACTCTTCGAAAAATTTCATGGTCTACTGTCTTACAAAAATTTCATGGACTACAGTCTTTGAAAAATTCCATGGACTATAGCCTTCAAAAAATTTGATGGTCTATAGGTTTTAAGAAATTTTATGGTCTATAGTCATTGAATAATTTCAAGGATACAGTATTTGAAATATTTCGTGGACTATAGTCTTTTAAATATTTCATGGACTACAGTCTTTTAAAATTTGAGACTATAGTCTTTGAAAAATCAAATTACATGAAATTTTTTAAAAACTATAGTCCATAAAATTTTTGTAAGACAGTAGTATACCATGAAATTTTTCGAAGACTGTAGACCATAAAATTCTTCAATGACTGTAGTCCATGAAATTCTTCAAGGTCTACAGTACATGAAATTTTTTGTAAGACTGTAGTCCATGAATTTTTTCAAAGACTATAGTCCATGATATTTTTCCAATACTGCAGGACATGAAATTTTTCAAAGACTATAGTCCGTGAATTTTTTTAAAAACATTAGTCCATGAAATTTTTCAAAGACTGCAGTCCATGAAATTCTTCAAGGTCTACAGTACATGAAGTTTTTTGTAAGACTGTAGTCCATGAATTTTTTCAAAGACTATAGTCCATGATATTTTTCCAATACTGCAGGACATGAAATTTTTCAAAGACTATAGTCCGTGAAATTTTAGTAAGACAGTAGTCCCTCAAATTTTAGTAAGACAGTAGTCCATGAAATTTCTGAAAGACTATAGTCCATGAAATTTTAGTAACACAGTAGTCCATGAAATTTCTGAAAGACTATAGTCCATGACATTTTTCGAAGTCTAGACCATAAAATTTTTGAAAAACTATAGTCTATGAAATTTTTCAAAGACTATAGTCCATGATATTTGTAGAAGACTGTAGTCCATGAAATTTTATAAAGATTATAATCCATGAAATTCTTCAAAGACTATAGTCTGTGATATTTTTCCAATACTACAGTACATGAATTTTACTAAGACTATAATCCATGAAATTTTTCAAAGACTGTAGACCATCAAATTTTTAAAGACTGTAGTCCATAAAATTTTTCAACGTCTATAGCCCATGAAATTTTTCAAAGGCTAAGGTCAATGAAAATTTTCAAAGAATTTCATGGACTACAGTCTTTGAAAAATTTCATTGACTATACTCTTCGAAAAATTTCATGGTCTACTGTCTTACAAAAATTTCATAGACTACAGTCTTTGAAAAACTTCTGGACTATTGTCTTAGAAAAATTTCATAGACTATTGCCTTTGAAAATTTACATGGACTACAGTCTTGAAATATTTAATGGCCTACAGTCTTTGAAAAATTTCATTGACAATTATCTTTGAAAAATTTCATTGACTATACTCTTCGAAAAATTTCATGGTCTACTGTCTTACAAAAATTTCATGGACTACAGTCTTTGAAAAATTCCATGGACTATTGTCTTAGAAAAATTTCATAGACTACAGTCTTTGAAAAACTTCTGGACTATTGTCTTAGAAAAATTTCATAGACTATTGCCTTTGAAAATTTACATGGACTACAGTCTTGAAATATTTAATGGCCTACAGTCTTTGAAAAATTTCATTGACAATTATCTTTGAAAAATTTCATTGACTATACTCTTCGAAAAATTTCATGGTCTACCGTCTTACAAAAATTTCATGGACTACAGTCTTTGAAAAATTCCATGGACTATTGTCTTAGAAAAATTTCATAGACTACAGTCTTTGAAAAACTTCTGGACTATTGTCTTAGAAAAATTTCATAGACTATAGCCTTTGAAAATTTACATGGACTACAGTCTTGAAAAATTTAATGGCCTACAGTCTTTGAAAAATTTCATTGACAATTATCTTTGAAAAATTTCATTGACTATACTCTTCGAAAAATTTCATGGTCTACTGTCTTACAAAAATTTCATTACCTACAGTCTTTGAAAAATTCCATGGACTATAGCCTTCAAAAAATTATGTGGTCTATAGGTTTTAAAAAATTTTATGGTCTATAGTCATTGAATAATTTCAAGGATACGGTATTTGAAATATTTCGTGGACTATAGTCTTTTAAATATTTCATGGACTACAGTCTTTCAAAATTTGAGACTATAGTCTTTGAAAAATCAAATTACATGAAATTTTTTAAAAACTATAGTCCATAAAATTTTTGTAAGACAGTATACCATGAAATTTTTCGAAGACTGTAGACCATGAAATTCTTCAATGACTGTAGTCTATGAAATTCTTCAAGGTCTACAGTACATGAAATTTTTTGTAAGACTGTAGTCCATGAATTTTTTCAAAGACTATAGTCCATGATATTTTTCCAATACTGCAGGACATGAAATTTTTCAAAGACTATAGTCCGTGAATTTTTTTAAAAACATTAGTCCATGATATTTTTCCAATACTGCAGGACATGAAATTTTTCAAAGGCTATAGTCCATGAAATTTTTCGAACGCTACAGAACATGAAATACTTCCAAGACAATAATTTCTCCTTGAAATTTTAGTAAGACAGTAGACCATGAATTTTTTCAAAGACTATAGTCCATGATATTTTTCCAATACTGCAGGACATGAAATTTTTCAAAGACTATAGTCCGTGAAATTTTAGTAAGACAGTAGTCCCTCAAATTTTAGTAAGACAGTAGTTTTATGAAATTTCTGAAAGACTATAGTCCATGAAATTTTAGTAAGACAGTAGTCCATTAAATTTCTGAAAGAAAACTATAGTCTCTGAAATTTTTCAAAGACTATAGTCCATGATATTTGTAGAAGACTGTAGTCCCTGAAATTTTTCAAAGATTATAATCCATGAAATTCTTCAAAGACTATAGTCTGTGATACTTTTCCAATACTACAGTACATGAATTTTACTAAGTCTATAGCCCATGAAATTTTTCAAAGGCTAAGGTCAATGAAAATTTTCAAAGAATTTCATGGACTACAGTCTTTGAAAATTTTCATTAACTATTGTCTAAGAAAGATTTCAGAAACTACAGTCTTAGAAAAATTTCATTGACTATACTCTTCGAAAATTTTCATGGTCTACTGTCTTACAAAAATTTCATAGACTACAAGTCTTTGAAAAACTTCTGGACTATTGTCTTAGAAAAATTTCATAGACTATAGCCTTTGAAAATTTACATGGACTACAGTCTTGAAAAATTTAATGGCCTACAGTCTTTGAAAAATTTCATTGACAGTTATCTTTGAAAAATTTCATTGACTATACTCTTCGAAAAATTTCATGGTCTACTGTCTTACAAAAATTTCATGGACTACAGTCTTTGAAAAATTCCATGGACTATTGTCTTAGAAATATTTCATAGACTACAGTCTTTGAAAAACTTCTGGACTATTGTCTTAGAAAAATTTCATAGACTATAGCCTTTGAAAATTTACATGGACTACAGTCTTGAAAATTTTAATGGCCTACAGTCTTTGAAAAATTTCATTGACAATTATCTTTGAAAAATTTCATTGACTATACTCTTCGAAAAATTTCATGGTCTACTGTCTTACAAAAATTTCATGGACTACAGTCTTTGAAATATTCCATGGACTATAGCCTTCAAAAAATTTGATGGTCTATAGGTTTTAAGAAATTTTATGGTCTATAGTCATTGAATAATTTCAAGGATACGGTATTTGAAATATTTCGTGGACTATAGTCTATTACATATTTCATGGACTACAGTCTTTCAAAATTTGAGACTATAGTCTTTGAAAAATCAAATTACATGAAATTTTTTAAAAACTATAGTCCATAAAATTTTTGTAAGACAGTAGTATACCATGAAATTTTTCGAAGACTGTAGACCATAAAATTCTTCAATGACTGTAGTCCATGAAATTCTTCAAGGTCTACAGTACATGAAATTTTTTGTAAGACTGTAGTCCATGAATTTTTTCAAAGACTATAGTCCATGATATTTTTCCAATACTGCAGGACATGAAATTTTTCAAAGACTATAGTCCGTGAATTTTTTTAAAAACATTAGTCCATGAAATTTTTCAAAGACTATAGTCCATGATATTTTTCCAATACTGCAGGACATGAAATTTTTCAAAGGCTATAGTCCATGAAATTTTTCGAACGCTACAGAACATGAAATACTTCCAAGACAATAATTTCTCCTTGAAATTTTAGTAAGACAGTAGACCATGAAATTTTTCAAAGACTATAGTCCATGATATTTTTCCAATACTGCAGGACATGAAATTTTTCAAAGACTATAGTCCGTGAAATTTTAGTAAGACAGTAGTCCCTCAAATTTTAGTAAGACAGTAGTCCATGATATTTCTGAAAGACTATAGTCCATGAAATTTTAGTAAGACAGTAGTCCATTAAATTTCTGAAAGACTATAGTCCATGACATTTTTCGAAGTCTAGACCATAAAATTTTTGAAAAACTATAGTCTATGAAATTTTTCAAAGACTATAGTCCATGATATTTGTAGAAGACTGTAGTCCATGAAATTTTATAAAGATTATAATCCATGAAATTCTTCAAAGACTATAGTCTGTGATATTTTTCCAATACTACAGTACATGAATTTTACTAAGACTATAATCCATGAAATTTTTCAAAGACTGTAGACCATCAAATTTTTAAAGACTGTAGTCCATAAAATTTTTCAACGTCTATAGCCCATGAAATTTTTCAAAGAATTTTTCAAAGGCTAAGGTCAATGAAAATTTTCAAAGAATTTATGGACTACAGTCTTTGAAAATTTTCATTAACTATTGTCTAAGAAAAATTTCAGAAACTACAGTCTTTGAAAAATTTCATTGACTATACTCTTCGAAAAATTTCATGGTCTACTGTCTTACAAAAATTTCATAGACTACAGTCTTTGAAAAACTTCTGGACTATTGTCTTAGAAAAATTTCATAGACTATTGCCTTTGAAAATTTACATGGACTACAGTCTTGAAATATTTAATGGCCTACAGTCTTTGAAAAATTTCATTGACTATACTCTTCGAAAAATTTCATGGTCTACTGTCTTACAAAAATTTCATGGACTACAGTCTTTGAAAAATTCCATGCACTATAGCCTTCAAAACATTTGATGGTCTATAGGTTTTAAAAAATTTTATGGTCTATAGTCATTGAATAATTTCAAGGATACGGTATTTGAAATATTTCGTGGACTATAGTCTCTTAAATATTTCATGGACTACAGTCTTTCAAAATTTGAGACTATAGTCTTTGAAAAATCAAATTACATGAAATTTTTTAAAAACTATAGTCCATAAAATTTTTGTAAGACAGTATACCATGAAATTTTTCGAAGACTGTAGACCATGAAATTCTTCAATGACTGTAGTCTATGAAATTCTTCAAGGTCTACAGTACATGAAATTTTTTGTAAGACTGTAGTCCATGAATTTTTTCAAAGACTATAGTCCATGATATTTTTCCAATACTGCAGGACATGAAATTTTTCAAAGACTATAGTCCGTGAATTTTTTTAAAAACATTAGTCCATGAAATTTTTCAAAGACTATAGTCCATGATATTTTTCCAATACTGCAGGACATGAAATTTTTCGAACGCTACAGAACATGAAATACTTCCAAGACAATAATTTCTCCTTGAAATTTTAGTAAGACAGTAGACCATGAATTTTTTCAAAGACTATAGTCCATGATATTTTTCCAATACTGCAGGACATGAAATTTTTCAAAGACTATAGTCCGTGAAATTTTAGTAAGACAGTAGTCCCTCAAATTTTAGTAAGACAGTAGTCCATGAAATTTCTGAAAGACTATAGTCCATGAAATTTTAGTAAGACAGTAGTCCATTAAATTTCTGAAAGACTATAGTCCATGACATTTTTCGAAGTCTAGACCATAAAATTTTTGAAAAACTATAGTCTATGAAATTTTTCAAAGACTATAGTCCATGATATTTGTAGAAGACTGTAGTCCATGAAATTTTATAAAGATTATAATCCATGAAATTCTTCAAAGACTATAGTCTGTGATATTTTTCCAATACTACAGTACATGAATTTTACTAAGACTATAATCCATGAAATTTTTCAAAGACTGTAGACCATCAAATTTTTAAAGACTGTAGTCCAGATAAATTTTTCAACGTCTATAGCCCATGAAATTTTTCAAAGGCTAAGGTCAATGAAAATTTTCAAAGAATTTCATGGACTACAGTCTTTGAAAATTTTCATTAACTATTGTCTAAGAAAAATTTCAGAAACTACAGTCTTTGAAAAATTTCATTGACTATACTCTTCGAAAAATTTCATGGTCTACTGTCTTACAAAAATTTCATAGACTACAGTCTTTGAAAAACTTCTGGACTATTGTCTTAGAAAAATTTCATAGACTATTGCCTTTCAAAATTTACATGGACTACAGTCTTGAAATATTTAATGGCCTACAGTCTTTGAAAAATTTCATTGACAATTATCTTTGAAAAATTTCATTGACTATACTCTTCGAAAAATTTCATGGTCTACTGTCTTACAAAAATTTCATGGACTACAGTCTTTGAAAAATTCCATGGACTATTGTCTTGGAAAAATTTCATAGACTACAGTCTTTGAAAAACTTCTGGACTATTGTCTTAGAAAAATTTCATAGACTATAGCCTTTGAAAATTTACATGGACTACAGTCTTGAAAAATTTAATGGCCTACAGTCTTTGAAAAATTTCATTGACAATTATCTTTGAAAAGTTTCATTGACTATACTCTTCGAAAAATTTCATGGTCTACTGTCTTACAAAAATTTCATGGACTACAGTCTTTGAAAAATTCCATGGACTATTGTCTTAGAAATATTTCATAGACTACAGTCTTTGAAAAACTTCTGGACTATTGTCTTAGAAAAATTTCATAGACTATAGCCTTTGAAAATTTACATGGACTACAGTCTTGAAAAATTTAATGGCCTACAGTCTTTCAAAAATTTCATTGACAATTATCTTTGAAAAATTTCATTGACTATACTCTTCGAAAAATTTCATGGTCTACTGTCTTACAAAAATTTCATGGACTACAGTCTTTGAAAAATTCCATGCACTATAGCCTTCAAAAAATTTGATGGTCTAAAGGTTTTAAAAAATTTTATGGTCTATAGTCATTGAATAATTTCAAGGATACGGTATTTGAAATATTTCGTGGACTATAGTCTTTTAAATATTTCATGGACTACAGTCTTTCAAAATTTGAGACTATAGTCTTTGAAAAATCAAATTACATGAAATTTTTTAAAAACTATAGTCCATAAAATTTTTGTAAGACAGTATACCATGAAATTTTTCGAAGACTGTAGACCATGAAATTCTTCAATGACTGTAGTCTATGAAATTCTTCAAGGTCTACAGTACATGAAATTTTTTGTAAGACTGTAGTCCATGAATTTTTTCAAAGACTATAAT
This sequence comes from Uropetala carovei, assembly GCA_036926305.1. Classification (NCBI taxonomy): domain Eukaryota; kingdom Metazoa; phylum Arthropoda; class Insecta; order Odonata; family Petaluridae; genus Uropetala; species Uropetala carovei. The sequence continues at coordinate 4,898,438 of JAXCHB010000212.1, forward strand.
CCATGATATTTTTCCAATACTGCAGGACATGAAATTTTTCAAAGACTATAGTCCGTGAATTTTTTTAAAAACATTAATCCATGAAATTTTTCAAAGACTATAGTCCATGATATTTTTCCAATACTGCAGGCATGAAATTTTTCGAACGCTACAGAACATGAAATACTTCCAAAACAATAATTTCTCCTTGAAATTTTTGTAAGACAGTAGACCATGAAATTTTTCAAAGACTATAGTCCATGATATTTTTCCAATACTGCAGGACATGAAATTTTTCAAAGGCTATAGTCCATGAAATTTTTCGAACGCTACAGAACATGAAATACTTCCAAGACAATAATTTCTCCTTGAAATTTTAGTAAGACAGTAGACCATGAAATTTTTCAAAGACTATAGTCCATGATATTTTTCCAATACTGCAGGACATGAAATTTTTCAAAGACTATAGTCCGTGAAATTTTAGTAAGACAGTAGTCCCTCAAATTTTAGTAAGACAGTAGTCCATGATATTTCTGAAAGACTATAGTCCATGAAATTTTAGTAAGACAGTAGTCCATTAAATTTCTGAAAGACTATAGTCCATGACATTTTTCGAAGTCTAGACCATAAAATTTTTGAAAAACTATAGTCTATGAAATTTTTCAAAGACTATAGTCCATGATATTTGTAGAAGACTGTAGTCCATGAAATTTTATAAAGATTATAATCCATGAAATTCTTCAAATACTATAGTCTGTGATATTTTTCCAATACTACAGTACATGAATTTTACTAAGACTATAATCCATGAAATTTTTCAAAGACTGTAGACCATCAAATTTTTAAAGACTGTAGTCCAGATAAATTTTTCAACGTCTATAGCCCATGAAATTTTTCAAAGGCTAAGGTCAATGAAAATTTTCAAAGAATTTCATGGACTACAGTCTTTGAAAATTTTCATTAACTATTGTCTAAGAAAAATTTCAGAAACTACAGTCTTTGAAAAATTTCATTGACTATACTCTTCGAAAAATTTCATGGTCTACTGTCTTACAAAAATTTCATAGACTACAGTCTTTGAAAAACTTCTGGACTATTGTCTTAGAAAAATTTCATAGACTATTGCCTTTGAAAATTTACATGGACTACAGTCTTGAAATATTTAATGGCCTACAGTCTTTGAAAAATTTCATTGACAATATCTTTGAAAAATTTCATTGACTATACTCTTCGAAAAATTTCATGGTCTACTGTCTTACAAAAATTTCATGGACTACGGTCTTTGAAAAATTCCATGGACTATTGTCTTAGAAAAATTTCATAGACTACAGTCTTTGAAAAACTTCTGGACTATTGTCTTAGAAAAATTTCATAGACTATAGCCTTTGAAAATTTACATGGACTACAGTCTTGAAAAATTTAATGGCCTACAGTCTTTGAAAAATTTCATTGAAAATTATCTTTGAAAAATTTCATTGACTATACTCTTCGAAAAATTTCATGGTCTACTGTCTTACAAAAATTTCATAGACTACAGTCTTTGAAAAACTTCTGGACTATTGTCTTAGAAAAATTTCATAGACTATAGCCTTTGAAAATTTACATGGACTACAGTCTTGAAAAATTTAATGGCCTACAGCCTTTGAAAAATTTCATTGACAATTATCTTTGAAAAATTTCATTGACTATACTCTTCGAAAAATTTCATGGTCTACTGTCTTACAAAAATTTCATGGACTACAGTCTTTGAAAAATTCCATGGACTATAGCCTTCAAAAAATTTGATGGTCTATAGGTTTTAAAAAATTTTATGGTCTATAGTCATTGAATAATTTCAAGGATACGGTATTTGAAATATTTCGTGGACTATAGTCTTTTAAATATTTCATGGACTACAGTCTTTCAAAATTTGAGACTATAGTCTTTGAAAAATCAAATTACATGAAATTTTTTAAAAACTATAGTCCATAAAATTTTTGTAAGACAGTATACCATGAAATTTTTCGAAGACTGTAGACCATGAAATTCTTCAATGACTGTAGTCTATGAAATTCTTCAAGGTCTACAGTACATGAAATTTTTTGTAAGACTGTAGTCCATGAATTTTTTCAAAGACTATAGTCCATGATATTTTTCCAATACTGCAGGACATGAAATTTTTCAAAGACTATAGTCCGTGAATTTTTTTAAAAACATTAGTCCGTGAAATTTTTCAAAGACTATAGTCCATGATATTTTTCCAATACTGCAGGACATGAAATTTTTCAAAGACCATAGTCCATGAAATTTTAGTAAGACAGTAGTCCCTCAAATTTTAGTAAGACAGTAATCCATGAAATTTCTGAAAGACTATAGTCCATGAAATTTTAGTAAGACAGTAGTCCATGAAATTTCTGAAAGACTATAGTCCATGACATTTTTCGAAGTCTAGACCATAAAATTTTTGAAAAACTATAGTCTATGAAATTTTTCAAAGACTATAGTCCATGATATTTGTAGAAGACTGTAGTCCATGAAATTTTTCAAAGATTATAATCCATGAAATTCTTCAAAGACTATAGTCTGTGATATTTTTCCAATACTACAGTACATGAATTTTACTAAGACTATAATCCATGAAATTTTTCAAAGACTGTAGACCATCAAATTTTTAAAGACTGTAGTCCATAAAATTTTTCAAAGTCTATAGCCCATGAAATTTTTCAAAGGCTAACGTCAATGAAAATTTTCAAAGAATTTCATGGACTTCAGCAGTGGTCTTCAAGGTGGGCGATAGCGCCCACCAGTGGGCGTTTTTGGATTTTTGGTGGGCGTTAAAGATCTCACCATATGCTATTCTAATTTGTACACTGAAAAATAAAATTCTATAAAAAAGCACACATATTCTGTACAACTATTTTATATAGTTGGTTTGTCGTTAACTATAGTATCATATCATACTACACTAGCGACAAAATATCCATGCTGCGGTAAAATCGAAAGGCCCATGAGGGTGGTCGGAGTCTCTCGCAGAAGCAGCGAGGCGTTTAAGTTTAATTTTATCAAATATATAAAATCATAAATTTTTAAACACTGTTATTACCACTGAGACCGTATTCGGTAATCTCATCTAACGACAATCTCACTAGTATTAGGGTTACCATACCTCCGTAAATCACTTTGCTACTGGGGGCGCAAAATTATTCTTTGCCCCGGGCGCCAAAAACCCTCACTACGCCACTGGGTGGGCGGTGAACTTATTTCAAAAGACAACATATGGTAAAAGTGGGCGGTGACTCAAAAAAGGTTGAAGACCACTGGACTACAGTCTTTGAAAATTTTCATTAACTATTGTCTAAGAAAAATTTCAGAAACTACAGTCTTTGAAAAATTTCATTGACTATACTCTTCGAAAAATTTCATGGTCTACTGTCTTACAAAAATTTCATAGACTATAGCCTTTGAAAATTTACATGGACTACAGTCTTGAAATATTTAATGGCCTACAGTCTTTGAAAAATTTCATTGACAATTATCTTTGAAAAATTTCATTGACTATACTCTTCGAAAAATTTCATGGTCTACTGTCTTACAAAAATTTCATGGACTACAGTCTTTGAAAAATTCCATGGACTAGTCTTAGAAAAATTTCATAGACTACAGTCTTTGAAAAACTTCTGGACTATTGTTTTAGAAAAATTTCATAGACTATAGCCTTTGAAAATTTACATGGACTACAGTCTTGAAAAATTTAATGGCCTACAGTCTTTGAAAAATTTCATTGACAATTATCTTTGAAAAATTTCATTGACTATACTCTTCGAAAAATTTCATGGTCTACTGTCTTACAAAAATTTCATGGACTACAGTCTTTGAAAAATTCCATGGACTATAGCCTTCAAAAAATTTGATGGTCTATAGGTTTTAAAAAATTGTATGGTCTATAGTCATTGAATAATTTCAAGGATACGGTATTTGAAATATTTCGTGGACTATAGTCTTTTAAATATTTCATGGACTACAGTCTTTCAAAATTTGAGACTATAGTCTTTGAAAAATCAAATTACATGAAATTTTTTGAAAACTATAGTCCATAAAATTTTTGTAAGACAGTATACCATGAAATTTTTCGAAGACTGTAGACCATGAAATTCTTCAATGACTGTAGTCCATGAAATTCTTCAAGGTCTACAGTACATGAAATTTTTTGTAAGACTGTAGTCCATGAAATTTTTCAAAGACTATAGTCCATGATATTTTTCCAATACTGCAGGACATGAAATTTTTCAAAGACTATAGTCCATGAAAATTTTCAAAGACTGCAGTCCATGAAATTCTTCAAGGTCTACAGTACATGAAATTTTTTGTAAGACTGTAGTCCATGAATTTTTTCAAAGACTATAGTCCATGATATTTTTCCAATACTGCAGGACATGAAATTTTTCAAAGACTATAGTCCGTGAAATTTTAGTAAGACAGTAGTCCCTCAAATTTTAGTAAGACAGTAATCCATGAAATTTCTGAAAGACTATAGTCCATGAAATTTTTCGAAGACTAGGCCAAAAAAATCTTTGAACAACTATAGTCTATGAAATTTTTCAAAGACTATATAGTCCATGAAATTTGTAGAAGACTGTAGTCCATGAAATTTTTCAAAGATTATAATCCATGAAATTCTTCAAAAACTATAGTCTGTGATATTTTTCCAATACTACAGTACATGAAATTTTTCTAAGACTTAAGTCCATGAAATTTTTCAAAGTGAGTAGTCCATTTAATTTTTAGAAGACTGTAGTCCATGGAATTTTTCAAAGACTATAGTCCATCATATTTTTCCAAGACTAAGTCTATCAAATATTTCAAAGACTATAGTCCATGTAATTTTTCAAGGACTAGAGTCCATGAAATTTTAGTAAGACAGTAGTCCCTCAAATTTTAGTAAGACAGTAGTCCATGAAATTTCTGAAAGACTATAGTCCATGAAATCTTTCAAAGACTATAGTCCATGAAAATTTTCAAAGACTGTAGTCCATGAAATTCTTCAAGGTCTACAGTACATGAAATTTTTTGTAAGACTGTAGTCCATGAATTTTTTCAAAGACTATAGTCCATGATATTTTTCCAATACTGCAGGACATGAAATTTTTCAAAGACTATAGTCCGTGAAATTTTAGTAAGACAGTAGTCCCTCAAATTTTAGTAAGACAGTAATCCATGAAATTTCTGAAAGACTATTGTCCATGAATTTTTTCAAAAACTATAGTCCATGATATTTTTCCAATACTGCAGGACATGAAATTTTTCAAAGACTATAGTCCATGATATTTTTCCAAGACTAGAGTCCATGAAATTTTAGTAAGACAGTAGTCCATGAAATTTCTGAAAGACTATAGTCCATGACATTTTTCGAAGACTAGACCATAAAATGTTTGAAAAACTATAGTCTATGAAATTTTTCAAAGACTATAGTCCATGATATTTGTAGAAGACTGTAGTCCATGAAATTTTTCAAAGATTATAATCCATGAAATTCTTCAAAGACTATAGTCTGTGATATTTTTCCAATACTACAGTACATGAAATTTTTCTAAGACCGTACTCCATGAAATTTTTCAAAGACTGTAGTCCATGAAATTTTTCAGACTATAGTCAATGAAATTTTAGAAGACTGTAGTCCATGAAATTTTTTAAGGACTATAGTCCGTGATATTTTTCCAATACTACAGTACATGAATTTTACTAAGACTATAATCCATGAAATTTTTCAAAGACTGTAGACCATCAAATTTTTAAAGACTGTAGTCCATAAAATTTTTCAAAGTCTATAGCCCATGAAAAATTTCAAAGGCTAAGGTCAATGAAAATTTTCAAAGAATTTCATGGACTACATTCTTTGAAAATTTTCATTAACTATTGTCTAAGAAAAATTTCAGAAACTACAGTCTTTGAAAAATTTCATTGACTATAGTCTTCGAAAAATTTCATGGTCTACTGTCTTACAAAAATTTCATGGACTACAGTCTTTGAAAAATTCCATGGACTATTGTCTTAGAAAAATTTCATACACTACAGTCTTTGAAAAACTTCTGGACTATTGTCTTAGAAAAATTTAATGGCCTACAGTCTTTGAAAAATTTCATAGACTACAAGATTTGAAAAATTTCATTGACTATAGCCTTCAAAATATTTGATGGACCACAGTCTTAGAAAAATTTCATAGACTACAATCTTTGAAAAATATCATGGACTCTAGTCTTTGAAAAATTTCATTGACTACAGTTTTCAAAAATGTCATGGACTATAGTCCTAAAAAAGTTTTATGGACTATAGTCTTTAAAAAATGTCATGGACTACACTCTTGGAAAATGTCGTGGGCTATAGGCTTTAAAAAATTTTATGGTCTATAGTCTTTGAATAATTTTAAGGATATGCTCTTTGAAATATTTCATGGAATATAGCCTTTTAAATATTTCATGGACTACAGTCTTTAAAAATTTCATGGTCTACTGACCTACTAAAATTTCATGGACTATAGGCTTTGAAAAATTTTATGGCCTATAGTCTTTGAATAATTTCAAGGATACGGTATTTGAAATATTTCGTCTTTTAAACATTTCATGGACTACAGTCTTTCAAAATTTGACGGACTATGGTCTTTGAAAGATCAAATTACATGAAATTTTTTAAAGACTATAGTCCATAAAATTTTTGTAAGACAGTATACCATGAAATTTTTCGAAGACTGTAGTCCATGAAATTTTTCAAAGACTGTAGTCCATGAAATTTTTCGAATGCTACAGAACATGAAATACTTCCAAGACAATAATTTCTCCTTGAAATTTTTGTAAGACAGTAGACCATGAAATCTTTCGAAGACTATTGTCCATGAAAATTTTCAAAGACTGTAGTCCATGAAATTCTTCAAGGTCTACAGTACATGAAATTTTTTGTAAGAATTTTTTCAAATACTATAGTCCATGATATTTTTCTAATACTGCAGGACATGAAATTTTTTAAAGACTTTAGTCCGTGAAATTTTTTAAAAGTATTAGTCCTTGAAATTTTTCAAAGACTATAGTCCATGATATTTTTCCAATACTACAGTACTTAAATATAGTCGAGCATCACATTAGGATTTCACCTCTTCCTGGATATAAAGAGCGACATTTTATGATCTTGCAGTAATAACCTATTTCGAATGCATTAAGATATTTTGCGAGAGACTAATCCTTACAACTTTTTTACTAATGTATTTCTGAGAAAATTATGACACTTTTAATTTCAGTTGTCGATAACGCAATTATTCGCGCTTCGTTAACCTGTATGACGAAACGAATCGTGAGTGGAGTTTGCAACACGCAGGTGGAGAGGTTTGCTGATGCGACTGTTTCAATGGCGCGTCTCATATCTGTCTCCCCCCCTCCCCCCTCTCTCCATCTCCCTCTCCCCCTTCCTCTCCTATCCCTCTCTCCCCCCCCCCCCCGAACCTTTCGACGTTTGCCTCGTTACCGCAAGAGCTACGCACACGTTCCGCAGACCTATTCATTCATTTATGTGACATGAAAGGGAACTATTCCACGTTATCCCGAACGAACATTCGCATTTCCATTGACGACATTTCGGCGGTCATTAATTTCGAATACGACTTTCGCTGTCTTCCTCGTCATCGAACTACTGAGGGACTTATCTGCGGCTACACATCGAGAAATTTCGTATGAAATCGTGCATTCTGCTGATGCGCGGCATTGCGAATTCTGTAACAGTAATTTTATTTGCAAGTTGATGCGCGGTGCCGTAAAATTCGCTTATCCGTTTCGGAACTGTCATCTCCAATAAAAAGAATGCCTCAATTATCATTTTACCGACACTTTTTAAAAATTTTAAATCGGAAATTACGTCTGGGTTTTACGATTGCTTTTGTATTTTTCCATTTACATTTTACGCGGTGTTTACCCTTAACTGACCATGCGTTGAAGTTGACTGATTTGAATTTTACACTGAATTTAAACTCCTTTTAATAAAAATTTGCCGTTCCTCCGAATAGAAGGCTACAAGTACGTCATGTATAAACTCCTCTCAATTTAATTCCAGTTGTTTGTTTATTTTGATGCGACGTCAGAGTGTTTCAGAATAATAGCCGAATGTAAACGCGAATTCTATCACCACAACCAATCTTTTAACCACGTTGAAAGATTGATCGAGACCTAATTATTTAAATTATGCCACGATGCTAACATCCAACTGAGCTGAAAATGAATAAGAAAACATATCTTTTTTATACCGGGCATCCGTACGTTTCGCTTTCGTAAATTCGCCATCAGAAGCACTAGTTGAGAGCCTTTTTCTACTGAAAAGATGAAAATACCCTTCAAAATGGAATATAGTTTTAAATATGAGGAAATACCTTTATAGAGCATCCTAGAATCGCCATCCAGTGACTGCGCTGTGATTAAGCTCTTCTTCGCCGATTTCCCCTTCAGTTTCCATAATTCGTTTTCTTCTTCTAAAAACCTTTCATATCCAGTAGCGAATAAGATGCCTATCCGGAACATAATTTTTAAAGTGGGCGAAAGCTCTCCAATGGGACTTATCTAATGTATAAAGAAGAGAGTTGTCTGTCTGTCTGCCCTCTATGCATTCGGAAATCGCAAGAATAATTACAGCCACACTTTTGAATGGGCTAAACTTTCATCAGGCGGAAGGTCGAGGGTCATATCTGTATGAAATTCCAAGTTAGATTTCGAGAGCTTTTCCCATTAGAATAGAATTGGAATGAGTGTACCGTGTTTTCACTCTGCGTTTTAAAATTACTTATAATCATCGTCGAAACTTGGGATTCGTGCCAAAAGAAAAAAAACGTAGCTTCGATATTCGCAGGGGCATCTCAAATCGAAAATTTGTTTTGAACGCGAAAATCCGAGTTTTTAATGGAGCTAGAAATCTTTGACGCTCACTGCAGCCAACGAATAGAACTAAATTTTATAGCGTTTTGTATACATGAAACGACACTTTAGACTAACATGTACTCTTAAATGATGAGGCTAGAAGCCTATTTCTAAAAGAGAAAGGTAAACCACGCACGCAATGGTTAACCTTCATTTAACGACGTTCTTTTGTTGTTTTGCTCTTTTGATCGCGCCTCACGCAGCGGTCTCCTAGCAACACTTGACACGAGCGCTAATCTCCAATTCTCTTTCTGCAGGAGAATCCCCGGAAGGCAGCCGCGGGAAGCGAGGCGGCTTCTTCAAGAACTTCTGGAAACGATCCCGACATTACTCCTTGGAGCACCAGTGAGGGGGGCTGCGGCGGGGATCCTTGGGCACAGCTGCGGGCGTCGGGAGCGCCGCAACGGCCTACCCGAGGACCGCATTCGCAGCGCCGTCGGTGTGGGCAGATGGTGCCCACCACGGCGTTCTCTGCGATTCCCCGCCGCCTCCGACTTCCTCAACTTCACGCCGCCACGCCCTTCGCTGCCCCACAGGATGGCTATTCCGCTGAATAAAATATCCTAAGTGTGTGCGCGTGTGTGTGTGTGTGTGTGGGGTGGAAGAAAAGGGGGAGAGCCGTTATGCGTGCCTCCGCCTCGTGGCGATGGATCACGACGGCGCGGAAGGGATGAATTATGAAATTATAACGGCCCCCAATTTCTCCGTGTTTTGAAGATGAGACTCTTCGAGGGCGCGAAGGAGTATCGTCGCCATCCTTGATGGTTTTAAGTTGCCCGCGGCAGGACTCTTCAAAGATGTCCGAGTTTTTTGTTTACGTTCCTCCTTCCTCAAGGTGAATTGACTCTGTGTCGAAACTTTTTTGAAAAAAAAATGAAAGTTTTAGTGCCGTTCCGATTCGTCCAGTGCGAATATTATCACGACTCGTGCTACTGAAATGGACCCGTCGTTGGAACGGTTTGGCCTTAGGTGCAGTATTCGTTTAGCGTGATTGCCACGGAGCAGTCCATCTATGTGGGTAATTTTTTGTGATTCTTTGAGACGCCGTTTGTGTCGGAAGAGGAGGAAACCCTTGGTGATCTTCCGAAGGCTTTTGGGATGGATTGATCCGGAAGTCACCTTGGCAACGCTTAGAAAATGTTTTCGTCTGTCCCTCGAGAAACAAATCGGATCATCACTCTTTGAATTAGGGGGTAGTAAGAGAAGAGAATTGTGCGTGCGAGTGTGTTTTTTCAACCTAATGTAAAATTGTTTTTTTTGTTGGTTAGATTAGTGGTTCTCGAGTCGTTTTGCACCCGGAAGTGGATTCTCACGCGTCGATGACCGCCTGCAAAGAGCGGTAAGCGGCAGAAATGTAATCACGCGCCAATCCTAGGAAAAAATTAAGCTGTAGGTCTAGGTGCTTTCTTCTTCATTGCCGTTCGATCGGATCGATATATCGATCGATTCCTCGCGTCGATTTATCGGTCGACTCGATTTTTCTCGGGGAGTCTGAATTAAGTGGAGAAAAAAGCGATCAAAAGGAGGCATTTTTTAAAAGAAATAAATAAAATATCGAATCGCGTCAAGCGGTCGATTTTTTTTGCCCCTTTTTAAAAACTCTTATAATGCAAATATTGTTCGAGAGATTTTTTTACGCCTCTCGATAGCTGATCCAAAACAATCATATCGACGGCTTAAAAAACGTGCGACTCCCGTCAAAATGAGCCCGCTATATAATGTATGGCTTCATATTATGCGACTTTTTTGTGTTCGTGACTTGGGCTGTGAGAGAAAATTGTTTGTTCGGTAAGGTTAGATGGAGCTGCCGCTTTCGCGGTGAGGTCGTACATCCGGTTCGCTTGTCTGAAAAGAATTTAAAAAAAAAAGAACGGCTAATCCAGTACAAATTTTAAGAAGCTTTGATAGAAAGAGACCCGTAGCTTTTTTTAAAGAATAATAAGTAACTAGGAATCTATCTTGTGAAGATTTTAAATGCATCAACAGATGATTTTTTTTAAAGGTAAAAAAAACGTTTTGATGAATACGACGAGACTATTTTCATTAGATCACCGGTTTGTCATTTTTTTAGGCGAACGAACGAATTTTATAGTGATTTTTATTCCGCGCCTGCACACAATTTAAAAAATAAAGACAGTCACCCCCCCCCCCCCCCCCCCCCCCCCCAACTATATAAATGGAAAAAAAACAGTTTAGTCGGCGAAAGTGCACTTTTTGACCCGCAGCGCCAATTTATGCCCAGAAATGGGAAGAAAAGGCGTTCGGACGTCGCAAAAAATACTCCCTGTGTGTCTATTAAGAAACATATAGGTATGAATATTAGACCGAATGCACCAGTTTACGTGTATGTACTTTGCTAAATTTTTAATACCTTTTTTGGGAGAAGAATGGTTTCGCGAGGCAACCCGATGCTCTTTAAAAAAAAAACTATTTCCTAATTAAGCGACTTGTCTCCGCGAGCTTTGAGGTTCCATCATTAAAGATGAAAACTATCCATCCAGCCGACTTTTAAGAGGAATCTTTCGGTGGTGCGCAGTTAGCACGACCTCTTTAAAACCTTTTTCCAGAGGTTTTTTTCTTTTGATTAGGGTATAAGGTGGTCTCGATTTGCTTTATTTTCGTCAAAAATCGCCATTTTTTGTCGACGCGGAGATTGGTAGGTCTAGGTTTTTTTAATGGCGATCCAGGGTTTTCGTGATTTGCGTTCGGAGAAAAAAATAAATTTTTTCACACTCTTCCTCTTGCCAAAAAAAAAGGAATTAGTTTCGGGCTTGGAAACGGCCGTAGGTTCGATGTGCCATTTTTTTTAAAGTTATTTTATTACGCGAGTCCGTGGATGTAGTGGTGTTGTCGCTTTCGAAGTATCGCTCCACAGGTTGAGGATCGTTGATCGACCGGTTTTGTGATTCCTCGAATTGTATAATTGTGTACATTGGTTTTAAACAAAAATGGATAAGGGATAGGTCGCTGAAAGTGTAGATTTTAATATTGGTATTGATGGAAATGCGACCGCGAGTTACTTTGGTGCGAGAATTTTTTTTAGAGGATGTAGTTAAAAATAACAGGATTAATCCCGCGATTCTTTATTTTTTGTAGCTTAACATGTATGTATCCAACAGTTTCAAGCCGCTCATGAGAACTGCTGATAATAATTATTATTAGTTATGTGAGCATCAGGAATCGTTTATCGTTAAAAAACTATATATATATACACACACACTTTAATTTTATGATCCGAATACGTTTCGGCAAGAATTGAACATCGCAAAAGTAACGAAGAAAACTTTTTCGCGCTTTCGGAGCGATTGAATCCTGGCCTTGTTAATTTATATATAAACATCAGCAGAAAGAAACTGGATTAAACAGTGCCACGACTTCGAAGATTTTATGCACATGTTTCAGAAGAGCGTTTTACTCCTTTTGCTAATAACGTAACGTCTGAGGTATGTTATTTCAATTTGCTACGGAACTACTCTTAAAGCTAAACAACGCTTTTTTCCCCCTCGAATTTTTTAATCACTTGTAATTTTATATTAACAAAATAAAATCGTCGTAACACAAACATGTTCGCCGCTACGTAATAAGATGGTCGAATGTGTGTTCGAATAATTATCCACCGTAACGTCATGACGCTGAATCGACTGAAGCGAAGCCTTAAAAAAAAAAAGAACTAGAAATCGTTTGCGAAAAAAGGTTTTGATTTGTCGTCATAATAGCTGACAAGGTTTTTTTTCTAGACGGTGATTTTTTTTAGGAAGTCTGTTTGTAAATAACGGTTATACAGTTGCGGATATTTTATTTTAAAATCGACGAGAGAAGTTTAAAAAACAAAAGAAGAGGAGAGAACGAGAAAGATACATGGACAAAAAAAACTATTGTTTTGTGTGCGAAAATGTTTTTTTACACGTGCTTCTCTCCAGTGAAAGGGTTCGGGCGAAATGCTTTCCCCCTTAGTTCTTGAGAATCATCGTCCTGCTGTTCGACCTTTTACCTTTCTCCCTTCCTATCTCCCTCTCTCTCTCTCTTCCTCTCTATCTCTCTTTTCCTCCCTCTCTCTCTCTCTTTCCGCCTGCATACAAAGGTTCCCTCCCTTAACAACGTGGCTATCGAGCCGATATCAACAGGTAGTCGACACTCTTGGTACGGGATAATTCCAGTTGCGTTATAGGCGGAAGCTCTTCCGGGAACTCGCGGAGTGATTTGCCATCACTCTAGCTAGAGGAATTTTATATTATATATATATATATATATATATATATATATATATATATATATATAGACACACACCTCAGCTTCGTGGAGTTTTAAATTCTGGAAATTTCTTCTACTCGATCATTCAGTCCCATTTGAATTTTTTTATTTTCTTTAAAATCATCCTCAAGCCGACGAAAATCATGAGAGAAAAAAAGAAATTTTTTTCCGGTTGATCTGCGCCTTTCTTAAGAGTCGCTATGGACGGTATGAAACGAGAAGATAATTCATCCGTGGTTTTGAATTTCGTTCAGACATCAAAGGGCCTCGGACGAATGCCCGCTGGCTAATCTTTTAAGATAACAAAATTGAAAACGAGAAATCATTACGAAATATCTCCTTTTGGTTTTCTTAACCGCCCTCTCCTTTTTGGCGAGGCTTAGGAGGAGGAGGCGGGAGGGAGGCGCGCGTGAGGATGAGAGAGAGAAAGAGCGTGGGACTCGCCCCGTTGTCACGTGACCGTGAGGGCGCCTTCGTCGCCTCAGTGATCGATTCCACTCCTTTTCAACCGCCCGCCGTCTCCGCAGTCTGCCTCCCTCTGCATCTCTCGCTCCCCCTGCACCCTCTTTCTCTCTCTCTCTTCCAAACATCCCCCCGCAACGATCCTCGCTCCCTCTGCCCGTCTGGACCCGCATTCGCAGCCTCCGAACAGTTGACAATCGGATCCCGCACGATCTCTATCCCTTTCTCCCCCTCTCCGATGCAAAGAATCTTCGCTGTTCAGGCATTCGTCTTGTAAAATCTTTTTGGGAACAGATGCAGGAGAGAAACAATGCGCTAGGCAAATATCGTACCTTCGACAACGGCGCGCGGAAAAATTCAGTAAGTCTCTTGAGGAGAGCTGCCGGATATCTTTTACGTGCTCAAACTGAACGTGCTCTTTCTTCCGCGCGTTATCGCAAATAAAAAAAGAATGCGTCGATAGGAAACATTTAGAATTGGGAAATCCTTTTCACGTCTTCTGCATCAACTTCCATTTTACATTTCCCACGAAATGCCTAACGTCTTTCATCGTTCGAGACGGGACGTTTTCCGCCAAAATTAAAAAAAAACAAAATCGCTCGATTCGTTAGCCACGTGGGCGATGGCAAAGCAACTCCGCTGAGAAAGACTTTTTTTTACGTTTTAAAAAAAAAACCCCCCCAAAAAAAAACTGCCTCTTCGCTGAATGTCTTCGGCGTCTTCCGCGAAAAATAAAAACTTGGTGCGAGTCTTTTTTCCACCGATTGCTGTTTCTTGCCGTCTTCTCCCTCTTCACAATTGTTCCTTTTCACGCTTTCCCTCTCTCCATTCCACGAATTCCTCTCCCTCTCCTCCCCCCTCCCCTCCCCCTCTCCTCCCCTCCGCCCCCACTTCCCCTCCCACTTTCTATATGAAACTCTTTTGTCTCAATAAAGAGAGAGAGAGAGTGTGTGTGTAAAGGAGATCGAGAGACGCCTTATCGCTCGTGTTGTGCAGCGTGCGACTCTTGCTACTGCGTGCGAGAATCGGTATTGGGAGGAGAGGAATTACAGACAGAGAGAGAGAGAGAGATGGTCGCACATAATCCTCGTAGGACAGAATCGTAGCGGAATTGATTCCGAAATGTAATATTATAAATAATTATTATGATAAGAGTTCATATGGTATTCTGTGTTTGCATTGTACAGCTAGTAAAAAAATGTGTCTTTGTATAATGATTGGTATTCAGTAAACATTCTTCAATTCTTCCCTAACCAAAAAATATGTACAATAAATAAACAATGCAAAAAAATTACTCTTTCGTTATTTATTTATTTTTTTCCATTCCAACCCGATTCCGTGGATAATGGCTACCCGCTCTTCGATTGGTATGTATCCGCTGTAAAATTGTCAATCTTGCAAAATAAACTTTCATCCACATTTCACATGTATTATTAATAATGTATTCACGTTTTCCTGATGTCGTGCTTGCACGGATTATTGCATGCATTACTTGATTAAAATAATGCACAGATGCATAAATAAATACGTTTCCTATCGTAAGGCGGTAAAAATAAGTGTGTTTTATGAAAACAAACCGTCTGACAAGTTTTTTTTTATGTCAGAGGGTCACAATTGCATGCGTAAATTGGAGCTTTAAGGCAGTGCTCCCCAACCTTTTTTGCTCGACGGCAAACCTTCATGCATGCTTATAAAACATCGCGGCACACCAAACCACCCCTAATTAATTTCACTGGGTAAATACACATTTTAAAAGAAACAAGTTAGGAAAGCGTACAACGTATCACAAATGGGGCGCGTTTCGTGCAATGGAGCAATTATATACCTGTACGTAAGGAAAATAGTGTTTTAAAGTCCTTTTCTTCATCATAAATAATCCATTTTCTTCCTATTTAATAGTATTACATGCACACGTAAGGAAATTAAACGTTTGTTTGGGAGATTGTTTATGTTAGCAACAATAAAGTAACCATGCAAGAAATTTTCTAAGTTCAACTCCATATAAGACTTTCTTGTTTGATTTTCTCGATAACGGCTACTCCTACGATAAAAATACATAGAAAAGGAAATTATCTACTTTACCCGTTCTACAACTTTTATTTGAAAAATATTTTGATATGAACAATACTTTACGAGATATGACGAAAATTTAATTTTTTGTCTCCAGTAAAGTGGTACCCCTGATTGGCGTACGTGATTCATTTTTGCGATTTTCTTATTATATTTGATTGAAAGTCCTTAATATCAAATTTCATAAAAATCCGTTCAGTAGTAGCCGAGAACGAACATACGGACGGACGGACGGACGGACGGACCGACCGACGATAATAGGCGCTCACGCTGTAAGCGAAACGCGCCTAAAAACTACATAGTATAAAACAATAAAAGTCGCAATTACATTAGGTTGTTATGATTGGTAAAGTAATATTCAAGTAATTGTAAAATTTTAGAGTAAACTACGTACATACTACATAAATCAACGTATAAAAATGTTATCCTCTTCGACGGAAAATTTAGGCTTGCATTTTTGGTGCAAAGACGCTTTATATTTGTTTCAATAATAGAGAGAGCAATAAGAATTTCTTCATCTAGGTTCTTTAAACATTCCTTTTTAATATTTTTAATATGGACAATTGAAGGACAACTAAATTCGCATAAATACGTTGTTGAATTTGGACGTCATATCGATGGCATATTCAGATATTGAAGGATATTCACCTTTAGCTTTTAGCCGAAATACATCCAAAGATAGCATACTGATTTTTAGTTGTATAATCGTTGCTAAGGTCCATCAATTCCTCTCGTGGTTTCAGGATAAATTCTTTGGTTTATAAAGTTTACGCATTTGTTTGCTCCAAGCGCTTTTACGAAAATTAAAAATCCTCAGAATGTGCGGCACACTAGTGCCTTCTCCGCGGTCCACTAATGTGCCGCGGCACACCGGTTGGGGAGCACTGCTTTAAGGGGTAATCCCTTCGTCAACACAAGAGAGAGTGAGAGGCAACTGACGACAACGACAAGGTATGTATGTGGGTGGAAGGGTAGCGTGTAAAGGTCGGAGGGATTGAAGGCTGCAGGGGTGGGGGTGAGGAGGAAAATGTATGAAACTCTAGCGGAGGATTTAGGAGGTGGATGTGGGCGAGTTCCCAATGATGGATTCAGGGGGGAGGGGAGCGCGCGGATGGCCTTAACCGTGAAGCAATCGCTGAACTTTGCATTTCGTTCATTCGCATGTGTATTGCCACAGGCAACGGTCGTTTAAGACAAACACTGTTGCGATGGCCGTTCTTTCGGATGTTGAGGGGATTGCTAGTGAAGCCAACGTAAAATGAGGGGCATTGGTGCAAGAAAGAAGGAATTGGGGGTGGTGCAGTTGGTAGGAGAAATTATGGGGTAGGTCGGTGGTGCCCAAACGTTTTGGCCCGAGGGCCACATAATCTATTGCTGCACTCATCGCGGGCCACATAGCTCAATTCCGCCACCTTCGCGGGCCAAACCCAGCCGAAAATAGAGTTTAAGAAAAACTTAAGGAAATTACGTATTTAGTTGGGAGTCGAAATTACCGGATGTTTTAAAAACATTTATCTATTATGGGATCAGAAAGGTAAACAAAATTTGTTTTTACAATTTTCTACTTTCCTTTTATGTTACATTTTCTCATATAATTGTTAAATTTATGGCGGGCCATATGAAGACGCTCGACGGGCCAGATGTGGCCCGCGGGTCGTAGTTTGGGCAGCACTGGGGTAGGTGATGTTAGTGGTGGGGTTCGAGAAGGAATTGGAGGATGAGTTTATAAGGCATGTGAGGCATCGGGGTCTGCGACAGGGGTGAGACGCGGATAGGGTGCAGACTTATCAGTCAGATTTCATTCTATCTGAGGAATTTCCAAGAAATATTTTGCGACAACCACCAAGTCATCCTACGAAAAGGGTTTTTTCCCTTTACTATCTCTGTTTGGCTGCTGGATAGAATATTGTCCGTCAAGGAAATAACTCCGTTTTGCTTCATGTATACTATAATAACGAAAATTAAAATTAAAGAGGCAAGGTTTTTTAATAACGATATAAATCCGTCTATATGCAGATCGATTGGATGTTTTAGATTTTTTGTACTCGAGCCCTAATTTAACCGAGGGCCGAATTCTAATCCCATATATTTTGCAAGAAATAAATAAATAAAGCTTGTACTCGGAAGAAAATTAGGTTGCCATTAAAAGATTCGGAATGTGAAAATGGGAAAACGAGATTTACAACTTATTAAGGACGTGGAGAGATTCCCTCTGGATGCGGCCCTGCGCTAACTGGAATTAAACCGAACAACCCGGGAGAAACCGTGAGGTGGAATTACGCCAATACTCGAGAGGGACGGACGACGTGATGAGAAACAGCAGAAGAACGGGATTATTACGCCGTCCCTTAGACAAGGTGAGGAACGAGCAACTCGGCAATTCGAATATTTTATGATGCGGGAAAAGTGTTTTTCCCAGACGCAACGAAAAACCCGTCCGAAAGAAATTCTCGATTCGATTTAACTCGAAATAGAAGCGACTCTGCAAAACTTAGAAGAGACGAATTATCTTTGTGAATTAGCGTTGTGAATTAAAATTTAACTGTAGTAAATATGACCCAGAAATAAATGAATATACAGGCCGTTCCCGACTCTAATGCGTTCATGAAAATCGCGTAGTAAGTCGAATATCAATTTCCCATAGACTTACATGTTGTAAATTAAGATTCTTTCCAGGACCTTGGAAAAAATAGGTACCAAACCGTATTCAGGCTATAAATTTAAAGTTTAAGAACAAATGAGTGGTATATATTGTATAATAAACATTTTAAAGACTTAAAACAATAAATTAATACCTTCAATACAGACGAGTAGTATCGTCCAACTGAACACTATTGGTCGAAAATACGCACAAGAAAGTAGATTCGGAGCACATCGGATATGTAATATCGTATGTATACTGCGTACGATATCGTATGTCCATTTCGAGGTCGTAAGTCCGGGTTTATCTTAAGTCGAAACATCGCAAGTCGGAAACGGCCTGTATATACTATGCTAGAATAAATTAATGGACAACAATAATAATATTTCGCATAGAACAATGAAGACACTAAGAACGTGAATTGAAACGATGAAATACCGCCAAATATTTCAGTGCAATAAGTAAAAATAGGTAGAACGTGCATAGGCGCCGGCAGAGGGGGGGGGAGGGGGGGGGGGGGCAATCCAGGCAGCTGCCCCTCACCTGGGTTTTTGGAAAAAAAATCAAAATTGTAAAAAGAAGGGAATATACCAAATATTAATACCAAAAGTTAAAATTATTTTTTTAAATATTTATCTTTCTATACTAAGTAAAAAAGCGTTTAACAACTTCCTCGACAAAATAGGCAAAGTCGTGAAAATTAAGGCCAAATTTTGTAAACCTTCCCTTGAAAAAA